>OY101450.1:48907831-49542831 GCA_956483635.1 Panzeria rudis
AACATATTCTCATGAATTTCTTTAATTTTGAGAAATAAATGTTAAATTAATTGTTTAAATAATATAAATATTGTTATTTATATATAAAAGATTTCATATGTGCGTATATTGTTGTCGAATAATTTTTTGAGTTTTGGCAAAGACGACGTGCTTTAACTGAACAGCTGACTGTTGTCTATTCAATAACACCACAAAAATTATTGCCGTTTAATTAACGCAGCTAGTAGTGCTTAAAAGTTTAACGAATAGTAAAAGCAATAATTTTGGTGTTAACTTCTTTAAACGCCTTGTTTAGCGTTAAAAGAAGTTGTGAATTGCACTATAGGTCCCTTTTCTCGGAGAAGGTCACATATATATAGTGGTGAGCAAGTGTTTTCATCCTTACGAAATACCACAAAAATGCAATTGAAGCTCATATAATCGGCCTATTCCCGTTGTCGTTTTAGTTGTGGTTTCTATATATCGTCGTTTTTAACGGTGTTTCGTTCCTAAATTGTTATTCTTGAAATATATTGAAACGATATACAGAAGTTATTGAAAATATATACATACTAGTGATGTCACGCATATTCGTTTGAATTGCCGAATATTCTCCTCATACATTTGTATTCGCCAAATTCAAGGGAATATTTCACAAATATTTTGCGCATACGTTTAAGAAAATAATACATAAAAATCTACAGAAAATTAAACAAAAATATTAATTTTTAATAATTTTTACCTTAAAAAACCTTTGTATCTAACGCAAAATAATCTTCTTTTAGTAAAGAAAAAATAAACAAAGTCACTCCTATCGTGAATATATTTTACCTCGGAAATGTTTTCCGTTTCCCTTCTTTTGCGATCGTGAATAAAACATCGAAAAACTCCCCTTACCATGAATGATTTTTTTTCACGTGGATTTTTTCCCTTTTCCCCTGTTTTTGTTCACTTTATTTTAGTAGGCGAAATGGATAAATACATCATGTAATTGCTATTTTATCCTTCCAATTAATTGTTAAAGCTTCAAAATATTTATTTTCAGGACAAATTCAGTAAATAGTGTTCATTTATCTTAATACTAACACATTTATCTTGACAATCCTCCATGCAACATCTTCCCGGCACACATGAACTAAGTTTCGCGATGATGGAATAGCAGAGAATCATTCATCGCGTCAAAAAAATTATAAAAAACCCAGTTTTACTTACTTTTGAGAAAATTTAATTTAACCAAAAGACTATTTGATTGAATTTGGCTGCCTGCAATGGCTCGGGTGCTCCAAGGCATTGGATGCATATACATAACAATCCTGGGCGAGCAATTCGATTTTTTTTAGATTCCTCATGGAATAAAAAGATAATTCAAATTCTTAGCACTGTATTTTAGTAAGGGTTTTCACGATGGTGATTGTGCAAATTTGCTGTGCATATTATACTAGATCGTGAACGACTTTTTTAATTCTGTTGCATTTATACTTTAAACGCTCATTTACTAAAAATAATAGTCTGGGTGCACTACAAACTGCTAATTTGCTGTAATAAATCTGGCAGCATTGACATTTGTTGTCAAAAGTTATATCTTTGCTTTTGAGTATATTAACACACAAACCACCAATTAATTATTAAATTATGTGTAAAAAATTATTAAATGCAAATTGCTAAATAAAATTTAAAAATCATTTGGGGTATTCACAAGGTGTCTTATCATGTCATAATGTCATAAAGTGCTAATATTTTAAGATAGTTTAAAAACATTGTTGTTGTGCTTCAAATAAAAAAGTCTTAAAATAATAAGACTTTTTGTGCTGTGTTTATTGTTTTGTCATAACTCACAGTAAAAATCTGAGCCGAACCGGCGAAACTATTTAGTCGAGCCGGCGATAATATTTACAATCCGCCGCCATTGATATAAATGAACGTAAGTAATATGTAGTAAAGTATGACCTAAAATTGATCACAGTTTTATAACTTCACATTTGATTACATTTTTATAGATGTGTAACAAATAAAAATAAAAAAATCGAGACATTTAAAAATATGCAAGTGAGAAAATTTTGTTCGTATACTTTAGCTGGCTGGCAGCCAACTAACGTTATTCCGCTAGCAGTCGCGTGGAAAATTAGTCGGCTCAGTCACCGGCAACAGCTGGTTTCCTTTATTTTTATGTATTGAAACAATTTCATTTTCGGTGTGCGTGGAAATTTGTTTTTACTTTAATTTAAAAAAGATATTCAGCTGGGTTTTATTTACTTTATGAACAAGTTGAATAATTTAAAAACAAACTGGCTATTATTTTAATTTTTTCACTTGTTCTTGGCATTCTGATTTCAAGTATTTATAATTGCTTTTTGTATCAGCTGACACAAAATTTGAAATAGCACACTAACTTATGAGGGGTTGCTCACAGCAGTCATATTTTTTCGTGTTATGATTTTAAAACATATGACTTTATGACTACCTTGTGAATCCCCCAATTGTATAAATACATGGTTTTTCCATTAAAAAATAAACAATATGGCGGCTGATGTTATTTGCAATTAAGCAAATATGCACAACCATTTTTGCTCCAGGTTTTTTTTTATTGCAAACGAAGTAAAATGAAGCAAATTGCAAATACGTATATTTTGTTGTTGTGCTGTGCAAATGTGTGCATTATTGCATTAAAACCTTGAAAAATTCACTTTTATCGCGAACATTGCGAAAATTCGCGAGAAGTTGCAAAATCGGAAACAAGCCCAATAATTGATCAGAAATTGTTAAAACTGTTAAAAATAAAACCTCTGAAAGAATGCGAAAAAATCACAAGCTCGCGAAAAATTGTTAAATGTATTGCAAAAATCACTAAAAGAATAAAATGTCAGACAATTAGAGAGATCTCAAAAATGGCTAAAATTCGAAAAAAAAAATGATAGCATCGTCGAAATTGCAACGTCTAGTAAAGGTTTTTGTTCAATTTTGATGTCTTCATAAAACCGCATCACTACAATGGATATTTTTTCTTTATTTGATTACAGTCGTTTCAACTTCGATGCCCTGAATGAGAACGACAGAGAGAACAAATGTTTCTTAGTCGTTACTATCTTCGTTTCAAAATAGAGAAACCGATATAATTCCGATAACTGTCAACGAAAACGGAGATACCAAATTGTCGTTTTTATTTAGTTTTTAAACGATAACGCCAACGGGAATTGGACCGAATGTAAAAAATCAATCGGATTTTTTTACCAACTATTCCTGACAGTGATAATAAGAGGAAAGTGTCCCAAGACGCTTTAAAAGCATTATTAGTGTAAACAGACTGGCCAATATGCCGAGAATTCAATTTCAACAACTATTTTGTTGTGAATTATGTAGGCTTTAGTACTTCTTTAAGTCGTATTTCGTAAGGATGAAAATAATTTTGCTCGCCAGTGCATGGGTATTGCTCACTTTCGAAATTAATACCAGCTATTTTTATTCTTTTTTATTACAGGGTCAAAAAGGAAAAGTATTCCATGGTCGATGCTATTGTATCACACACTTGAGTTTTCAGCTTTATAGATAAAGGTAAGTTTAATTCAATTTTTTTTCAGCATATTTCAATATTTCAAATGATGATAAAGGGATTATGATAATGTGGTATGATTTCACATTAGAACCGCAACAACACAACCCGATTCATAATAGGTCCTTCTGAATACTTCGAGCCATAACGCCAAGAAAATCGTAGCCTTCAAAAAGTAAATTTTGTACAAGTATATTGTCCTTGCTTCAAAATGAAGTAGAACTTTAATATTGACTACATAGAGTTTTCTTAGAATGTTGTTAGTTTACAGAATTTATTATAAAATAACGCATGTTTCTGTGAGATAAGATTTTTTTCTGTCATGAAAAATCAGAGGGGTTACTCTGTAATTCGAAAAGAAAGAAATACTTTCGCATTGCAATGTAAATAACATACAAACGCGATCAGATTTTCTTACGCATCGCAATACAGACTAACCCCCCAGTTTATTTAACAAAATTATATTAAAATCATTTATTATTCGCATTAAACTGCTATTTAATTATTTCATTGTTTTTCTTGTAATTAAAAAACTACTTAGTACTACTCAATACTTTTCATTTGGGTACACAATACTTACTCGATACTTTTAGAGTGTTGTTTTAAGAAAGAGTTTGATCTATGTGGCAAACTATAATAAATTAGACACCTATCACAGTCTAACCAGACGCGACACGAGCCGGAAGATATTGCCGTCTCAGAAGAAGTGGCCGGCAGTACAAAAGAGAAATAAGAAAGTATTAGTGTTTCCTTTTGTTTTGTTTTACGCATACATTTGTAAAATATGCAACACTTTTAATTGGATAAAATGAAACACCAACACGTAATTGTTGTCTCTTTCTCAACTAGCCGGCATAAAAAGTTGATTTGACGTGTCTCTAGATTTTATAGATATGGCAACAATATTGGTTGACAAATAGGATAGGTTGGCGTCTAGAATAATGAAGCACACTTTAAAATCACCATTTTAAAAGTAAGCAAAAGTAAAACAATAGTCGAAATAAAAACCAAAACACAACTGATAAAATGCAGTTGTCTGTCTCACTTTGATGAAAGTTGAGTTAAGTTGTAATCCATAATCATCCCTATCGCGAATAACTATTTCCATGAAAAAACTCCCAAGTTTTCTAATTTTCTATCGAGATTGTTTCCCATAGCAAATTTTTTTGGAGCGAATTCACAAATCTAAAAAAATTTGGCATCACCAAAGTTTACTCCCGCGAATATTTTTTTAAAATAAATTTACAACAACTGTCAATGGGAACGAGAAGGGAACATGTAGTTTGTATTTAATGTAGGAATATATTCACCCCTATCGTGAATGTTATGGAAATGAGTTGTTAGGGAACAAACCTATATTCCCATTCCCAACAAACGGGTATCGCGAATATTTTGGGAGTAAAAGTGTCTATTGTGAATTATTTGGGAGTAATAGTTTCTATTGTGATTTATTTATCAGTGTTTTATAAATAATTTTTTGTAGAAAATATACACATTTTAAAGAAATTAATAAAGTTTAACTGCGTTTTGTGGTGCTGGAAGCGATTGCAGCGAAGATACATACGCGATTAATCGTTAGAGGAAAATTTGCCTGCTAGCAGCAAGATGTTCGCGGTACCACCCGTAGTGAAAATGGCTGGCACTTTGGCTAGCGTACATCTCCTCCAACAGACAATTAATTTGCTATTTATTAACATTTCTGGTCTTTTAATAAAATAAAAAAGTAATTTAATACAGTCCTAGCTTAAATGCAAATTACAACTTACATGTTCCCTTCTCGTTCCCATCGACACTAGTTGTGAACTTATTTTGTAAAATTATTCACGGGAGTAAACATTGGCGATGCCACATTTTTTAAGTTTGTGAATTCGCTCCCAAGAACGTTGTTATGGGAAACATTCACGATAGCAAATCAGAAAATTTGGGGGTTTTTCATGGGAATAGTTATTCGCGATAGGGGTGATTGGATTAATACTTTTTTATTCTAAGAAAGAACCGAAAGTGTTAATAAAGATCAAATCAATTGTCTGGTGCAAGAGATGTGCGCCAGTCAAAAAAGTGCCAGCCATTTTCACTATGGGAGTTACCGCGGACATCTTTTCGCTAACAGCCAAATTTTCCTCTAACACTATCAACAGGTATCGAAATCCATCTAATCAACCTGTAATACTATGGAATTTATAAAGAACATTTGATTTAGAGACAAAAGCACTTAAATCTGTACTGTTTTTACTTTGTCTCCGTTAACGATAGCGGATGCTGCAATCTATGAATTCCATCTTCTCTTCCAGCACAAAAAAGCAGTTAAACGCTATTAAGGTCTCTATTATGATTCACAACTAAATTGATAGTTGAGTCTTATACCTCGTTTATACGCAGAGCTTATTTGTAAATAAAAACGTAAAATGCTGCCAAATACTTTTTTATTGTAACTTATTAAATCGCTGATTATTCATCTATTTGTGAATATATTTATCTATTTATTATTTTTTATTAACAAACATATGTAAAGGAGGCAACCCAAACTTCTTATTTGCAAATAGCGCGTTAATCAGTAATTGTTTTCGTGAGTTATTAATTTACAATAAAAATACATACTTGGTAGCACTACGTTTTTATTTGCAAATAACTCGTGCGTATAAACGTACTATTAGACTCAAATTCTTATTATGGATTACAAATTGCATCAACAAAGTGCGACAACTGTTTTTATCAGTTGTGTTTTGGTTTTTATTACGACTATTGTGTTAATTTTGCTTACTTTTAAAATGGTGATTTTAGGTGCCAATCTATCCCATTTCTCACCCAATATTGTTGCCATATCCATAAAACATAAAATCTCAAAAAATAGTAAGACTAAAACTTAAACAGTCAAACTCTTTCAAACAAAAAAACAATTTCGAAAATCGCTTCACAAATGACATAGTTATACATGGGGGGGATGGGGGATAAAATTTCCCCTCTCATTTTCGAAAAGAATTATGGGGGCAAACTGCTGGCAAACTCTTTCAAACAAAACAAGAATTTTGAAAATCTGTTCACAAATGACTGAGTTAAGAGGGGGGGGGGGGGGGGAAGCAAATTTCCCCTCCGAAAAAAATATGGGACCAACAAACTACAGGCAAACCCTTTCCAACAAAAAGAGAATTTTGATAATCGGTTCACAAATGACAGAGTTATGGGTGTGTGTACAAACATAAAATATGTAAATAAAATACACACGAGTTGATAACCTCCTTTTTTGAAGTCGGATAAAAAGAATTATCATATTATTTCATGTAAGCTTAAACCGGAAACGTTGGTCGCTTAAGCTTTCAAATAAAAGCAGTTAGTTATCATCTTAAAAACAGAACGCAAAGATTAAATACGACTAAATCTCTAATCTCCAAGTAAATAACCCAGTCTTAACGATTAGGAAATTTTACTTTTAAACAGAGCTGCATTTTGGTATGTACATAATTTTCCAACCAGTTTAGTAATAAAAATACTAACCTGATAGTATTGAGTAACTACTTTGTAATATTTGAGCAAATACTCGGCACACACTACTCAATATTTAGCCAGCACTAAACAATACACAATACAGCTTGGAAACTTTAACGGATGATCCGAATGATGGTAAATAATCGGTTTAAAAGATGTTCATACTTTGGTTGTCATTTTCTTGCAGTTAAGGCTCGACTTCATAATTAAATGTATAATTGAATTGTATTCTTAATATGTTTAAAATTGATCGAAGATTATATATTTTCCTTGCAGATGTTGGAATAACGGGAAAGACGATAAATAAACTGTTAAATTAAAAACGTAAGTTTTAGTTAAATAAATTGCATATGTACTTGTACATTTGTTATTTTCAATTTAAACTGATGATAAAGGGACTATGATTATGTGCCATGATATCACATTTAAACCGCAACAACGCAACCCGATTCATAATAGGTCCTTCTGAATACTATATAATTTAATTTATAATTAAATTGTACTTGTAATATGTTTAAAATTTACCGAAGATTTTATATTCCCTTTGCAGATGTTTGACTGGGAGGATGACACTAACGGTAAGTTCTAAGTAAATAAATGTTGTATTTCTACTTTTGTTATTTTGTTATTTGAGTTGTAACATTGACAACTCAACTTAGTTCAGTTGTGAATCATAATAGGGCTCTAACATTCCTTATTCATTGTATGTACCGGACTTATGTTTGCACTAACTATAACTAATTTGTATGCCTTTTAAATGGTTGCAATAGAAATGTTGGTGCAAGATTAATGTGGGCTTTTCGCTAACATCGTACCAATTATAATCCATGGTCGAAGTTTGATAGTAGATGCCCCAACATACATATTGTCGGTTTCTGAAAGCGATTTGTTTAAGCGTAGTACGGACTTCTTACGGAAATTCAGCTTTGGAAATTTACGTTTATTTCTACACGGAAAAATAATCCTGTAGCGTTCTGTAGAGAAAAATGAACATTAATTTTGGTTTCAGTTTACGGAAGAAAGTCTCCACTTAGGATGGATTTTTAATGTGAACATTAGAGATTTAGGGTGGGTTTTTAATGTAAACATTTAATCTTAGTTTGAAACTATAATCAATTAATCTGAGAATAAATTTAATTGACTGCTAATTCTGTTTGCCGTTTTTAAGTGGAAGCTTAAACCTCTCAAAATTGTCATACTAAATAATAAAATATGGCATCTCTGATCAGCTGGCTTTGCGAAGTGCAGAAAATAAAAGAAAAAGAAGATAAAATAAAAAAGAAATAATAGAAAAACTTAAGAAATAATTGTTATGTGCTGTGAAATAAAACTATAGACGCGTTTACAACATAACAGAATTTATATCATCAATAAGTCCGTGACTTTGAATGAAGCACAGTTTTTTTTTACAAAACAAAAATTTATTTTTCAACATAATATCCTTTTAACTAAATACACTTAGTCCAACGTTTCTCCAGTTTTTGTATCCCTTCCAAGAAATAGGATTTTCCGAGATGCTTAAATAGGCATTTGTTTGGTCAATAATTTCATCTTTCCACCGAGCCATTTCTTTAGTTTTGGAAATAGGAAGTAGTCACTAGGGGCTACATCCGGAGAATATGGCGGATGAGGTACCAATTCGTAGCCCAATTCATAGAGTTTTGCGATTGAGACTGCACACGTGTGCACCCGTGCGTTATCTTGATGAAAAAGGACTTTCTTGGCCATATGGGGTCGTTTTCTTTTTAAATCCTCATTAAATCGGTCTAATAAGTTGGCATAATATTCGTCGTTTATTGTTTTTCCCTTTTGAAGGTAATCGATGTGGATTATCCCGCGTGCATCCCAAAAAACTTGCCATCACCTTATTGGCCGACAAACTTATCTTGGCCTTCTTCGGAGCAGGTTCACTCGGAGAAGCCCATTGTGTAGACTGCTGCTTGGTCTCCGGAGTACAGTAATGGATCCATGTCTCATCACAGTTACAAAACGCAAAAACTCATTCGGATTGTGGTTAAACAACTCCAAACAATCCTTTGAAGTTGTCACACGTTATGGTCAATTGAGAGCAAACGCGGCACCCATCTTGCAGACAACTTTCTTAAACCCAGCTAACCACTTAAAATCGAAACCACACTGCCATAAGAAATGCCTATAGCATCAACAATCTCACGCACTTTTGCTCTTCGATCGGCCAACACCATATCGTGGATTTTTTCGACATTTTCGGGTGTACTGACCTCGATTGGCCGTCCAGAACGTTCAGCGTCATTTGTACTTGTGCGACTACAACGAAAGTCAGTAAACCAATATTTTACCATTGAAATCGGTGGTGCAGAGTCCCCATAGTATCGAGCTTTTCTTTGGTTTGATTGATGGTTTTTTTTTCGCAAAAAATCGCGAATATTTTGGGAATAAAAGTGTCTATTGTGAATTATTTGGGAGTAATAGTTTCTATTGTGATTTATTTATCAGTGCTTTATAAATAATTTGTGTAAATACTTGTAAAAGGAAAATATACATATTTTAAAGAAATTAATAAAGTTTAACTGCGTTTTGTGGTGCTGGAAGAGATTGCAGCGAAGATACTACTGCTAGCAGCAAGATGTTTGCGGTACCACCCGTAGTGAAAATGGCTGGCACTTTGGCTAGCGCACATCTCCTCCAACACAATTAATTTGCTATTTATTAACATTTGTGGTCTTTTAATAAAATAGAAAAGTAATTTAATACAGTCCTAGCTTAAATACAAATTACAACTTACATGTTCCCTTCTCGTTCCCATCGACACTTGTTGTGAACTTTTTTTGTAAAATTATTCACGGGAGTAAACATTGGCGATGCCACATTTTTTAAGTTTGTGAATTCGCTCCCAAAAACTTTGTTATGGGAAACATTCACGATAGCAAATCAGAAAATTTGGGAGTTTTCTCATGGGAATAGTTATTCGCGATAGGGGTGAATATTTAATGAGCACTCGAAATTCACTTTTTTCCATTTTTAGAAAAAGGCACGAGGTTGTATGTTTTGAACAGCTTTTAAACGCAAAGTAAATGACACTTGCTCAAAATTTGACAGTAGTCTATTAACAGGTGGTACTTGATGGGAACAGTGTGGCATTTCATATAACTACGAGGGAAGTTCGTAAAGACACGGACTTATTGATCCGCCCTCGTATATACATATATTGAAAAAAGTACAATCGAATGTGTGTGTTGACATAATTATTTTTTACAGCACAAACCACCAACGTTGGCCGCTTAAGCTGGGCAATAAAAGCAGCTAATTATCGTCTTAAAAACAGAAAACAAAGATGACTAAATCTCTAATGTTCACATTAAAAGCCCATCCTTAGTTATCTTTCACCTTTGTTTTCTGTTTTTAAGACGATAATTAACTGCTTTTATTGCCCAGCTTAAGCGGCCAACGTTGGTGGTTTGAGCTGTAATAAATAAGTATTTCAACACACACATTCGATTGTACTTTTTCAGTATATCGCGACCTTAGTATTGTTTTGGCCCATATGCCAAAAAGTCGGAATGGAGAAAAACAACAAAGAAGATTTGCATAAAGTTTTCTCAAAATATATCCGATAGAATTTTTTTGTATTCTTCCCACTGCTTCCGGCATATGTTGGAAGAAAAATGTACATTTTTAAAAACTCATCAATGCGATTAGAAATTAACATCTTTTTACTGAAAGTAAAATATCTTGTTATGTGCTCCAGTAGCCGCTTTGTTTTATTTTATTTGTAAAAAGTAGCTTTTGTTGCTCCATGTGTATACTAACTGCTGCGTATTGAGTAACTTGTTATTGAGATGAAATTTTCTACTTTTATTGAAAATAAGTATATAAATGTTATTAGAAAAGATATTTACATGGACTAAAAAGTAATATTGATGAAACTTGGTATTTTACTTCATTTCTGATTTTAATTTTTTTTACAAAAAATTTATCAAAAATTATGATATCGAGCACAATGAATGCTTCATATCTCAGAAACCACGAACAATTTTGCGAAACAGTTTTTGGATTCTGAAAGAGGCTATTCAAAATATATATACCCCATACTTAACAAAATTTTTTTAAAATGGTCGGTGGACCAAAACAATACTAAGGTCGCGATATGTATATACTAATAATATGATATAAATTCTGTTTTTATGTTGTAAACGTGTCTATACTTTTATTTCACAGCACATAAGAATCAGTGATGCAAAATGTGGCACAATTGGGCCATTTGTGGCACTTTTGAATGTTTGACGGCCCTGTGGTACTTTCTTATCTCTTTTGGCCCTTTCAGTTCAAAATTCAACTATCTACTTAAGGTGTCTTTACATGGTAATACAAAGTATTAACGACTTTGTAAAATCAAAATATTATCAAATTCTCTTCGTGCTTAAAAAAAGAGAACAAAAGTCTGTTGTAAGTATTTTTCATGTTTACACCTCTGGTGTGATGAGAATACATAAGTTTCTAAAATGGTTTAGAAAATAAACATTTACCGAACTCTTGCCAAATTTTGTATCCGTATTCTCTCCTACTCAATACATTTTGCGTTTATATGATAAGATTTTTTTCATTTTTAGATATCGTAATACTTACATGTATTACCATGTAAAACTTACATGTATTACCATTTAAAACTACCTTTAAAACCGTTCGAATGCGTTCACTACATTTTTCAATGTAATTTTCTCCGTGTCGAACACTACTTTTATTTAAAATAATGTTTTGTCTCTCAAAGAAAAAACTCCTTACTTTTTGTTGCAAACCTGTCTTGTTTCAAATAAAATTTTTTAAGAATATCAAGTAAGTACTCAAATTAACTAAGTAAACTGTCAAGCCATTCTTGATAAATAAAAGATTTCTATGAATAAAAGT
Organism: Panzeria rudis; assembly: GCA_956483635.1. Classification (NCBI taxonomy): domain Eukaryota; kingdom Metazoa; phylum Arthropoda; class Insecta; order Diptera; family Tachinidae; genus Panzeria; species Panzeria rudis. The sequence continues at coordinate 48,919,725 of OY101450.1, forward strand.
TGTTTAGATGAACCTACATATCGCGACCTTAGTATTGTTTTGGCCCACCGACCATTTAAAAAAAAATTGAGTTAAGTATGGGGTATATATTTCACTTTCAGTAAAAAGAGGTTCATTTCTAATCGGATTGATGAAAGTTCACAAAAAATATACATTTTTCTTCCAAACATATGCCGGAAGCAGTGGTGAGAATACAAAAAAAATCTATCGGATATATTTTGAGAAAACTTTATGAAAATCTTCTTTGTTGTTTTTCTCCATTCCGACTTTTTGGCATATGGACCAAAACAATACTAAGATCGCGATATATGTACGAATTTATACAGAATTTCTATCCACACTCCTCAGCATGTGTAGAAAGAATTTTGTCTTCCCAAAAGATGACTAATACCAATATAAGGGATCGTCTTCATGTAAATACCGTGTCATCTTTAATACAAGCGAAAGATTTAATGAAACCTAATTCTAGTAATTGTTATGATAAAGATATTTTAGAACTTATAACACAAAAAATGTTACAAACAGTAATATCACAATTAAGGAACTGTTGGACTAAAAACTTGGGGATTATATACTACAATAAAACTAGAACTATATATAAAATGTGCGTTTTTCTTAACTACAATTTTATTTTTAAGGCGCGTCTTGGTCTAATCGCCATGTTCCTACGATAGTTAGTAATAAAATTATAGCTCAACCCGATTTTTCTTAATTTGCGACTAATCAACAAAGTATTTTAATTATGTAGAAAATCGAAAAAATCTCAACATCAAACTGTAATCAAAAGTACACAGATATAAAACATGTATTTACTTTAATATAACTTGAACAAAAAATATTTTTAAACACCCTGAATTTTTGTCGATAAATTTTGTTTATGTTCTAAATACAATAAAATACATTTATACTATATTACTACATATTATTACAACTCAGCAGTAAAGTGGAAGATAGTTACTGGCATGATAAGCAGAAGTGATCGGTAAACTGACCTGCAACAATTTTTCATTATTACAACTTGCCTGTAAAATAAAAATTATCTTTTTCAAAGTATGGCTATACCAGAGCACAAGTGGCAACGTCATACATATGTATTTACAATGGCACAGATAACAGGTACATACAAGTCTACAACAAGTATAAATTTGTTGTAGAAACTGCACTACAGTTGTCAAAAAATGTGGAAAGATGGATGGAATTATCAGCGCAGGTAGCTCTATAATGAAATGTCCAATACCTTAAAGAAGGGAAGCTCCATAGTGACGAAATTGTGATAATTTCATCACTCCACTAAGTTTGCCGAGTAAGGTCATGTGTTCTAGTGAGTTCACCTGTTAGATACGTCTTGGTGTTTACTTGATAAAGAAGCAAGTATGGCAGCCTATGAAAATGTGTACCGATAAAAGTTAGCGGAAGAATGAACTTCCCAGTAAGTAATCCCACACTTTTAGGTTAAATTAAAAGTTGTAATAATGAAAAACTGTTTATCCGTCCGATAAAATGCTAATTATAACTAAAGCGGAGTTGTAATAATGGCCCTTATACTATATTACTACATATTACTTTTGTTGTTATTTATATAAAAAACGTGTAATTAAATATATTCCAACAAAAAATTTGTTGGCCCTATCAAAGGTATTTTGGCTCTTAAATCACCAATTTGGCCCAAAACAAAAGACCTCAAAATGCACCACTGATAATAATTATTTCTTAGTTTTTCTATTCAGCCTAATCACAAACAAAAATTCCGTGAGATTTTTTCCCTTTTCTCCTTTTATGAATAAAAATTTCGTCGGAAAAATTCGATGGAGGAAAAAGTAGCTATTTATTCTCAATGCATTTGAATTTCGTTTTTTCCCCGGAATTTTTCACTTGCAAAACAGAAGGGAGTTTGCATAAAAATCGATGTAATATTTAAACAAAACAACATTTCTATCAATAAAAAAAATATTTTATTGTTCTTGTAGGTCGAATACCACAAATAAAGCACAAACAACATGTTTTTTAACTCAATCCATTGCTTTTGGTTTCCATAAATGCAGCAAAGAGTAGGTTAGGTTAGGAAGGGTGGTGCTATGCCGCACATCCACTCGGAGACCCTGTTGGATCCATTGTGATTCCCTTCTATTCATACCCGCTATGAAAACCGAGAAAAGGAGCATCCTGCTATCCGCCATTCAACCATCTTATTCCCATAATGAAGCCCCTGATGTCCTCAAGTTTACACTTCGCGTTTTCATAAGAGCATTAGTGATGCTCTCATGAAAACGTCTGCCAAGCCACCTAAGCCTGTGTCGTTGCAGCCTCGGACAATGGCATATAACATGCTCAATAGTTTCTGGTTCCTCCTCATCATCGCACATCCTACAAAAATCTGGAGTGCCAATCCCCCAAATGCTGGTCCTCGCCCTGACCGAGCAGTGACCAGTCAATGCACCTATTAAGACCCCTATCACATTCCTTCCTATTCATACTCAGTAACAGTTCGGATCTGCCTAAGTCAAGCTTTGGCCACACGGCCCTCGAGACTCTACAATCCTCCCTGCTCCCCCATGAACGGTTGGCCCTATTCGACACCCAGTCACTGAGCTCCATATAGTAATGACCGATCGGTACTTTAACCGATCTATCACACAATTCCACATCTAACGCTGACCCTAATCTTGCCAGCTCATCAGCTGTCTCATTTCCCTCAACATTGCAAAGAGTAACTTGCACGATTTTTTTCTTCTATAGCACCAATACACTTCACAAATGCTTGTACAGCTATGTTATTACTTTTCTATTCCCTTATTTAATTAATTTTACTTTAAATTTAATTAAAACATCAATTTTATTTATTTTTGGGACACAAAAACACTGAATAAATAAATATCAACAGGTAAAACAATTCAATTCAATGATGCCACTGTTTCATATTTTTGTTCCCGAAAAGTTTATGATTGGAGGAATTTTTTCTCGAGAAAAGTGTTTCCCAGGGGAAAGAAAGTCCTAGGAATATTAATGATTGGGCTGATTGTTTCTTTTTTATTTTATCTTCTTTTTCTTTTCTGAAAATTTTTTTATTTTCTGCAATTTGCAGTCTGCCTGAATTTCATGCTGCCATAAGAAGTATGTGTAAAAAACAAACTGAAATTCAGGTTCTAAAAATTTTCAGGCAACTTTCCGTTTGGTGGTACGCAGCTGAAAAGAAAAATCAACACGCATTTTGTCTAACACAGGGACGTGATATCAATTAGTGGAAATTTGTTTATCAACAGAAACAAAAATTAATGTTCAGACCATGATCCAATAATACAGGTCGTGTTGAAAGCACATATGATTATTTCGCCGCGTTGGCTGTATTTGTCAATTGTTTGTTATTCGTGTGTTTTTAAATGATTAGTAAGGCATAGACACTTTTATGTAGCAATAAACAAAAGAAGGTATTTATTTTAGGCATATGAATTGTAATCGCAGTTGTTAAAAGAACATTTTAAATAAATTTTGAATTGATATTGTGTTTGTTATATTATTAAATTTAAAATTAGTTTTGGTTCAGACAATTGTTTGTTCACGGAATTTTCGACATTTTGTTTTTGTGTAGTGAATAATTTTTTTATGTTTTGCAGGATAAAATTAATAAATTTGCGTGAATGAAAACAAATTTCTTTACACAACTATTTTTCCGTGTAGAAATAAATGCAAAATCTCTAACCTGAAATTCAGGCAGAACTGCATACTACGCTTTAGTATGTCAATTTTGAGAGGTTTAAGCGTTCACTTAAAAACGGCAAACAGAATAAGCACTCAATTAAATTTATTCTCAGATTAATGTGTTGTTTCCACAATGCAAACAAGCACTGCTTGTCTAAAATTTATATGAAAAGCACTCAGTTTTTTGAGTGATTTCCATAAAAATTTTAGACAAGCAGTGCTTGTTTGCATTGTGGAAACAGCACATAATTGATTATAGGTGTCTATTCGGGAAACGCGTCGAAGTAGTGAAAAATTACATGATAACAAAAACAAAATTTCACAAATTGTTTTTGTTTTCTATACATTTCTCTCTCTTTTAAAACCGGTATATTTTGTATGATAAACAAAAACAATTTATGCAATTTTGTTTTTGTTTGCCATGTATTTTTTACTTAGTCGACGCGTATTCCCGAATAGACACCATAGTTTCAAACTAAAATTAATGTGCTGTTTCCACAATGCAAACAAGTTTCTTGAAAAAAAAAATTTGTATGGAAACCGCTAAAAAACGGAGTGCTTTTCATATAAATTTTAGACAAGCAATGCTTGCTTGCATTGTGGAAACAAATAAATGTTCACATTAAAAACCCACCTTTATAGTTGTAACATCACTGTACAATAACGGCCAAAAACTCCGTGTACTTTTCTTTTGGAACTCCGTAATAGCAAACGGGAATTTCTCTAAGGAATTTACCTACCTGAATTTCCGTAAGTTTTTTACACACATATCTTATGGGAAGTGAATTTCCTTAAGAGTATACTCGTACATATATGAAAATATTTGTTCATACATACAAAAGAAAAAAAAACTTTATTGGTATCGGGGATCCATTTGGACCCCATTTTTATTACAACTTCTCTTTCTTTAAATATTAAGCTCAGCGATGCCATTTTTGGGGTTTTTACGATATAAAACTGTGTTGTCATATCGTAAGATTTTTACGATATGACAACATTGCGATATGACAACACCGTATATGACTATCTTAGTGCTGTCATATCGTAAAAAACTTACGATATGACAACACAGTATGTCATATAGTTTTTTTTTATATCGTAAAAACCCCAAAAATGGCATCGCTGATTAAGCTTTAGAAGTCATGTGTTAGCCTAAAGGTGGTTTTATACTGTCTGTGTTTTACATCTGACTTGTAAAATTTCCACTGCAAAAGCTATACATGCCGTGTGAACCTTTTGAAACATTGTCATCTGAAATTTACAGAACCAAAGTCAGGTGACAAAATTTCCAATTAGAGCGTGTTCTATTTTCATCTGACATCAGCTGTTTTGAATTAACAAGTATGTGTTGGCGTCACTTAGAGGTTATGTCAGATGTGATTATACAAAAATTAAAAATCGTCTGTAAATAAACTTTCGCCCCTATCTGAAAGTTTGGAAACTTCTCATGTTGAATGCGAAGATTGGTCTTACTGAATAATTTATTTATTTTTTTATTTAATTATAACTTTTATTGCGTTAAACAAATTATTTAAGAATATATTTCTTTTTCTGTTTCTTTTTACTCTAGTCGAAATTGAATTGCATTATTAATAGAAGATTGGTTAAAATTGGAACAAAACGTTATCTCTTAAGGTAAGTTATAATCTTCATTAAATTAAATATGTATAAAACAGTTATTAGGATGAGTATAATATAATTAACTTTCGTTCTACTGAAGAATAATGACGAGTTTGAATGGAACTAAATATTAAAAAAAAATATATAAAATTAAAAAAAATTTGGCTCAACTAGTTTTTAATTAATATGGCAATTTTTTGGTATATTTTTAGCTTTTAAACGTTATAATGATGTGCGCAAAACTGGCAAACGAACGTACAGTGCAGAAGATGTGCTAAGGTAAGAAAAATAAGTCTATTTAAATAAAAAGTAAACCAATTTCGTGATGAACAATTAACTTTCGCCCCTATCTGAAAGCTTGGAAACTTCTAATGTTGAATGCGAAGATTGGTCTTACTGAATATTTTGCTTTCAAAAGCGCATATTTTGTATATTTTGTATTAAAAATTTGAGTATTAATATATGTGCTTCTTTGTTTTTTAGTTAAATTGTCGTAAAAACGTGAACAAATCTGAAAAAATGAAGACACAAAATAAAAAGGTAGGAATGCAACATGCATATGTATGTACGTTAGAGTGGTCGTTAAAAATTAAATATTTTTGGACGCCCAAAAGATCTTTTCTTTTGTTATATTTTTATCTGGGTCCGAATCGTCGCTTTCGACATCGAGCTGATTCGATCGAGCTTTCTTAGTTGAGATTATGATATTCGATATCGAACAATTTGTTTATATTGTTCGATAGCGAATGCCATAATCTCAAACTAAGAAAACTCGATCGAATCAGCTCGATATCGAAAACGACGATTCGGTCCCTGATCTATCTAAATTTATTTTTTGATCAAATCGTAGTTTTTTTAAATATCGCTTTAAGTTGACCAATTTGAGAAAAAGAAATTAAATTCTCTACAAAAAGGTCTTATATGATTTTTTCACAAAATTCGTATTTATGGAGATATTCTTAATAATAAGCTAGCTCATCAACTCTAATGCCTAATTGACAAGCTAGCTGTATCTCTGTATCATGTGTATTTCCGTATTACTTTACAGTAGTGTATATTTGTTGTTGATATTTTTAATATAAAAATGAAATACACAAATACACTTTTATTTCATAAAGAATGAATAAATGAAAAAATGAAATGAAATGAAATGAAAATTCGTATTTAGAGACTCTCTCAGAGATTATTTGTATGTATCTTGTTCTTCTTTTGTCCATTAATACAAGATACAGACCGATACAGTAAATATGACTGTTCACAAAGTGCATTTCAGAGGTTAAATACACAATACTGAGAGAACTTGTGAATTGGGCATATACAGTAGCGAGCAAAAGTAAGTGCATGTTTCTATATATTGCCTTTCTATTAGTATTAAAAAAAGTTATGAAGTTTTTTTTAATTTTTTTGCGCTATTATATTTGTTATTCAGTTCTTAACAAAACTGCATTCAAATGAAAATAAAAACTAAGAAATTCAGATTTGAGTTTGGATTTAACTAAAATAAATCACACGTACTCAGTTTTGCACGTACAGGAGCGAGTACGTTTGATCTGAAATTATTTTCTGATTTGTGTTATTGTTTCTATTAATGTCGGCTTTAGTAAAAAACTCAATTGATTAATTGCTTTAGACTAAAACCACGCCCATTTCGTAATTTATATAAAATCTCTGAATTTAAAAAAATATGATTTAACTTACGGAAATAAACTAAAATCTAAACCTTAAAATTACAAAAACTGCTCTATGGTAACTAATCAGAGCTAGTAAGCCTAAAATAGCTGAATCTGTAATCGCAAGACTCTGAAAAATACGCAATGTTGGTCCACAAAAACATCCCAGACCTTATATCAAGTAGGGTACACACGTCCTACGATGGGAAAACTAAGAGCACAACATCTTTAACTATAAAAGAATCTAAATAATCTCCTCAAAATTGGTTACAACTCAAATGCTAAAAGGTCTAATCCTGGGTGCCCAAAAAAATAATAAAAAATGTTGGTACACGACTAAACATTTCTTATGATCGGAAAAATTTCGTTGGAATATGCTGAAATAAATCAAACTTAAACACTTTTTCAATTATAAACTCAATAATTTTCAAATTCACCAAGAAATTTTAGCCACGCCGCAAGTTTCTCGTTTGACATTGCTACTTAGTGTTGTTCGCAAATGATAAGGATCCAATTGTGCGGTGTGATCTTCTGGATTATTTTATTGGGGATGTAGGGCATTAGTCGGCGATCCTTCATTATATAATTAAATATGTTTTGCTTTTATTTTTCCCATTGTAAAACGTGCGTACCCTACTTGCTATAAGGACTGGAATGCTTTTGTGAAGCACCATTTCTGTTATTTTTTAGAGTCTTCGGATTACAGATTCAGCTATTTAAGGATTACTAGCTATGATTGGTTCCTATAGATCAGTTTTTGTAATTTTACAATTTTAATTTTAGTTTATTTCCTTAAGTTGTTAAATCATAATATTCTAAAATTCAGAAATTTTACATAAATTACGAAATGGGCGTGGTTTAGTATCCCCAGACGCTTTAAAATCATTATTAGTGTAAAGAGACTGGCCAAAATGCCAAGAATTCAATTTCAACACCTTTTTTTTGTGCATTATCTAGGCTTTAGTACTTCTTTAAGTCGTATTTCGTAAGGATGAAAATAATTTTGCTCGTCAGTGTATGGGTATTGATCACTTTCGAAATTAATACCAGCTATTTTTATTCTTTTTTATTACAGGGTCAAAAAGGAAAAGTATTCCATGGTCGATGCTATTGTATCACACACTTGATTTTTCAGCTTTATAGATAAAGGTAAGTTTAATGCAATTTTTTTCAGCATATTTCAATATTTCAAATGATGATAAAGGGATTATGATAATGTGGTATGATTTCACATTAGAACCGCAACAACACAACCCGATTCATAATAGGTCCTTCTGAATACTTCGAGCCCTAACGCCAAGAAAATCGTAGCCTTCAAAAAGTAAATTTTGTACAAGTATATTGTCCTTGCTTCAAAATGAAGTAGAACTTTAATATTGACTACATAGAGTTTTCTTAGAATGTTGTTAGTAGTTTACAGAATTTCTTATAAAATATCGCATGTTTCTGTGAGATAAGATTTTTTTGCTGTCATGAAAAATCAGTTTATTTAACAAAACTATATTAAAATCATTTATTATTCGCATTAAACTGCTATTTAATTACTTCATTGTTTTCCTTGTAGTTTTTGTTGTAATTAAAAAATTACTTAGTTACTACTCAATACTTTTCATTTGGGTACACAATACTTACTCGATAATTTTAGATTGTGGCTTTAAGACCCAACTCAACCATATTTTTTTTATTTTTTATTATGATTCACAACAAATTTTAGTTGTCTTCGAAAAAAAAGTTTCTTATCTATGTTGTTTTTTTAACCATGTAACCATCACAAAATGTTTTAAATACTTTTAGTTTTGGCCTTACTATTATTTCTCTAAATTTTATAGATATGGCAACAATATTGGTTGACAAATAGGATAGGTTGGCGTCTAGAATAATGAAGCACACTTTAAAATCACCATTTTAAAAGTAAGCAAAAGTAAAACAATAGTCGAAATAAAAACCAAAACACAACTGATAAAATGCAGTTGTCTGTCTCACTTTGATGAAAGTTGAGTTAAGTTGTAATCCATAATCATCCCTATCGCGAATAACTATTCCCATGAAAAAACTCCCACGTTTTCTAATTTTCTATCGTGATTGTTTCCCATAGCAAATTTTTTTGGAGCGAATTCACAAATCTAAAAAAATTTGGCATCACCAAAGTTTACTCCCGCGAATATTTTTTTAAAATAAATTTACAACAACTGTCAATGGGAACGAGAAGGGAACATGTAGTTTGTATTTAATGTAGGAATATATTCACCCCTATCGCGAATGTTATGGAAATGAGTTGTTAGGGAACAAACCTATATTCCCATTCCCAACAAACGGGTATCGCGAATATTTTGGGAGTAAAAGTGTCTATTGTGAATTATTTGGGAGTAATAGTTTCTATTGTGATTTATTTATCAGTGTTTTATAAATAATTTTTGTAGAAAATATACACATTTTAAAGAAATTAATAAAGTTTAACTGAGTTTTGTGGTGCTGGAAGCGATTGCAGCGAAGATACATACGCGATTAATCGTTAGAGGAAAATTTGCCTGCTAGCAGCAAGATGTTCGCGGTACCACCCGTAGTGAAAATGGCTGGCACTTTGGCTAGCGTACATCTCCTCCAACAGACAATTAATTTGCTATTTATTAACATTTCTGGTCTTTTAATAAAATAAAAAAGTAATTTAATACAGTCCTAGCTTAAATGCAAATTACAACTTACATGTTCCCTTCTCGTTCCCATCGACACTAGTTGTGAACTTATTTTGTAAAATTATTCACGGGAGTAAACATTGGCGATGCCACATTTTTTAAGTTTGTGAATTCGCTCCCAAGAACGTTGTTATGGGAAACATTCACGATAGCAAATCAGAAAATTTGGGGGTTTTTCATGGGAATAGTTATTCGCGATAGGGGTGATTGGATTAATACTTTTTTATTCTAAGAAAGAACCGAAAGTGTTAATAAAGATCAAATCAATTGTCTGGTGCAAGAGATGTGCGCCAGTCAAAAAAGTGCCAGCCATTTTCACTATGGGAGTTACCGCGGACATCTTTTCGCTAACAGCCAAATTTTCCTCTAACACTCAACAGGTATCGAAATCCATCTTTAATCAACCTCTAATACTATGGAATCTATAAAGAACATTTGATTTAGAGACAAAAAGCACTTAAATCTGTACTATTTTTACTTTGTCTCCGTTAACGATAGCGGATGCTGCAATCTATGAACTCCATCTCCCCTTCCAGCACAAAAAAGCACAGTTAAACGCTATTAAGGCCCCTATTATGATTCACAACAAAATTGATAGTTGAGTCTTGGTTGTCAATTTCTTATTATGGATTACAACTTTCATCAAAGCGAGAACTGTTTGTTATCAGTTGTGTTTTGGTTTTTATTACGACTATTGTGTTACTTTTGTTTACTTTTGAAACAGTGATTTTAGGTGCCAATCTATACCATTTCTCAACCAATATTGTTGCCATATCCAGAAAACATAAAATCTCAAAAAAAAAATAGTAAGGCCAAAACTAAACAGTCAAACTCTTTCAAACAAAAAATCAATTTCGAAAATCGCTTCACAAATGACATAGTTATACATGGGGGGGATAAAATTTCCCCTCTCATTTTCGAAAAGAATTATGGGGGCAAACTGCTGGCAAACTTTTTCAAACAAAACAAGAATTTTGAAAATCTGTTCACAAATGACTGAGTTAAGAGGGGGGGGGGGGGGAAGCAAATTTCCCCTCCGAAAAAATATTGGACCAACAAACTACAGGCAAACCCTTTCCAACAAAAAAAGAATTTTGATAATCGGTTCACAAATGACAGAGTTATGGGTGTGTGTACAAACATAAAATAAGTAAATAAAATACACACGAGTTGATAACCTCCTTTTTTGAAGTCGGATAAAAAGAATTATCATATTATTTCATGTAAGCTTAAACCGGAAACGTTGGTCGCTTAAGCTTTCAAATAAAAGCAGTTAGTTATCATCTTAAAAACAGAACGCAAAGATTAAATACGACTAAATCTCTAATCTCCAAGTAAATAACCCAGTCTTAACGATTAGGAAATTTTACTTTTAAACAGAGCTGCATTTTGGTATGTACATAATTTTCCAACCAGTTTAGTAATAAAAATACTAACCTGATAGTATTGAGTAACTACTTTGTAATATTTGAGCACATACTCGGCACACACTACTCAATATTTAGCCAGCACTAAACAATACACAATACAGCTTGGAAACTTTAACGGATGATCCGAATGATGGTAAATAATCGGTTTAAAAGATGTTCATACTTTGGTTGTCATTTTCTTGCAGTTAAGGCTCGACTTCATAATTAAATGTATAATTGAATTGTATTCTTAATATGTTTAAAATTGATCGAAGATTATATATTTTCCTTGCAGATGTTGGAATAACGGGAAAGACGATAAATAAACTGTTAAATTAAAAACGTAAGTTTTAGTTAAATAAATTGCATATGTACTTGTACATTTGTTATTTTCAATTTAAACTGATGATAAAGGGACTATGATTATGTGCCATGATATCACATTTAAACCGCAACAACGCAACCCGATTCATAATAGGTCCTTCTGAATACTATATAATTTAATTTATAATTAAATTGTACTTGTAATATGTTTAAAATTTACCGAAGATTTTATATTCTCTTTGCAGATGTTGGACTGGGAGGAACATACCAAAAGGTAAGTTCTAAGTAAATAAATGTTGTATTTCTACACTTGTTATTTACGAATTGAACTCATGATAAAGGGATTATGATTATGTGCCATGATATTACATTAAATCCGCAACAACGCAACCCGATTCATAATGGGTCCAGCTAATAACAATAAAAAAATTAATTGGATTGAGTGGTTTAGGGCAACAAACAGCTTCACAGAAATCTCAAAATTCAGTTATGTAAACTTGTTTTTGTCGTTATTTAAAAATAGTAACCACGATATTGTCTTAATATACTTTTTGTATTGCTTAAAACTCTGTAATATACAGGTCTGTGCAGAAAATAACGTGATATCAAATCACTTATTCCTTTAAAATCACATGCGAGATTTGTTCTTGTTCTGTAAATCACACCAAACATTTGATTACACATGTGTTGTTTCCACAATGCAAACAAGCAGTGTTTGTCTAAAATTTATATGAAAAGCACTCAGTTTTTTTGAGCAATTTCCATAGAAATTTTTTTACGCAACTCGCTTGTTTGTATTGTGGAACAAGACTTGTGCAGTGTCTTGTTTATTCGGTTTTTATTATTTTATAATATATATAATTTCAGTCTATCAAAATCACTTTCTTGCGCAAAAGTAGGGATATTGGGAAACATTGCTAAAATCGTTTGTGAAAGTCATTTCAAATCACAAGAAAGATCATCTGTGCACAAACATTTTTGGAAATACAGTGAACTCGCGGTAATGTGAACTTCCACTATAGCGAACTATCCACTAATATGAACGCAATTTTTTTTATGAACTCTATATAGTGAACAAAGTTTAATGGCTCTAAATCAGACATCATCATGCTAAGCCACCGGTGCCCGAATACTTTTCGTCACTTTCACATATACAACACGACTGTTAAAGAAACTCACTACAAAGAGTGCAAGAAACTATAATTTCATTCAGTTGTATGCTAGCTTTCAAAGAAGCAGGTCGCCGTCGCTTTTTATGACAAAATAAAAACAAATCACATAGTTGAGATTGAAAATAAAAAAAATTGATATCAAATGAGTAGTTTAATGTCTCTTCATTTTTCAGCATTTGCAAAAACACCAATACATTCTCATTTTAAGTGCTTCTCTTTGTGATTACCTCTGCTCTAAATAGTAATTTCGGGAATCCCATACTCGTTAATACTAATTGATAGCAAATTTTATTTTAATTTTGTCTTTCGTCACTCATACATGAAGGCTTGCTCTCAAAGATCATGGTAGGTTCATAAATACATACATACTAGCGTGATCGATTATTCGACATTTTCCAGAAACCGGTTTTCGAGTATTTAAAATTTAAGAAAAACCGGCTACGGATTTTAAAATTCAGAAAAAACCGGTCGACCGGTTTTTTTGTGAGAAAATTATAATCCAAAAGTTTTGATTTCAATTTGCTTAAAAAAAGAGTTAACAGTTCATGTAAATACTATCCGGATAGAAACACAACTTTGAAAATAAGGCCAAGTTCCTTCCTATCCAAAAATTTCGACCGTTAAAAGTACTGAGATCAAAATGAGGGTCAAATTCTTGATAAGTATGATACCATCTAATTTCTAAGCTAACTAATAAACATTTTCCGCATAATTCTTCCCAATATTAGAAATGGAAAAAAATATTGCTAAATAGCAGGATGCCTAAAAATGAGATGGTATTGTACATATCAAGAACTTGGTCTTCATTTTGATCTCAGTACTTTTAACGGTCAACACTTTTGGATATGAACTTGACCTTATTTTCTCATTAATGTTTTTCTGCTGATCTGACTTCTTTTTTCTAATTTTTTGTTTGGTACACCACTATAATTTCCATCGCTATAATTACCCATAATTTCTTAATTGCGCATTATAGTGCCCCTTATACGCGGCACGCCTTCCTATTACGTGATCAGCACAGTTTTTTTTTTTACTAAAAAGACCTTTCCAGGAGGATTTACAAAAATCAAAATCGAAAAAAGTTTGTTCCACACATATGTATAGGGGTTCACATATTTACATTTTTTCTTTTTCTTGTTTATTTCTTGACATTCACGCAACAAGCATTTTTTGTCTATGATGGATGTCGAACTCCATATAAAATATGAAGCTTGATATAAATTTTACATCACAAGGCCAATTTAATTCGCCCCTGTTACCATCTTATAAAATTAGATCACCTTAATTGCATGTTTCGGTAAATGCTCTTGAACAAAAATACTTGGGAAAATTAACAGTAGAAGTTCAAGTTTTAATATAGTAAAAACTAATAAAATATACGAATAGAAAAGTATTCGAATGGGCCGGTTTTTTAATTTAAAAAAAACCGGACTATTCGGCATTCGAAAAATCAACATTTTGAAAAACCAACTTCCGTATTGCGGAAAAACCTGGTTGAAAAACCGAGTCGACAACCCTAATACATGCGTATGTAGTTGATTAGTAGCAAAAATGTCTAAAGCACTGTACAGACGGTTGTAAGATCTTACAATATTGTCAGATCTGCCAATGTGCTGACGATGTACTGACAATAAAAAATTTTCAGCACAAGGTATATTGTTAGTTCACACTGCTGTATCAAAGTTGTAAGAAAAGCTTACAATTTTTTGGCAGACAGTTGTCTGACAATAAATTTATCTGACAATATTGTCAGTAAAGAAATTGGCAGTTCACACGATTGTCAGATGCAAAAATTGTCAGATCTGTTGTTTGGCGCTGCCAGACGCATATCATTTAACAGAAATCATCAATTATTTATCATCTGTGCTTGTGTTAACTTTAAAAAGTAAAAATATAAAATATTATTAAACATAAAGAAACAATTTTAACTATTTTAGCTGCATAATTTTTCTTATTTTAATTTTGCCCTAAAATATATGTGTGCAGTGCTGCCAATATAAAAAGTCTCTGGCAATGACGCCATTGTCAGATGCAGAAAATTCGCACATCTGACAATTAAAAAATGTCTGACAATTGTCTGCCAATAATCTAACACTGGTAGCGCGATGTGTTCACACGATTGTGAGATGTCTGACAATTTTTTGTCAGCAGGTAGTATTAAAATCGACTGACAATGCTTTTTCTGCCAACGTTGTCAGACAAAAATTTTCAGTTCAAACGATTGTAAGAATTTTTTAGCACTTTTTACTTACAATATTGTAAGAACTGACAATCGTCTGTACATAGCTTAAGAATAAGAGCATCTTTAACTATAACATCATATTTTATAAGTAATGCTAGCACAAATATCGATTAACTAATAATAAATTTTATATATTTCACAGAAAAACTGGCATTACAGTATAATTGAATGTATAGTGTGTAAAATTTTAATATTAAACCAAAAATTATATAGAGATTTTTATAGAATATCTTAACATCACGCGACCTCAGTCTTGTTTTGGCCCACCGACCATTTAAAAAAAATTGAGTTAAATATGGATTATATATATTTTGAATACCCACTTTCAGAATCCAAAAACTGTTTCGCGAAATTGTTCCTGGTTTCTGAGATATCAAGCATTCATTGTGCTCGATGTCATCATTTTTGATAAATTTTTTGTAAAAAAAAATTTGTTTTTAAATAAAAAAATAAAAATCAGAAATCAAGTAAAATACCAAGTTTCATCATCAATATTAACTTTTTATTCCATGTAAATATCTTTTCTAATAACATTATACGCTTATTTTCAATAAAAAGTAGAAAATTTGATCTCAATAACGAGTTACTCAATCAATACACAGCAGCTAGTATACACATGGAGCAACAAAAGCTACTTTTTACAAATAAAATAAAAAAAGTGGCTACTGGAGCACAAAACAAGATACACTAGAATCTCACAAATTAGAACCACTTTGTGCACCGGGTAGTTCGAATTTCTGAAAAGTTCGAATTTCTGGAAATTTTTTTTACAGAAAATGATAGAATTATAATAAAAATAGTTATGTAAGCTTTATTTTAACACAAAACAGTTTTTATTTGATAACGTTTAATTAATTGAACGTTTAACTTTCACACGTATGAACACTTCACTTTGACCTTCAGTCATCAACTGACCCAAATTGGTACACGCATATCAAATTTCACACGCATATGACCGAATTGGACACACCACGAATAACTCGGTGATTCCACGTTTTATTTTTACTTTAATGAACGAAAAATAATAATTTGTAGTGAAAATACAAAAAATAAAATAATAAACTTCCAGAAATTAGAACCCTCTCTTCTAATTTTAGATCGCTTAATTTGGTTTTTCGCCTATTTAGCTCAAAATTTCTAGTGGAAATATAAAAAAAACACTTCCAGAAATTAGAGCCACAGGTTCTAATTTCAGAGCACCCTATACTGAAATGGCCGGTTCGAATTTGTGATGGTTCGAATTTGTGAGATTCTACTGTATTTTACTTTCAGTAAAAAGATGCTAATTTCTAATCGGATTGATGAAAGTTCACAAAAATGTACATTTTTCTTCCAAACATATGCCAGAAGCAGTGGTGAGAATACAAAAAATTCTATCGGATATATTTTGAGAAAACTTTATGTAAATCTTCTTTGTTGTTTTTCTCCATTCCTACTTTTTGGCAATGGGCTAAACCAATACTGAGGTCGCGATCAGTCAAGAAAATTTACATTACGATTTTTCGTATTGCTTTCTTTCATAATTATTTGGTAAACGAAACATCTGATGTAAAATTTTTAGTTCATTTGTACATATCGGAGCGCCCTCTCCCAATTGTTTTATGTAAACGAGACCTCTATTTGTGAACGTAGCTGATATTCAGCCGCGTCACAGATTCCGTTCGGATTGGTTTTGATTCCGTAGTTGTCATTCTGAAAAAGTACATTTTTGGTGCTTTAGATTTCGTTTATTTTGTATTTCGTTTTTACAAGGATAAAGTTTTTATACCTTGAGGCGTTTGTTTACTCTTGTTTTTAGATGCAAAGCTCACATTGAGGTTTTTATTAACATGGAAAGCTCATGACTAAATATTCATTTGACGCTCTTAAAAGTATGCACGTTTTTTAGTATTTACTGCAAATGAAGTCAGTAGAAAAGTGTTTTTCAATTCCACTTCGAAATTTAACAGTGGTTTGATTACGAAGAAAATTTTCGTTTTCTGAAGAAGCAACTTACGGAATTGAAACCACTTCCGATCGGAATGGTATTCTGTGACATAGCTGATTGCTAATGAGTTGCAAAAATTTGCGAAAAGTTGCTAAAATGGGGAAAAATAAAAATTGGCTAAAAAGTGCCGAAACTGCAAAAATGTCGAAAACACGAAAAAATTATTTTATCGGGAATGTGGCAAAGACTTCGCAAGAATTGCTAAAATTAAAAAAAAGAATAACATTGGCTTAAAATTATTGAAACTGTGAATGGTTAAAACTCGAAAAAATCGCTTTCATCTCGAAAATTCACGAAAAATTTATGAAATAAGCAAAAACTTATCATAAAAATTAATAAATAATACATCAAATTATTAATTTCCGAAATTTTTTTTATAAAATTCATCAACAACTTGTCGCAAAACTAAGCAAGTGATTTCAAATCGACAGCTACTTAAATAACCAGTTTAAAATCACATATTTTCGAAAAAGTTTGTGCACAGAACACCTTCTTTGTGATTTGAAATCACTTTCACAAAGTGTTCAGAATTTATACAGTAATCTCTGGGAAAAATTGCAATAGTTTTAGGAATTTTCTCAGATAAAGAGGTCCGCTTTTGCGCCAATTACTTTTACGACTTTTGTACGTCGTCTGATAGACTAAACTGATAGACTGAACTTTTACCGAATTCGACAGAAAATGTTTACTCGGTTGTTTATTGAAAAATATGTTGACAGCCGAAATTTAAATTTATCAGCTATTTACTTGTTAAATAAATATACTTTGGGCAGCACCTTAGTTGAGTGGTTGGCGCGGCGCGAAAGATTTCAACCTGAAGAAGCCTGATTCGATTCTCAGTTGAAATTAAGGGGCTGATTCGTAAAGACGAAATAAAACTTTCTCAACAAAATTTGTATGAAAAATACTCATAGAACTGATAGCCCAATTGAACATGTCGGATTCGCACGTTTTGTGATTGGCTTTTGGTTCAGTTCTTATTTTTGTGTTCGTTAAATAGTTCAAAACATTTCGGTTGTTATTTTTGAAAATAACAAATTATTGCGTCCAATAAAATAATTATTTGAATTGTCACATTATAATAATTATGAATTGTCACATTATAATAATTATGAATTGAACGAAAAATGCAGGGCAAATAATTTTTTAAACGGAACTCAAACGAAAAAATAATGATTTACTGGATTGAATTAATGAGTGGTTTTCGTCTATAGACGTAATGTTTTATCGAGATACTGAATTGGGCTATGAGTGTTTGGCTGCCTTCCTAAACGTCTGTATGCAACTTCAAAGCAGTGTTTAAATCAAGCAATTATACTTTACAAGACTGCAAGTCAAATGCATTGTCAATAAAAAGCATTGCTAATTTAAATAGTGCGCTAGTTGCGTTTATTTGCAGTTCAGCTGCAAAACATGACTAGGAATTTCAAAGTTTGCACGGTTGCGTTTGGAAATACCTGACATTGTTGAACTGCAAAGCAACATGCGTTTAGGAAGGCAGCCTTTTTCATAAAAAAGTTTATTATGCTGTTTATAGAATCCAAACAATCGACTTGAGAGAAAAATTTTTATGAAAAACACTCGGTTTTTTTAAGTTGTTTCCATATAGATTTTATACTCAAATCGATTGTTTGGGTTATATAAACAGAACATGTGTTCGTGTTTGTGAATCAGGGGGTAATTTTATTTTTATTTTTTAATGTCTCGAAAATGAGAAACGCGAGTCATAAATGGCTACCAGAAGAGTTCCGGCTAGGATACCATTTTCAGGTATTTTATGAACAGAAGATGGGCTAAATGATTATTTTAATCGCACAGAGGGGTCAAAAACACTCGAATATTATCAATCAATTTTATAAAATCCTAGCTGGGCTGAAACAAACCTTAAAGCAAAACTTATCGTGTAACCACCCTCAAGTTATACAATCCATTTATGTACAATATAAGTTTACTACGTATATTTATGCATTGTTGAATAATTTTTTATTTTCTTTTCGTTTTAGGTAAGATAATCTTTAACATATTTTATTGCAATATTTATTTGTAAACCAAAAAATTTAATAAAGAAATAGTTATGAAATATTATGTAATTGTTTTTGTATATGAGGAATAACGGATCTCCTTTCTTGAAGGTTGTGGTAAGAAAAACTAGCGCTGTGGGATGACCCAAATGTGACATCCAAAACGTAACTAATATTTCTATAAATCAAATTTAAAAATCATATATAAAAAAATCTTGAATTCTAAAGCATTTCTCATAGACTATCATTGGTTTTTTTTTTTTTGAAATTAACTCAATTGGTTTTTTATGTGATCTTAAGCCGAATGTAAGGTAAAATGCATATAAACATCACAGATCAACAAATATAATATATTTCCCAACACATAACACGGAAGGCACGCCGCAAGGTTAGGTTAGGAACGGAGACCCAATTGGATCCATTGTGAACTCCTTCTATTCGCACCCGTTATGAAAAGCCCCTCCTGTACCCAGAAAACAACCCTGTTGTCTGCCATTAAGCCACCTTATTCCCATGATGAAGTCCCTGATATCTTCAAGTTTGCACTTCGCGATATCACCAATGCTCTCATGAAAACCTCTACCGAGCCACATAAGGCTGTGTCGTTGCAGCTTCTGGCAATGGCAGATAACATGCTCAATGGTTTCTGGTTCCTCCTCATCCTCGCACATCCTACAAAAATCTGGAGTGCCAATCTCCCAAATGCTGGTCCGAGCAATGACCAGTCAAAGACCCCTATCACCTTCCTATTCATACCCAGTCGTAGTTCGGATATCTTCAAGTTTGCACTTCGCGATATCACCAATGCTCTCATGAAAACCTCTACCGAGCCACATAAGGCTGTGTCGTTGCAGCTTCTGGCAATGGCAGATAACATGCTCAATGGTTTCTGGTTCCTCCTCATCCTCGCACATCCTACAAAAATCTGGAGTGCCAATCTCCCAAATGCTGGTCCGAGCAATGACCAGTCAAAGACCCCTATCACCTTCCTATTCATACCCAGTCGTAGTTCGGATCTACCTAAGTCAAGTTTTGGTCACATGGCCCTCGAGACTACAATCCTCCCTACTCCCCCATGAACGGTTGACCCTGCTCGACGCTCAGTCACTCAGCCTATAGTAATGACCGATCGGTATTTTAACCGATCTGTCACACAACTCCTCATCTAACGCTGACCCTAATCTTGCCAGCTCATCAGCAGTCTCATTTCCCTCAATATTGCAGTGGCCAGGAACCCAACATAGTCTGACACTATATTTGTCCATAAGCAAGTTGAGGGCTTCTGCAGTCGCTAACTAGTGGCTCGATTATCGATGACAACCGAACTTTAGTTGGGTTGCCAGTTGCTAAAAATCATTACGGATTTCAGTTGCTTTTTAGTGCTTTTCTGGCAACCACAAATTTTCAGTTGCCGGCTGGCAACGCAACTGAAGTTCGGTTGCCACCGAACCCCTTTAATGCTTTTAGCGCCGAATGACTGTCGACGAAGACCTACTAATGTCCGTCCCCAAAATATAGACAACCTGCCTCTTAAGATAGGCATGCTGAGCACTACTGATGACGCGCGCATCAATCGTGTTCCTAAAATTCAGGGGCCGAATCGTCGCAATGTGTTTATATTGTTCGATAGCAAATGCCATAATCTCAAACTAAGAAAACTCGATCGAATCAGCTCGATATCGAAAGCGACGTTTCGGCCCCAGGTCGATCAGTCGCTCCAGTGCCCAGACGAAAGACTGATCGGCCTGAAATCCTTCGGCTTTGAGTGGCTCGTCTTACCCGCCTTGGGTATAGAGATGACCCTTACCTCTCTCCAGCCTTCCTAAACAAGCATATCCTAAAGATATTCACCAGAGACATACAGCCCAATCACAAACAAAAATTTCGTGAGAGTTTTTTCACTTTTCTCCTATTATGAATAAAATTTCCGTCGGAAAAAATTCGATGGGGGAAAAAAGTAGCTATTCTCAATACATTTGAACTTTGTTCTTTCCCCCGGAATTTTTCACTTGCAAACTAGAAGGGAGTTTGCATAAAAATCGATGTAATATTTATATAAAACAAAACTTATATCAATAAAAAAATATTTTATTGTTCTTGTAGGTCGAATACCACAAATAAAGCACAAACACAACATTTTTTTAACTTTAATCGATCCATTGCTTTTGGTTTCCATAAATGCAGCAAAGAGTAACTTGCACGATTTTTTTCTTCTATGTACATCACCAATATCCTTTACAAATGCTTGGACAGCTATGTTGTTACTTTTTTATTCACTTTTTTAATTAATTTTACTTTAACTTTAATTAAAACATCAATTTTATTTATTTTTGAACACAAAAGCACTGAATAAATAAATGTCAACAGGTAAAACAGCCGCCATTGTTATTCAATGATGCCACTGTTTCACATTTTTGTTCCCGAAAAGTTTATGATTGGAGGAATTTTTTCTCGAGAAAAGTGTTTTCCGTGGGAAACAAATTCCTTGGGAATATTCATGATTGGGCTGATAGTACGCGCTCCAAGACATTCTGCAGCATGGCCGGAAAAAACCATCCGGTCCCGGTGATTAATAGGGTCCAAAAGTTTTTATTGCCCGTGCTGCCCTTTCCAATATCACTGTCGTCTACTGACTCACCTAACTGTGGTAACGCCGAGGGGTTGAACCTAACCTCAGCCACTATCTCGTTTCTTACTTCTCTACAGTCAGGAAAGTGTGTGTTCATAAGCACTACCTTTTGTGTCTCTACACCCCGCTGAGTGTCCCCTGTTCTAATGTCAACGGTGGCCCTGTAGGTATCCCAATCTGTCCTTGGATTCCTGTATGGGTCACGTCTTGATGCTGCAAAGTTTAAACTGAACGATATCCTACTGTGGTCTGAAAACGTACAGTCTGTGTCAACCCTCCAGTTCCATACTAGGCTCCTATGTCTGTTAGTCAGTGTTATGTCTATATATATTGGGTGTTTTTTATTGAGGTATAGAACTTTAAGTTGGCATCACTTTTTTAACTGGCGGCCATTTTGTCAGCTGTCAAGTGATTAATATTTAGTTTGGTTTGCCATTTCATCATGAACAGGTTGACAAAAGAACAACGCTTGCAAATCGTGCAAATTTATTTCGAAAATAATGGTTCAGTTCGCGAAGTTTACCGCAAGCTCCGTCCATTTTATGGTCGACATAATCGTCCATCAGAGCAATTAATTCGGTTAACCATGGATCGTTTTCACATGAGACCCTTGAGACGCCATTACATCCACAAAAACTGACTGTTTGGTGTGCTCTATGGGCTGGTGGAGTCATTGGGCCATACTTCTTCCGAAATAATGCTGGAGAGTCAGTTACCGTTAATGGAGACCGGTATAGAGCCATGATAACCGACTATTTTGTTCCCGAATTGGATGGCATGAATGTGGATGAGTTGTGGTTCCAACAAGACGGCGCTACATGCCACACAGCGCACGTCACAATCGATTTATTGAAGGAAACATTCGATGAGCGCATAATTTCGCGGAATGGACCTGTCAATTGGCAACCAAGATCGTGTGATTTGACACCATTGGATTATTTTCTTTGGGGATATGTGAAGTCGCTCGTCTACGCCAACAAACCAGAAACGTTAGGGGACTTGGAAGCCAACATTCGTGGCGTTATTGCCAACATACGGCCCCATATGCTCGAAAAAGTGGTTGAAAATTGGACCTGTAGAATTGGCTTTATTCGAGCCTGCCGCGGCGGCCACATGCCCGAAATCATATTTAAACATTAATGGCATAAAATTATCCTTCCAATAAAGCCAAATTGATGGACATTAAAACGATTTTCTTGTGTTTTATTTCAATTCGAAGTTCTATACCTCTAAAAAAAAACACCCTGTATATAACCTCTGCCCTATTCCTGAACGTGGGGACATTACCGCTGTTACAGATAAACATATTGCAAGAAGTAATAAAATCAAACACTGACTCACCTTTTTTGGTAATGTTGCTGGTTCCCCACTGACTATTGTCTGCATTAGCGTCACAGCCGAGTACGAGTACCCTATTTTTATTAATCCAGGGTTCCTGGACAAAAGCCACGTCTACCTGCGATCTGTTGAGTACTGTTAGCTCGGCCGAGGCTGCCTCGCTATGGTGCAGATTTATCTGCACCACTCTCAGCCTTTTTGGGATCATCAGATTTAGGATACCTAAATCTGACAGTCCCCAAGTCGAACTTCACAACGCCCCCCTTTGTCAGTCTCTTAAAAGACTCCTGATCCACGGCGAACTGAAGATCTTTACGCACGTTCTCTTTACAATCAATTGAAACCAAAGGCTTCCACTGGTCTGTCCTTAGAGGTGAATTCTGAGCTGCCAGTACTGCCAGAATGGTTTCCACCGATCTAATGGGTGGTGGGAACCATGCCGTCACCGCTGTCCTAATAGGCAGAGCAGAAGCCAGAATCACCTCCAATCTCGCCTCCGCTCGAAAGTCGCCACACCTGCCAACCACGGATTTTAAGAAATCATAAGATTTCCTATTACCGCAGTTGACCAGCTTGACGCCTCTCGTTCAGTCCGCGCCATGGAATTGCAATTCCTCCTCTGCTCCTGCTAGACCTATTTCGTCTAGGAGCCTACCTTCAACCAGCCGCCACAGCTCAGGACTGATCTTCCCATCCGGATCATTCTGATCTATGACAGCTGCCCGAAGATCACCTTCCTGGCTCGTCGACTTTTTGAGCTTCTTTGATGTGGAGGGCTGCTCGTCCCCAGATCTCACCCTCTTCGAAGCTGTGCCCTGTCGGCCACGACGGTCGAAGACCTGATCGCCTTGGCAAACAGGACGCCGCCAGGTCCATTATTTGCTACTCTATTTTTGGAGCTGGGTGTGCTTGTTGATACCACCCCAACACTCTTGAGAGATGCATCCTGGGTTGTATCGACCGTCATCCTTCTCTAGAGGAGATGGTCTCCCCAGGAGAACACTGACAGAACCATAAATTCGTTTGAATTTTCTCACGTCCTGCCTGTACTTCCTGGCGAGATGTCTTTCCTTTGCCTTAAACAGTTTAGGATTCTTCTTGGCCATCTTCTCCAGAAAGTCAGATTTCCTAGTGCTATTCTTGGCCCTCTCTAATTTTGTCCGACCATCCTTACCCGTATTGCCTGGCAAGACATCCTGTCGGACGGTGGATGGTTGCCCCCCCCCCTACCCGTCGGGCCACTACCCTGCCGCCCTGAGTCCCGACGGCGAGCGGAAATCATTGTGACCTCCAACTCGTCGTCAGAACCCAGCCCCTGAATGGCCTCTGCAGATGAGTCATCTGACAGACCAAAGAGTCCCTCCACACCCTCCAGTTCGTTTCTTAGCTGGCTCTCCTGCAAGAGAGTCAGCAACTCGTCTCCCCGCCGAAGTATCGTCCGTAGAGTCAACGTCCTTATATTTTTTCTTTGAAGAGTATTTTATTCCCACGAGTATGCCAGTAAATAAAAAGACCATCCGCGCAGATCATCGGCAAAGCCCCCGACCACCTTAACCTTAAAAAGTGTGTATGGCTTAGTACCATACGATTAGTAGTCATAACCACGTACCAGACACTTGTTGTAATTGGATAACCTTTTGTATGCAAACCTTTAAAGTCGCTGCCCTTGACGAGTCCTTTGTTTACCTGAAGCTAGGACAGTCACCACAGTTGGCACTTAAGCCACCACATCACGACAAGATAGCTATCCATGGTGATGGAAAGGCACCCTGCAAAGTATATCCAACATGGCATATACAGAACCACTAAGATGAAGTACAATAAAAACATCAACAACATAGCAAATATTCTAAACACAATAGAAAATTAACTAATGTGCTGTTTCCACAATGCGAATTTTGGTGACAATTTAATATTGTGATTAGAAAGGTGGGCGGCGCCACGACCATAAAAAGTGGTACTTAGTTTTAGCCCTTTCCTGTTAACCGATTGATCTGAGATTTAGTGAACACATTAAATTTTCATGACCGATTGATCTGATGACTACTATTATGTGTATTCAGTATTATTGTAAATCACAGATGGCCACCACCACAAAATGGAACATCATAGAGTTTAGGACATAAAGTAAAAAACTTGAAAATAAAATAAGTAAAAAAAATGTAAGTTAAATGGTTTTATTGTAATGAAACATAATAATGATGCAGATAATGCACTAAAAGCTAAAAAATAATTCTGTAGTACCAGGTGCCAGCTATCACACCACTCTCCTCACAAACATAGGGCCAAGGGCGGCTCCAGCCTTCAGCTAAGGGGAGTCACATAGTGGAAATTCAGTCGAATACTGGTTTGAATTGTACTTAAAGTGGTGATTAATGCAAGGAAGGGTGTAGTTGATGAGATAATTTATTTTTTAGATTGAATCTACTCGAATTAGTTCAAAAATAACTAACGATATTTTTAGAATTTAATTAAATAACAAAATTGCATATGTGTATACGGTACTGGGAGATACCAACTCAAATCGACAAAAATTAATGAATTTGTGGGACTACCCATCTCGGACAATCAGCCTAGCCTGTTCACAGAATCCAATATGGATTGGTTTGGTATTGATTTCTCTACAAAACCGGTTGATTGCGTTCATGAAATCCGTTTGTACTTGGATTTGCGAAATATCCGTTGAGAAACGGAATTAATTTTTCATGAATTGGAGTTCAGGAGCCCTTTAATTTATGCATTTATCAGGTAGAACAAATTTTTCTTAGCCTCTAATTACTAAATACGCAACTTAGTAAAAGATATTTTGAATTTTGAACGAAAATAAACACTTTTTGAACAGAAATTTCGTTACGTTTTCATGGACGCATTCACAATTGGATTGGAACTCCGTTTCCAATCCAATTACGTATCGGATCCTGTGAACAGGCAGAATAATAAAATTTCGCACAGCTGTTTCTTTTTGTAGTAATATGAAGGGTACAAAATTTTGTGTCTAGCTGATCTGATTGTGGAGAAATTACGTCATTAGTTTTAAATAAAAAAAAAAGTTGAGTTGAGCACTTGTTTAACAATAGCACAGGTCAACATAATTTCTAAGGCCGGTGTTTTCTTAGTTAATTTGCGTACATATGATACTGAGCTCCAATGCCTATAAATTACTTTTTTTGGAATTGACTCTGTATCTCGAGATTTTCCGTTATAAAGAAAAAAAGAGGATGCTGCTTTTTTTAACAGTCTTATACAGCCCAATCGCAAACAAAAATTCCGTGAGAGTCTTCACTTTTTCCTTTGCTCCTATTATGAATAAAAATTCCGTCGGAAAAAATTTGATGGGGGAAAAAAGTAGCTATTCTCAATGCATTCGAACTTTGTTTTTTTCCCCCGGAATTTTTCACTTGCAAAACAGAAGGGAGTTTGCCTAAAAATCGATGTAATATTTAAATAAAACAAAATTTCTATCAATAAAAAATTTTTTTATTGTTCTTGTAGGTCGAATACCACAAATAAAGCACAAACACAACATTTTTTTAACTTTAATCGATCCATTGCTTTTGGTTTCCATAAATGCAGCAAAGAGTAACTTGCACGATTTTTTTCTTCTGCAGCTATGTTATTACTTTTTTATTCACTTTTATAATTAATTTTACTTTAAATTTAATTAAAACATCAATTTTATTTATTTTTGGACACAAAAACACTGAATAAATAAATTTCAACAGGCAAAACAGCCGCCATTGGTATTCAATGATGCCACTGTTGCATATTTTTGTTCCCGAAAAGTTTATGATTGGAGAAATTTTTTCTCAAGAAAAGTGTTTTCCTGGAGAAAAAAATTCGTAGGGAATATTCATGATTGGGCTGATAGTTTCAGAGATATTCAGAAAAAAATTTGTTGGCTGACTCATTAAAATTTTAAACTGAAGAAAATTTTAAATTTGATTCTTAATTGCGATAACTTCATATATTCCAAATAAAATGAGGTAAAATTTATTAAAATCATTTCACAAGTTCTGAATTTATTCACAATTCAGTGGTAGCACCTATTCGCTTTAGGTGTTTGTCAAAACAAATTTATAATACTTTTACCAATACCTTATTTTATTCGTTTCTTTTCAGAATTATTTAATATTGAGATATATGGATTTTCACTCAATTATGAATATATTCAGAATTTATGAAATGATATTAATAAATTTGGCTCATTTTATTTGTAACATATGAAGTTATCACAATTAAGGGCCTAATTTTCTAAAACACGTCACGAAAGTGAAATTTATATAGCAAACAATAACAAAAATACTCAATTTATATAAATATGTTTTTGTTTTTCATACAAACTCTTCACCGAATAAACACATAAAAAATTCAGGCTTTGCTTTGCCTTTCATAATTTTTAAAATTTGTATGAAAACAAAATAAATTTATAAAATTTGAGTAATTTTGTTATTGTTTCCTATATAAATTTCACTCTCGTGACGTGTTTTAGGAAATTAGGCCCTAAGAACTAAATTTTAAGTTTTCTTCAGATTAAAATTTTAATCAGTCTTAAATTTGTTTGCAAAAAATAATTTGTTTTGATAAAAATTTCTGAGTATCTCCGAAACCATGAGGCTGCTAAAGAATTAATAAGGACGTAATTTAAAGGTTATTTTGTTTCCGATCCTTTATTTAATCGAAGAACTAGTTCTCGAGTAAATGCAAATTATGTGATGCAGCACCCTCTTTTTTCTTTATAACAGAACATCTCGATATACAGAGTCAATTAAAAAAAAGTAATTTATAGGCATTGGAGCTCAGTACCAAGTGTATACAAGTTGGCTACGAAACCTTAGACCTTACATAAAAAATTTCATTTTGTTGGTCTGTGTAGAGTTGTTAACTAAAAATTTAACATTTTCAATAGCGACAAAAAACTATTTACATTATTATTTAAAGCAAATTGCAATGTATGCCATTTTGAGAAAATATGAAAATTATTAAATTATACTAGTTTTCTTTCTTTTTAATCGGCTGCAGAGAAAATATGAAATTTTCATTTAAAAACTTAAAACTAAACAACACATTCAATAAATTAGGCGAAACACTGACATTTTGAATGTCACAACTTTTGAAATAAACAGTTTTAATTTTTTTTCTTTTTGGCATAAATTCGCCAAAGGATGAAAGAATATATCTGACCAAATTTCATCAAAATCAAAAGGAGTCGTGTCTAACTGTAAGTCGATTTGACATGGAGTTGCCCATATGTGACTAAACATCATAGAAAAATTCTGAAGCTCGATGTAGTATAGAGAAGCCGAACTTGAGAGGTTCACCGGTCAAAATATTTAAAAACATCCATTAACATATATTTACATAAGTTAATGAAAGGAAATTTTAGAGTCAGTTTAAATGTGCAAATTTCTTGAAAATCCAGGAAATATTTTCCATATCGTGTTACATTTTTAAGGTGAGGAATGTGGCCTATAATTGTGTTATTATCTACTAAAAATTATTCCAGATGAACTTTTATGGTCCAGCCAAAACTAATGTATTAATAAAATTAATTTTTCCATTCCACGCACCAAGTTTTTCTAAATATGAGACAATTTATGTTTCTTTGATGTATTAAATTTTTAATAATCTACAAAATTTTTCGATGAAGGACGAAGATTTTTTAAATTCTATTTCCACTAAAAAGTTCAAGTGGTACAATAATTAATGATATAAAAACTGCAGCGTTACTTGCACCATAACCGCAAAAGCTATTTATAAGAACTGTGTCGGAGCTTTTACCAAAACCTTATGTTTTGATAGAGTATAAAATTCTAAGGTTGCGTACTTTTTTTCAAATTAATTAGGTCAGTTTTTTAGTTTAAAATTTTCATTCGGTTTCTTCATTACAGTTCTGTAAATCAAGTCGATTTAAAAATAGCTAATTTTTGTCAGTCTATATAGTTTTCTTTTTTTAGAGCTAAACATATCATATCTGAAATTAATTTATTATATATGATCTAAAATTCATCAATGGAAGTTTTGGAAGACGAGAAATTTGCTCTTAAGTCGGTCACTATCGTAAGCACAATTGATGAAAATTCACTCACGCATCTATCTCCATGAAGAATGAAGGATAATTTGATAAGAATAGCTCACATTGAGAGAACTGCAAAACAAAATACACTCTAATTTTGTTAAGTGAATGATTTGTAGAGATTTTATACTTTATGAGAAACTTAATTTCTAAGCTACTACTCACTTCTGGTCCATGAAATCTAAAATATAGCCCAATTTTAGAGCATTTATAGAACAATCTTAAAAAAATTAGCACACACATTTTTTATCAGAATCTGACTTTTATATGCTTATAACATATAACCGAAATTAAAGACTCCATCCTTAAGTACAGAGTTTTATACATTAACGCCCCTTTTCACAATGTATGATTAAGAGTTAACGTGGACTTTAACGGCAAGTTTTGTCCATGTACATTGTGAAAAGGGCCGTAAATTGAATTAAATAAGTTTTTTTCTGTTATATTAAAATTTTTTACTTCTTATGAAAACTGTAATAATTGTCTGACTTTCATAGGTCACTGCTGGCTGTGTAAACAATGAAGATGGCTGAAATTACATAGCGCTATAAAATGTTATCTAGTTTTAGCCAATACAATTATGATAAAAACTTAACTTTAAAATTTCAGTGTGAATTGGTTTTAAAGGGGGTCATGACCCCCTCCCCCCAGAATCCGCGCTTACATAGGGCATTGATCAGACTAAAATAAAACCGGTGTGGCGCTCGACTTTCGGATATCTATAGTCAACAATGTCCCACGGTTTTATTTTAGTCTGATCAATGCCCTATGTTTGTGAGGAGAGTGGTGTGGTAGCTGGCACCTGGTACTACATAATTATTTTTTAGCTTTTAGTGCATTATCTGCATCATTATTATGTTTCATTACAATAAAACCATTTAACTTGAAATTTTTTTTACTTATTTTATTTGATATGGAAAATTAACAACATGCATTACGACACGCCATTTCTTATGAAGAGAGTAAAGACAATATTTCCGTTCTTCGTTTTTAGCACATCATGGACGGTCTTACGCAAAAAAAACTTATGAACATTTGTTTAAAATCTATTAAATCATGCTAAAGCTGATTTCATTTTATAATTTATGCGTTTATTTTATAAAATATTTTACTATAAATTCAACGGAAAAGCATTTGAGCATGAGAGTCAGCGATGTACTTATGTACATCTGAAAATAAAATAAATTAAGTAAAGTTCGACTTCAGCTCGCACATGAAGGGTTCCGTATGAATATAATGGGTGATTTTATAAGAACTATCGGAAAGTAAAAAAAAAACACATAAAATTCAGAAAAATGCATGAAATATTTATTTGGATCGATAGTTGGGTCGATATAATTTAATGTTTGAAGATTATTTCATGCAAATGTTGGCCGCGGCTGCGCCTCAAATGGTCCATCCGCTTAGTCCAATTTTGGCATACTCTTTCCAACATTTCGGCCGGTTCTCACGAATAATGTTGGCAATGTTGGCTTCCAGTGCGTCAATCGAAGCGGGCTTGTCGCTATAGACATTAGCCTTAACATAGCCCCACAAAAAATAGTCTAGAGGCGTTAAATCGCACGATCTGGGCGGCCAATTGACTGGTCCCAAGCGTGAAATAAACTGTTCACCGAACTCGCCTCTCAATTGGTCCATTGTTTCGCGTGCTGTGTGGCATGTGGCACCGTCTTGTTGAAACCACATGTCATGCAAGTCAAGCTCTTCCATTTTGGGCAGAAAAAAGTTTGTTATCATCGCACGGTAGCGCTCACCATTCACAGTAACGTTGTGATTCGCATCATCTTTGAAGAAATACGGCCCAATGATGCCGCCAGCCCATAATCCGCACCAAACGGTTGTTTTTTGTGGATGCATTGGTAGCTCTTGCAATGCTTCTGGCTGCTCTTCACTCCAAATACGGCAGTTTTGCTTGTTCACGTATCCATTCAACCAGAAATGAGCCTCGTCGCTGAACACAATTCTTCGATAAAAAAGTGGATCTTCATCTAACTTTTCAAGAGCCCATTCACCAAAAATTTGGCAAGCGTTGTTCGTTTGTAAGACGATTCATGATTAAATTATAGACCAAACTGAAGATGTTTGACAGTGACACAAGATACAAAACGTGCGTGAGCTGTCAAAACTAGTGTTGCCAAAAAGATAATAGCAAAAAAATCACTCGTTACATACATCCCTTTTCGTTTTTGCCCTTTTTTCATTTTGGCAATTTTTTTGTTTTGCTTTTTCGTTCAATTAGTTTGTTTTATTTTTTAAGTTTTTTTTGGTTGATTTACCGATTTTTTGTTTTTTGGCGCTAATTTCATTTTGGTTATTCTTTGTTTTTTTACGATCTCTCGTTTTCTGCAATTTTTTTATTTTGTTTTTGCCGATTTTTTGGTTTTAGGTTTTTTTTATTTAAAGTTTTTTTTTAATTCGATTTTTGGCGAGTTCTGGCGTTTTTTCGGTTTTTGGTGACTTTATTTTAGCATATTTTTTTTTTGTTTTGACACTTTTTACGTTTTGGCGATTTTTCCTTTTTTTGGGGAATTTTTATAGTTTTGGAGCTTTTTTGTTTTGGCGCTTTTTTCGTTTTGGTGACTTTTTCCATTTTTGGCAATTTTTTTTTTGTTTTTTGACGATATTTTCACTTTTAGCGATTTTTTTTAAGTTTTAGTGCTTTTTTTCGTTTTGACGACTTTTTTAAGGGTTTTGGCGTTATTTTATTTAGTTGTTTGGCGATCTTTTTAGTTTTTGGTGATTTTTTGTAATTTTGGTGCTTTTTTCCTTTAAGCGCTTTTTTATTTTGGAGATTTTTAGTTTTAGCGTTTTCAAAATTTCAAGAGTTTCCCTCACGGTCTCCAAGATAATGCAAATTGTATAAATTACACACTCAAAATTACATTAACTGATAGAACACCCTTTAATTTTTATTCTTCTAAATGTCAGTGTTAATTGGTGTATTCTATTCTACAAATTACATCTATTAACACTAACTTTGAAAGTTTAAAGTGTCTATATATACACTGAAAAGAAAGATCAGTCCATCCGTACTTATATTGGGTGTTTTTTATTGAGGTATAGAACTTTAAGTTGGCATCACTTTTTTAACTGGCGGCCATTTTGTCAGCTGTCAAGTGATTAATATTTAGTTTGGTTTGCCATTTCATCATGAACAGGTTGACAAAAGAACAACGCTTGCAAATCGTGCAAATTTATTTCGAAAATAATGGTTCAGTTCGCGAAGTTTACCGCAAGCAAAATCGCAAAATTTTGTTCAGTGATGAGGCTCATTTTTGGTTGAATGGCTACGTCAACAAGCAAAATTGCCGCATTTGGAGTGAAGAGAATCCACATGAGACCCTTGAGACGCCATTACATCCACAAAAACTGACTGTTTGGTGTGCTCTATGGGCTGGTGGAGTCATTGGGCCATACTTCTTCCGAAATAATGCTGGAGAGTCAGTTACCGTTAATGGAGACCGGTATAGAGCCATGATAACCGACTGAATTGGATGGCATGAATGTGGATGAGTTGTGGTTCCAACAAGACGGCGCTACATGCCACACAGCGCACGTCACAATCGATTTATTGAAGGAAACATTCGATGAGCGCATAATTTCGCGGAATGGACCTGTCAATTGGCCACCAAGATCGTGTGATTTGACACCATTGGATTATTTTCTTTGGGGATATGTGAAGTCGCTCGTCTACGCCAACAAACCAGAAACGTTAGGGGACTTGGAAGCCAACATTCGTGGCGTTATTGCCAACATACGGCCCCATATGCTCGAAAAAGTGGTTGAAAATTGGACCTGTAGAATTGGCTTTATTCGAGCCAGCCGCGGCGGCCACATGCCCGAAATCATATTTAAACATTAATGGCATAAAATTATCCTTCCAATAAAGCCAAATTGATGGATATTAAAACGATTTTCTTGTGTTTTATTTCAATTCGAAGTTCTATACCTCTAAAAAAAACACCCTTAATCCCAAGCGGTGTCAAAAGTACGGTAATCCCGCTTTTTCTGAAATCAAGTACAGAAAGATTGATTATGTCGGAATATTCAAGTGCAAAATACTTAATTTTAGCCTGATTATCCTTTATTCATGTAAAAAATTCTTATTTTAAGTACGAATATGTCTATAAACTTATACTCTGTGTACTATGTTGGTGTTTGTTTGCTTGATGATAGCCACAAATCAATGTTCTGCTCTTGTTGTTGTTTACTTTCATTCCTCGGGCATAACCGACAAGCAGCTGACAAACGTCGTATTACATATAGATTCAAGAGCGCTGTATACTTGCATCAATTCCGCCGCGTACTTGTATCAATGCTACATACACACTATGCCATTTTATGACATCGAAAGCAAACACGATAGTGTTTACTAGCGGCAACGTTTGCAACTTCCGATTGTTTTCGGCTTGTGACAAACTGTTTGCGCGTCTAATGTGTGCGGTTGTCACAATAATGCGACAATATTGCAGTCACAAAAACAAAATGACTGCAGTTTGTGATTTTGACGCATTGAGTTTTTAATATTTTTTTTCTAAAAAAATTTTTAGTTTTTGCGAAAAAAATCACAGAATCTCCTGATGTTGTACATACACAATCAAATTAGCAAACTTAAAATTTGAAAATTGTCTTAAGTATAAAAAATCGTTTTTATGGTAATTTACTACGAAAAACGGCTAACGGCATTGAATTCAAGGTAGTCGAATTAACTTTACCAGTATGTAGAGCCCAACTTGTTAAATTTTGCGACTTGCATAGTTTAATTTATAAAAAAAATTTAAACTTTCGTAACACTTTATATTATATGTGATAACAATTACCTCCTGATACATAATAATAAGTCCGTGAATAATATAGACTAAATTTACATATCGAAATATTTCATGAAACGTTTTTTATTTGCTTCTTGCAACTGTGGAGATGCAAATGGGGTAAAGCAACTTGACAAGAATCATATAAACATTCATTTCATACTACTTTTTCTAACCAAATTTCTTCCCTGACCATAAAAAAAGTTCTATGCAGCAAATTTCATGATATATTTCATCGTGTAAACTTAGAATTTTTGTAAAAAATACGTTTTTTTCATGAGGATTTTCTGGGGGTTTTTCCTTTTAACGGAGGATTTTTTGGGGAAATATTTTTTCGAATTTGGGGATCGCGATAAAAAGGACCTGGCAGCCCTGATCCTAGCTGCGTACTTTAATCAGGCCAAATTTTACTTATTTAATCCTGGAACAGAACAGACTTGAGAATTTATATTTTTACTACTTATGTATATAAATTTAATAATTTTACTTGTTTTAATTTAAAATTTATTTTTGTTCATTCCTAGTATTGACTTAGCTCATCATGTTTGTAAGCCAACGCCTTAGCCAACTCAGCTAACTCAGTATAGAACGAATGACAGCTAAAATCCAGTATAAACCAGTAGCATGTTATACGACGTTTGTACGATATTAGACGACACTCAACGAACAAAAAGAATAACCAACAACATAAGCACAACATCCGACTGAAGCTATCAACAAGCAAATAAATACCAACACACTACGACTGTGTAAAAAGTTTATACTTACCCTGCAAACAATTGGAAGATATCCCCTAAAGCTGTGTTCTCACTATGTGTATTTGTCTTATGGAATGTCACTTTTTTATACACATGTGATTTCATGTGTATGTCAAAATTTGCGGCTTACATAAGGTTTATAATTTTTGTGTTCACCTGTGGGTATGTTACGTACATTTGACATAACCTATAAAGCAAAACAATCATAAAACAGCCGACTGGTTATACATATTTTATTGTTATATATACTTCTTTTATTTAATTTTACACTTATTTTATTTAATTTAATACTTTATTAATTTAATAATTATTTTATTTCATTTTCCCGTCTGCAAACAATTGCTTTATTAAAAACCAGCTGATTTCAGATGCTTTGTCACTTCAAAATAGAACTCGTTCTAAATCATGTGTACTGTACACAGAGAAATAACACAGGCTATTGTTTGAAGGGGTTCAGACTATATGTACAAATTTACCATGAGGCAATAGTTTAGCAATATCCCTAAATTGTCATCTAGATGAAAGTAATCAAAGTAATATTTTTATTTTCTTTCTTTTTGAGAAAATATAGACAAGAAAGAAATAATATTTAAATTAATAAATTTTATTTCAAAAAATATATAATAACATTAAATGAAAAATGTTAAAAACTCCCGAAGTAAATGGATGATAGATAATAACTTCAAAATGGCTGGACCGATAAATAGATTAAAAGATTTTAGATGAAGTCACCTTTCAAACAAAATAAATTAGAATCGATCTAGCCTTTTGGGAGCTACGGTGCCACTAACGCAGACTCAAGAGGATACCGCTAGAACACTCGACCAAGTCAACTTTCAAACACGAAAAACTAAATCAAAATCGGTCCACCCGCTTAGGCACTACGAGGGAATAGATACACACAGATACACAGACACCAAATACACACTATAAACTTATAACCCCTCCTTTTTGGTTGGGGGTTAAAAAAGTGCGTAATCTCCACGAACATTAATTTTAAAATTGCAAAATCTTTTTATCTTCTTAATGCTATTTTGACGATATCTTCCTATTTTCTTATAAGTGGTTATCTGGCGGTATTGCTAGTTTATCATCTAGAAGAATCGCTTTCGTATTGCGATCGAGACACGTTTCTTCCCGAAGGAAGTATCTTCCGCAATACGAAATCGATTATTGCCGCAATAATATTTTTCATCCAGGCAATACGTTTGGCAATACATATGGTGTATTTCTGTGTTTGCTGGGTTATAGTAAGGGCCAGGCGACACGGGCGTTTTTAAAACGCGCGTTTCTGCTTTTTTATATTAAATTTGAAAGTTCTAAATTTTATAAAACTTCAAATTTAATACAAAAAAGCAGAAACGCGCGTTTTAAAAACGCCCGTGTGGCCTAGCCCTAATACATAAAATAACAATTTGTGTACACAATTTAAGAATACTCAAAGTAAGTAGAAAATACTTGAATTTAGTACGGCGTTTTTCTTTCTGTGTAAGTGTCTGTATATTACATTAGTATTTCAACATTTTTCGTTGCTCGCTTTAGAACACCCTTTAATTTTTAACTGTCATATATTTGTTGTAGCGGCCAAAGTTTTACATATTCTGTGAAATTTTCAGGTCCGTAACTCTTACGGTTCCCGAGAAAACAGCCTGTGACAGACGGACGGACAGTGTAGCGAAAACAATAGGGTTCCTTTACACTTTTGGTGTACGGAACCCTAAAAAGTTACAAAATGGCGGGTAAGTAGTGGCGTGAGATAGCAAGAGGTAAGAATATAACAGAATACCTTTAAAAGCTTATGTTAAGGATTGAAAACTAAAGAATAAAAACTTCATTTAAAGGAAAGGAGGCAAGAAAAAAGCCGATTACACTGTACATCAAAATGAAAATTTTCAAAATAACAAGGTTCCAACGACTGAGTCTGGTAGTACAATTTTAATCCGTTGCTGTACTTTTAAAATCAGATTTGTACTAGAAGTGGTACAACTGTACCAACTTTGCCATCCCTGTTGAGAGGTACATATATTAAATTTTGAATAGAATCTATTTGGACAGGGGCATGGTAGAATAATATACAAGGTAGCCCTGGAACGTCAGCTGATTATTTTATTATTTGCCTTTTTCATGGTACGAACTGTCAAATGTTGTGAATATGTGAAATAACTACGTTGCACACACAATACCACACGTATGTTTGCTGCTTCTGTTATACAAACACACACATACCCTCTCTATTAATGTTTGCCATTTTCTATCCCAAAATGTACAGTTGTATTAATTATGCGGCTACCTGTTATATTATTCTACCATGGACAGGGGCTCCAAGGGTACTCATTTGCAGTTTTTTATTAATTTTCTGTTCCACAATATCGACAAGTCGATGTCGTTTTCATATTTATATTGAAAACAATAAATTTAAATTTTTTGTTATTGTATTCAATATATATATGAGAACGAAATCGACTTGTCGACATTGTAGAACAGGCAGTAAGAAGTTTTTACTAACAAAAATTAAATTCGACTTTAAATATTTACAGGTTTTGTTTTCTACCAGAAACTTAAAAAACGCAACGCAAATTCATCTAAAAATAAATATACCAATTTTGGTCTGATGAGGCCAAAGCGGCAGCCCTGATGTATAAGGTCATTCCATATTCACCATATCTCATTTGCCACCTCGTTTCTCTGCATGTCAATCGCTCTTCTTCTGTTTGTTATGAAACCAACTGTCAAGTGAATTAATTGAAGTATTGTTGGCACGTAAAATGTATCGTGCGTGAAAAATCTTTAATAAATAATACTCTGAAAAAAGGAAACGAGAATTAAGCTTATAAACTATTATCAAAGAATTTTTTAGAAATTACAAAATATAACATTCTTGGGTAAGGTAATTTTCAGCAGTAAAGTAAAAAAATCGGGTGCAACCAATTTGCGGTTAGCTATGAAAAATAGTGTGTATCTGTTATGTAGTATAATATTAATTGTGTATGAGATGGTTAAATTTTGCGAAGCCTTTGTTATTGTATTCATCCATCTTAGTGGTAGCGGCAGACATTTTGTTTTTTGTGCTCTTTAGACAACAACTGATCTACGGAAGTACAGTTGTGTGTAATAAAGTGCTTTTTAGAAAACACATTGATCCAAAATCAATACATATGCATGTGTGTGCGCAAACATACATGAAATGTTTATTCCCTGAAGGAAGCCAGGGGTAAAGCGTATCCAAGTCATCACTTTTACCGACAAGTTTGGTGACTTTTTGGGGACATTATCAACGAATACTCTACACTTTTTATTTTACCTTTAATGGAAAGAGAACCTTTTGACAGCTACAAACCGATTTTTACCCGACTGCGCGACGCAAAGAAGGGTATTGTGTTTATCAGTCTATGTACATATGTATGTATGAATGTGTGTTCCTTTGCGGCATTATATAAACCGAACGCGTAGACCGATTTTGATGATTTTTACGTCAAACGGGATAAAGATAGGACAGTAGTCAAAATTTAATATGGTGGCCAACAGACGCCATTTTGCGAACTATCAAAATGGGTATCATTCGACAGGTATTTGAATTTTTTTGAATTCTCTTATGATTTTTAATTTCGAATGATCATTTAGGATCTGTGACGGTTTAAAGTTTTCTTTTTTTTACGCAGTCGGGGTTTTTGATTTTTTAAATTTATGTATGTCTTGTTATTGTCTTATTTCGTTGGAATGAAAATACGTGCAGCTGCCATCAAAAATAAAAATGTGCATAAAAAATCCAATTTAATTCCCTTAACTTCATACATGTTGGCTAGAATCTAGAGGTGGAAAACTATCGATGGCACTATCGATAGTATCGATATAAAATTTTTTTGTGACTATCGATATTTTTATTCTGCAATCGATTATTATTTGAAAACAATCGATATTTTTTTGCCGCTATCGATAGTAAATGATCTACTACTATTGTTGTACTAGACATTATTTTCAACGATCAGTTAGTTAAATTGGACTTAAAAATCACAGAACTCACACATTTTTCTTATATTGAAATGTTACAAGGATTTTAGTTTTGATATTTATTGAGCTACGAAATAATGTTCTGTTTTGTTTAAAAGCCTTTTTCATTAGCATTTTTACATACACACATATATTTAGTGCATTCTCTGAGAACTATAAAACTTTGATAGTATCACGATAGTATCGTCGATATATCGATAGTTTTTCTAACTTTTGATAGTTTAGAATCGATATATCGATATGTTTTTTCAAAATATCGAAAATTTTTGATAGTGACACTATCGATAGTTTTCCACCTCTACTAGAATCATTAAAATGTACTAGTGAATCTCCGGATTTAAATACCCTGAAGGAAATGTCTATAGTAAAACTGTACTGATTGACTATTGACTTTGTTACCACTACTACTGACTAATTATACCCAGGCAATGTTCTGTGCTATAGACATCTAGCATGTTCTTGTCATTGAAATTCCGCTAATGACGTCGGAACTATTGACTAAATGTACTAGTGCATTTTAATGATTCTAGTCAACACATATGAATTAAATTCGATTTTTTATGAATATTTTTATTTTTGCGGGCAGCTGCATGTATTTTCATTCCAACGAAATAAGACAATAAAAAATCGTTTTGTAGTTGTAAATAGCTTCTCTTTCTATTAATGGCAAAGTAAAAAGTGTAGAGGGTTCATTGACAGTGTCACCAAACTTGTCGGCAAAAGTGGTGACTTGGAGACGCTTGGCTCCTGGTTTCCTTCAGGGCAGTTTTTTTTATAAATAATGCTAGGACGAACGACGAATTTCGTCCAACACGACTAATTCGTCGATAAAAATTCGCTATGTAAATTCGTCGTATGAAACACAATAGCGACGAAAACGTAGCAGCTGTTATAATGGAGAAAGTTGTTTACTGTGTTTGCAAAGTTTGACCATATTAAAAAAATAATACATACTTGAAATATTTAACATTAACAAAAACACAACGAACACCAATTATTATAGTTAATTATTATCTATATTTATTTTAAATGCAATAAAATAAAAATAAAACAATAATTAAAGTAAAAAGTAACTTTATTTACTAAAACACTTGAAAACTAAAACCAAACATGGTAACTTGGTACTGATTTGTTCGTCGTTTGCGGGCGTAAGAAATAGAAATAAATCTATTCAGAGTTCGCCGCGTATGACGAATTTCGTCCGACGCCGTTATTGTATGTATTTTCATATACACAATAACACAGTTGTGTTCCTAGCATAATTCACACAACTAATGCTGACTTTAGACGACATGTTTTTTACATATGGATTATCAATTGTCTGAGACTTCGCATGTTTGTCAAAATTGTCAATTTACAGACGGTTTATAATTTTTGCTTTCACACGTACATGTGCAGTTACATCTGACATAACCTCTGAGTGTTTACAACAGCTGAGTTTTTGTACAATTTTCATAAATATATAAAGCGCTCTATGCTTTTTAATGTTTTTCAAGCCAAACCACACTTTTGTTAATTCAATACAGCTAATGTGATATGCCTTGTCAGATGAAAATAGAACACGTTCTAATTGAAAATTTTTCATATAACTTTGCTTCTGTAAATGTCATCTGACAATGTTTCATATGTTTCACACAGCATGTATAACTTTTGCAGTGGGAAATTTGATAAGTCAGATGTAAAACACATGTCGCCTAAAGTCAGTATAAATGATTACATACATTTGCACATGTATATCGTCGACTAAAACGCAAACGGCCCTATCTAACATTTTGAAAAATTTTCAGGAGAAGCAAAACCATGTTACAATTAAAAATATTGAGTTTTTCAATGCTGTATGTATTTGTAGTATTAAGTGCGTTCGAGTACCCAAAAGTTCTTACAAATTTTTACTGCATTTGACTAAATTGCGTTCGTTTACACAAAATATAGTAAATGAGAACACAAATTGAGAGAGTAAAGTGACAGTTCATGACTGAGTAATTACAAATTTTTACTGCAGAAATTTTTGCTAGTAAAATGTAGTAAAATGAGAAACATATGATTCAAAAGATAAACAAAAAAAGTATAAAATTTTTAAAAAATTTGCGAAAGAAAGAAAAATGTAAGTAAAACTGGAACAAAAATAAAATGTGAATAATTGTTATGAAACTTTTCGCTTGTAAATTCAAGCATAAACCTTTAAAACGGAAATACAACTTTTAGAAACCATTTGCTTTGTTTTGTTTGTATTACTTTAATTTTCTAGTGTTGTGAAAGTGCTAAGTACTTGGCTACTTAGCCCGGCACTTGTTTTTAAGATAATCAATAGCAACAAGAAATGATCATGTACTTTTGAATAAATTTCACTAGACACAAATTAGAAAAATCAAATGAAGTCTAAAAAACAAATAGAAATGTTTAAATAAAAAAGCACTACATTTATTTGCCAGCAGCTGTTTCCTTAATCTTACGAATTTTTATTATTTATCCGTTTGCGTACGTTTTTAACCAATAGCTTTTTTTGAGAGTAAATTTTTCAATTTACTCAGTAATTCCTATCTTCACTGAAAGTGTATGAAATGTAATGTTTTAATAGTAAAAGTAGATTTTTCACACCGCTCTATCTTGCGAACCGTAAGAGGTAGACACTTGAATTTTTTATACGGTTTGCATCACTATGTCCGGTTTTAACAGCAAATAATAAAAATAAAAGAAAGTTGAAAATCAAAAGGTGTCGTAAGGAATGTAGTACAATTTTGACATTGGGCTCTATCTTGCAAACCATAATAAGCAGGCACTTGAAATTTTCACATGACATGTTTTACAATGGCAACAAATAACAAATACCAAAAATTAAATAAAACCTAATACTTAAAGGATATTTAAAGGCTGCATCTTGTGAACCATAATAGCTATACTCTCGAAATTCTCAGATGATGTGTACAGCTATGGTTACTAAAGGAAAATAAAAGAAAATTAAATGGGGAATAAAAAAATAATGTAGTTAATGAGCTCTATTTGGTGTTCTATTTTCTCAATAAAATCGCCATTTTAGTTCCGGGAACTCTGATTTTTTTGTGGTGATCTATTTTGATGAGATACATCTGAATTTATAAAAAATCGATTTCAATGTCCTTGTTAGTTAGGGCGGTTTGCGTTTTAGTTGACGATATGTACACATGAATACCCAGTCAGCAAAATAGCCCGGCGTCTGTAACTCTCCGTCCATACATGCAATTTTTGTTGCAGCAATTTCTGAATTTGTGGGAGAGTGTTGAAATAGAAATATATACCATATCTATTCCTCTCTCGCTCTTTCTCACTGAAAAATGAAGAATTGGTGCAACAAAAATTGCACGTGTGGATCGGGACTAAGATGGCTGAGCATTGTTGCCAGATTTCTCTGCATTTTGCTGATTTTTTACTGAAAAATTGACACAATGTCATTTCGACACAATGTCATTTCGACAAGTAAAACTACTGGGAATCAGATCTTATATACTACATATGTACATAATATGTATGGCCTCATATGAAAACTGAAAAACGTGTTTCAGCCGGCTAAAAAGGTTAGCTAAAATATTAGGCTTTAACGACAAGCTCAGCATACAAAACCTGCCGTTAAAATGCATGCCAACTTTTAATCGTACATTGTGAAAAGGTTAGTCGGCTTAACCAGCTTAGCTGTTTTGGCCTGCTTAATTTCCTAACGGCTAAACAAGATA
This sequence comes from Panzeria rudis, assembly GCA_956483635.1. Lineage (NCBI taxonomy): Eukaryota > Metazoa > Arthropoda > Insecta > Diptera > Tachinidae > Panzeria > Panzeria rudis. Next base: position 48,961,883 of record OY101450.1, read on the forward strand.
AACGGCTAATTTTGTTTCTGTCGTCTGACGATTTATGTATAATAACATAACATCACATATGACCGGCAGCATATGACGGTCCGAAGTTGGCCGACTGTGTGATTCGCCGAAAACGATCGACAGTAGGTGTCCAGCCGAAGGTGACATACTGAAGCCGACAGGCATAAGTTGGCCTCCTGAAGGCACGCGACAGGTGGTAGGCTGAAGGCGATAGGAGCTTCGTTCCTACCCGGTGTCCTATACCACCCTACGTTTCGTCTGTCTGTCACTGGCTGTTTTCTCGAGAGCCGTAAGAGCTACGGACCTGAAATTTTCGCAGAATATGTACAACAAATATATTGCACTTAAAAATTAAAGGGTGTTCTAAAGTGAGCAATGGGACATGTTGAAATAATAATGTACTAAACATACTAGGAAAATAAACTAAACGAAACGTTTGCTTTCGTTTTGTTTTGTATTTTTCAATCTGTAAAACAAAAACAACGAGAATGATAGTTTTGTATTGTTTGTGCTTGTGTAAACTAAATATACATTAACTTAAATGTACGTAGCTAGAAAAGCAAAGAATGAGAACAAAATTGAAAAGTTTTAAGAAAATACATTTGCAAACTTTTCCGGATTGATTTGCTCATCATAGTAGAGAATGTGTTAGCGTATGCATGCTAAATACAATGCCCCGTTGAACAAAATGCCTTTCTGCTTTTGTTTCGTTTGCAGTTGTACGATCAAACCGGGATATTAAAGCAAGCAGATGAGTGAAAAGCCAATTGTATTGTTTGCAATCTTTGTCATTGCAAAAGTATTTGTTTTGCTTTTGCTCATGTACGAAACGATTGAAAATATTTTAAAAGTTTGTGTCTTCTGATGAAACGTTTGCGAAAAGTTTTGTTTGTTTGCACACTCTGGTACTAAATAGACACAGATATATAGACACTTGAAATTTTCAATGTTAGTCATGATATAATAAATAGAAGGTAGTTTCATTCTCTCTTTATTTATTTTGCACAAATGTGTAATTGTATTAAAAGGAAAATAAAAAAATTTTGCATTTCACAAGCCCCGCTTACATCGTTTATCTTATTAAGATTTTGTTGAAATGCTCTTTTTTGTTTTACGAATTTTATTGTATTATATTTGTGGTTGAATTCGAAAGCATCAAAAAATTTTCATTGTAGATGCGTTTTTATTACAACATAAAAATGAAACAACAAAAACATTTACTACACTTAACAATTTCCGCGATATTGCTAATTTCATTTTTACGATCTATATATATGATTTTCTGAAATTTTGTTATATTTCATTTTTGTTGTACTTCATTTTGATATACTTCATTGATTTCATCAATAGATATATTTAGTAATTTTTCGCGAACTTGTAAGTTTTTCGGTTTTTTTAATGTGTTATTTTACAGTTCTGGCGGTTTCTACTTGTTTCCGATTTTGGAACTTTTGGCGAATTTTCGCAATGTTCGCGATAAAAGCGGGTTTTTTTGCAAGTTGTCAACATCTATACAGTTTTCGCGCTTTTTGAACAATATTAGACGTTGATAATACGTAGCTGTTGACAACTTTTTGCGAATTTCTGAAATTTTCTCGATTTTTACCCAATTTTTGGCATTCCTTAAAGTTTTAGCAAATTTTGATCAAAACTATGGCTTGTTCAAAATTTTGCAACTTTTCCGTAATTTCTCTAAAGTTTTTGGGATTTTACATTTTAAGGGAATTTTGATCAATATTGCGCTTTGTAGTCTTTAAGATTTTTGCCGATTCTTGACATTACAGTTACAGTTTTAGCAGTTTTAATTAATTTTAGGGCTTGTCCTTTATACGCATGGACAACTTTATTAACATATTTTGCGACGTGTAACATTGTTCAAGGTAACATGGTTGCGTATAGAAAAGCTTATTGCAAATTAGCCTGCTTAGTATATGGGCCTGTTCGGAAATGAATCACTGCGCTGCAAATGGAAGTTTAAGTGTGCTAAAACGTTTTGCTAAAGCAGGTGACACACAAACGAGCGTGAAATACAGAGTATTAAAAAGGGCACTGCTATAAAAGAGCATCGGCATACTTGTATTGGCATGGAAAGATCAAGTTTTCGTATATGATGCACTGCAGTGATGTATTTACGAACAGGCCCTATATTTTTCAAATTATTTTCATGCAAATCATAATTTTAAGAATAATAAAAAAAACTAAAATCGAGGGGACATATAAAACTAGCATTATTTAACGAAATGTCACAATCCTTATACTTGTCAGGTAGTTAATGTCAAGAAAAATTGAGAGAATGAAACTACCTTCCATTTATTATATGTGATGTTAGATTCCATCAGTTATTGTAATTTTGACTATGTAATTACGACAATTTGCTGTATCTTGGAAACCGTAGGAGGCAAACTTTTGAAATAAAAAAAAACGCTAAAACTTAAAAATTCGAAAATTAAAAAAATGTTATAACGAAAAATCGCCAAAATGAAAAAAGCGCTTAAAGGAAAAAAATCACCAAAAGTAAAAATCGCTAAAGCGCAAAAAATCACCAAAACTAAAAAGATCGCCAAAAAAACTAAAAAATCGCCGAAAACTAATAAAACACCAAAAAGGAAGAAGGCACCAAAACTTGAAAAAATCTATAAACTAAAAATATCGTCAAAAAAATAAAAAAGTCGCCGAAAATGGGGAAAAATCACCAACCAAAAAAAAGCGCAAAAACAAAAAAAGTGCCCAAACCGAAAAAATCGCCAAAACGAAAAAAAAGCTCCAAACTGAAAATATCACCAAAAACCAAAAAAATTTCCAAAACGAAAAAACGCCAAAATTAAAAAAAAACGCCAAAACTAAAAAAACACTAAAATCCAAAAAAAAATATCGCCAAAAACCGAAAAAATCGTCAAATCTGAAAAAAGTGCAAAAAAAATCGTCAAAACTACAACAAAAAAAATCGCCAAAAGTAAAAAAATCACCAAAAAAAACGGAAAAACGCCAAAAACTAAAAAAAGTGCCAAAAACCGAAAAAAGCGGCAAAACGAAAACAACGCAAAAAAACTTAAAAACCACCAAAACCGAAAAAAATCGCAAAAAAAGCGTAAAAACTGAAAAAATCGCTTTTTTGCTATATAGCTTTCTTTCGGGTATCGACGGTTTTTTTCGTTTAAGCGTTTTTTTTTTAGTTTTAGCACTTTTTGTTTTCGCGAATTTTTCGGTTTTTGGTGATTTTTTCAGTATTGGTGTTTTTAGTTTTAGCGTTTTTTTCGGTTTTGGCGATTTTTTTCAGTTTTGGAGCTTTTTTGATTTGGCGATTTTTTCATTTTGGGGTTTTCCGTTTTGGTGATTTTTTTAAATTTTTGCCGATTTATTCAGTTTTTTGACGATATTTTTAGTTTCAACGACTTTTTAAGTTTGGGTGCTTTTTTCTTTTTGGTGTTTTTTCAGTTTTCGGCGATTTTTTCTATTTTTTGGCGGTCTTTTTAGTTTTGGTGATACATTTTTTTCTTTTTAGAGATTTTTTTAATTTAGTTGATTTTTTTCATTTTGGCGATTTTCGTTTTGACATTTTTTTAATTTTGGGATTTTTTAGTTTTAGAGTTTTTTTAATTTCAAAAGTTTGCCTCCTACGGTTTCCAAGATACAGCAAATTGTCTTAATTACATAGTCAAAATTACAATAACTGATGGAATACCCTTTAATTTTCATTGTTTTAAATATCAGTTTTAATTGATGTATTCCGTATAATAACACTAACATTGAAAATTTCAAGTGTCTATATATCAGTGGCTGTTTATTATATTATTATTTCAACATGTGTCGTTGTTTACTTTAGAACACCCTTTAACTTTTAACTTGTTGTTGTAGCGGCTAAAGTCTTGCATATTCTGTGAAAATTTTAGGTCCGTACCTCTTACGGCTCTCGAGAAAACAGCCCGTGATAGACAGACAGACGAAACGTACTGTGGCATATAACACCGGGTAGGAACGAAGCTCTATTGCCTTCAGCCTACCACCTGTCGACTGGCCTTATGCCTTCAGAAGCCCCACTTAGGCCTGTCGGCTACGGTCTATCACTTTCGGCTGATCACCTGCCGATCGTATACGGCGAATCATATTCGGTCGACCAGCTTCGGACGGTCATATGTTATGTTATGTTATTGAAAATCGTCAAACAACATAACAAATTAGCTGTTTAGCTGATTAAGCAAGTTAAAACAGCTAAGCCGGCTAAATCAGCTAAGCCGGCTAAGCTAGCTTAGGCCCTACTTAAATTTAATTATTCGCAAAAATTTTAATTTATTTTGCGTTAACTGGTACCCCCTAATGTATGGTTACATAATTTTATTCTTGAAAACATTTTTATGTATAAAAAAAGCTGAATGCTTTAAAAAAAAGGCTAAAAGAGAGCTAAAATTTAAATGAAATATTTCAAGCTAAATAGAAAAATATAAAGCTAAATTTAGCTCGAAAAAATCTAATCTGGTCACACTGATTTTGATTGCCGTATTGAATTTGTGGCAAGCTTATTCTGTAGTTATTGTATTTGCAATATAATTTCTATAGTGAGGTCGTCGAAGAAAATTTAAATTAGCGATTAAAGTGAAAAATCTATGCTTGTACGAGCAAATTTTCTGTAGTCTGTGCGCAAATGAGATAAATTCAGTAAAGTGCGGCTTTGACTCATAGGGTTCCGCACGAATACCATATACAAACGTGTGTGCCTTTTTTCGTTTTGGCTATTTTTATTTTTTTTTTTACTTTAATTTTAGCGTAATTTGTTTCCTTTTGGCAAACTTTTTCGTTTTTTGAGATTTTTCTTAGTTTTGGCGATTTTTTTCGTTTTGTAATTTTTTTTTGGTTGTTGCCGAGATTTTTAGCTTTGCCGTTTTCTTAGCTTTGGCGCTTTTTTCGTTTTGGCGACTTTTTTCCTTTTTAGCGATTTTTTATTAGTTTAGGCGATTTTGTTAGTTTTGGCGATATTTTTCGTTTTGACGATTTTTGTCGGGTTTGAATATGTTTTTAATATCGTCGATTTTTTAAATTTTGGTGCTCTTTTCGTTTTTGCGACTATTTTAGTTTTGCCATTTTTTTTGTTTTGGCGATTTTTTATTTTTTGGCGATGTTTTTCGTTATTAGGCGATATTTTTTGTTGGCGTTTTTTCGTTTTGGCGATTTTTCTTAGATTGAGTGCTTTTTTTATAGAGATTTTTCAGTTTTTGGCGTTTTTGACGATATTTTTAGTTTGAGCGATTTTTTAGTTTTGGCTCGATTTTTTTGGTTCTTTGCTATTTTTTTAGTTGTGGCGCTTTTTTCGTTTTTGGTGATTTTTCGTTTTTCGATTTTTCGGAGCGATTTTTGACGATGTATTTAGTTTTGACGCTTTATATTTGGTTTTGGCGATTTTTTAGGTTTTAGGCGATCTTTTTATTTTTTGTGATTTTTTGCATTTTAGTGATTTTTTACTTTTGGCGCATTTTTCCTTTAAGTGCTTTTTTCATTTTTACGATTTTTCGTTTGGCATTATTTAAATTTTGGACTTTTTTAGTTTTTTAAAATTTCAAGAGTTTGCCTCTTACGGTTTCCAAGATATAGACAATTTTCTAAATTACATTCAAATTATATTAACTGATTGTTTTAAATATCAGTGTTAATAATAATAAACTAACTTTGTAAATTTCAACTGTCTATATATAAGTGTCTGTATATTACATTAATATTTCAACATGTTTCGTTGCTCGCTTTAGAACACCCTTTAAATTTCAACGGTCAAAGTTTTACATATTCTGTGCAAAGCGAATTAATATCAAGTGGCCTTATCATCAAAACAACACACATACAAAGTAGGTGTAGGACTATTTTTATTTGTGCTTTGACTGTTCGGGTTAAAGTTTTTATCTTTTCTTATATAGAGTTTGACTGATTGGGTGTAATCAGCTGATGATCATCTGTGATGATAGGGCTACCTGGTACTGAATTCGCCTTGATTCTGTGAACATTTCAGGTCTGTAGCTCTTACGGTTCTCGAGAAAACAGTCTGTAACAGACAGACGGACGGACAGCGTAGCGAATACAATAGGGTTCCTTTACAGTTTTGGTGTACGGAACACTAGAAAGTATGTTTGCCAAGCCGCTTGCGTAGTTTATTTGGCCCTTAACACAAACGCGGTGTTCTTTAACGCCCTACTTAAATTTAATTATTCGCATTCGCAAAAACTTAAATTTATTATGCGAAAGTGTTGCAAACTAATCCGTGTTGGTTTCTATGAACAGGCCAAATAATAGGTTGATCACGTAACGGGAAAGGGAAGGTGTACTATAAAATTACTGAGATCAAAATAAGGACCAAGTTCTTGATAGGTACCATACCATCTCATTTCTAAGCAACCTGTATGGCGGTAGAATATTTGCACAAGAAAATTATAATCAGCTGTTTTCTTTACAGTAAATTGAAACACTCAACTTGAAAGAGAATTTGAAACCAATTTCGCATCAATTTTAAAAAGTATAAGAGAACTATGTAGTAAAAAAATTGTGAGTGTATTAAAACTTGAAAGGCAAAACTTGATCGTCTAACCCCTAAGTTAGACCCGGTCCAGAATATGCAACTTTTGTTGCAGCAACTCTTGTTTTGTGTGGGAGTGATGAAATAGAAATATATAAATTTTTTATTCCTCACTCGTTCTTTCTCACTAGAAAATAAAAAGTTGTTGCAAAAAAAAATTCAATCTGGACAGGGGCTTAGCGAATTGACTACAAAGCAATGATGCCGGTACAATCACTGTGCTAGGCAAGTCATCAACAGCATCATAAATTTTTCTGAAGTGCATTAGTGTGGTGTTGTGTTGTTGTTTAAGTGATGGAGGCATAGCACTGGTCACTAAAGGTATCTTTACATGGTGATACACGGCTATGTTCTGTATTTCATGTGGAATTAAAATGTTTTGAATTATCAAAGCATTGTTGTTATAAATATTAATTTACAACAACAATGCTTTACTAATTCCGCACATTTTAATTCCACATGAAATACAGAACATGGCCGACAAAGTATTAACGACTTTGTACAATCAAAATATGAAATTCTCTTCGTGCTTAAAAAAAGAGAACAAAAGTCCACACAGCAAAAAAAGGATTGTAAAATCCACATGCCGCAACTTTGATTGGAAATCATATTAAATTTACAAGAAATAGTTTGTCATTTGAGTGTGTTAGTGTTTATTTGCTTTGTTCATTGCTACATGTCACTGCTCTGCTTAGTTGTGTGACTTGTTGTTGTTTATTCTTGCAGGTGTCGTCTATGTAGACGACAAAAAACGAATTACCAGCGAAAATTTACTGCTTCTGGTTTAAAATTACCATTGTTTCATTTTAATTTTAAACGGAAAATTATTAATCTGACCTTAAATCACCGATAAATCAATTTTGTTATAAAGGTTAAGTTTCATTTTCAATCGACATGACTATAACTTTAATTTCAAATACGTTTTATGTTAAATAATCATTTAAATCATGTTGAATTAAAATGAAATGCATTTTACATACGATGGTATTTATTTAGTGTATAAGTAAAGAAAAGTTTGAAGCTGTTGTGGCTGCAGTGGTTAGCGCGTGGACTATCATGCAGGTGGCACGAGTTCAAATCTTGGCTGGGGCAGTCAGCTACAACGCAAAATTTTCTGATGACTATCACATAAGTAAAATAATTAATAAAATAGCTACATTAAAGTCATGTTGTTTCAGCTTGATATAACTTTAATTCAACATGATTCTTCGTGTTGTTTCAATATCAAATTCACGTTGTTTCAACTTGAAATAACTCCTTCGTCGGCAGTTCCAATATCAAATTCACGTTGTTTCAACTCGAAATTATTTTGATTCAATGTGATTTTTCGTACTATTTCAGTATCAACTTCATTTTGATTTAACTGTACTGGAATATTAAATCAACATGAAATATAGTTAATTCAAAAGGAAAAATTTTTTTTCAAGATTATTGTACATCATGTTGATTTAACATGAAACACCTATGAAGCAAAATCACTACCGAAAAATATTAAATTATCCTGGTTTTCGACGATTTTACATGGAAATTTTTCTGTGTGTCTGTTGTAAGTATTTTTCATATTTACACTCTTGGTGTGATGATAATACATAAGTTTCTAAAATGTTTTAGAATGTTTTATCAATACATTTTGCGTTTACATGATAACATTTTTTGATTTTTAGAAATATGGTATTACATGTATTACCATGTAAAGACACTTTAAGGAGTACCGGCAGCGATTAATCATTACAACTAATGCTCATCACAGCGTCCTCCTTCGTCGGCAGTGTTACCAAAATCGCCGCAAAAAAAATTAGTAAAATTTCTATTAATAAAGCTTAAGGGAGTTAATGCGTCTACTTAACGCCAAAGGCGCGGCAACACTGCTGTAAAATTAACATAACGCGCAATAGCAGAGCAGTAAAAATAATAAAGCTTTCTATCCCTATCTCACTTAACCATCTTTTCTCTCTACTCTATACCTTTCCCAAAGAAGGTAACACATTACGGTGCCCCGTTTAAGTGCGCTAATTAAATTGCACAGAATATGAAACAGAACACCCAATTTTGACGTTTAAAAAGGCCTGTTATCATGTGTTACTCAATTTTACATGCAAAATGTTCATGATATGAAAGAGACAGCCAAACTAGAAACAATAAGATTTGCTATTTCTTTCATTTAATCTTGATGTTGTTGTTGTAAGCTGTCAGGTCTAATTAGTAATCTATGGCACAGAACATGGAACAGAATACTCACTTTTGGAAGCTAAAAAAGGCTGTTATCATGTGCTATGTATGTAGTTTTACATGCAAAATGTTCTTACTAAGATAATATGAAAGAGATAAGATAGTCAGATTAGAAAATAAGATTTGCTTTCTCTTTCATACAATCTTCGTAATGTTGTTGTAAAGTGACGGGTCTAGTTAGTAGTCTATGGTTTTATGTGCATTTAAGCAGGGAGTATTTAAGGGAAACTCCATCACTTGGCAATACATACTTTTCTTCGTTAAGAGCTCCTTTACTCAAAGAATTGAGAGTGCTGCTACAGATTTCTGCAACCACGACAGCATTTTTATTAATATTGTAATAGTTTGCAGACCTGTTGCACAAATTTACTGCATTTACGAATTCATCCTATCCTAGGAATATCCTTCAGAAGCTGCAAACGACCTCTACCATCCTATAGGAAGAAGTAACTCCTGAATTCATTTCCTAGAAATTTTTTTGGTCTCCACCAGAGTATACTTCCAAAATTTTATTTCCCGTGGTCTTCACCAATGTTCAGTGTGTTTAAAAGGTTTATTACAATTTCATCCAAAAAGTGTTATAGAAGTCATAAAAACTTTTTAAGAAAAATTTTATTGAATAAAATGTATGGCCTGTCCTTTATTGAGCCACTGCACATATGTACACACATATGTATATATATCGATTGTGTTGCGTAGAAAGCGTAAATTGGATGTGTAAAATGGTGTGAGGTTGTTACTTTTACGCAACACTATCGATAGATAAGCAGTAAAAAGTGCAAATTCACTCGTGAATCTATATAAAATTCTGGCTATTGTATGGACTTTGCATACTGTACACGTAATTCGAAAATATATTGCTTAAAAATAACACGTCTTATGATACATATGTATGTAATGTTAATATCCGCCAATTTGTATCAAAACAATCTAGCTGTCTCTTTCCCAAAATGATTTTTACCACTTAATTTCCCTTAACGTGTTGCAATCATTTTAACACGACAAAAAAAGAAGAAGAATAAGATAAAATATCAAAACAGTGAAATATCAAAAAGTAAATATGTATGTATTATGTGGGTATATGTATATGGATACACAATTGCAGATACATACTTGTTTCGTTTTTACCCAATAAACAAAATATCAAATGTTTAAAATATGATGCTTTTATCGTTTGATACCAAATGATGTTCTCGGCCCTTTTTCAAACTTAGAGATTAATAAATTTAAAGTCTCAAATCAAAAAGTTTAGAGAAAAGTGTCCTAAAATACTTTGCTAAAGCGGATGATGCGCAAGCAAGCGTCAAGTACGGAGTATTAAATGGGTTCTGCTAAGGCGAGTTAATTTTACCACGTGGTATTATAAAAACAGATATTTCTTAAGAAGCTCGGTATGCCAAAATTTGTTTACAAACAACAATAATCAGTGTGACCTTTGTGCAAATAAAGTTGCCATTTGTGACTTTTTCGACTGCCTTGCTTTTTTTAAACTAAATCTGGCATCTTTTGATTAATTACGCTCCTTTTTGAATTTTTTTACGAAGTGGTATTTTATGTTATATAATGTGACGTTTCTATAGTACTAGGATGTTATTATTTAAAAAAATCAACAAAAATATCTCTTTTAATCCTTAGGTCCTTTTAAAAGTTAAACTATTTTGAGCTACTTTAAGATTTTAGTGACCTAGAGGTATACATTATTGGACTAAAAAGGTTTGAAAGTAAGCTTAACGAGAATTATTTAAAATTCTTTTTAACGATTTGGAAATCAAATATATACGAAACTTTAAAAAATGTTTCGACGACTATTTCTTATGAAGCTCATAGACAGTTTCCGTATATGTCTGCGGCTTTCGCAAATACCGTATATGCCACAATATTTGGCATTAAAATCTTTTAAGAGTGAAAAACACGGTTAAAGTGTGTGCTTTAAGCCTCCTAAAATACTTTGCTAAAGCGTATGACGCGCAAACAATCATCAAATACGGAGTATTAAAATGGGTACTGCTATAAAAGAGCATCAGCATACTTGTATTGGCATTGCAAAGTCAAGTTTTATTATATGATGCGCTGCTGTGATGCATTTAAGAACATGCCCATATATTCAACGCAAATCCCATTTTTAAATTTGCTAACAATTATTTAAAATAATGGAAGCCAATCAGTTGGAGTATGGAATTTAATTGATTGTTTTATTGTTTAAAAACTTTGAAAAATAGGATATAAAATGAAATAAATTAATTTGGAACGATTTCCGTCATCCCACGTCAAATTTGGTTTGTAAACAGACCGGTTTCAGCTATGTGCCATCTTCAGTGTTCTATTGAAGTATTCAATAGAATACTGAAGGTGGCACATAGCCGAAACCGGTCTGTTTACAAACCAAATTTGACGTGGGATGACGGAAAATCGTTCCAAATTCAAAAAAAAATCCCGTCGGAAGAAAAACACAACACTCGAAATAAATTAACTTCACCTGCCGTCGCGTTTCTACTTTAAACTCGTATCTAAAAAATAAAAATGTTCCGGATATCAATAAAAACAGTACTCTTACTCAATTCATGTAAATATTCATAGTAAATGTAGAATAAGATATCGAGCATAGCTCTACCCACATTGTGAATTTTCACAATTTTAGGTGGTCAAAGTTAATAAGTCTCGTTCCGCAGCAGATATCGAAATAAAATTTGGTACATATATATGCCTTTAATTACTTTCACATCCTTCTGAAAGAGAATCTTTTCCAAATGTTTTTATTCACTTCCGAATAATTTTTCATTGTACTTCCGGACGCATAAATTTAGTGAAAGCAAATAGTATTAGCTTTTTTTACCGATAAAATTTTTTTGGTTTAAGTCTGATATCTTATCTATCTAATTCGAAAATTTAAACAAATATTTATGAGTTTAAAATTAATACAGAGATACCGAGATATAAAAAGCATCTCCTTATTAACTACCAATCTTGCAGAAGTATGATGCAGCAATTACGAACGCACTTTTTTTAAAATATATTTTATGCATGGGAACTCAAATTAATACGCGTATTTTGGTATGACAGTATGAAGCATATATGTATTATATTTTTCTGAATCCGCATACACCCTCAAATCTTAAGGGGGTTTTATACTATCTGTGTTTTGCATCTGACTTGTCAAATTTCTCACTGCAAAAGCTATGCATTCCGTATGAACCTTTTGAAACATTGTCATTTGAAATTTACAGAACAAAAGTCAGGTGACAAACATTTCAATTAGAGCGTGTTCTATTTTCATCTGACATCAGCTGTTTTGAACTAACAAGTATGTGTTGGCGTCACTTAGAGGTTATGTCAGATGTCATTATACATGTACGTGTGAAAGCAAAAATTAAAATCGTGTATAAATGGACAATTTTGACAGACACGCGAAGTTACATGTGGGTCGCAAAACTGACAAGTCAGATGTAAAACACAGATATTCTAAAACCACCTTTAAAGTAAATTGCGAAAACCCGTTAACAATCAAGAAAAACTGCAGTTATTGCAATTTACTTAAATAAAAAATGGTGATGTGTTTGTGCTATATTTGTTTTGTTGAAATACTACTTAGGTTTTTATGTATACTCCGTTTTGTTTTGCAAGTGAAAATTTTCAGGGAAAAAACGAAATTCAAATGCAAATGTCTTTCTCCCAGCTGTATTAAAAGTTGCGCAACAAAAATTACCCTGTGTGAACCTCGTCTAAGGGAAAAGTGAAAAACCTCGAACGGAATTTTTGTTTGTGATTTGGCTGAATACTGAGCAATGTTGCCAATCATATGCCTTCCAATATGACATACTCATTGGCGATATTATTGCAAAATATGAAAAATGGCGCAATCATATTGCAAGTATGTGGGCCGCTTTGCAATCCACATATAAAAAACATTTAAGAATAACGTTCGAAAATTAATCGATTTTTTAACAGGCGAATTAAGACATCTTTTTACTATATTTCCTTTTGATACAGTTTGATTTCAAATCCTCAATTTGATATCAAACCTGCGTGTTTGCTGGGTTTGAGCAAATGTGTACATATGTATAAGGGCATTCCATATTCAACACATCTCATTGCCACCTCGGTTCCCTGTATGTATGTTAATTTCTCTTATTCTGTTTGTTACGAAACCAACTGTCAAGTGAATTAATTGAAGTATTGTTGGCTCATAAAAATGTATCGTGCGTGAAATATTTTTAATCAAACTGTGAAAAGGAAACGAAAATTAATCCTAATATACGTATACTATTATCAAAGAATTTACTATAAATTGCAAAATATAACATATCTACTTGGGTAAGCCGTAAAGTAAAAAATCGGGTATAACCAATTGCGGGGTTAGCTATGAAAAATAGTGTGTATCTGCTATGTAGTATATAATTAAGTGTGTATGATACGGTTCAATGTGAAGTTTTTCTTTTTTTATTCTATTCATTCATCTTCGTGGTAGCAGCAGACATTTTGTTTTTATTACTCTTTAGACTACAACTGATCTGCGGAAGTACAGTTGTGTATAATAAAGGGTATATTCGTAAATGCACTAATTGCAAGCTTTTTTGTATTGCAATCTCGCAACTCACATTTTGACAACTGAAAAAAAATTAAATAAAAAATGTCTACACAAATTAAGAATTTGTTAAAAAAATATTAATGAAAATTAAAAAAAAAAACATAAAATTGATACACGGGACAATAAAATTTCCTTGGAATCTGGATGTAGGCGCTAGGGATGGGCAAAAATATTGATATATATATGTATCGATATTTTCTTAAAAATATATCGATATATATCGTCGATATTTTTAATTTCGATATATCGATATTTTTCCAAATGTATCGACAGTGTCAAATTTGATATTTTTTAGCTTTGGTTTTGTTTTACGTGCAATCTTTAAAAATATTTCGGCACAGTCTTCTTCAAATAGAATATTACTAACAAAATCTTTTGTTTTATTTATAATATTTTGTCTATTCGAAAAATTTATTCTTCTTTGAGTATAGTTTTGTTGATGTATGTTCCATGAAATATTGGTGGAACAGTAAGGATATTGGAAATTAACTCTTTCCAGCTTAATTATTTATAAGAAAGGTTCTTTTTTTGTTTTATTTTTAAAAAAAGTTTTGGGGACTACGTATGAATTATCATTGTTGAAAAAATATCGACATTTCGATATATCGATATTTTTTATACGATATATATCGATGCCGATCGATATTGAAAAATATATCGATATCGATATATATTTTTTTCACTTGACCATCCCTAGTAGCCACAGAAGTGCATGTGTTGTATGTGGGTATTTAAGTGTATGTGTAAATTTTTATTTAGTGTTTCAAAGTGAGTAAATGAATCGCTCACGAATAGTGACAAAGGCTGATGTCAGAGTGCGCGCTACAAGCGAAGTTAAGCTAGAAGCGATAATAGTTTTTGCTATACAAATGCTACAATATGTCAGAGTGGATGTTAGATTGAGCAAAGCGAGTTGTTTAGTTTATAGTACATAATTTTTGTTACTTTTAGTATGTATATGCATTTTTTTTTGTTAAAAAGAATATTTAAAAATTGGTATAAAAATCTATACAGCTAAGCCATAAATTAATAATAACTTTAAGAATCTGAAAAAGCGTGTTAAAAAAATCATAAAATATTTCCTTAAAACTCTTAAGAAATAAACAAACAAAAAACTGACGAAGCGATAACATGCTACAAACCATTACACAACCTGACATCTTTTGAGCGATCACATAAGAAAACAGATGCAGTGGTTTATAGCGAGTTGTAGCGTAATATTATATCATCACTTATAGCGCGCACTCTGACATTAGCCAAAGGCGTTGCAATTACAAACAGTTGCTATACAAATCGAACCAACCATCGAATACCGGTATTGATTTAAGTTTATTGTTGTGCACTAATTAAACATTTAATACTAATACTTTATCCTATTAATATTATAAATCTGAAAGTTTTCATATTTGAACAACTGTCACGCGAAACCCACTTAATGGATTTGGATGAAATTTGGTAGACTGATAGATCTGAGTCTATGGAAGGACACATAGGCTATACATTTATGCACAAATATGACCACAAGGGGAGCGTTAAAGGGGAATTTCATCCTCCCTGAAACTAACGAACCAATTTTAATGAAATTTTACATAAGTGTACGAGGACACATAGGTTACATATTTGTGGAAAAATATGACCACCAGGGAGGGTAAAAGAAAATTTCATCCTCCCTGAAACTAACGAACCAATTTTAATGAAATTTGAAACATAGATATGTAGATCTGAGCGGATGAGGACATATAGGTTATATATTTTTGGAAAAATAGGAGCACGAGGGGGGAAGGAGAATTTCATCCTCCCTGAAGCTAACCAAGCAGTTTTAGTTAAAATTGAAACATAGATAGATCTGAGTCTATGAGGACACATAGGCTACATATTTTTGGAAAAATAGCACCACAAGTGGTGGAGGGGGTATTTCATCCTCCCTAAAACTAACGAACCAATTTTAATGAAATTTTAAATATAGATAGATCTGAGTGTACGAGAACATATAGGTTATATATTTTTGCAAAAATAGGACCACGAGGGAAATTTCATCCTCCCTGAAACTAACGAACCAATTTTAATAAGATTTGAAACATAGATAGATATGAGTCTAAAAGCACATAGGGTATGCATTTTTTCATACCTAGGATAAATAGGCAGAAATGGCCCTCCCCAAAAACCTAAACAAATAAAAAATAAATCACAAAACTAAAAAAATCGCAAAAAACAAAACAAAAATCGCAACAAACGGAAAAAAGCGCCAAAACTAACAAAATCGCCCAAAACTGCAAAAATCACTAAAACGTAAAAACGTCGCCATAACTATATATATTGTCAAAAAACGAAAAAAGTCGGCAAAACAAAAAAACCAAACTTTAAAAATAAAAAACAAATAAAATTAAACGAAAAAGTGGACAAAGACGAAATAAGAACCAAAAAATCGCCAAGAATAAAAAAATAGATAAACGAAAAAGGTAGCGGAATAGGTAGCGAGTAGTCGAAATAGCCAAAAGAGGAAATAATGTTGCGATTTATCGCAAAACTTTTTAAAGTTCAGCGGAGAAAATGATATTTCCTTCCCAAAAGGAACAAAATATGTAGAATTTTTATTGCGTGGCTAAAAAATTTTTAAAATGTATGTTTAATTTGAAGCTTCTTCTCAAGAGCTTAAACTGTATCTGCAGGCAATAAAAAGAAGTAAAACTATTGCAATTCATTAATAACCAAGTTTAAATATGTACTTTTTTAAAATTCCTAAATAAGTGAATATAATTTAAGCTGTGTGAGTTGTTTAAGCTGTGTAGCCATTTTATTAGTTCTTTTACTTCGCCGACGGTTCTGCTACAATACCGACGAAGGAGGGTGCTGTGAAGTGCATTAGAATATGTTAATATTCTAATACACTTTCAACAACAACCAACCAATGCACATGAGAAAAAAGGCTTGCCTGAACCTAGCCTTGAACTCAAGACCTCAGGGTTTGTAGTCAAACGCGCTAACTACTCAGTTAACAGCACCCTCAAATGAGAAATAATTTGTTGTTTATGAGAAATAATTTGTTGTTTATGAGAAATAATTTGTTGTTTAATACCATGTTCACACGACGAAGTGATATAGTTCCTTCGGTCTCTCAATTACGATTGCGAAGCATACTGTTCACACGACGTATTCTTGCTTCGTTTCAATGGTTCTTTTTATGTACATAATTACATACACACATACGTACGTAGTATGGTATTCACTGGAGTAATTTAGGTCGATTAATCGAATAACTGTAACAAATTTTATATTTTTTTCCGGTCATATTTATTTGTTGTATCTTCAATAAAATTGAACTAACAATAAGTAATCAAATCTTAACTCTAAAATTTTAATTTTTAAGTCCAGCCAGTGCCAGACAGAAATATTTGTTTCAGCGGTTAGTTGTTTGGTTGTTTACGTCTCTCGTGTTCGGCTGAGAGCAAGAGTGTCCTTCTCAGCCAAGTGTGGTCTCTAAAGTTAATGATGTTTCGGGCTAGGGCATTTGGGTGCAACTCAATTTTTTTTAATGTAAATTTTCCTTTTTTGAATGAGTTTTTGCAGATTTCTTAATAAAAAATTAAAGTAATATATATATAAATAAAATATTAAATTAATTATATTAAAATAATTAATTATGTTAAAATAAAAAAAAATTACGTAAAAATAAATATATTAAATTTTGCCATGCAATTCTAACGTTATTTCATAATCCAAAGTTATTTATGTGTTGTTTTCACAATGCGAACAAGCACTGCTTGTCTAAAATTTATATGAAAAGCACTCAGTTTTTTGAGTGATTTGCATACATATTTTTTACTCAAGTCGCTTGTTTGCATTGTGGAAACAGCACATTAATTATTTTGGCTTAAGTTCATTTTTAATTTAATCTTTCGATCAAATTATTTTTTATTTAAGAAAGAAATTCTAAAGCATGTGAATATTGAACATTCAAAGAAAAATTTGGATGTACGGAGGGTTGAACTGACAGCTGTTTCGTGACCACCAGTCTACTCGTCAGAGTCCTTTACCTACACCACCACTGACAGTGGCAACAACACTGTAGCGCAAATCCTACTAATTCTAGTAAACTCAATTAACAGACTGTCGCCATCTTGTGGCGAGTCGCACCTATTAATTAACTTTTTCTATATGCTCGGAACTTCACTAACTGTCTTTTTCTTAGAATGTTCAAATATTCTAAGCTTTTTTCATTTCAGTCTTACCAGCGTGGAATATCATCGATATTCTCAATTCTGGGATTTTTTTAATGTTTATTTTGCCCAAGTTTTTGGAACAGTACACATTCATGTTTTAGCTAAGTGCCTTTAGAGTTTTAATAATTGAGTTATGAATTTTTAGTTGAACTGTATGGTTTTTATCCAAAGTTATTTAATTAGTTTGGCTTAAGTTTATTTTTAGGCCCCTATTATGATTCACAACTAAATTTATAGTTAAGTCGTAGTTGTCAAATTCATATCATGGAATACAACTTCATCAAAGCAGTTGTCTCAGTTTTTTATCAGTTGTGTTTTGGTTTTTATTTCGACTATTGTGTTACTTTTAAAATGGTACTTTTAGGCGCCAATCTATCCCATTTGTCAACCCATATTGTTGCCATATCCATAAAACAAAATCTCAAGAAAAAATAGTAAGGCCAAAACTAAAAATATTTAAAATATTTTGTGATGGCTAATATGGTTTAAAAAAATAGAGAGTATAGATAAGAACCTTTTTTCGAAGACAACTAAAATTAGTTGTCAATCATAATACAAAAAAAAATGGTTGAGTTGGGTCGTAGCATTGACAACTCAACCAAGTTGAGTTGTGAATCATAATAGGGGCCTTAATTTAATCTTTCGATCAAATTATTTTTTATTTAAGAAAGAAATTCTAAAGCATGTGAATATTGAAAATTCAAATAAAATTTTGGATGTACGGAGGGTTGAACTGACAGCTGTTTCGTGACCACCAAGTCTACTCGTCAGAGTCCTTTACCTACACCACCACTGGCAGTGGCAACAACACTGTAGCGAAAATTCTTCTAATTCTAGTAAGCTCAATTAACAGACTGTCGCCATCTTGTGGCGAGTCGCACCTATTAATTAACATTTTCTATATGTTCGGAACTTCACTAACTGTCTTTTTCTTAGAATGTTCAACTATTCTAAGCTTTTTTCATTTCAGTCTTACCAGCGTGGAATATCATCGATATTCTCAATTCTGGGATTTTTGAATGTTTATTTTGCCCAAGTTTTTGGAACAGTACACATTCATGTTTTAGCTAAGTGTTTTTAATAATTGAGTTATGAATTTTTAGTTGAACTGTATGGTTTTTATCCAAAGTAATTTAATTAGTTTGGCTTAAGTTCATTTCATAATAATAGACCGCATGATCAAAGAATTAAGTAAATAATGCAATAACAATAATAGGGAGATAGGAACAAAATTCAAATATCTTGTAAAAAAGTTCGAGAATATAATCATCAAACAAAAATTATTTTGAGAAAAAAATTTATCCGATAAATTGGATATGTCCGAAGAAATTTTAATTATTTTGGCTGAGTTCGGTTTTAATTTAATTTTTCAATTAAATTATATTTTTATTTAGATATAAATGGGAAGCATGTAGACAAAGAAAGTTTTTGACTGCGCGGAGGGTTGAACTGACGTTTCGATAGCTCCCGCTAATCTCATCAGAGTTCTTTACCGTTTAGACCAGTCGAACAAAGTCGGTTGTTTGCAGTCAAGAGCTGAATATCATCTACTTTTAATCAATTCATACTGTCACTCTTAGAGCTGTATTTCATTTGATAGTTATTGATATTCAGTTTTATCTTTGTCTTGTGTTAAGCTTCTTTTTATTATTTCTCTATTCTAGTATGAATTATCATCGATAATTACAAGTACTAGTGTGTGTGAATGTTTGTTTGTTAAGTTTTATTTGAACATGTACATCATTTCACTAGGTGCCTTTAGAGTTTAACAATTAAGTTATGAGTTTAGTCGAACTATATGGATTTATATCCGAAGATATTTCAATTATTTTGGCTTGAGTTCGGTTTTAATTTAATTTTTCGAGTAAATTATATTTTTATTTAGAGATAAATGTGAAGCATGTAGACAAAGAAAATTTTGACTGCGCGGAGGGTTGAACTGACGTTTCGATAGCTCCCGCTAATCTCATCAGAGTTCTTTACCGCTTAGACCACTCGACCAAAGTCGGGTGTTTGCAGTCAAGAGCTGAATATCATCTACCTTTAATCAATTCATACTGTCACTCTTAGAGCTGTATTTCATTTGATAGTTATTGATATTCAGTTTTTTCTTTATCTTGTGTTAAGCTTCTTTTTATTATTTCTCTATTCTAGTATGAATTATCATCGATAATTACAAGTACTAGTGTGTGTGAATGTTTGTTTGTTAAGTTTTATTTGAACATGTACATCATTTCACTAGGTGCCTTTAGAGTTTAACAATTAAGTTATGAGTTTAGTCGAACTATATGGATTTATATCCGAAGATATTTCAATTATTTTGGCTTGAGTTCGGTTTTAATTTAATTTTTCGAGTAAATTATATTTTTATTTAGAGATAAATGTGAAGCATGTAGACAAAGAAAATTTTGACTGCGCGGAGGGTTGAACTGACGTTTCGATAGCTCCCGCTAATCTCATCAGAGTTCTTTACCGCTTAGACCACTCGACCAAAGTCGGGTGTTTGCAGTCAAGAGCTGAATATCATCTACCTTTAATCAATTCATACTGTCACTCTTAGAGCTGTATTTCATTTGATAGTTATTGATATTCAGTTTTTTCTTTATCTTGTGGTACGCTTATTTTTATTATTTCTCTATTCTAGTATGGATTATCATTGATAATTACAAGTAAATGTCTACATGCTTCACATTTATCTCTAAATAAAAATATAGTTTAATTGAAAAATTAAATTAAAACCGAACTCAAGCCAAAATAATTAAAATTTCTTCGGATATAAACCCATATAGTTCGACTAAACTCATAACTTAATTGTTAAATTGCAAATGTTTTTTAATTCACTTTTCTCAATTTATCTAACGTCAACGATTAGTGAAAGATCATTCTTAATAATAAGAGAAATGTTCAATAAAAAAATATCCATGAAATTAATAAAAATCATTATTTTTTAGGACTAAATGTACACTAAGAGAAAAATCGCAACCTAAAATCGAAGCATATCGTCGTTGAAACGAACATTTTTCAACTTTGACAAAGAACAACTGCGAAATTATGTAAAACCACATGGAATCAACGTATTATAACGTTAAAACTCACATTTGTGCTTAAAACAAAGAAGTTTTTTTTAATTTGAAAACATCCAACATTGAATTAACAGCTTTGATTTCTAAGACTAAAATTTCAACAAAGTTTACCTTGATTCAAAAACATATTGACATCGATTCGAATATGCAAAAACTTTAATTTGAACCCGCGAGCCTTTGAATTAAAAATGTTATTAGCTAATTCAAGGTCTGGCGGTTTTAAATTAAAGATTTTGCATATTTGAAATGAGGTCGGGCATTGTTGAACTCATTTTCATGGTGAAACATTATTAAATTAACGCTAATCCATGGTTAAATTAATGATGCATTGTTGATTTCAAGTTGTTCGACTTTAATTTAAGGTTATGCGACAACGATTTAAAGTTGGGCTACTTTGAAATAAGGAGGAACATTTTTGAAATAAGACGGTAACGTTGTTATTGCAGGAAGAATATTATATAGTTGTAAGCTGCGAGTCAAATAGGGTAAAAAAAATATTTATAGCCATAAAAAGTGGACATTTTTGTGAAAAAGTGTACTAATAATAATAGCTAAGTGAAAACTTTGAGCTTATTGATGAAGTCTTAGTTGGTGAGAATGAAATCATAACAAATGAACTACATGGCAATCAATTGACAAAATTATTTTAAAAGAACATCTAGAGGAGAATTTGAAAAGCTAAAGTTATTATTACAGGACTTTAAATTAATGCAAACATTGCCAATATTGGAAGGTAAGTATATATATATTTGAAACTGATATTATTGACGCCACTTATTGTGATTGTATTTTTGTAATTATAGCTGCTAATGTGACATATCGATGATTGCACGACATTCAAAAAGAAGACCTTATCGAAGCAGTGCCACATTTAGGTCTTAGAACTAAATACTATCAATATTTCATGACGTTATCTAACAATGCATATGTATTAGAGATGAGCGATACCGTGAATTTTAAAGCACATCGTGAACAGTGAATGTTATTTAAAAATCACTGTTTTTTAAACTGTAACTGTAATCACTGTTTTCAGTTCTCTTATAGCAATGTAATTATTAAAACACACTGCATCTCTACAATAAAAACGCTGATCTATAATATACCAAGGCAGATTTGAATTCGCCTTAAAATATACTTTGAATTTTAAAAAGAAATACTAATAAAGAAGAAGAGAACACAAGAAATAGCAACACTATTCGTTTGTTGTTATTGTACGTAAATAAAAAACGTTATTACCCACACAAACAGTGAAATATCATAATTTTCTGTATGTAACAAATAGAAAAGAACAACTTTGCAAGTAGGAGTTACTTGACAAATTTTGTCACAACTGTGAATCGTGATTTTACAGTAACATTGATTAAATCACAGGTACTAAAATATCGCTCATCTCTAATATTTATGTACATTATTTTTTTATATTGCATTGAAGTTTGAAATAGACGATGAAACGCTATAAATTGGCAACGCTGGATAAAAAGACGTATCAGCTAATGGTCTGCGTCGGATTTTTTAAAACTACGCAATGGATTTCATTCAATATTGAAAAATCAAGTGAATGAATACACAAAGCGAAAGGCAAACAAAAGCAACTGTAATCGAAAAAAATACTATAATACTCATCAAATATACATAATAGAGTAAAATCTGTTAAGTACTCGAGTATAATATTATTTGAATGTTTACTCAAATAAGTGAGTTTATTCAAAGTGCTACTAGTAATTTTTGCATTTACTTGTTTGTTTTTGGTTTTGCAAAACGTACACAAGAATTTCATGTATTTTAGTGTATGTATGTATGCCGATGTGTGTACATCCATATGTATGTCCGCTTTTATAGGAAAGTAACAACATCCTACCAAACCAAATGTTTCGATTTCGTAAAGAATTCGTAACGACTGTTCGGCAAAATCTTCCCGAACTCGTAACGATTTTTGTATCAAAGGGTTGACACGTTGTATGAAAGGGTTGACACGATATGTAGTTACGAAATGGTAACCATATGTCGGTACGAATTCGCAACGACGTGTATTTACGAAATCGATTCGATATGTCGGTACAAAACCGTAACGATATGTAGGTACGATTTCACAACGAATTAGTTTAGGGTTTTCTTCAATTCTTTTAATAATTGTTTATTTAAAAATTATTTTCCATAATTTTATTTATTCACTTTAATATTATATGATTTAATTTAATATAACATATAAAACTATAATTTAAATCGAAAGATTAGAGTCGTAAGCTTTTTTTAATGACTTTGGCTGTCGGTCCTTTGCGGTGTTAGAATATTTCTTTGTTTTCATCTACTTTTTCGTGGATTGTCTGGCTATAATTAATTGTTAATGCAAGAATCTGCAAAAATTTAGTATATTTGATTTAATTTTATTTGTGGTTACAACTAGAGTTTTTATTTTCCCGGGAAAGAGGGATTGATCTTTCATTTCCCCGGGACTTCCCGCCCAATATAAAACGATACAATAAATCATTTAATTTAATTTATTTGAACAAAAAACAAATAGCAATACAGAGTAACACCCAATTCATACGATGAATTTTACGACGTCGTTTTTTCTTAATTCCCTTTTGAAGTTGCTACCAAAAACCTATTGCATTCATATGGTGATTATTAGTTTCATGTCGTTTTTATGTATTACTCTCAAAATTTGGTTTATTTACTCGTCCACAACAACAAAACCCTAACACAATCAAACAAGAGAGAGAAAATGAGAGAAAATTCTAATCAAACGAAAGAAAAACATAAAAAAATCTTCAAAAACACAAATCGAGTCTTTTTGTTTACCCCTTTTGCTTCTCTATACCGTTCGTCCACAACCAAAAAGAGACGTCGAAAAAGCGACGTCGTAAAATTCATCGTGTGAATTGGCTGTAATTCCAATTGAAATCTACAAATATGCAGGTGTACCGCATGAATTTTAATTTTAATAAAAAAATTAGATTTGTTTATTGTATTATGCATTAAACACATTCACCACAGCAGGATACCGACTAAAAAATATGTGTACACGAAAATGATTGTTTTCACGACTACAGGTTGTTGTCCATGTTTACTTTTGTCGCGTAGTCAAATTAAACTAATTTCTATTTTTGTTGACTACAAAACAAAAACAGTGTTGACAATATAACAAAATATGTAAAGCAAATGAGTGCTTGGAAATACTTTTTATTATCAGCCCAATCATGAATATTCCCTAGGAATTTCTTTCCCCCGGAAAACACTTTTCTCGCGAAAAAATTCCTCTAATCATAAACTTTTCGGGAACAAAAAGAAGAAAAAGTGGCATCATTGGATAACAATGGCGACTGTTTTGCCTGTTGACATTTACTTATTCAGTGTTTTTGTGTCCAAAAATAAATAAAATTGATGTTTTAATTAAATTTAAAGTAAAATTAATTTAAAAAATTAATAAAAAAGTAATAACATAGCTGTACAAGCATTTGTGAAGGATATTGGTGCTATAGAAGAAAAAAATCGTGCAAGCTACTCTTTGCTGCATTTATGGAAACCAAAAGCAATGGATCGATTAAAGTTAAAAAAATGTTGTGTTTGTGCTTTATAAAATATATAAAATATTTTTTTTATTGATAGAAATTTTGTTTTATTTAAATATTACATCGATTTTTATGCAAACTCCCTTCTGTTTTGGAAGTGAAAAATTCCGGGGGAAAAATGAAGTTCCAATGCATTGAGAATAGCTACTTTTTTCACCCATCGAAGTTTTTCCGACGGAATTTTTATTCATAGTAGGAGAAAAGGGAAAAGTAAAAAAACTCTCACGTTATTTTTGTTTGTGATTGGGCTGTATAAAATAAATATGAAAATTACAAAATTTAAATGTTACAATATATATGTATTGAGTTTTTAAATAATTAAATTTATCCCTGCAAACAATTGGAAGATATCCCCTTAGGCAATTGTCATCTAAAAGAATATAATCGAAGTAATCAGGTATGTGATGGAAATCGATTTTAAAACGAAGCACTTTTGAAGGTCCCTTTTAACGCACTTTTCATCAAATTTGTATAATTTTTGTGATACAACTCTTTTATAATAAAGAAATATTTTTATATTTGTTATAAAATTGTTTTTAATAAAGAAATATTATTAAAAAACACCTTTCAAAATTGCTTCGTTTTCGGAATCGAGACACGTTTCTTCCCGAAGGAAGTATCTTCCGCAATACGAAATCGATTATTCCCGCAATAATATTTTTCATCCATTGGTGACAGGTTTCAAAAGTACACCAAACAAAAGCATGGAAGGAACGTTCTCTATAAAAGTGGATACATGGTTATGTATCGTTGTGTAGACTAGTTTTTGAGATAACGGTGAATCTGCGTGAAGTCAGATATCAAAATTTTAAAGTTGGATTTCACACGCAATGGGTTAATAGATTTCAGAAATTTATACACCAGTAGGAAGGTATTTTACAGAACTTAACCGTGGTACCCATATCAGTTATATCTGTTCTTAATGCTAGAAGTTATGACTAATAAAAAAATTAAAGTTTTGAACTCCGTAACTCCAGAGCCAAGAGAGATCTTCAAAAAAAATCGAAAAACGTGACCAACAGACAATCTAAAATTGCATTTTCTTTAATTCCAATCTTTTTTTAGATATGGTTTCGCATTTATTAAAAATAATATACAAATAGCATTCTCCGGCATAATTGACTTTATTTTGTGATATAAAACCTAAGTTAAATCGCACTAACCCGGGGAAAAAGTAGTGGTTACGTTTTTTGGGTAAATATTTGCCAAGTGTGACCGTACATCAATTCGCCGATAAAGGCGCCTTTAGACACTATGTATCTTACAGTGTGCTTGTCAAATTTCCCACTGCAAAATGCATACATGGTGTCAAAGCGTATTAATACCAAGTGGTCTTAAGGTGGATTTAGACTATCTGTGTTTTACGTCTCACTTGTCAGTTTTGAGACCCACATGTAACTTTGCGTGTCTGTCAAAATTGTCCATTGTCCACAGACGATTTTTAATTTTTGCTTTCACACGTACATGTATAATCGCATCTGACATAACCTCTAAGTGACGCCAACACATACTTGTTAACTCAAAACAGCTGATGTCAGATGGAAATAGAACGCGCTCTAATGGAAAATTTTGTCGCCTGACTTTAGTTCTGTAAATTTCAGGTGGCAATGTTTCAAAAGGTTCACACGATATATATAGCTTTTGCAGTTGGAAATTTGACAAGTCAGATGTAAAACGCAGATAGTATAAAACCACCTTTATTAGTGCAACAACAACTGGACTTTACCAATCTGTCATATTAAATGCATAGATAAAAAGTTGTTGTTTAGTTTTTTTTACATAGAGTTTGACACTTTGGTAAAGTCAGCTGATGTTTGTTTTTGCTAAATGGGCCACCTGGTATCAATTCGCCTTGCATAGTGTGTAATAATTAGCAAAGACAATTTACTTCTGTAAATGTCAGCCTGCATCACAAATCACCTGACATCACCTGTTTTGCAAGTGAATTGTTTGTGGCACCAAGAACATAGTGTTTGTGATTCGGCAAATATATATTAAAATCTATTTATTTATACATATTCTTTAAAAAAATAAAATTTTTAATTAATTTATATAAAAATTGAACACAAGAACACAAAACTCTTACGAAAAAAATAAATTATCACAAAACAAGCTGTTGTAAACTATTATAGGTTATGTCAGATGGAACTAAAAACATGAGTGTGAAAGCAAAAATTATAAACCGCCTGTAAATTGCCAATTTTGACAGATATGTTCAATTACAGAGGGATCGGCAAGCTGACAAAGCCACTGTAAAATATATAGTGTGTAAAAGTAGCTTAAGTATACCTTATAGATCTACCTTGACTCTGACTTCACAATTTTTCATTGAAATTGAGAAAATTCCAACTGAATTGAGAATTTCAATTTGAAAAGTTCAAGTGAATAATAATACAAATGAAATAAAACATATAAAAGAAATTCAAATAATAATTTAAATGCATATATGTATGTATGGGCATAGTTTTACTGCCCAACAAGCATATCATCCAATTGCAGAGCAGTTTTTTAAAATATAGTTGTGTGCTGTATAGCTCTACTGCAATCTCCTGTAGTTATATAGGACTTGGAAGTATTAACTATTTCTTCAAGAAATGCAAGCCTCTGCTCTCCTACATTAGGAGGAATTACGTTTGGTATATTCCTTTTTTATTTTACAGTAGTTTTGATTTTGAACCATATTATTTCAATAGGATTAAGCATTGCTGAGATTTGCTGGGTATTGTCGAAAATTTGATGTAAATGACTGTTCCAGGGGCGTTGTCGCATACCAAGACGAGTTTGCATAGTTGATTCCCCAACTCTTCCCACTTCTCAAAGAACGAAGCTCTACGACTATTCATTTGAACCATGCCTGACGTACTAATTACGCCTATCAAGTAGGTATCGATTGCACTGTACGGTGTCCAACAAGAGACCAACCATGTTTCCTACGACAAAATAAATTAAAATTGTTTTGTACCAGGGATGAAATATCTTGTTATTAACTTTTGTATGCAAATTTAGTTATATGCCTCCGAATGGCATATATGAATTAGCGATATAGTCCACAATTTGTGTGCAACTAAAGGTTGTGACTATAAGCGAAAAGTACTGTAGAATTTTTTATCAGCTCTAGCTTTCGAGATAAACCGTTGTCAAAAATGACGGCACTTGTACATATATGAGCATAACTTGAGAAGGCCATGCTCTATTCAGTTAAGTAAAACATTAAAAATTCGACAACAAAATAATCTTTGAGCCGTACAAAAATTATTTCTAAATCAAGCACAGTAGTTTTGGCTATATCGTAAAAGGTTTAGCAAAAAAAATTATTTTTTATAAAATTTTTACATTTTTATTTTTAAAACTCTATAACAAAATAAAGATACAACAACGGGCCAGTTTTTCTGTCCAGTATCATGTAGCTAAATATATTCCAAAAGAATTGAGCCCTTTTTTTATTGAAATTGGTGTACAACTTTTGATTTTATGCACAATTTAGTGACAGTACTGAATTGATAAAACTTTAATTTCCATACAACAGTAGCAAACACAAAGTCAGAAATTGCTGTTGTATGAAAATTGAATTTTTATCAATTCAGTTCTAGCGCTGAATTATGAATAAAATCAAAAGTTGTGCATCAATTTCAATAAAAAAGGTCTCAATTCTCTGGGAATACATTTAGCTACAATCTACTAAATCAAAAATAAACTCTGTGAATCCAAATTGATTATTAGGTTAAGGTTCGTAACGTTATATTCAGAAAGAATTGGGCTTGATTAATATTCCAAGGAACAAGGGAAAAATTAACATCAACTTAATTTTTCAACGTACACAGCAGAACAGAATAGCGCCACTTTCGGAAGCCGCTACACTTCCATCGTCAGTGCTCACGTATGTTTGCTATCACCACTTGTCAGGTGGCTCTGTTGAATGTGATTTTAATTTTTATATATACAACTTTTTCGTGAAAATTGAATACGAGAATTAAATCACTATCAAGCTGATATTAAAGTGCATTTTCTCAGCGTTGCCATCGGTTTTTATTTTTCTTCATTCCCATTTTTCTGATTTTTGTTCTACTCAAGACAAACTTTTTTGGTTTGATTTTATACTTAAGTATATATGAACATGTAAACATGTGAAAAGCTCAAGCCAGTAGCTAATTGTTTATTAATATGATTATTTCGAACGTATTTGCTTTGTGAATCCAAATTGATTATTAGGCTAAGGTTCGTAACGTTATATTCAGAAAGAATTAATCGAGGAATCAAAAAAAGCAACAAATTTTTACAGTGTATCGTTTATTACTGGCTTGACAGACAAAAATGAAATAAAAACAGCTGTTGAAACCAAACACACAAAATTTACATATAAGCCAAACAAAACATTGAGCAAGATTTTTTTTCAAGTTAAAGCGCCAACAGACAAACAACAACAATGCAACGTTGTTTATGAACTGCAATGTAAGGGAATAATGAAGAAAACTGCAACTTAATATACATTGGTACAACAAAAAGAAACTTAGAGACTAGGATGACAGAACATAAAAATGATATTACAAAACAAAAAACATCAACAGCTCTATCCACACATATCATCAACAACAAACATACGGTCGATTTTGACAATGTAAGAATTTTGGACAGAGAGAATATAGAAAGAAAGAGATACACGATCGAGAGCTTGTGAATACAGCAAAACATAGAAAGAACGATGAACATAAAAGAGGATACTAATAATATCAACGCTAGTTATATTGTTGCAATAAAATCAACAAACTGTGTTTTTGTGCTTGAAATATTTCAACTTGTTTTTATATATGTACATATATATTTTTTATATTTTCATTTGTTTTAAATTTTCTATAATTAATGTAAAAACTTTATATACAAATGTTATTGTAAGTTAAAAACTTATTTAAAATGATAATTTATAATTGTAATAATGTGATGCTTTTTTAAAATTTAAATAGACGAAAACCCCTGAAGAAGTCAACAAATAATTGACGAAACGTTGGGTACAAAATGTAATAAATTGTTTTATTAACATTAAATATTTTAGGCCGGATTAGCTTAAAAAAACTTTATACACTGAATTAAAATCACATTCAACAGAGCCACCTGACAAGTGGTGATAGCAATCACACGTGAGCACTGACGATGGAAGTGTAGCGGCTTCGGAAAGTGGCGCTACTCTGTTCTGCTGTGTACGTTGGAAAATTAAGTTGATGTTAATTTTTCCCTTGTTCCTTGGAATATTAATCATGCCCAATTCTTTCTGAATATAACGTTACGAACCTTAGCCTAATAATCAATTTGGATTCACAAAGCAAATACGTTCGAAATAATCATATTAACAAAAATAAGCTCGTTGTTGTATTTTTATTTGTTATGCATTCTTAAAAACAAAAATATCAAAATTGCTTATAAAATTTTCATTTTTTTGGGTTAAAATTTTATGAAATCTCTGAAAGTACTGAGCAAATTTAGAAACAATGTTTGCACGGCCTCAAGATTATTTTGTTGTCGAATTCCTGTTTTGGTCTTTACTGAATAGAAAACCCCCTTCTCAACTTATGCTACTTAATGTGGTAAAAGTGCCTTTATTTTTTACATAACGATATATCGCGAAAACTAGAGCTGATGGAAAAAAATGGAGTGCATAAGTAGTTTGGCATCGATTTGTAGTTGCATATTTTTGCATATTTTGGTGGTGTTTTTTTGTGCATATTTTGGTATAAATGCATATATTTTGGAGTTATAAAAAACTTTTAATGCATATTTCTCAATTTTTGAAAAAAAAAAAATATTACTAGGACGATTATGGATGGCAAAAGAGCCTCAGTTGGGTTGCCAGTCGAAAATAGCGTTACGTAATATGTGAATAGGACCTAAGAGCAACTATTAATATTGGTGGACAATAAGATACATACTTAAAAGTGTATGACAAAAAATTGTGTGGCCTATTTATATATGTATAAGATATGTATTTATGTATCTACATAAGTATATTCAAACTAGGGATGTAACGATACGCCGTTTTGCCGATCCGATACTTAAAAATAAATATCGCCGATACCGATTCCGATACGAATATTGAAATTGAGTTTAAGTTTTGATTAACAAAACTCAAGAAGGGTAATTTTTTTATTATACAAAATTACAGTGTACGAGACTATTAATATTTAAAATTGATATTAACCCAGTATAAAAAATTGGAAGTAATTTTTAAGGAACTACATTTTCATTGCTTCCAAACAATCTCTATTAAAAATATTCAGGCAATTAATAGAAAAGCAAGTAAAAATTTGTAATTCCCTTATAATTTTAAAAAATACTCGCCACGTTTTAAAAAATCTATTTTTTTAAAGGACATCAACTAATATTCCTCTTAATAACTTAATAGCTTCATAAAAGTCTTCTAAAAGTTTATATTTATTCACTTAAATTTACATGAAAAAACAGTGTTGTGTTTAAATTCGCTTAAAAAGAAACAAGTTGTGAAAATGGGTAATTTTTCATTATTTTTTCCTTGAGGAAAAATCATTATAAAACTCCGAAAAAGAAATTTGTCCTAACATCGCTTCCAATTCGGGGATTGGTAATCGAAAAAGAGATATTCTTGCAATGACAAGCATATGTAAAACTAATTAGAAATTATCCAAATTTGCAATACTTCCGCATCGCGAATTCTACATTTTAATGACTTCTTTGGAGTTTCTTATTTTTTATGGGAATAAGATTTAAAAAACAACGAATTGAATTGGAATTCATGGTAAAATTAATAAAAAATAAATTATTTTTTACAAAATAACAGCGTCAAATATTATTAATTTTTAAAATTGATATTACGTTCCTTTTCACAATGTATGATTAAGAGTTAACGTGGACTTTAACGGCAAGTTTTGTATGGCGAAGTTTCCGGTAAAGTCCGTGTTAACTTTTAATCGTACATTGTGAAAAGAGGCGTTAATAAGATTTAAAAAAAACGAAATGAATTTAGTTGATGGTAAATTACCAAAAAATAAATAAATTTTTAAAAAAGAACTCTGAAAAAAATTGTAAAAGTATCGTCGTATCGAGAGTAAAATATCGCCGATACCGATGTATCGGAAAATCTGAAGTATCGCCGATATATCGGTATCGCTATCGGCTACATCCCTAATTCAAACCGCAAAACTTTACTATATCTTTGTTTAATTTTTGTTCAATGTTTTATTTAGTTTTTTTCACACATTAATTCTTTGATTTTTCTTTGCTTACATTTTTTCACAGCTAGTTCAGATAAACTAGGGATAATTTGTTATCAAAATTGGAGATGATAGTAAATTTTCGAGGTTCGCAGGTAGATTCAAAATGAACCAAGATGGTTCGCTCTCAAAATTTTGTATGGCGAAACATGTATGTAGATTCAATCATGGTAAATGAGGGGGCGAACCTCGAATATTGCTGTTCATATTAACATGGTATTAGCATACTATCCTATCAAACGAAAAAATTCTGACCAAAGTTGGTACCAAAAGACGAACAATTTTAACACTGACGGCAACATACATACTTACACACAAAAAAAATTATAGGTTATATTTCCTAAAATTATGGTATAATTTTAACTAACTGAAAGGGTAGAATGGCATTTGCAAAGTTTTTTAGTTAATTTACAAAAATTTTAGTTGATGTCAATGTTCGAAAAATCAACTAAACATTTTGTTAAAACTACTTAATTTTTTTCTTAAATTAATAATAAAAACAATTACAGAAGGAAAACTAATGTATGTAATGACTTATCGTTTCGTAGCCCAATCGAATCTTCTCTTAGATAAAGTCTTTATCCCAATCGTTCCAAACTGTTCCTCATTCCAAAGTTGATGTTAATATATAAAAGATGTATGTTTATTCCAAAACAATCAATAAATGTTTATTTAAAATAATATGTACTTACCGCTCTTCCCAAAATATATTTTCATTTGACAAAAAAATAAAAAAGAAGAACAAAAATACTTTCGAATAAGGCACCTAACCTAATTCTATTATCTAAATTAACTTGGATTTTAGGTAAAATGTATTCTACAAATTACCTATGTC
Source organism: Panzeria rudis (assembly GCA_956483635.1). Lineage (NCBI taxonomy): Eukaryota > Metazoa > Arthropoda > Insecta > Diptera > Tachinidae > Panzeria > Panzeria rudis. The sequence continues at coordinate 48,994,195 of OY101450.1, forward strand.
ATAGTTAAAAACACCCAGGAATTTTAATTTCATATAAAATAATTTCACCTATGCAAGTTTAATATTACCTTTTATATTTTTTGTGTGTATGTACATATTTACATATTTTTTTCTGTTGCAATAATACGCAGAGAAGTTGCATTTTTATATTATATGCGTGAAAAGTTTCATATCACAAATGATAGCGATTTAAGTTGCAACCAGAAATCAAAAAAGTTTTATATAATCTAAAGTATTTTTTATTTGCACCTAACCTCAAACATAGTGACTTGCAAAAAATGCACACGTTTGATATTGTTATTAACCTCTAACAGCTGTACTAGTATTTATCACTAAACACACACTCACGCAAACTGATTATAAAGCATCCCAGCAAACTCGCAGGTTTGACTTTAAATGGATGATGATATGAAAACACTCTCAAACGTTTGACAACTATTTGAAAACCATAGCATTCTCAACAAAAAGAGAAAATTATTCTCAAATTTAGTAATTCATTTAGTTCCAACTTATTCTCAAATGTTTTTCAAGTATGCGTTGTAATATAATGTGGAACATTAATGAAATATAATTTTTGTTTTGTTAGCTCATATTTTATCTTCCTATTCACGTTCTTATTCATCATAATTAGTCCTGTGTAGTTCACGAACGAACTAGTTCAACTGAACTATTTCATCAATTGAACTAAGGAAACTAGTTCAAGTTTTCACTATTGACTAGTTCAGTTGAACTATGAAACAAAATGAAATATACCTTTCCCTGTGAGAAAATGTGCATAGGAAATCAGTCATGTGTGTGTATGTATATATCGGATGAAATAATATATGTATGTATGTACATAAATACATAGTTGCTTGTGGCATCGCTTTCACAGAATATGTTTACTACATAGGTAATTTTTTTACTTTTTACTTATATCCACACACAAAGTTAGTATTTATTATTATTATTCTCTATCTAGTTACTGTTGCATAATCAAAGAACTCATTTAATATTTTGAAGAGTTCTATTTTTATGCAAGCCGCTAATTCTACAACAATAACAACACATAGTCCAACAATATACACAACAAACAAACAAAAGAATGATAGAATGAAAAGCAGATAGGATGTTTCCTATCATTCTTATAAGAAATTTATTATTTGACATATTGTCATAATTTTATTTTAAATGAAGTCTATTTGGGTTTTGTATAAGTTTCTAAGCCTACTACGCTTATCTTATTCTCTTGTGATTTTCGAAAATATTATTATTTGTAAATTCTCAAATGGTTTTTGAAAGTCTGTGCATAAGATAAAGGGTTTGTGACTTTTCAAAGTTGTGGTTGAAGTCTACTGACGATTTGGTAAAGCGCCAATGAAATGCATATAGACATTGCTTAACTATCAGCAAATAGACTTAATTTAAAATATCATTCTTATATTTCACCATTCATTCATAGTTCAAAAAGGGCGATATTTCACCATTCATTCGTAGTTCAAAAAGAGCGATATTTCACCATTCATTCATAGTTCAAAAAGAGCGATTGAACTAGAAGACCGACCTAGTTCATTGAGAAAATATGAACTAAAATGACCGAACACTCAAATGAACTATTTGGTACAAGTCTAATCATAATTAATTTTTTACTCACAAACAGACGCAGATACAAGGAGGGCGGGATATTCCCCACCCAAAACGAATAAAATATTCCCTATTTCTATTGAGTTTCTAAAAGAAGTTTTGCAAAATAGTATGTTTTAGTTAGAAGTTCCCCTCCTCCCCCTAAAAGTTCAAATAATATTTTATGGGTTAGGTTCAGTGATGGTAACTATTACTCAAAACACAATACGACCCGAACACGAATACCAAGATTGCCAACACGTTCGAAACACGCACGCCAAAAAATTTCCCAACACGAGAACGACACAATACGCACGAAATCAAATCCAATAACAAAAAATCTTTTTTAACCGAGTACAAAAAAAGTTGAAAGGCTATCAATTCGTCATGTATATTTTTTATGTATGTTCTCCCAAAACTCCGCCACTTATCAACCGAATTCGGACTTTTTTATTGAAAGCGATGTACGTCCAGATTGTCCCCGTTAAAAAGTAAATACACATTCCTTTTCAACTGCTTCTACTCAATTATTATTAAATATTTTCTTTATTGAAAATTCATGCATACATACATATTTTACACCTAAAATCGTTTCGTGTTTCTTCGTGTCAATTGTGCTCAACACGAAACGACCCAAACACGAATGAAATCAGATTTACTGCCAAGAACACTTCGTGTTGAGTCGTGCGTGCTCGTGTCACGAAAAAACGACACGCGCCCACCTCTACTCAAAACCAGCTAAATATGGGCTAGAAATCGCTAGAATTGAGCTATATTATGTTTAAAGCTAAAGTTTTATGGATACATCGCCAATTTTTTTTAGTGTCGAAAATTCGATTAAATTTTTTAGAGAGGGAAGACAATCAGGCAATTAATGCCTGCCAGTTATTAATTAATGTGTTAGATTTTTTGGGAAATGGATAGGGTAGAGAGTAGGTATGGACAAGTGAAAACAATATATCGATATATTTTTAAATATCGATCGGCATCGGTTTATGTATATCGAATAAAAATATCGACATATCGAAATATCAATATTTTTCAACAATGGTAATTCATACGTAGTCCCAAATTTTTTCTTTTAAATAAAAAAAAAATTACCTTTCTTATAAATAATTAAGCTGGAAAGAGTTAATTTCCAAGATCCTTACTGTTCCACCAATATTTCATGGAACATACATAAACAATATTACACTCAAAGAATGATTATTTTTCGAATAGACAAAATATTATAAATAAAAGAAAAGATTTTGTTAGTAATATTCTATTTATAAAGACTGTGCCGAAACTTTTTTTAAATTGCACAAAAAACAAAACCAAAGCTAAAAAAAATATCAAATTTGATACTGTCGTATATTTGGAAAAAATATCGATACATCGAAATTAAAAATATCGACGATATACATATATCAATATATTTTAAAGAAAATATCGATATTTTTTCCTATCCCTAGTAGAGAGAACAGGTGGTGATGTGGGAGAGAGATAGAAAGCTTAATTCATTTATAACCCTGCTATTGCACGTTTTTTGCAGATGAGTGTTGCAAGCCACTCTGGTGTCAGGTAGAGGCATTGAGTTGTTTAAGCTGTTTAGCCATTTTATTAGTTCTTTTACTTCGCCTACGGTTCTGGTACAATACCGACAACGGAGGGTGCTGTGAAGTGCATTAGGATATGTTAGTATTAATCGCTGCCGGTACTGCCAAGGTGATCAGTGCTATGCCTTCATCACTGTAACTGTCCAACAACAATTAACACAATAACACAGCAATGCACATGAGAAAAATGCATGATGTGGTTGGATTGCCTGAAACTAGTCTTGAACTCAAGATCTCAGAGTTTGTAGTCAAACGTGCTAACTACTCAGCCAACAGCACCCTCAGCGATAAATCGCTAATTTTTGCAAAATGTTAATTTTTTCAAAAAATTGTTTTCTATATCCATATGTATGTACTAAAGCAATAATAAAACGATAGATTTACATATATGTATATAAAATTTTTTTTATTTACAAAATGTTAAATGTATTTAATGAAATGGTTTATTATTATCAATCGTTATATAGCAAAATCCCTTGAAATTACCATGTAAAAGCAGCATTAAAAAGGATATCTCTTTCCTAAAAAAAATCGCTAGATATCCCGCTAAGGCTGAGGCCACACGGGCGTTTTTAAAACCCGGCGTTTCTGCTTTTTATATTAAATTTGAAGTTTTGAAAAATTCAGAACTTTCAAATTTAATATAAAAAGCAGAAACGTCGCGTTTTAAAAACGCCCGTGTGGCCTCAGCCTAATAGCTTTTTTATCCGCTAAACGGGTTTCAAAAGCGGTACATTTGACGTGAAAATCGCCAAGTTCCCATCACTGTTTAGGTAGGGTAAACAGGCAGCTTCCGGTCACTTGGATACAGGATATTGCATATCTATGTACCTATGTATATAGTTTTTACAAGCAAACACTAGGTATGTAATTTCTTTTCACAAGTAGCAAGTGATTAACTTTGATCGCCATATTCTGAAAATGTTCAGTTTTTTTCTTTAAGTAGTGTTCCATGTGTATTTATAATTTGAAAATATCACTTGATAACAAATTGATAAAACACCGTTTATCAAATATTTATATTCAAATCATTATCAACTTGAATGCAAATGTTAAACTCGAACCTCTGCTTTGCTTTGAAAAAAGTTTGAGAATTGTGCTTGATATCAAATGAGTCATCTTATTTTAATGTTTCGATTTTGTGCTTGCTGGGATGCGCAGCACAAACCAAAATACCGCCACTTCTTTATGTTAAGCATTTATATATCCATATGTACAATTCGCCCGTGTAAACAAAAACATGTGATAGCTGAACCAAACTCCCGCTCAAAAGGAAAACAAGAAGTTTCATTTTTCACCTCATTTCCCTCAACACAACTGATTTATGTTTTGACATTTAAGGGAACACAATAAGATGAAACACAATTATAACAAACGTCAGACAAGCGAAAGATTTGTGATCATACTGCAGTAAATTTTTTCAGTTTTTTAATACATTTTTAACGAGAAAGAAAAGATTGTGAATGTTGAAAACTATGAAAAAAACAATTTAAAGTGTGCAAGAATAGATTTATAAAAAATCAGCAACAAAAATTATGCTGTAAATGTGATTTATTAGTTAAAATTAAAATAAAAAAGCATTTCTTTTTTATATTCTAGTGTTGCGGCGGTGCCCTCACACAAGCACATAACAATATACACGCCATTTGCAAAGTGGGTGTTTGTTGTTCTTGTTGCCTTTCTTACCTACCATATATGAATATGTATCCCTTCTTGATTTAAAATACACACAATGTGTGGTGTATTCTTTATTTTTAAATTTTTCTTAAAACAAGGAAAGTGAAAAATAATTTAAATTGATGTTTGCAAGAAAAAACAAATTACGATAATATTGTTTGGTGAGTTTTGTTGTTTGATTATTTTTAAATTATTTCGATATTAACAATTATTTTTGCTATGAGAATTCTATTCCGAATGAATCGATGAATGTGTCGTTTTCTATAGTGGTGTGTATGCATGTCAGTGTTGCCGGAATCAAGATTCAATTTCACACGGTCAAAGTATCAAAATTATCCAAAAATATACGTTGCACAAAAAGGCTTAAAAATAAAAAATATCTTATCCGATAGAAAATTAAAAGTAAGAAAAAAAAATTAAATAAAAAAATTGGCGGCGAGCCTTAGTTTCCGAGTTATAGGCCTCTGAAGTTCTAGTCCAAAATTGTGATTGTATGGTATATTTTCCATCGAATGCAGTCAATATTGGTATCATTTAATAGGTTTTGATCGTACCTTTCAAGAGATGCTAAAATTTATAATATATTTTTGCCTAGCCACAAAAACTTTACTCAACGAAGCCATTATTCGATATACACAGAGGAGAAATCCCTTCAGCCCGGCTAGGCAGAACATATTTACTCAGCGAAGCCACCATTCAACATACACAGAGGAGAAAACCATTAAGGCCTGCTAGACAGAAAATTTTTATTCAACGGAGCCACTATTCGGCATACATAGAGAAGAAAATCTCTATGCATAAAATCTACTCAGCGGATCCACTATTCGACATACATAGGGAAGAAAAGTTGTAAGGGATGTACATATGGGCAAATCCCACAAATTGTCCACCAAGGGCAGAATTTTCGAGCTGTAAAATTGTTTATATATCGAGCCCTTAGAATTAAAGGGTTAAAACTAACATTTTGGCTAAAATGCCGTTTTCAGTTAAAAATGGTTCCAGCTACGTAGTATCAAAACTTTCGCGAAAAAGCAGTTTCATATGCTATCTTAAAATGAAACTACTAGCTAAAATTGATTCCGGCTCATAGATTTGTTCTATTTATTGATTTGAAAAGGTTCGTTTTGGTAGTTTCAACTTTGTTTTATTTTATTTTACATGCAACCTTTTTATTCTAATAGTTCGATATGATGATGGAATAATGTGCTACACATTTAACCTTAAAAATATATAAAGATTTTTTTGTGTCATCCCTTTACGATTGGCAGGAATATACCTACACCGGAAAAAAGTCCCAACCTTGCAATTCACATAGGATGCTATTTTTTATGTGTTTAGTTACACGTGTGACCGTAAGCTTAAATTTGAATTTTCGTGGTCGGTGGTGGCCGGGAACGCTCCATACCTGGAAAATAAGCGAGTGACTATTTTTTAGATTATCTTGTAAACTATAAGGAATATGAAAATCTTGTTAAAAGCTTTAGATAAAAATATTGTCTACAACTCCACTCATCACATGTTTGTTGTAAACTATACAATTAAAAACGTATACATAGCTATTAAAAAAATGTAGCGTGCGCGTAGAGGGTTCGCGGCTTTGATAAATATTTTTTGGCTCCAAATAAGTTGTTTTGTTGTTTTTTTTTATGAATTAGATTTTGTGTGCTTTATTATGCAAAATTTGCTGAAAAAAATACGAAAACACACTTCAACTTTCAAAGTTACTTCCACTTTTTGTAGCGTGCGTAACAAAACTTTGTGATGAATTATTTCACAGCAAGTAGCTGTAAAAAAATTATGTTTTTTGTCATTAGAAAGTACAATTAACTATGCATAAGTTGAAGGTATCTCTTTTGAAAAACCAAAAATGTTTATATTTTAATCTGAAAATGCGTACGCATATAGCGTTAATCAGAAATGATCATAAAAATGTTCGATAAGCTTTAGATTCAAATATATAGCGACTTTTGTGTGTTCATAAACTACAACAATTTTGTTTTTTTTAACCAACTTAAAAAAAGAAAAAAAGGAAAAAGGTTATCAATTCGTCATGTATTTTGTTATGTATGTTCCCTCAAAACTCCGCCATTTATGAACCGATTTCCGATATTTGTTTCTATTAAAAAGATGTACTTCCATATTGGTCCCGTTGAAAAGTGGGCGGAGCCACGCCCATACAAAGTAAATACAGATTCGTTTCCTACTACTTCTACTCAACCGATTCTTATGAAACTACACACACATTAAGCTTCTCTTTAAATACTACATCAGGATCAAAACAGTGGGCTGTGTCACGCCCATGCAAAGTAAATATCCTTTTTCAACAACTTCTACTCTTCGATTCTTATGAAACTTTGCATACACTTTTAGTCATCGTTACAATACAGCATTATGTTAAGAAAAGTGGACTGTGTCACGCCCATGAAAAGTAAATAATCATTTTAACTACTTCTACTTAGCCGATTTTTATGAAACGTTGCATACACATTTAGTTGTCGTTACAATACAACATTGTGGTTAGAAATGTGGGCAGTGCCACTCCCATGAAAAGTAAATATTAATTTTAACTACTACTTATCCGATTCTTATGAGACTACGCACACACAATTAGTTCCAGTAAAAGTACATGATTATGAAATATGACGGCGGTGCCATGGCTATTTTGTATTTGGTTTTTTTCAAGAATTATTTAATCCTGTTATTACTCCATTATATCGCCCATGTACTTTAAAAGTTGTACTATTGAAAGAATGCGTTTTTGCAGTTAATAGTACAAAATTGTTCATCATATTGCTTTTCATATTGCATAAAAATTATACAGATATGTATCTTGTATACTAAACTCTAGGATATAATACATTTATATTTGTCCATGAAAGTGTGAGTAAACTAAAAACTAAAATTCGTTTCCTGAAAAATCAGTATTTTTGAGTTGTGTCACTTTTCAAGTGCATTTGCGATATATTCTTTAATACATCAAAAATTGTGTACATATTTTACTTTATGAGATGATCAAATACATATTCTATATAAAATGAAAAATTTTTTAATTCATTGCTTTTTTCAAGAATTACGCGTTTTTATCCTGGTTTCAGTGCCTTTTGAAATTTAAAAGTTGACAACTCTGCATCGTACCAAAGTTTTCACAGTCGTCCGTATTCTAGATATAAATAATTTCATGAAGGTTCACATCAGTCAAATCTTATTGAAAACAGCCAAACATTATATACTACAACTACCTATAATTTTGTTTGTTTTTGGGACTTTTAAAAATTTTTTGTTGTAGCTTTTTTCGTTTTAACGAAGTTTTTCGTTTTTTTGCGATTTGGGCAATTTTTTTAATTTTAGAGATTTTTTAGTTTTAGCTGCTTTTTTCGTTTTGGGATTTTTTTCGTTTTACCAAATTTTTAGGGCTTGGCGGTTTTTGTTTTAATTTTGGCGATTTTTTTACTTATGGTGGATTTTTAATTTTGGTATTTTTAGTTATGGCGGCTATTTATTCTGGCGATTTTTATAATAGCGGTTTTCACTTTTGACGATAAAGTGCCCTTGTAGATCTTGTTAATGTAGTAGATGTAGTTAAAGTACTAGTATTTACTAAAGAGCTGCGCAAAATATTCTAAATGTTCTGTGTTCTATTTCACACTACTTCCAAGCACTGTATTTTACTGTAAACATAAATTCCAAAACAAAACTAACAAAACATGACTCTCTCATTAAAACAAACCAAGCATAATTTGAAAAGTTTTTGTCTACAGTTTTGTTAGTGCTTGTCATGTAGAATAATATAACAGGTAGCCGCATAACTAATACAAATGTACATTTTGGGATAGAAAATGTCAAACATTAGTAGAGAGAGTATGTGTGTGTTTGTATAACAGAAGCATCAAACATACGTGTAGTATTGTGTGTGCAACGTAGTTATTTCACATATACACAACATATGACAGTTCGTACCATGAAATAAACAAATTAAAAAAAATCAGCTGGCGTTCCAGGGCTACCTTGTATATTATTCTACCATGGTGCTTGTGTTTCCAAAACAAGTAGAATACCAACACAAAAAGCAAGAATGAAATAAAGAAACTGTAAATTATAGCAAAAGCATCGAGTGCAGTAGAACATATACAAAAAACGTAAATAAGAATCAAGAAAATTGACAGTGATCATTAACTTAAAAACAGTAATGGAAACATTAAATGTGTGTATGTATGTATATTAGTTTATTGTAACTAAAAACTTTTTTAAGCTGTTTCATATTCATAACAAAACGCAAATGTTTCTCCCTATGCAAATTTCTCTGTGGTCTATATCTATAATCAAAACATACAAACATGTTTTGAATGTTCTATTTCAGTTTTAATGTTCTACTTCATCTTTGTTCTGATGCAGTTTATTCTATTTCAACATTGTTCTACTGCAGTATTATTCTATTCTTCAATAGTTTTATCGTAAAACAAAACAAATGTTTTTGGCAGTATGTGTTTTGTAATGAGAGAGTTTTATACACACACTATTTGAATTTATTGAATTGTAAGCCATTTTTCTTATGCTTGTGCAGCTCTTTAGTAGTTACCACAGGCAACAACAAAAATTACCGAACTTAAGTTTACCGCGCTTTGGTTAAAAAAAACAACACAAAAAGCTGTAGTAAACACGCTTGTTAAATTTACCAGGACAAAACATTGACGAAAAACCAAACAAAATACAGGTGACCCATTAATTGTTGATGCAAACGAAAAATAGACTCACGCTTTCTAGTGATAAATCTTAGTAAAAATAACTGAGTTATAAACTTAACACAAAGAGTGAAAACCTCTAATGTTTTCTACATTTTTATTTTTGGTGTTTTTCGTTTAGATGTTTTTTTTGTTTTGGCGATCTTTTTAATTTATTGGCGATTTTAAAGTTTTTGCGGGTTTTTTGTTTTGCTGTTTTTAGCGCTTTTTTCATTGTGGCGAATTTTTTAATGTTGTCTACTTGTTAGTTTTGGTATTTTTTTTCATTTAAATCTTTTTCTGGAGATTTTTTTTAAATTCTTGGCGATTTTTTAGCTTTGCCGATTTTTGTTTGGAAATTTTGTATTTTTGGTGGATTTTTCGTTTTGGTGTTTTTTGTTTGTTTTAGCTTTCGTGTCTTTTTCGTTTCGGTGCTGTTTTGTTTTGGCGATCTTTTGTATTTTTATCGTTTTTTTAGTTTACTCGTTTTTTGTTTATTTTGGCTATTTTTCATTCTTGCGATTTGTTTGGGCGATCTACTTTTCGCTTCATTGCTTGAAGGGATATCCTTTAATTATTCCCCCTTATTCCGTAACTATGACTGTTTTCCTAAATGCATGTTGCTTTGTAGTAATACAGTGCATCTTGTTCCTAAATATAACACTTAAAATTAAGACAATGTGGTCTGTTCCTAAACGTAGTAATTCTATTGTCGATGCGCATAGAAGAGCAAATTGTGTATCCATAAAAATGTGGAAGACACAAACTAACTTTACAATGAATCAATACGTATTAATACTGTATTAGCACATTGTAAACATACGTTTTGGAAAACAGCCTATCTGTCGACGTCACGTCAAGACAATACAAAAAAATTGCTACTATTTAGCCTCTTCCATTTTCTATGCCTTAGAGATTAGTAAGTGGCTGTCAGTAATAGTAAAGTGTTGTCGATGACGAATAGAAATTTACCAATTTTTTTGGTATTGTCTTGACGTGATAAATAGTTACTGAATAAGAAGAGGGATTAATTTTTTTTGTTTCAATTGTCTAATTATTTCGGTTCATAAGATGCACCTTAATTTCAGAATCACATTACCTAATAGAATACCCTTAAATTCTTAGTTTGTTTTTTGTTTAGCATTCATTACTATTGCCTTTAAAATACTACACTAACTGTGAAAATTTCAAGAGTTGGCCTCTTACGGTGTCCAAGATACAGCTATTGACATAATTACATTGTCAAAATTACATTACGATAGAATACCCTTTAAATTTTATATTTTTGAAATTTCAGTTCGTATTGGTGTATTCTGTACAATAATACACTAACTCTGAAGATGTCGTTGCTCGCTTTAGAGCACCCTTTAATTTTTAACTTTAATGAACTTTATTAGTTGTTGTTGTAGCGGCCAAAGTTACACATATTCTGTGAAAATTTCAGGTCTGTGCCCTTTACGGTTCTCCAGAGAGAAGCCCGTGACACCCAAACAGACGGAGAGCGTAGCGCAAACAATAGGATTATTTTCAACTTTGGTGTAAGGAACCCTACAAAGAACGTTCAAATATAAAAAAATACCTTCCAATGAGTTAAAGCAATTTATCGACCCCTCTTCTCTTTTGTTCATATTTTTTTAAATTCTCCCACATCAAAATATAGAAACAAATGTCTTATTGTTGTTACTTCTTTGCAAAACCAGTTGGACAACAAAACACACACGTTTTTTTTTTTGATATTCTCTGTTTCTTTTATTTAACTTACATGCATGAGTAATATGTGTGTATGTATTAGTAGCAACTTTAAATGCTTATAGCTCCGAAAATTTTGAACCGAGTTTAGCAAACTATGAATTTTACACATCTGTGAATAAATATGTTTAAATTGGTATAAGTTTTATCAAAATCGGCTATATAATGTGACCATAAACTCCTTCACAAGGAATCGGTTTGCCTATTAATTATATAGATAATCAGAAAATGTGTAATTGTGAAAAGATAGAGTGAAATGTAATGATGAAAACTAATATGAAAAGTTTTTTTTTTTATTTCACATTATCACAAAACCAGAATTGACCTACAGTGACAAACCAGTACAGGAGATGAAAAATTACAGTTGGAATAGAATGACGGGGTATAAGGGCGTTTAGCGGGATACCCAATCCAAAAGAAATGTACTTTCTTAAGCAATCAGGGGTGTCATAGAATCCAAGTCGGTTTTGCTGATTATCGGTTTTGTAAAATAATATTGGATTCATTTGGTGTCATGAAACCAAGTCGATTTTGCTATTTTCGAATGCAAATAACCCCGATATTCGAATCGGCTGTTGTTTACATTTGTATAATTGTTTACAATCTTAGGACCCTATTATGATTCACAACTAAATTAATAGTTGAGTCGAATTTCTTCTTATTATAGATTATAACTTTCATCAAAATGAGACAACCGCTTTGTATCAGTTATGTTTTGGCTTTATTTAGACTATTGTGATACTTTTTCGTACTTTTAAAATGGTGATTTTAGAGGGTGCATCATTATTCCAGACGGTAACCTATCCCATTTTTCAACAAATACTGCCAGGCCCACTATGACGAAACGATTCTTTCTTTCGCACAATCACATTTAAAATAAAATAAATAAATAAAAAATGTAATTATAAGAAAAGAAAGAAAGAATCGTGTCGTCATAGTAGACCTGTCAGAAAATCTCGAGAAAGATTAGTAAGGCCAAAACTAAAAATATATAAAATATTTTGTGACGGCTACTATGGTTTAAAAAAATACTGTTTTGGCGATTTTTTCGGTTTTTGGCGATTTTTTAGTTTTGGCCTTTTTTATGTTTTGGCGCTTTTTTCGTTTTGGTAATTTTTTCCATTTTTGGCGATTTTCGTTTTTGACGACGATAGCAATAATGGGAGGGGTCTTTTGATATTATTTCCAAGAAAGTGGAAAAAGCTTAATTGAAACTCAACAAAATATTTCCTCAAACACCACTAAAAGAGCTCCAAATCCTTCCCAAAAACGGGCTATAAGCCCGAATAAATCTTCAACAATTTCATTAAATAACGATTCCATAGAAAAAGGTGAAAATCCTGAAACTGTTTTATGGAACGATTCTATAGAAAAGTCTGAAAATGCTTTAAGCAGCAGATAGTTATATGCGCAAAATAGTTATATGAATGTTTACTACTCGGTTGACGATCTGGAACTAAATACAGACAAAATTACTGAAACAGAGCATGCATAAAAACTAACACACAAACAGCTTGTGAGTGTTGGTTTATTGATCAGATAGGGAAATTTCGGCAACACTAAGTTGAGTCGCAATAAAAATTAATGCAAGAATTTACATCAAAAAAGTCTTGTATTCTATTTGCTGGCAAAAATTAGTTAAATAGCTGATGTTTCCTTGTAAAAAAGCATCCACCTTCATAAGTGGTAAAAGTGAACAAAAACGCTGATGAGACGGTGTAGCGGCCTATCGAAATCAGTACTGATCCGTTCTGCTAATCTGATTTGAATATTCCAACACTCCACTCCTAATAAAAATAATTTGAATTTACATTAATTCAAATATTGAACTAAAAAGCCGAAATAATAAAATTTCAGACTTATTCCTATTCAGTTCAAAATAAAATTACGTAAAAATAATTATTTCTTAAGTTTTTCTATTGTTTCTCTTTTTATTTTATCTTCTTTTTCTTTTATTTTCTGCAATTTGCAAAGCCAGCTGATCAGAGATGCCATGTTTTATTATTTAGTATGGCAACTTTGAGAGGTTTAAGCTTCCACTTAAAAACGGCAAACAGAATTAGCACCCAATTAAATTTATTCTCAGATTAATTGATTATAGTTTCAAACTAAGATTAAAAACCAAGCCTTAATGGATAACATTTGTGGCGAATATCATCGAAATCGGAGTTGGTGTTTCCGAAAATGGCATTTGTTTTGTCGATTTGACATGGTTTCATTCAACCTATGCTGGAAAAAATGTTTTAGTGTAGTTTACTTTTTATTAAGATTTTTATCTCGCCTGATTTTTTTTTCAAAATGATGATAGTCCTTTTTGCATTTTATATGACGATATGTAGATTTAAAATAATTCTTTTGATACAATTATTGAATTACAAATATAATTATTTCATTCAATTCTTTAGATCAATACTCACAACATACCTGCCACAAATAGTCTAAAGAAAAATAAAAATGATTAGACTTACACAAAATGATTGGCGAACATTTCGCCGACTTCAGCGAAAGCATAAAGTCTCAACCGAATTCTTACGTTATAATTTGGAAAATATAGAAAAGTTTATATGGTTCGAAACATGGCCACGAATTGTAATAAGACGGTATGCGGTACGAAAAGGAAATCGCGTTTTTATTACATATTATCGCCTAAGAAGAGTATTGTTTGATCAATCGAACAGTAAAATGTTTAAACGAATGCGGCAAAATATTAAGCAATGGTCAAAACGTATAGTGGGGTGGCAAAAGAAACATTTAGGTATTAGCGAATATGTGGAAGAAGTTGTGTACGAAGACAAAGCTAAAGAAAAAGAAGAAACTGTATGGAATACAGAAGCAACATGTGGCTCTAATGAAGATGTTAGCAAACAGTTGAAAGAGCAATTGGAATTACTAAAAAATGGAAGGAGACCTCATTCATTAATTACAAAAACAAATCCAATAGAGATGAATTCAAACTCAGGGCATGACAAACAACTTGCAGAAACAGATTCATCTGGAATTCATGAAGAGAAACTAAAGTCTGATAGTAATAGTATAGATGATGTTAGGAAAAACATAAAGATACCATTAAACAATATAAAAGCTCAAGGAGATAATACTGCCACTTTGGATAATATAAGGACACAAGAGCTCGACGTCACTGAAAAGCAATTTGTTGAATCTTCATCTGCAGAGACCCAAATAGATTGGCAGATTAATTTGGAATCCACACCAGAAAAGCAAATAACAAACCAGGAAAACATACAGCCAGTTAAACAATTGGACACCGATGAGAAGACTGAAAAGTCCCATACCGAGATTAGCACAAAACAAACAGAAAAACTCAAGACTGGATTGAATTTCTTAGACATGCTTATGTGCAAGGTTAGCGGTAGTTCGGTTAACAATCCAAATGCATCATCACATAAAAAAGCAAAAAAGAGCCTGCAGCGAATGGAGTCATCTAGCTCTTCAAAGGAGGGTTACCAACTTCACCATGAACATTCCATGGATTCTACTGATGAATTTTTGGGTTTTGATGACTGTGAAAGAATTCCGGGCATGCTAATGACACCTATTGTTCCACATTCCATTAGAAGCAACAAAAATTCGGCGTTTGTAAGTGAGTCCTTAAACGAATACATGCGAATTAACGATTTGGAAACAAATTATAGTATTGATGAAGATAAATCGGTGACAAAGGGTAAAATATTTGCTAGAGATATGGAAGGTCTGATGACACCCAAAACAAAACCACCCCACTTTGACATGCCGGCAGTACCAGAAAATTTACTAAAGTACCGTACTGTTGCCGAAAGGAAGCAATATTTGCAAAAATTTTCAAGAAATTGCCGTCTGGCCATTATTAACAACGAAGCAAGCATTTATAGAGAATTGCAAAGAAGAATGCGTACACAGAAGGTGAAAAGTGCCAGTCAACAGTTGACTCAGTCAGCCAACTCTTCAATGCCGTTTACACGTAACGGTTGGAACGCAGCATCTTTTATTAACACCGAATTTAATAAATATTACTATCAAATCTTAGATGTTGATCGCGGTACCTACAAAGTACGTCTTAGAGGGGCTCGCGGGAATAATGATGATTTCAATAAAACTCCATATGTTAGTCGAGTAGCTAAACCGCCAAAGGAGTGTTCTGAATATTGTGTTGATGATAAAGTTTGGCAATATTTGAAACCTATCAAAACCATAACAGAAAAAACAAAAAAACTAAACAGACGCCCATTGCCTTCAGTTTTTAAACCATGTCCTTTATCACATAAGACATTCCAGAAGCCTTTAGATGATGACACTGCAGCTCTGCTTTTGGCTGGTGGCAGTATGGCTGTAGTTCGCATGCCAACAGTAGAACTAGAAGTTTTTCCTGAGTATGGCAAACCTTTGCATGAAATTGCCAAAAGATATTTACAATATATTTTACCTCATCACGATATTTCTAGAGAATGGGCGGAATTCAGTGTTTCAACATTACAACAATCTAAAACACTCAAAGAAGCAGAACAAGATGCAGCAATAAGTTTTAATTCGGACCTAAGAAAATCGTACACATTCGTTATACCCTATCTTAATGATCGTAATCATATTTTAGTTCGACGTGTGGTCGATCGCTCGGAAAAGTTGGATGAATCATTCGAACAGTGTGTAGAAGATACAGAATTGGTCCCAAAGACCGATTTTTCCTTTCGACAAAATCTGGATCTAACAGATGATGTACTTCTCACGTGCGCCGACGTTGTTAGCGATATGATCAACACTGTAGCAATAAGTTGTAGTGAAAACTCCTTCATAAAAAACGATCCAGACGGTTTAAATATTGATGAAGTTATAAAAAATCAAATCGTAGGCAATTCCAAACAGGATGAGCTAGAACGACCGGTATTATCTTCTTCTAACGCCACTGTAGTGTCCGGAGAAATTGCCAAAAAACAGAAGAAACAGAGCAGTTTGTTGTAAGTTTTTTTTTCCTAAACCTTGAACATTTATTCACAATCCTGTATTATGTAATACTTTTAGAATGGAACTTAAACGTCTTAATGCAACAATTATTGATGCAGCCGTTAAGCCTGAAAATGGTACGAAGTTAAATGTAGGCAACTCATGTGATCTGTAGCTTTGTGTTTCTCTTTGTTTTTAGATAAAAAACCTTGCTCCAGGGACTATTGTCAAATGGGTTGTATATGCGTTAGTCTAGAGGAAGCTTCGCCAATGCGAGAACACTGCGGAAAAACCAAATGTATGCTTGAGTGTACTTGCAAGCCATCAAATCAATCGCGTATAATGCGACTGGAGACAGATGTAAGTTATATAGGAACAGTTTTCAAAAAGTTTATCTGTTTTAATTAAAAAAAAATTATTTTAGGGACGAACACTTACTACTGAGGATGCATTTATGTTACGTCGCAAAGCCACTGCACGTTTGGCACGTATGGAAAAGGAATTTACCTCGACGATTGTACTAACGGAAAATGAAACATTACTGATCAATGAAACAAACAACGATAAAAAACGTCGATGTACCAAAGCTCCCAAACGATATGAAGACTTTACCGATACAGAAGATGAACAGCGTAGAAATTCACCGAAAAAAACTGCTTTGACAACTATAGATAACGAAAAACATTTAGCCATTGAGATTAAAGAATTATATGAGCCTGTGTACGCAAAGGACTCAATTTTAGAACAATTAAAACATTGTACAGTTAATTTAGTACCTTTGCAAGATATGGATAATATTGCCCACTGGTGCATGGTGCATAATTTATACAAGTGTTTTTGCAAAGGTCGAGCTGTAGAAGGAAAGCCTATGGTTATTGAAAAAGAAGAAGTCAATACCACAGTTGAGCATGAGGCTGAACAAAAACTAGAGATTGATTATAATGTTAGTGCAAAGGCTAAATATACTTTTGAAAAGGTGGAAAATAAGAAAACTACCGTCAGCAATGACGATGAAGAGTCTAGCGATGATAATGCAGCTGAAGACTTTGACGATGAAGAGCAAGACGAAAAGGATGATGACGATGATTGGGTTAAAGAAAGGAAACGCAACAGATATAAAGAAAGCAGGGAAATAAGAGCGGAAAAAATAGTGCAACAATCAAACAATCAAATAGACGAAGATTGCGAAGAAATTGTGGAAGGTGAACATACAAAAGGTGTTGCAGTTAAGCCACATCGTACAGAAAAGCAAAGGCCGAAACGTAGTTTGCATGATGTCCGTCAACGTTTCTATATGTCCCGGATCGATAGCTGTAGACGCCATATTCCTACACCGAGGCGTATGTTTTTGTATTGTAATCGAAGGCGCAGACTTCATGTTTTAAAATATATCAAAGACAATGAAAATGATCAAACTAGACTTCTGCTAAATGAACATATAATGAGATCAGTGTATTATCATAAAATAGATATTGAAAATCACAAGAAGCATAATAATAGCCCAAGCAGATCGCACGAAAAATGCTATAGTGTAGAGAAATCAAAAAGTGTATTGTCTCAACCACCACTATCAGCCGAAAGCTTGGCAACAACTGATGTGACAAGGAAGAAGTTTTTGCTTGTCAATGAAGTTGTGGATCTTTTAGAAGATGAGGATGAGGCTATTGTTCCCACCATCAATAATAAAAATAAAGATAATGAGATTAAACCGGCTTCTTCGACTAGCACAAGATCATTTGAAAAACTTTCGCCAGATACAAAATCTGCGCAGTCTACTAACCATTTCCAGATATGTAGTAGTGGCGGTGTTATAACTGTAAAAAAATGTTCTTCAAAAACAGATCTTAAGAACGCAGAAAAAGTTAAATCTACACCACCAGTCGTAGTCACTACAGACACGAAGGAGGCGACTGATGGGAGAGAATTGGTGGCAGAGACAGATTCAGGAGTTGGTGAATTAAAATTACCTAAAATAGCAAGTTGTTTTTCGCTAAATGTTAAAGCAAACGTACAAAAACATAACTCTAGCACAGCGTTAAATGAAGAGCAATGTTTGGATTTCTCTTCCGCCACCTCAGTAAACTCGGCTGCATTTTTACAAAATCAAAATCAACAAGCTAAAAATTCTCCAAATCCATTACCAGCAGGAACTACTACTGCAGCATCCAAAGATGCAGGTAACACGCTTATCTTAGATATGGATAATGAGAATGTAAGAGATGTGTATAACAGTGTTATAAAAACAATGAATACATTGGTTAGTAAAAAGATGCAAGATATAGATTGCGCCCTTCAAAGAGAATCGCATATAATACCAACACCCAATTCAGATATTTTGTGTATAATGAAATGGTGCAATTTTCTTGATGCTTTTTGCGAAGGTTTTTCTTATATTTGGCAAGTTAAAATGAAAGATGCCACATTTTTTGTGGTTACTATACAAAACGTGATGCCTTTGATTATTGGAGCCATGGGCATAGTTAACATTGCAGCTTTGAAAGCTGAGAAAATGCCGTTAATGGGAAGAATGCTGTTACAAAAATTCCGAAATAGGGAGACCGAAAAATTGGCCGTGGTAATGCAAGGGAAGCAATCACATTGGGTGATTAAGGGTTTTCTAAAAGCGGATCCAAATACGGCCTGTAACAAACCTACGCCTGAAAGTCATCCTTCGTTGACAAAAAAGATCAATGTTTTATGTTCGTTGCTAGTGAAACAAAGACAAAAAGATCAAAAGAAAAAAGAGAAGTTGGCAAGTCAGTGGTCTGGACCTCAAGTAAATTCAACACCACAAACCACGACAGCACCGATTCAAGCGCCACCTCAACCGCCACTTCAACCACCACCACCCCCACCGCATACACCAAAAATCGCACAAATTATGCCAACTCGCAGAATAGTAACAGTACAACCTCGTACAGTCCCGCAAAACCAAAATCCGCCTGCAGTAATACATCTCCAACCACCACCAGCACCTAAACCACTTCTACCACAAGTAACTCAACAGAAGGATAATGACGTGACAAAAAAATCAATAATACCAAATGAAATGGGTAATGCGAAAGTAATTGCTAAGATAAGTTCTCGAAAACGTAAAGTTGAAAGTGCACAATCTGCCGCCAGTTTGTTTAAGATGGATAGTTATAGTAAAATGAGTTCGAATATTGAATTTCGTAGTGTAACGCAGGGTGATATTGACGAAATTTTCCTACCCGAATTACACAAATTGGATCACAAATGGTTGGTACTCGATTTACACAATGATTTCTCTCATATATTCGTGCCAGATTTTCGCGATCTTGTATCATTGGACAGAATACAAAAGGTTATTAACTTTGCCCGGCAAAAAAGTAAAATTGTTAAATTACAATTTTTCCAAAATGCTCCGTTCGATGCTTTCGTTACACCTAAATCGGTTAGGAAAATTTATTTTGGTCCCTTAACTATGAATATGAATGCACCAACTTTGATATTGCTGCAAAGTGTAGATGGGCAAATGATGTTAAGGGAGTTGTACCAATTACAGCATAATATAGTTAAAAAGCCCGAGGACAAAACAAAAGCGTTTTGGTTGGTACACTTAAAAGGGCAAACACATTTTGAAATGGATGTGAGTGTAATTAAAGAAAAGCCAAAGTCTCAAGAGGTTTTCACCAATATTACTACTTTGGCAGCACCCAATGGAACTATGGTAGAAACAGTTGCGCCTGCGTCACAAACTAAAACTATTAATGAAGAAAAAGGTAGAAACGTTGGTAATGATGGAGATGACGAAGATTGTATAATTATAGAAGAACCATCAGGAAATGTTTATATCAAAGATACAATTTCAAACGCATTACCTCAATCGAATCCGTTGCCTGCTCCATTATCCGTACAATCTTCATCAGCACCAATAGCAAATAATGTAAACTCCCCTATACTCGCAACGCAGTTACAGTCCTTACGTAAGGTGCCTAATACTAACACTATTATTAAGCCTTTAAACACCTCAAATACATCGGGAAGAGTTGTAATAAATGTGCCATCATCAATGGCTGCCACTAAGCAACCATTGCCAATTTTAACTCTACCACCAAGTACAATTATAACTGGTATAACTCCTCTTACGACAATAACGAATGCAGGGCCAGCACAAATAGTAACTGTACCACAAAATGCTGTTATAACTGGCATTGAATCTGCGCCTCCTGAGGCACCTTACAGTTCTACTATCTTTATAACATCTTCCCCTTCGTCTTCTGGTACATCACTTGTAGCAACGACAACGACGTGTACGGCTACTATTGGTAGTGCGACAGTGACTTCAAGTTCATTGGGAAACAATCAAATACACACAAATGAACCGCGATCTGCTTGCATTAAACAACCGCTCAATACAATTAGGCAATCCCTGGATGCCGGTGCAATAAAACGTAGGCGCATATCACTGTTCTGTTCAAATAAATATGACAAACTTTCCGAAAATTTAGCGGTAGACGCGGTTATAAGAAAAATTTTACCCGATAATGCTGAGGACATTCAAATAAATCAAGTAGATGAGAAAAGCAATGTATCATCAGTTAACCCTGAGGTTGTGGCAACTGTGGGCTCAACACAAATTTCTAAAGTAATATCTCGTACAGATTCGAACATTTTAAAAACGACTCTAACATCTTCAACAAAAACAGAAGCAACAACAACAACAACAAACTCTAAAGCACCTATTGTCTTTGATGTTAATTTTATGGATGATGGTGATGAGCCCACAGCATCGATTGTCATTAAACCCACTTCATCTACAGCAACCAGTTCAACGACAACCTCATCAGCATCAAAATCGGTTATATTGAGAACGACAGCAGCGAACACATCAGTATTGAGTGCGCCAGTAACTTCAACATCTGTTTGTGTAAGCACAAATTTGAGTTCCGCGGCAAGTACTGATAATTTTACTGCTCCTCCTAATAAAAAGATTAAATTGCCCACAATTTTTAATACCACAACGGCAGTCAACAGCGCATCAAACTCTATTGTTACTGGTAAAACAAAAGTTATTAATTCGTTTTTATGTAAAAAACCGACAAACATTGCACCGAAATTTTCAACACCTAAACCTATAACGTCCAAATTGACAAGTACTTCATGTTCTAGTCTTTCTGTGCCATCTGCTGATAGTTCAGTAACAACAAGCCCATTTCCATTTAGAAGACCACCAATATCCTTAAACGTGCAAAAGATTGCTACGTCTAAAGTTGCAACAACATTACAAAACTTAAAACCAATTACAACCGCAACAAAAATTCAACCAGTAGCTCCTGCAACTACTTTAACTGTGAAGCAAGTACAAGATATGTTAAATAACCCCGGCAGAAATGTGTCTGCGTTCAATTCAACAGCATCAAATCCAGTAGCAATTCCTTCACCAACTATACCCCTTCATATATTACCCTCAATAAAAGCTACAATAACACCAGCAAAAATAACGGCCGTTTCAGCTACTTCAACTAAAATCACACCAGCATCTTCGGTTACAGTATCATCTGGTTGTGCAGTTTCTTCAAGTTTCACAGTAAATAATACCTCCATCACCACAACTGCTCCAGAAACGACTTCACTAAATCCTACTTTAACTATAAGCAAAGTACAATCATTTGGGTCTCCACAAAAACCACATAATCCCGATAAAAATCTCCAAACGTTTATTCCTCCTCCACCGCAAATTGTAATTAACGATTTGAATGATATCGCGCCAATACCAACACCAACTCCACCCGCTCATATACAATATGGTTACATTGTTTCTGCATCGCACGCCAATCAGAAATTTGTTGCCAAACGTGTAGCTGACGAATTTTACGTTAAAGTACCTTCAGTCGGAATACTAAAACTACAAGGCTTGGGAGCTGTCAATAATTATCTCAATAAGTAATTTCCTATCTCAATATAGCGTCAAAGCTAATAGATGTAATTCACATTATTTTCTTTTTTACAGATTTATCAATAAAATGTTAAAGGAGGCTCAGACTACACCAGCAGTTTGGCAGTTCGTGGCCGCTAGCAAGGCTGTTCAAATGCAAAATGTAAGCTTCTAATATGTAATTTTATTTTATTTAGGACGATTATTATAATTTTGCTGTAAAGTAGACGTTGGTTAAAGGTTAGCGATAAACTGATCTTTAACAATATTTCATTTTCACAACTTCCCTTTAATACAGTGGCAACGTCATACTTGTGTATGTACCAGAGAAAGCCAAACGATACAAAAAAATATGAGTGCTCTAGCACATATCGAGCATTTTTTATGCTTGTGCATACTTCTGCGCATTCATTCTCATACTTACGTATACCCCAGCGAACTTTATTTCATACTTGTATGTATCGATACACATCTGGGCTTAAATCGCCACATCCGTGATCGTATCGGCAATCGTACTAAACTGAATTACGTGACACTTCAATCGTATGAACTGTATTGAATTACAGTACGTTCACGTATGTCATAATCCGAAAATTACGTTTTTAAGTGACGAGTTGTACGTTCACGGATGTGACGATTTGAGACCTGGTTTATACCCTGGCATACCTACGCATACCTATCGATATACCAATATGCCTTGCAACACGTTCTGTTTTTCGACTTTTTTTTTGATAAGTGTTGCCAGAAACATTTTTTGTAGTTGTTGAAGTACTAAAATGTTTTCAAACTATTTGTATGCAAAATTCAATTAATTTGTTTTATCCATAATTCGAATAAAAAGCAACTGACGTTAGGGAAGTCAGCCTATTTTTTAATCAATATTAGGCTTAGCTATTATGCCGATGCTATCAAGTTATTTTAATGTTTCGCAAAAATTCGCGCAAAATTGCAGACAATCCGTAAAATTTATTAAACATCGCTAAAATTGTAAGGAATGCCAAAATCTCAAAAAATCGCCAATATGATGAAAATTCGCAAAAACTTGCTAACATTAAAAGGATAGAAAACTCTGATAGTGATTAAAAAGTCTGTAAAACTACAAAAAATCGAAGAACTGACTAAAAAATCTCTTATTGCGAAAATAGCGAACATTTGCGAAAAATTGCATAACTGCAAACAAGCATAAAATTGCTTAAAAACAGCTAAAATTGTAAGGAATGCCAAAATTTTAGAAAAAATCGCAAAAATGGCTCAAATTTTGGCATTACTTACAATTTTAGCGATGTTTGATAAATTTTACGTCTTGTTTGCAATTTGGTAATTTTTCGCGTGTTTTCACGTTAAAATTGATGTTTTGCGATATTTTGCTGCTATTCAAGGTTGTGAGTATGAAAAAATTTAAGAGGTTGTTTCTTATTGTTACAAGCTGTAGAAATTTTTGGTCGTTTTGGCTATATAAAAATCTTTTGAAAATTTAAAATATAATTGAGTATATTGTAATAAAAATTAATTTTCCTTGTAATTGTAATTGCAATCTTGCCAAAACAAACTACTTGTAATTTCAATTGGCATGATTGCATTAACAATTACAAGTAGTTTGTAATAGACTTCCTACAATTACGATTATTTATAGTTGTAATTGGTGCTAGATCAATTACAATCAGCAGTAATTGTTTTTGTTAGTAGTCCAATTACAATTACAAGTAAGTTCAATTGCACCAAGTTATTATTACAAATTATTTGTGGGCAATTGAAGTAAAAATGTAATCATTACTCCCCAAGCCTGGTAACATTGTTCTTATAGTCATACTCGTCGTACATGCTTATGCACATGCTTCTTTATACCAACACCTCCCGCATATTTGTTTGATCGAACTAGCACCTATCGATATGCGCATTTAGTCTATGTCCATACGAGTCAACTTTTGCGCAACTTTTGAGTATATGGGAGAGAGAGGTGAGAAGATAGGGAAGGGGTACACTGCTTCATGTACATGCAACTCTCTTTTTTTTTCTTCTTCGTAATATTAAACAACAACAAAAGCTATGTAAAAAAACAAAAGCTGCGCAACAAGAATTTAATTATATGAACACGAATGCAGCTTCAAAAGAAAATTTAAGAAAGTTGCAGAAGCAAAAGTTGACTCGTCTGGACATAGACTATGCATGCCCGTATATACTCATGCTTGTTGGTGCATATATGCTTTAATACTCATAGTCGTATGTGCATGGGTAAGTTACGAGTATTAAAAAAGTAACTTTTGAGCCTTCTCTGGTATGTACTTGATAAAGTACAAAATATGGGAAAATTAAATTTTTTTTGTAAAAGTAACATTAAAGGCCATGATTCACTTTCCTACACAATCGCCCGATCTGCCAAATATGACATGTGTGCTAAAAAAGTATGGTAGTGTGGACTAAAAATGCGATTTGGAAAAATTTATGAAAATTTTCATAAAATGATAGTTTCCATGCGATTATATGCAGTTTTTTTTTTTTTGGTTTTTAAAATAAAAGTGACAGAGCACTACGCAAATTGCCAGGGTATCCCATGAATAGAAGTATTGGAAGTGGAACTCCTAATATCCACTCCTAGAGTTATTTATGGTCTCCACCAGATAAATACAGTTGCACGAGGTAATGGAAAATTCCAAAAAAACCGGTAATTGCCAACGGCGCTTGATGTTTTTGCATAGTTTTTGCATCATTTTTTTTATAATAGTGTGGCACACCTACAACGCCATTTTGAAGCGATTTTTTAAAATCGGTCAGGCTTCTGTAAAATTTTCTTGTGAATGAATCGTATGATCGTGTAGGATAGTGAATCAGGGCCTTAATTTAACTACTGTTGGACTAAACATTAATGTTGTTGTTGATATTTTTCTAATCTTAAGAAAATGCCCTTTCCAATGGTAGTAAAATTTTAGCTGTCGACAAAAAATTTAAAAAGATATGACCTACTAAAAACTGAAATTTAAGTGGTTGTTATCATCTGATCGAGGGTGTATTTAATCCGCAAAATGTAATCTTTTTACGATTAAATTTATCGAGCTTTTTTAGGGGGAAATAACAGTTATTTTCAAAATTTCAGTTCAAAAAGTCAGATAGAATTTGTCTATACGATATTTGAGTATAGATATCATTGTGATGGTCGTGAGCTAAAGAAAAAAATCTAAAAATACTTTTATTTTTCTACTTTTTTCAAAAAAGTCAAAATATAACTGTTATTTTTTGACTGATACTTTTACGGTCAGAAGAAAAAGTTAAAATTTAACCGATATTTTTTGGTAAAAAATAAAAGTTAAAATTCGACCGATATTTTTTCGGCCAAAAATAAAAGTTAAAATTTGGACGGATTTAGAGGCCGCTACGCGAGCATTCTTTGTTTATTTTAGCCACTGGCCATGATGGATATTAGTGAGCAGGTGCATCAACTATTAAAGCAATTTATTTAACGAAATTGAATATAGGAGCTATTACTGCTCCTTATATGTACTTACAAGCAGGGACCGTAACTGTTATGACTTTTTTCGATAAAGTCATATAATAATATGTAGTTATTTTTTGACCAATATGTTTTCGGTAAAAAATAATGGTTATTTTTTTTACTATTATTTTTTAGGTCAAAAATAAAAGTTAAAATTTTACTGATATTTTTTTGGTCAAAAATAAAAGTTAAAATTTGACCGATATTTGTTTGGTCAAAAGTAAAAGTTAAAATGTGACTGATATTGTTTTAGTCAAAAATAAAACTTAAAATTTGACCGATATTTTTTTGGTCAAAAATAAAACTTAACATTTGACCGATATTTTTTCGGTCAAAAATAAAAGTTAAGATTTGACCGATATTATTTTGGTCAAAAATAAAAGTTAAAATTTCAAAAAAGAGCAGGTAATATTTGTAGCTAATAATCTCACATGGTGAATATCCTACTAATCAACATCGATTTAACTTGTACGTTAATACAAGGAGCATCAATAGCTCTTATATACAATTGCGTTAAATAAATTGGTTCAATAGTTGATGCTCCTGCTCACTAACATCAAGCATGACAAGTGGTTAAAGTAAACAAAGAATGCTGGGGTAGCGACTTCTAAATCCGTTTACATTTTAACTTTTATTTTTGATAAAAAAAAATATCGGTCAAAATATAACTTTTATTTTGGACCGAAAAAATATCGGCCAAATTTTAAGTTTTATTTTTTACCAAAAAAATATCGGTCAAATTTTAACTTCTATTTTTTACCGAAAAAGTATGAGTCAAAATATAACAGTTATATTTTAACTTTTTTGAAAAAAGTAATAAAATAAAAGTACATATTTTTAGATTTTTATTCCTTATTAGCTCACGACCATCACAATGCTATACTCAAATATGTACAGAAAAATTATTTCTGTTTGACTTTTTGAACTGAAATTTTGATAATAAATGTTATTTTCAGTCCCTGCTTACAAGTTAAATTGATGTTGGTTAGTACGAAATTCCCCATGCTACAACAACAAATACAATGACAGTTAAAAATTAAAGGGTGTTCTAAAGCGAGCAACGAAACATGTTGAAATTTTAATGTAATATACAGGCACTAATATATAGACACTTGAAATTTGCAAAATTAGTGTATTATTATACAGACTACACCAATTAACACTGATATTTAAAACAATAAAAATTAAAGGATATTCGATCAGTTAATGTAATTTTTAATATGTAATTTAGACAATTTGCTGTATCTTGGAAACCGTAAGAGGCAAACTCTTCAAATTTTCAAAACGTTAAAACTAAAAATTTCAACATTAAAAATTAAAAAAAAAAATTGCCAAAATGTGAGAAGCAATTAAAAGAAAAAAAAAACACCAAAATTAAAAAAAAATATCGCTAAAACGCATAAAATTACAATAGAAAGATAAAAAAGATCGTAAAAAATATAAAAAACACAAAAACGAAAAAACATTAAAATTTAATAAAAAACTAAAAAAAGTGCCAAAACTAAAAAAATCGTCAAAAACCGAAGAAACCACCAAAACGAAATCAAGTGCCAAAACTAAAAAAAATCGCTAAAACTAAAAAAATCACGAAAAACCGAAAAAATTAAAAAAAGCGCTAAAACTTAAATAAATCGCTAAAACCAGAATATCGTAAAAAAAACGAAAAAATTTTTAAAACAAAAAAAAACGCCTAAACTAAAACAATCGGCAAAAAACAAAAAAATCGTAAAAAAAAGAAAAATCGCCAAAAACCGAAAAATCACCAAAATAAAAAAAATAAGCACCAAAACTAAAAAAAAATCACCAAAAACGAAAAAACTTAAAAAATAAAAAAATTAATGTGTGGTTTCTTCATAACAGCCGGTCGACTTGAGTAGAAAATTTGTATGAAAAGTGCTAATGTGTTGTTTCCACAATGCAAACAAGCACTGCTTGTCTAAAAGTTATATGAAAAGCACTCAGTTTTTTTAGTGATTTCCATACAAATTTTAGACAAGCACTGCTTGTTTGCATTGTGGAAACAACACATAAATTTTTTGAGTGATTTCCATACAAATTTTCTACTCAAGTCGACCGTCTGTTATCTGGAAACCACACATAAATTAAACGAAAAACAAAACGAAAAAATTCGTGCGGAACCCTTCGTGTGCGAGCCAAAATCGAATTTATTTTTCAAACTTTAACTGTTATTTTTGATCAAAAAAATATCGGTCGAATTTTAATTAGAATTTAAAAATTAGTATTAAGATAGTGTGATCGGGTTGAGGTTGAAGCTGGAGAAACCTTGCCATCGCAGTAGGTCTTAGCAAAAGGTCGATAGAGCGAAGAGACGTTGACCTATTAGGGCCGTTAAACAGATGCGCAGTACCGTGATGGATCTGTATATAATCTGAGCACCTGTTTAGGGCATCTGGAACTATTGGTTTCTGGTAAAAGTTTAGAACACTGCTCCATCCGTGATGTCCTCGCTCGCAATATCGCCGAAAATTTAATCGGATGTGTCTTGATAGAGGCTCCTGCATCAGAATTTGAAGATTATTCGTATCGGTATATTTTTAAATATCGGTATCGGATCGGCAAAACGGCGTATTGTTAAGCCCTAATTTGTACAACATTTTTTCCAAAAAAAATATACGATTAAAGAAAAATATGAATGCTTTAATATTTCTTAATTTTTCGACCTTTTTCTTGATTGAAAATGTTTATTTTAAAATGATGAGCTTTAAGGTCAATTATTTTTATATAAAAAACGTTATACAAAATGTTTTATTATTTGTCGATATTTCGTTACTCCTTTGTGTAGCTTCTTCAGGACAATACAATAAACTTTAATTAACAACAATATTAAAAAACAATAACTATTTAATGGTTTTGATTCTTAATATCAGTTATTTTAACATATGAAAATTTTTCAATTTTTTCACCTTATACAATTATTTGTTTTGATATGTTAATATAAAAAATATTTTAAAACTTGTTTTTTCTTTTTCCGTCTTAAAATGAAAAAATGTTTTACGAGTCAATTGAAAAAAGGGGTTCAAGTATTAAATAATGAGGAAGTGAAAAAAATTTTTGGGAAATTTGAAGACGTTAACAAATTTTTTATCTATTCTAGCTATGGTTTTTTTCAAAAATATTTTTAACGTTGATTTATTCTACAATCTATTAATTGGCTCCATGAAAAATCGCCCAAAAATAAAAATGAAAAATCGCCCAAAATCTCAAAATGAAAAATCGCCCCAAAAAATATGAAAAATCGTCCAAAATGAAAAATCACAAAAAAATTAAAAATCGCCCAAAAAATATGAAATATCGCCCAAAATTAAAAAACACAAAAAAATTACAATTAACTTCATTTTTATATTGAAAAAAAAAAGAAAACTTACAGAAAAGCATAAATAGTCTTCGTTTCTTGCTGAATTGCAATAAAAGTATGAATAAAAGGCAATATTTTCCATCGGCCAAACATTATAGTATGGTTCTCCAAGGGTAATTTAAATAATTGTCATAGATACAACAAAAATTTATAAACATATAATACAGTAATGATCATTTATCGAAGGCCGGAAATTTAAAACGTCAAAGAAATCGCAGCTCAAAATTTTACATATCACGTAGATTCTAAAGTCCGTCCGTCCGCCAAAAGCGCATTTCAAATTAAATATTCCAAAGGCAAAAAAATTGTCGTAAGCGAAGCCGAGATTTTATGTACTATGGAGTTTCAAATCCTTCCGCCCAGCCAAAGGCTGGCTACACGGAAAGTCGTCGAAAGCACGTACCAAATTAAACATTCCGAAGGCTCATAATATTGAAAATTGTCGTAAGCGAATCCGAGATTTGACATACACGGAAAGTCTACTAATATTGAACATTTTCGTAAGCGAAGCTGAGATTTGACATACCATAGAATTTGAAATCCTTCCGCCCGGCCGAAGGCCGGCAACACGCAATCGTCGAAAGCACATTTTACTTTTTATTTAAGCAAAAACAAATATTTATTTTAACACAATGCTATTATCAATTAGGGAATTCACAACAGCGTTCTAAAATTGTGTCTTAATATAACGACGTTTAAATTTTAGTCTTATTATGGGTTGGCAAGTTTGTTGTTTTTGTTTTGCATGTAAATGAAATTTACAACCAGATGACAATTTTAAACGTCCACGAAGCATGTTTTTTTCAATGCGGCAATATTTTAAATAAAGAATTTGTGTGTGGTTTAAGTGTATTGGTGTTTCTTTGGCATGTTGATAGGTACCAAGCACTATTGTGCATGTGTTGTTGTTTTGTTAGTTGTGTATTTTGAGTTCGTGTTCTATACATGTAAATAGTGAGAAATATTCGGCAAACTTCGTCTTTACTTATGCTGTCATTTGTATCGTTGCTCACAATGAAAGTTTAAGGTGTAACGATATTGCTATTTCCAAATTTTAAGATACACATTGTGAATTCCCTAAATGAAAACATAAAATTTTTATTAATTTCTATTACTGAACTTTTGCGTTATTGTAGAATAAAATGTAAATACTAAACAGCTGTTCCAGATTTTCCCTCTCCCTTATTTTTTTATTCCCCGGCTTTTTAGAATAGGAGAATTTTACCCCGGGAACAAATGAATGGGAAGAGGAAAAATTCCCCGGGAAAATTCACAATTGGGCTGTAATCAAACTGAATTCCAAAGATTTTAAAACCTTTCAAAAGAGAATAAATTTTATCAAAATTAACTTTTCAAGATTAATTAGATTAATTTTTTTTATTGAGACTCAAGATATTAGATAACCTGAGAGATATTCTTTTTATATCTAACAAATGAGTACTTAGAACGATGTGTCTAAATAAAAAAAAATTTCTTTCTCTTTCCAGCATCAAAAATCTTTGCTTGTGCGTAAGACAAAGACCACCAGTTGCAGTTCAGGAACTTCTGGAAGTAAAGCTACATGCCTAAACAACTCCTTGGAAGAACCGATATTGATTGATGATTAAATTAATGGGTCGATTATGCATGGCAACCGAACTTCAGTTGCGTTGCCAGCCGGCAACTGAAAATTTGTGGTTGCCAGAAAAGCACTAAAAAGCAACTGAAATTGACAGCTCTCAGTTGCCAGTTGCCATCCGTAATATGATTTTTGGCAACTGGCAACCCAACTGAAGTTCGGTTGCCATCGATAATCGAACCATAATGCTACTATTTGCTAAATAATGCAGATGAGTAGATCTGATCTTTAAATACAACAATAGCGATATTTTATTGACAATTTGTATTAAAATTGTTGAAATTTTGTAAATTAACAATTTATTAAGCAACTTTTTAAAGATATTTATACATTAATCTAGTTATTTTATGTTTTAAATTATTTTATTTGATCCTATAATTATTCTTTGAAACTTGTATTTATAAACGCTTTAAAATGAGATTAACTCATAAAAACAAGTTGAATTATTGTTCTGTTACAATGAATAATTCTAAAAACTTCATTTCGTTCAAGGAAATATCAATAATAGTTTACTTATTTGGTTAAGTTTTTCTTTTTATTTCTTTTTTCATCTTTTAAAATATGTATGTTAAAATTAGTTTGTTTTATATTATTTTGCATAGAGTACATTATATGTGTTCCTTTAACTCCAAGGAGCACAGGGCGACAAAACTATTTACTTTTAATGCTATGATTTTCATGAACTACCGGGTATGTATCTACATATTTTTCGATCTTAAAACGAACCACTTGTGTTGACATCAGTGGTATTATCTGCACACTTTTTTCTTCGGTATTTCAATTTTATAAGATTGATTTCTCAGCTTTCACACAAATAAAATATGTTATTGTTTATTGAATATGTATAGTCACTTTTTGACGTAGAAATCTTCTGAAATTAGATTTTTACGTCAAACGTTAACTTATGAAAACAGTTGTTTGCATAAGTCAAAGCGAGACTAATCGACTAATTCAAACCAAGGTGTGTTAATCTTACACGCTGGCAACGCTAGGGCAACAAATACAACAATACAAAGACAACAGACAATTTTTTGTGTCTGATGCCGTCAAACACTAAATGAAATATGAAGAAAGCTTCAACATTTCAGCAACGAGTTTTATGTATGGGGTTTTATATCCTATAGCACGAAAAAGTAGAGGAAAAAATCAGATGTGGCGATGCCACCTGGTTGAATACGCCTTGATTTTAACATTATGTGCACTTAACCAAGGCGATTTCACTACAGGTGAACTTGCAAGCACAGCATTTTTTGCAATTTTCATCATGGTCGGATGTCCAAATACACTAGCGGAGTTCAGTATTTGCTGCAAATCGTCTTGCGAAAGTGCAAAGCAAAATGTAGCTTGTGTCCGAAATCCAAAAACAAAATACCAAAAATTTTATTAAAAAAAGCATCAAACACTGAACTCCACTACTATTTGCGTTGTGAATTTGATATGGAACAATGATTTTACAAAAACAAAATGCCTGTGGCTTTTGTTACATGTTGTACTTGTTTTATTAGTGAGATTAGCTGGTTAAAAAAAATCTAAAATTTTCATGTTGCTCATTCATTAAAGAATATTTTTTTAATTTTCCTAAAAAATTTGATTTTGATACACATGCGGTTAGTCATGAAATCTACAGAATTGAAAAAGCCTTGCAAATGTTGTGTGTTTGTTTAATAAAAATAGAAATTTGAGATAATATTTTGAAAATTAAACAACTACCATATTCATAAAAAATTAAATGTGTTTTAAGACAAATTTTCCATAAAAATTTTTCTTTAAATACATTTCAAATCCATTTTAATTTTTTATGAATATGGTAGTAACAATATTATACAATTGTACAGTGGAAATAACAAAAATAAAAAATAATACATTAAACGTTAATTTTAAATTTAGAAATATCTTTAAGCTTTGAGTGAAAACTTTACAAATGAAAAAATAGAGAATATCGCTTGTTATAAGTTCGTTTTCTTTGAGCAGAAGATTTCGATTGCAGTCGACGAAATTCGGATTCCTGCATTGAAACACCAAAAAAAATTTATGTTACTTTTGCCAGTGACTTTAAATCTTCAGTTTATTCCACTGAAATCAAAGCAACATATCACTCGGAATGTAACTATAAGGTAGACATACGAAAATTCAAGATCCTTCGAACTCAACTTAATGTATGATAGCTTTGAACGACATTTATAGAGACTACTATTCTGCCATTCTTGGAAGTAGTTCACCGCCCTGCAGATAACGCGACTAGTCCATACACGCATGTAAAGTATACTCCACAGAGGATTAGTCCAAAGGTAACCCAAATGTATGGAGAAAACATGGTCGATTTAATATTACGATGTCCTAGGGCTGAACCATATAACCCCACTTTGCACTACATTGGAGTATTTTCAAAACTACTCCATGTCACCACTTGATGGAGACGATAGCAGTCGTTATCGCCAACTAAAGACAACTTCTATTTTCGGAAGTGACAGTGAACAGATTTAATGCGAGGGCAATCACAACTCAAGAATAGTCTCACTTGGGTCCATTAGTTCGGTGCCTTTGTTATACCCTACAGCAGACGGCGTAATTAATTACAATTATTTATAGTTGCCCTGTTGCCGTGTCAAACCATTCTAATTATTCTAAAGGTGGTTATATATATACGTATGTCCTTTACATATGACTTGTCAAATTTCCCATTGCAAAGGCTATGCATGTCTTGTGAACCTTTTGAAACATTTTCATCTGAAAATTTTCAATTAGAGCGTGTTCTATTTTCATCTGACATCAGTTGTTTTGAATTAACAAGTGTGTGTTGGCGTCACTTAGAGGTTATGTCATATTTGATTATACATGTACGTACGTGTGAAAGCAAAAATTAAAAATTGTCTGTAAATTGACAGACACGTAAGTTACATGTGGGTTACGAAACTGAGAAGTCAGATGTAAAACGGGGTAGTCTAAAACCACCTTAAGTACGAGGACAGCTTGACTAGCATTGAACTTGCCAGACTTTCTAAGTCCGGCATTATGTTAGCTCCTCAAATTCTTGTCCTTATGATAGCTAGAGCCGGACATTGGCTTAGAAGATGAAGGCCGTTTCTTCTACATCATTACAACTACCGCAATAGTTTGTAATTTAGACTCGATTTTCTGGCATGGTTTCAACCAACAGTCTCATACGACCACGTAGACCTAACCACTCTCGCTATCTCGTTAAGAGATACCCGCCATTCGACAACCACCATAGATGTAGTGTATACACCATTTATAGGGGTGATGGCCTATTTGTTGTCGGTAAATATAAAGATATTTTCTGATATCCTGTAATAGCTAACGACGCTGCAGCCTTCCTGAAGCCTAAATGGAACCCTTACAAAACGGACGATTTCATGTGGAAAGCTTTAACCACATGAAATCGTCCGTTTTGTCTCCTCTTTTGGAGCCATCTGTGAATACTTTGATCGCTTCGTTGGGGATAAGAATGAAAAATACTGCTCTCTGTTGAGAAAAAGTGATAGAAATAGCCCACCAAAGTAAGGTTTCGGTGTGCAATATTCGGCATTAGCACATACAATAATTACGCTTGGCCCAGGGCTCCTGGACCAGGGAGGTTACTCTATAATTCGAAAAGAAAACTTCGAATTTGTATATTATTTACATTCAAATTCGAAAGCATTTGCATTCTCAAAATTCAGAGTAATGCCTAGAACTAGCTGGTCCTTCTTAACCACCCGGAGAAGCATTGCAGCGGAAGCTGTTTTAAAGTGGTGGAGGTTGACGAGTCACTTTCACCAGCGACAGCGACGTTGGCGTTGCACTGTGGGAGAAATGGCCAATCTAGCGGTGCCTTAGCGAAATTTTAAAATTCAAAATTCGGCAAACTTCATTTGTTTTTTTGAAAATTTAAAACCCAACGGATTTTTTCTTTTTTGTTTTGTTCCTTATATTCGCACAGCTGTGAGCATTCAAACTTAACACATGTTTCAGTAAGTGCAACAACTATTGTTTAGCTTTTTTCAAGTGCAATTTTGTTGACAGCAAAAAATTTAATATTTATTTTTTTAATACGATTTTCGATTTTATTTTAATTATTAGGTATGTATTAATTAAAAAAAATTAGTTTGTGATCTGTGATTGTATGTTTTA
The DNA here is from genome assembly GCA_956483635.1 of Panzeria rudis. Taxonomy (NCBI): domain Eukaryota; kingdom Metazoa; phylum Arthropoda; class Insecta; order Diptera; family Tachinidae; genus Panzeria; species Panzeria rudis. Next base: position 49,028,985 of record OY101450.1, read on the forward strand.
GTGCTTAACAGTGGAAAACAAAATGTCCTTTGTGAAAGTGTTTTTACATAAAGTGACGGACTAAACTATTCACACAGCATGTACTGCAATTTCAAATCTTTTATATTTTTCAAATGAAAAGAGTTAGTCCAATACAATATTTAACAAAATTTTTTATTTACTTCTAAGTTATTAAAATATAAAAAAATATTAATTCTAAGTAGATTACATTATTATAAAAAATAAAAAAGTAATTCAGGACACAATTATGAGGGGACAAAAGTATTCACACAGCTATTTACGCTTTTGCAAAACGTTTAATTACTCATAACTAATATTTTGTTGAGAAGCCTTTCTTTTGGACGACTTCTCTTAGTCTTCTTGGCATTGAATAAACTAAATTTTTAGTAACATCAGACCCTACACTTTGCCATTCTTGCAGTAGCACTTCTTTCAGTTGAGCCTTACTAGTAATGTGGTGCTTTCCGATGCGTCTACCCAATTCATCCCAAAGATGGGCAATAGGATTCATATCCGGGGATTGCGGTGGTGTAGGAAGTATGAGGGGAACGTGATGAATTATCCACATTCGAACGTCATTAGCTGTGTGTTTGGGGTCGTTGTCCTGCTGAAAGTAAAAGTTGCCTCCAAGGCCTAACTTTTCGGCGCTTTGCAGCAAGTTATCTTTCAAAATATTTAAGTAAACTTTTTTTGTTGCAGCCATACACCCCCACACCATGACTCCTTCACCACCATGTGTGACCGTACTTACTACTTTTTTTTCCAATCCTGTGTTTGGCTTTCTCCAAACACGTGCTCTACCGTCAGACTGAAAAATATTGAATTTGCTTTCGTCGGAGAATAATACGCCTTCCCAGAAGTGTTCATCTCTATTTATATATTCTTTTGCAAAATTTAAACGTTTTAATTTATTCACCTTGCTTATGAGCGGTTTTTTCCTTGCTACACGGGAGCTATAACCGGCACGGTGTAGAGTTCTGCGCACAGTTTTTGGGTGGATTTCTTTGCCTGGGTGGATGTTGTTTTTGGATTCTTTTTTATTTTTCTGACGATTTGACTTTCTCTTGGGCTCAGCTTATGCGGCCGACCACTGCGATGAGAACTTTTAAAATCTAAACACTTTAAATCTTTTAATGATGCTGGCTACAGTGAATCGGCTTGTTTTAATTATATTCCCGATTTCTGCATACGATTTATTTTGTTTATGCATATCTAATACAATTTTTCTTTCAGCTTCCGTTGTTTCTTTTTGTTTACAACCCATTTTTAGAAATTTCACTCCTCTATAATACTTTATTTTATATTAAAATAAAACATGATTTATAACGGCACTTTTAGCATTCAAACAAGTCTTGCCATATAAAAATTCAAAGACTTATATTTAATGTTTAGTTTAGTAAATACCAAAATATCAACTGTGAATACTTAAGTCCGCCCAGAATTGTTATTTCAAATATTTAATTACTTCCTTCTAGTAATGTGCCATACTTAAGATTATTGTTTCTATATATTCAAATAATTAATAAGTAAAGAAACAATTTTGCTGAACATTCTGTTGCGCTAATTCTTTTCATTGCAGTGTGAATAGTTTAGTCCGTCACTGTATGTAATCCAATTTTGTATGGAATAAAAGTAGGGTCGATTCGGCCGGATTCGGTTGAGTGGTTGTATTGTTTGTTTAAATGGGTTGTTATCTATGCCAAGTTAAAAAATATGCTGCTACTTTTTGCTAATTTTTGATTTTTTCGTTATTTAGTTACAATGGCAGAATCTAAACGCGCTCTTTTTTTAATATGGCACAGTGAACCAGTGCCAACAAAAAAATTTTTAATGGTTGAAAATCATATATTTTCCAATGTCGATCGAAATATAGGGAAGAACAATACTACCAAATTCAAAAACAAGAAATTTTATTAGGAAACTTGTGGAAAAGTGGAAAGAAAGTCATAGGATTTTGGCAGTGTTCGAAGAGCGAAATGAGATGTGGTTGGATGAAGACATTATTTTCCCTAAGCCAGCCGTTGTCCAACGTAAACAAAAACCTTTTTCAGAGTGCACAAGCAAAACAAAAAAAAAATTGCATCATTCGTCAATGAAACACCGAACCAAGAGTTAATGGTAGCGGCGAGCGTAAGTCTTTACAAAGCGGGAAAAAGAAGTTGATTCAAAGTTATGTTCAGAATCTGCGATAGCCCAAAAAATGATTAAATCTGTAGACTAGGATCCAAAAACCCCTATTCCGTATAGACCTGAAGAAGCTTTAGCTGTTTATATAGATGGTGGAAATGTCATACAAATTAATGCAATATGGTGCCAAAGAACGAAAATGCAATATTTATCCAAGCTACGATATTTTGGCTAAAACTAAAACTGAGTGTTACCCCAGTAACATACACGTAACTGAACGTTCAGCTGAAGTTGGCTTGCAAAGTCTCGTAGACCATATGGTTGCACGTATAGTACAAGGTTTTTCAGCAGATTTTGCGGATCTCATGACTGTAGGCAACAATAGGGACTGCATAAAAGCAATATTTCAATGGGGCTGTGATGGTAGCAGTGGTCACTCTACTTACCGTCAACGTTTCAGTGTTTCTGATACTGGAACAATCGATGAGCATTTATTTGCTGTATGTATTGTTCCCTTGCAAATTAAAAAAAGTTGACAACACTGTTGTGTTAAGACGTCAAAAACTTTTCGTGAAGCATCAAAGAATTAATTTTATTAATTTTGTTAATTTTGCTAATGCAAAATCGACTAATAAACTGCTTAAAGTGGAAAGTAATTGACGCTGTTTGTATATATATTAAAGTACAACGATGGCAAGCAGACGCAGGAGTTTAGTTAAAAATAATTTGCATTCAATGTAAAACAGAAGTGTTGGAAAGTGAAGATGCCATAGAGTGTGATACTTGTAAAAAAAACTCTCCATTCTGTTTGTACGAAAATGGATAAAATAGAAATAGAAAAACTGCTTACTAACACTTCACTTGAGTATACATGTCATTTGTGCAACTCTCAGGAGAACAATGTATTAAATGAGTTATCTGAAATCAAAATAAAATGAAATCAGCTTGATGATATAAGGGAGACAATTAAACTTATGGCCAGCCAGTATGATGATGTTTTGAAAGGGGTCAGCAAGAATGCCAAGCAAATTGATTCTTTAAAGAAAGATAAAAGAGGAATGAGAAAAAGTCTATGATTCTAAAGTTTCTAAATCATAAGAGCAAAAAAGTATTTATGGATGGTAAAGCTAAATTGAAGGATAGTGACGAGTTCAAAAATGTATGTGAATGACTTTATGAGCAGGGAAGCAATGGAGATTTTCAATTACGCCAAATCTTTAAAGAAGGTTGGTTTTAAATACGTTTACGCTAAAGGTGGTGACATATTTGCTAAGAAATCAGAGAAAGCCAAACTGAGCAAGATAAGGTCCGTAGACGACGTTGACAAATTATTAATTTAAGCTCCTGGTAGTAAACGAGTTACACGTTCTTCTAAAAACGACATGTCTGATAATGATGATGATAGCGATTATTGTGATAGAGGTTAAAACTTTTTTCCCAAATATTATAATTGTTTTTTTTTATAAATTTAATACATGCATACATATATAAATTTCTTTTATTTTTCTTTTACTTTTTGTTTCAAATTTTATTTATTTTGTTTCTTCTCTCTAATATAATATGAGTACTAAATATTTCAAAAACTTAAATGAATTCAACTCTTTTTTTTATGAAAATAATACACACTTGTTAAACATTTTGTCAATTAAAATAAGAAGTGTTTCATCAATTGGTAAACTGAACAGATTTAAATATTTACTAAGTCAGTTAATAGAACTTCCAGATATAATATCCATTCAAGAAACATGGTTCAATAAGAAATATCTAAACTTTTACACTATTCCTCATTTTGAAGGTGTCCATTGTTGCAGGCACGATGGTTATGGAGGAAACTCGGTTTTTATTAAATCAACAATGAGTTATACTGTTTTGACTAACATCAGTCGTAATTTCATGGAAATTGTAACTTTTAAACTAAACGATGTTAAAATACAGAATAAACATCTGATTGTTACGTCTATTTATAGATCGCAGAAATGTAGTATGCAGAAGTTTCTAACCGAGCTTGAAAATCTTGTTTTTTCATGCAATAATGATCCATGCATATTCCTTGGAGATTTTAATGTGGACATTCTAGTGAATAATCCTAACAAAGCTAATTTGTTAAATCTTTTTTCTGAATTCAATATTCGTTTTTGTTATAACTTAGTTACAAGACCTTTAAGCAGCACATCAATTGATTGCATTTTCACTAACATGTCCCGTAAATTTTCTGTGTGCTCAATTGAACATGAGCTGAGTGACCATAATATGATAATTTGCGGATTTGAAACTGAGCTACTGAAACAGGACACATTGAAAGTAGAACTAAAGTTTATTATGACGCATTTGGTAGATTTATTTATAGTAATATAATTAACTTTAACTTATCTAGTAGCTCATCTGACTTGTGTAAAAACTTTATAAGTATTTTCTCTGAAGCAGAGTCCTTTTCGACCAAAATTAGAACCAAACGTTTAAATATTCGGAAGAAATTAACACCTTGGGTAACAGATAATTTATTATCCCTTATTGACTAAGAACTTTTTACTAAAAGCTAGGAAAAAGGATCGTAACAATGTTGCGATTTCAATGCGGCTTAAAAGAATTAGTAAAGTCATCAAAGTATGTAATAACAATTTAATGTGTAATTATTACAGGAATAACCTTAATTTATGTGCTGGTGATCCCAAAAAACGTGGCAATTTTTAAATAAGGAGCTCGGTAGAAACAGGAAAAATAAAAACTGTTCTTAATGTAAATAATCAAATTATCTCAGCCGATGATGAAAAATCTGCGGCATTTAATAATTTTTTCTTTAACCCATTACTACCTGCCCTTAGATCGGCTCCTACGATTTTTATGAAATTTGGTAATTCGTGCCCAGAAGACCATATAAGTTGATAGAAAAAAGAAAAAAATTTTACCTCAACTCCGACCCGAGATATGACATGGGTATTTAAATACCCGACAGGCATTAGTGTGAAGTAGTTTCTTTACTTTATCGTATCTGCTAAAAACACCACGTACTATTGTGTTGACATCTTTTTAATTGTGTGCATTCGCCGAATTTAAAAAAAAGTGATAAACAGTTATACCTATAAACAATTTGTGGTTATAAGGAATTGTAAGTACACATAAGTTATTTCATTACATTTTACAAATATTTTTATTATAAAATTATAAATAAATATAGTAATTTTCATATTATCACAATATAACACTGAATATTTGGATTCAAAATGATTCGTCGACGGAAAATTCTAACTGCTATCGAGTTGCAAGCTCTTTTTGATAGTTGTTGTGACGAGGACAGTGATAGAGAGGAGAACTTTATACAACACGCAGACGCCGTTGATATCATCATAACGCCACCCGATGACGTCGATAATCTTAGTGGCAATGAAGAATTGGACGAAAATGTTCAATTGTTGCGCGATGAGCCGGACCTGCCTAATGAGATTGCCGGACAATTCGAAATCGAATGTGTTTACAATGACAACAACGAATACATCCCATCAGGCGATGATAATGATACTGTAAGCTATGAACACGAAGAAGAACAGGAAGAAGATGATACACCGGTAGCCTCAACATCTAGTGGTCGTAAATCAACATTGAAGGCAAAAAAGGCACCGAAGCGACCCAGAATCGAGGAAGGAATCAAACCAAAATGGTCTCGGTCACATAATTATCAATTCGATAAGACTCCATTTGATAATACGGCCAATTCATACAAAGCGTTGTATGAACAAATTGGTGCCATGAATCCAGTGCAGCTTTGGGAGATGTTTATCGATGAAGAGGTGTTGACGCTGTTGGTGACTTCAACCAACCATTACGCTGCGACCAACAATTGTCCATCATTCATTACGTCAACTAGCGAAATGAAAACATTTTTGGGCTTGTTGTATATCACCGGTTACCACACTATGCCGCAAATACATAGTTATTGGTCAAATCGGGATCATTGGGATGTGCACTAATAAAAGAATGTATTTCAAGGGACAGATTCAAACGAATAAAGCAATTCTTTCACGTGTGTGACAACTCAGCTTTGGATTCAAAAAACAAATTTGCAAAAGTCGCACCATTGAATGATTTATTGAACAAAAAATTTCTTCAATTCGGCGTATTCTCTCACCACCTTTCGATTGATGAACAAATGATTGCATACTACGGCCGGCATTCGTGTAAAATGTTCATCAAGGGAAAACCAATTCGTTTTGGGTATAAGTATTGGTGTTTGGCTTCGGTAGAAGGCTACTTGTACCAGCTTATCCCATATGCTGGTGCATCAGAACAGGTGGACCCAGGTTTCGGGCTGGGAGAAAGGGTAGTCCTATCGCAGTTGTCACATGTGGAGGACCGCGACAAACACACGGTTACATTTGACAATTTTTTTACAAGTCACAAACTAATGACTCGTTTGTCGAACGATGGATATTTCGCTTTAGGAACTGTTCGTGATAATCGGACCAATCATGCCGATTTAATGGACGTCAAGGAAATGAAAAAGAAGCCTCGCGGGACGTCTGACTTTCGTTTTGACAAGAATAATTCTATACTTGCTGTGCGTTGGAATGACAATTCGGTAAGCTATTCACGGAAACATTCCATTTTGTCAATAGGTTCCTTCTTAGCTTTACTTCCATCAATAGCATGGTCTTCATTTATTCTTATCTTTTCAGGTCGTGACGTTACTATCAAATTTCCTTAGCCATACACCAATGGTCCGCGCAAAACGGTATGATAGAAAGCAACGGAAAATGGTTGCAATTGAGTAGCCCCATTTGGTCAACCAATACAATCAGCGCATGGGAGGAGTTGACCTTTTTGATAACGCAATGAACAATTACAGAATTCGGATTCGGGGAAAAAAGTGGTACTGGCCATTGATCACAAATGCATTCGACGCGGCTATGGTAAACGCGTGGAAACTACATTGCATTTGCCGCAAGTATGAATGTAAGCCACCAATGCCACAATTCGACTTTCGCGTGGAAGTGTGCGAATCAATTATGATCAAGTCCAACTATCATCATCCGGGTAGAACGTCGACTTCTGGGGCACAACTTACAATGCGTTACGACCGTATAGATCATTTTATAGGAAAACTCAATACTCGTCATCGTTGTCCGCAATGCGGTGGGAAAACTGAGTATGGTTGCTTGAAGTGCAAGGTGAATTTGCATCCCGCTCCTTGCTTCCTGGATTATCACAACGGTGTTGCACCAGATCAGGCGAAGATTGCTAAGGCTAAGTGATTTATTTATTTTAAGTATCATGTTTTCCTAATAAAATTAAAAAGCATTCGATTTAAATGTTTTTTATTAATTTAAAAAAAATTTTATATGACAAAAAATAGGACTTTTTAGTGCACACCATGGACTGTCGGGTATTTAAATACCCATTTTAATTTCAACAGATCTGAAGAACAGGTGTCTTGACATATCGCTGCCAGATTTTTTCACTGCATAGTGGACAGCTTAAGCTATCCGAAGAAAGTGTACGTTTTTAATTTTTCCCATTTTCCTATGACTGGTAGCCCTTTTCCGAAGCATTTTCCGAAGAAGAAAAATCTTCGGTATTTGTCAGTAAAAAACAAAAGGTAAAAAAAATTAAAAAAATGCCGCTAATTATTTTAATTTAGCCCAATATCTCCTCTTTTCTATAAAATAAAATTTAACTCGATATCAATCACCTGGCCTGCGCTAAAATTTTTTATGTATCGACACAATCTTGGGTATTTAAATACCCAATAGGCAGGAATGGGTTAATAGTGTCGAAAATATGCAATCAAAAATAGTAGTTAATACAGGTGATAACATTAACTTTTTCCGTACGTTAGAGCAACAAAGGTCTAACTTTGTGGTGAAAAAAGTTGAAAGAATAGAAATGGAGAATGTTTTGGACAATTTGAATAAAAATAAAAGTTTCGGCTATGATAACATTACACCGAAGATGTTGTTAACAAGAAGGGATTTGGTAGTTGTTGTTTTACAAAATATTTTTAACAAAATGTTAGATGAAGGTTGCTACCCAAATTCACTGAAAATACACAAGATAATACCCATTCCTAAAGTAGTCGGATCGAATAAAATCGAAAACTTTAGACCAATATCAGTTCTGACTGTTGTGGATAAAATTTTCGAAAAAATTATTGCTGATCAACTTTCTGCTTACCTTGAAAGAAACAATATTTTGTATAAGCGACAGTTCGGTTTTAAGAAAGGCACTGGAACGGAGAAAGCAGTTATCAATGTTGTTGAGTACATTTGCAGCGAACTGGATGCTGGATTTTGTGGTGTGGCAGGAGTTTTTTATGATTACTCGAAAGCTTTTGATTTAGTCAATCATAATATTTTATTAAAAAAAACTGGAAATTATTGGACTTGAAAATATAACATTGGACAATTTTTCAACAGTACCTGTTGAACAGAATGTAATTTGTACAAATGGGGAACAATAAAAGCATCAGGGTACGAGTTAATAGAGGGCTCCACAAGGCAGCCTCTTAGGACAACTTTTGTTTAAAATTTTTATAAACGATATAAAAAATATTGATTTTAATAGAAGATTGTATATGTATGCCGATGATGTATGCATTTTTTATCGATATAATCATAAACAAGTTTTACAGACACATTCTTTCTGAGTTCTCAAGACTCAATAAACTAATAATGAATTCAGAAAAAAATAAATTTATATTTATATCGTTCTAGATATGATGATAAAATGAATGTTCATATTGATGGGTCTCCAATAATGGAATCAGACATGAATAAGTATTTAGGAATACAGCTGAATCATAACCTCTTACGGGATGTTCATATTGATATGATCAAGTCAAAAATATCTTCAGGAATTGGTATACTTTATAAATTCAAAAACAAACTCTCGTGATGTTAAAATGCGTATTTATCAGTCGCTTATACATTCACATCTGACATATCTACCAATAATTTATAGTTGCAAGGAAAACTATTCACTAAAATCTCCAATCTGCTCACAACAAAGCTCTAAAGCTTGTGTTTAATTTGCCACTGCGTTATAGTACATTAGACCTTTTTAAAAAACTATGCTAAGAATATTCTGTATAAACAAAAATTGTTAATTTATATTTTTAAAGCCATAAGAGAAAATTCTCACCAATCAATACCATATTTTTCAAAACATATCCCAAGATGTCGTTTAGAGTTAACGAAACAACGAATTACATATTCTGGGCCACATGAGTTCAATCAATTGCCCAGTGAATTCCGTAGTATTGAAGTTCTATCAACTTTTGAATGCAATTAAAAACATATTTATTACAGAATATGGAAACACTTTTATGTATTAATTGACGACGATTTCTACTTTTTAAATCCTTTTTTACTTTATTTAATTATTACTACTACATATTCCTATTTTCCAGTATTTTTTTTCTTTATATTATTAATATTAACATTTTTTTTTCATTTATTATTTTAATTTTTTTATTTTATTTTTTTTTGTTCTTCACTAATGTTGAGAATAAATTATATGAAAGCTAAATAATTGTTGTCAAATAGCCTCTCGTAAGCCTGTAAGGCGCTGAGGCGATACAAGAATTGTAACTTATAATACTTTCTGAATTAAATAAAGTTATAAACTAAAAAAAAAACTACTATGGCAAAATAACCGACCTTCTTCAACTCGGTTCTGCAGACCCATTAAAATAATTTTTGAAAAAGAGTCAGCGGATTTATTTACGGCTTAGATATAAAATGTAAATCGAGAAATAGCACAAATTCTGCCAACAAAAGAATTTTTTTTTGAAGTAACACGAATTTCATTTGACTATGATCGATGGAAAAGTTTTTAATACCATAGCGGAGTCATCATCACTGTCTTGTGGAATTTGTGGGGCGACACCAAAATTGATGAACAATCTTAATTTAGTTCAACTGAGGCAGCCTCAAAACCACTTGTACGAATATGGATTGTCGACACTTCATGCTTGGATACGGTGCTTCGAGTGTATAATTCATATCGCCTACAGAATAGCGGCAAAAAATTGGCAAGTACGTGGAGAAAACAAAGAAATTGCCCAACAAACTAAAAGAAAAATTCAACTTGAATTAAAAGAACAAATGGGTATATTGGTGCATATTCCAACGACAGGTTCGGGGAATACAAACACTGGGAATACCGCCAGAAGGTTTTTCCAGCAGCCACACTTGGCCTCTATAGTAACTGGCGTGCAAGTCGAACTTATAAAAAGGCTTGGCTTAATTTTGCGCACAATGGCATGTGCGTATGCAGTTAACGTAGAGGCTTTTCTCATTTTTGCCTGCGAAACAGCAAAATTATTTGTTTCCGAATATTCTTGGTTTTATATGCCTCCGTCAGTACATAAAATATTAATACATGGAGCAGATATTAATGAAAAAGTTTCCCTACCAACAGGAATGATGTCAGAAGAGGCACTTGAGGCAAGAAATAAAGATTTTCGCAGTTATAGGCTAAACCGCACGCAAAAAGACTCGAGATTGCATACAATGGAGGACACTGCACGCTTTATTGGTTTCGTCGGATCCGTTTATTACATCTAAATCTAAAAGCACTTAGATGATGAGGTCAAGCAGCTTCTTTTAAATATAAATATAAATGAAATGTAATGAAGAAAATTAGTCATGGATTTTTCAATTCTTTTATATCAGCAAAATTTAAAAGAAAAACTTTAAAAAAAATTTTAAAAGTTAATGAATTGGTTATATTTAAATATATATAAATTAAAAAAGAACAAAAAATTCATTCACTATTTTTATGTTTTTGAAGTTAATAACAAAGCGCCGCTAGATTAGCCATTTCACCCACTGTGCGTTGTAGTGCCATCCCTGACACTAATATTCATTACTACTCTGTTACTCTACGTCTATACCTGATATATTTCTATCATGACAAATGTCAAATTCCATATAGGAAAAACAGTTAACATAAAACAAATTATTTTTCAATATGTATAAAGTTTGACTTTTGTCATGATGAAAATATATCAGGTAGGTAGGGTTACTTAACTCTTTACTTATTAAATACTATTAATTACAACATTGTTATTAATTCGCTTTAATTATACATACAAAGAAAATGGATGATAAAAGATAATCAGTCTTCTTTTGACCACCAAACCTAAAACATAATTTTTCTACTTCGCAGTACAGCGTCTCTTGGCCAGAGTCCAGTAGGCAGTCTTCATCATCATCCGCGAAGTAAACCTTAAAGAAGTCACCCACCTGCTCAAAAATGGATTGGGCATCATTCTGTGAGATGTGCGCCTTTAGACCCCGGACTACGATTCCGTCTGGCATCAGGGGGTTACTCTGTAAAGCGATGCGAAAAGAAAACTGTTCTCATTTGTATGTTATTTACATTGCAATGCGAAAGCATTTCTTTCGCTTCGAGTTACAGAGTAACCCCCCAGTCCGATAGTAGCGCAGCAAGACAGTACTGAACCATTAAAATATCTTTGCCTCTTCCGGATTAACGCCAGCGATTCCTGATTTAGGATCAAAATCATCTTCCTCCTAGACCCTTTGGTGCCGGAAACCTTAGCCACCTTCCAATCATGGGTTGGCAGCTCAGGGCTACAGACCCGAACGTTACTGAGGATCTTCTCTAGGGCAGATGGTTCAGCGGGTATGATGGCAAGGGCTTACGGTTTTTAGGAATCTCTCCCACAGGACCCGAGTCTAATCTAGCACCTTATCATACCTCACCAATAGAGTCAACAGCTCACTTAGCACCAACGCTTAGCGTTCATCTGCGCAAGCCATAAGTATTACATGCTTCTGGTACCAACCAAAACCAGAGCTCTGTGGGGTAGGGCCTGGATTATCCTGTTACATCTTCCAGAACACATCCGCCAGTTTTTTGTTATCCAGGTCCCACTTGTCGTGGGAATGGCACCGTCACCCATAATCCTATTGATAACGCCTCTTATGAGGTCAACTTAAGCGACTCCGCTGAAGGAGCGACTACCAGTAGAGGCATATTTTGGGTGCTTGGTTCCGGTTCTCCTCTGAACGTTGCCGTTTAGGAACTATCAGCTGTACGGTATCGGGGGAGGTTTATTCTACAGTGGGGCTATGTGCTCTTTAGCCCAAGCGAAAGAAGCTGGGTGCTCATTGGTAAGCTGTTCAACCGGAACTCAGCCTAAAGGCGGAGGTACATAACACGCGGCAAAGCGTTTGGTGCTTTTCCAACTTTATGAGTCGATTTCAGTTCCGGCTGGCAACGCAACTGAAGTTCGTTTGCTATCCATAACCGAACTTCAGTTGCGTTGCCAGCCGGCAACTGAAAAGGGCTGACTTCCAAATCGTATCAATGCAAAGTTTGTATACAGTTCTGCTGCAGTATTTAGATTAGGGATGTAACGAATACCGATACCGATATATCGGCGATACTTCAGATTTTCCGATACATCGGTATCGACGATATTTTACTGTCGATACACCGATACTTTTAAAAAAATTTTCAGTTTTTTTTAAAAAATAATTTATTTTTTTTCGATTTTACCGTGAATTAAATTCACTTCGTTATTTTTTAAATCTTATTAATATCAATTTTAAAAATTAATAATATTTTATGCTGTTATTTTGTAAAAAATATATTTATTTTTTGTTAATTTTACCATGAATTCAAATTCAAGTCGTTATTTTTTAAATCTTATTCCAGCAAAAAAAAGATACTCCAAAGAAATCATGAAAATGTAGAATTCGCGATGTGAAAGTATTACAAATTTGGATAATTTCTAATTAGTTTTACATATCCTTGCCATTGCAAGAAGTTCTGTTTTTCGATTACCAATCACCGAATTGGAAGCGATGCTAGGACAAATTTCTTTTTCGGTATTCTATCATGATTTTTCCTCAAGAAAAAGGATACAAAATCACCCATTTTCACAATTTTTTTAATGCGAATTTAAACTCAGAACTGTATTTTCATGTAAATTTAAGTGAATAAATATAAACTTCGAAGTCTTTTAATAATTAAGCTATTAAGCTATTTAGAAGAATATTAGTTGATAAATGTCATTTAAAAAATCGATTTTTTAAAAAGCATGGCGGGTATTTTTTAAAATTATAAAGGAATTAAAAATGTTTACTTGCTTTTGTACTAATTATCTGCATATTTTTAATATAGATTTTTTGGAAGCAAAGAAAATGTAGCTCCTTAAAAATTACTTCCAATGTTTTATCAATTTTAAATATTCTCTCTTATAATGTAGTTTTGTATAATAAAAAAATTGCGCTTGAGTTTTGTTAATCTAAACTTGAACTTAATTTCAATATTCGTATCGGTATCGGAATCGGTATCGGCGATATTTATTTTTAAATATCGGTATCGGTATCGGATCGGCAAAACGGCGTATCGTTACATCCCTAATTTAGATCGTGTACGTATGCGAAGTTGTTAAAGTATATTTGTTAAAGTTAAAGTATATTTGCAAATCTGCAAATATTGCACTAGATTTAAAATAATTAAAGTATATTTGCAGATCTGCAAATATTGCACTTGATTTAAAATAATTGTTGAAGTTTTTCCATGATCGCGGTTTTGCTGACTTGCGAAGCGTGCCAACTAAATTTAATTATGAAGATTTGTTGACTTGCGAAACGTGCCAACTCAATTGAATTATGAAGGCTTCAATAGTTTTGGGATTTAAGACGATCGTCAGTCTGGAATCAACGTTTAATTAAGCAAAAAGTAACATTTTTTGCGATCCTGCCATTTTTCGAAAAAGTAGTTGAAGTAGTGAGTGAAAAATAAAAAAAAGCAATAATAAAAAAACCAATAGTTAAAAAGTGAAAAAAACAAATAGTGAGAGAAGAACTATTTGTTTTTTGCTGTTAAACTGAGGTATCCAACACCAATTAAGGGGTAAGTGTTTAATTAATTTTTATATTAATAAATTGATTTTATATTAATTATTGCGCGAATAATTCTATTAAATGTAAATACATACATATAGTGAGAAACATTTGCTGCTTAAAAACAATATACAATAGATTTCTTGTGTTAAGAATATAATTTTTTTAGCACGTGTTAAGTTTCTTTTTATTTATATTCGTTTCTGATAGGGGTACTAAATAATTCAATTTAGCTCGGTTATTATCTTTATTGTCCTAACCAATTGTAAGTCAATAAATGGCAACAGTAGAACAACTTAAGATTCAAGAACTTAAGGACGAAATCGAACAATATAAAAAAGAAAAAAGACCAAGAGTCGGAGATAAACCGGTTAAACGAAACTCTTTTAGGGGAAATAAAAAGTTTTACTAGTAGAGAAGTGTATGAACTAATAAGAACACGAGGGGGTTACTCTGTATTTCGAATCGAAAGCAAATCCTTTCGTATTGCAATGTAAATAAGATACAAATTCGAACAGTTTTCTTTTCTAATCGAAATACAGAGTAAAACCGCAGATCTCTTCAGTGTGGGGAAGATTTGCTAGGTTGGAAACGACGAATGCTATTTTGGCAGAGTTAAATAAGGTTATTGTTGAAAATAAAAATAAGCAATCAGAAGAAATCAAAAAATTTAAAGTAAAAGCAAAGGAAGGAGTAAAACAAATAGAGACTTTTAAGGAAAATCAATTGGAATTCGAAACAAACAGCAGGGAAGCGGAACAAACCATAGAAAAACTTAACAAAATAGTTCAAGAAAACGTAATAAAGGAAAAATAACTTACGAAGTATTTAGAAGAATCAAAAGAATTTATAGCTAACTGCAAACAGGAAATACAGCAGTTACGAGCAAAAGAAGGAACACACGCTGAACTAGAGGAAAATATATTAAACAATAATAAAATAGAAGAAAAAGAATCGTTAATTAAAATTTTAAGAGCCGAGTTAGAGGAATTAATAGAATCAAATTTAAATTTATCAGTAGCAGTTGAAACTGAAATATCTAATATTAAAACAAAAAGGTCTCCATTAAAGTGCACGCCAAATAAAGATATGTCGTACGAAACAATAAGCAAAACTAGATAGGGCAGTACCTCAATTTTCGGGAGCGCGAACGCCGGAATTATAAAGTAGGGTGCATGAATTTGTAAATGCGTGTGAACTTTGATTGTATAGGTAGAAAAGATGAAGAAATTTTTGTTTCATTACTTACTACAAGGCTGGTAGGTGATGCGTTTGAACTTGTTCGATGTAATAATATTAAAACATTGAAGAATATAATAAAATTAATAAAAAAACACCTATTTGACAGCAAGGTCCTTAGATAGCGTTATGGTAGAGCTCAAGCAGACGCGTCAGCTTATAACAGAGGATATCAAGTCATTCTCCAGAAAACTTTTAGCTCTTAAAAATATAGCCAAGGAAATAGTAGAAGCAAGCTACGGTGCATAAGACTCCGTTGCTCTAATGAGCGAAATAAATAATTCACTACTAACATCTTTCAAAATTGGACTGGCAGATCCTTCATTGAGGCAATTTATGTTATCCAGTACCGAAACAGATTTAGATAAACTTGTGGACACAGCTCTGAAAACGTATCTTTTATATATGAATAACTTTAACCAAATGCATTCACAATATGGCCAAATTCAGACTCAAATACCAAATCAGTGGCCAACCCAATATAACAACTTAAGTTTACCTAATTATAACGTCTTAAGCCCGATAATACCTAATTTTAATCCGCAAATTACTCAATCTTATTCTCAAGACTCAAGTTGTACAACACCAAGAATCAAGAAAAATTCCCGCTACACAACCATTTAAATGGCGAACCCATTCACCACAATACGCAACAAAATGTGGTTTCTGCAATAAGCCTAACTACACGTATGCTGAATGTAGGCAACGTCGTAACACTCCTTATTGTGGAAGTTGCAACTCCAATGGACATATAAAAGACACCTGTCCAAGGTCAAAAAAATTAGTAACCAACACACATAAAAGTAAAATTAAATGTAGGTGGTGTTCTAGAATAGGGCATTTAGAGGAAAATTGCTTTAGTAAAAAAATTTTAATAAACAAAATGAGGGAAACGACCATGGGGCCGGCGAGACCAACTAGGCTGCGCCCCAACTAACTATAATTCTAAAGAATCCAAACCCAAAAACCCAAACAATATTTTAAAATCCTCACTACCAATAGAACAATTTACTGAATTAGTAGACAATGAATTTGGCTCAACTATCAGTTCTATGCAAAACATTTTGCAAACCACTTTATCTAATCAATCTGATCCAACGGAGTCAGTCAATATTTCTTTTCCATTTCAAGAATTTGCAGAGAGCGAGGAACCAACCGCTGGAAATGTACTGAATCGAAAACTTGATGAAATGCGAAAATTAAACACACTCAAAAATAAAAAGAGTGTTAAAATCCGTAAAAATCCAAAAGTCTTTAAATCTGCCGATAATAAATTTAACGAACGTGAAAAAAATTCATTTCTGTCAGTATTTCACATTTTTATCTTTATCTAATTTCAATTTGGAATGCTTTAAAGTACCACACGTACAAATGTATGTATATGTATAGTAAAATCGAAACGCAAAAAATTAATTCCAAGTAAAAGTAATAGACTTTTTCTACTCAAACTACTTGAGAAAAATTACACTTTTATAGAATTTCCAATGCCATTAGCAAAAAATGGGAAAATACGTGTCTTAGTGGATACAGGGGCAGATACAAGTCTCTTAAAATTAAGCTCTTTAATTAAACTTAATAAAATTAAAATAAATAAAAAAGAAATAAAGGAACTGGGAGGTGTTTTTGGTGGTAATAGTACTACTCTGGGCTCAGTAACTGTAGAACTGCCCTTATCAAGAATGTTCAAAGCGAAATGGCATGTGGTAGATAACATTAACGACATACCAGCAGATGGTATATTGGGCCGCGACATTCTGTGGAATCGCTCGATAATCGACACAGTATCCAAGACGCTAAAAATATTTAATGATAAACAGGAAATTGTTACGAAATCACCACTCAAAACTCTAGATTATTTCTTAGGTAATACAAAATATTAAAAAAAATAGCAGCACGTACACAAAGTAAAGTTTTCAATATTACTAGTAAAAAACCTATCGCTAGTAGAATCTCGTTATTACTAGCATCATTAGACGTAGATCGGAATTTAAATACCGAAGAAAGAATCTAAATTGAAAATTTATGTGGTCATTACAATGACATTTTCATGTTGGAGAGTGATCCTTTAACTCATACATCCGTGTTGACTCACACAATCCCAACTAAAGCTGACCAACCTGCTATTAATCAAAAGCAATACAGATTGCCTCAGATTCATTGGGACGAAATTAACAAGGAAGTCGATAAAATGTTAAAGCAGAATATAGTTTCCCCAAGTAAATCGCCATGGAACTCACCACTGTTGGTGGTACCTAAACCAGGTCCCGATGAGCAAAAACGGTGGCGTGTAGTGGTGGACTTTCGAAAACTGAATCTTGCAACGGCTAAATATGCTTTTCCGTTGCCTAGAATCGAAGATATTCTAGGTAACTGTTGTTATTTTTCTACCTTGGATTTGGCAAGCGGCTACCACCAAGTGCTAATAGACGATCGCGATAAAGCGAAGACGGCTTTTAGTACGGCGCGGGGTCATTATCAATTCAACAGGATGACTTTTGGTCTTACGGGAGCACCAGCCACCTTCCAAAGAATAAGGAATCTCATTCTGACAGGTCTAAACGGAATTGATTGGTTTGTGTACCTTGACGACATAGTTATTTACGGGAGATCCTTAAAAGAGCATAACGAGCGACTAGAAAAAGTATTTTCTAAACTTACAGACCAACCTAAATTACGACGCAAAGCGCAACGTAATTTAACGCTTAACTTTTACGCTGACATGGGTAACCTAAATTAGAGCGTTAACGTTGTGCCAGAAACAGTAATGTTTACTCACTTTGATTAATAAAAAACTCTAAATAGAAATAAGATATAGAGATGAAGACGCTTAATTGACCTGAAAGTAGCTACATTTACATTACTGTAAGTATATGTGTGAGCATTAACAAAATAAACAACCCTACTTTTGCAGCCAACTTCACTTCTTTACGCGCTGTCAAAATTGGATTTTCCAATTGCAAAGCGTTGACGCCGCGTTACTTCGGTTGGTTTCATACATTTTGTATGGGCATATATATATATATATATATATATATATATATATATATATATATATATATATATATATATATATATATATATATATATATATATATATATATATATATATATATATATATATATATATATATATATATATATATATATATATATATATATATATATATATATATATATATATATATATATATATATATATATATATATATATATATATATATATATATATATATATATATATATATATATATATATATATATATATATATATATATATATATATATATATATATATATATATATATATATATATATTATATATATATATATATATATATATATATGTATATATATATATATATATATATGTATATATATATATATATATATATATATATATATATATATATATATATATATATATATATATATATATATATATATATATATATATATATATATATATATATATATATATATATATATATATATATATATATATATATATATAATATATATATATATATATATATATTATATATATATATATATATATATATATATATATATATATATATATATATATATATATATATATATATATATATATATATATATATATATATATATATATATATATATATATATATATGTATATATATATATATATATATATATATAATATATATATATATATATATATATATATATATATATCTATATATATATATATATATATATATATATATATATATATATATATATATATATATATATATATATATATATATATATATATATATATATATATATATATGCCTGTTGCTTAAAGTGTAATCTATACAATTAATAGGCAAACAGGTTTTTTAGATCCCTTTTACTACCGTAATACTGAACCGATTTTGGAAGGAGTGATATGTTTTATATAGAACCGGACAATCTTAATTTTACTTAAATTGTTTTAGTACTTTAGGAGTAATATGAATATCAAGCTCTTACTGATACCAATAAACAAATACATGTATGTTCCCTTCTCAGCTAGAAGTAAAACACACAAGCAGGGTGACCGTTGAAAATTTTTAAAAAGGGGCACAAAAAGGGGATTTTGAGGAAAAAAGGAGCACCAAAAAGGGGATTTTTCGAAAAAAAGGGGCAACTTTTTTAAAAAGGGAATAATGGAACCAAATTCTAGTATTTAATAAATTTCTATGGCATATAATGTTCTTGAAATAAAATGAATAAATTTTGATGTTTTTTCTATCTACAAAAGAAAGTTTTCTGCACCAACGAAGTACGCCACTTTCTAACGAGTTATTTAAGCAACACATGCATACATGCGTTATTATACCTGACTCCAAAACAAAGAGGCAGTCAGCCAGATAACAAGTTCAATGTAAAAATATTAAATAGTGGACCAATATGGCAGAGTTCTGAGGGAGCAAACTTAAAAAAATACTAAGGAGTTTAGTCTTCTGCCTTTGTTGATATCGATCAAAAATAAGTTTTGCTCTTATAAGAAATGTTGCCATTTCTCACACTTTTAGTGTTTTTTAAGTTATAGCACTAATATTCGTGCGCATGTAAAAAAGACCATGGTTTTAAATAAAATCTTTCTTGACTATCCTACAAACAATGTATTTTGTAAAATGCGTGATTATTTATGAAAACCAAAGACATATGTAAGAGAAACGGCATATTAGTTTCCTTATAAATATTCGCCGAACCAATTTTTCATATTGCGTACATATTTCATTTCAAAACGTTAATATTACTTTTGTATTAGGGGTTGATTTAGTAAAACTAAATCTAACGTTCACTCAAAAATTTGCATGAAAATCACTTTTAAAATATTTCAAACCGCTTGCTTTTTATAAAAGTTTTTAACAAAACGTGCTTGCTCGTGCTAGTGAATCAGGGTGTTAGTTTCTAATAATTTTAGTACAATAATGAATATCTATAGATCCGAACTCTTAAACTATTTCAATATCCAAAGAAATTTAATTAATTTATTAATTGAGTTATGAACTTTTTGTCAAACTGTATGGTTTTTATCCAAAGGTATTTAATTAGTTTGGCTTAAGTTCGTTTTCAATTTAATTTTTCGATCAAATTATTTTTTTATTTAAGAAAGAAATTTTAAAGCATGTAAATATTGAACATTCAAAGAAAAATTTGGATGTACAGAAGGTTGAACTGACATCAGATGTTGCGAGACCACTACAGTCGTCTCATTAGAGCCCTTTACCTACACTACCAGCGATGGTAGCAACAACATCCTAGCGAAAATCCTTATTTTAGTAAGCTCAGTTAACAGATTTTGTCACCACCTCGTGGCAAGTCGTACCTATTATTAATGAACTTTTTCTAAATGTTCAGAACTTCACTAACTGTCTTATCTTTAGCATGTTCAATTATTTTTAATTATTTGGGCTTGAGTTCGGTTTTAATTTAAAATAATTAAATTTCTTTGGATATAAACCCATACAGTTCGACAAAAACTCGTAACTTACAGCTCAACCTAAATCAGAGCGTTGAGCGTCGCGTAAGCAACAGGGTACGTATTTACAGTATAAGTTACCACAAAATATTTACTTTGAATGTATTGTAAATACGTACCCTGCTGCTTACGTGACGCTTGATGCTCTGATTTAGGTTGTGCAGTTAATTGTCTATTTCAAAATAGTTTTTTTCATAAGACTGTAAATAATGGACTCAAAAACACATTTTTGTCTTAAGATTTTTTTATAAAATCAGAGTCGTCCCGTAAAAAACGCATATTAAACCAAAGAGTATCACTTCATAAAAAAGGGGCATAATATTACAAAAGGTCGCAGATTTAGGTAATTTTCAAAAAGGGGCACTAAAAGTGGCAAGACAGTTGAAAAAGTGGCAAATTGCCACTTTAGTCGCAAAACGGTCACGCTGCACACAAGTAAATTTCCATTGTTTTTGCACAATAAAAAAAATAGAGTAAATCAAGTATAGTTTTTTTTCTCTTTAAAAGAGAATTTAAATGAAGTTCTGGCGTACATACATATTTACGTACTTACATATCTGTGGCTTGGTGCTAAAAGGGTCAATGTCAAAATATTGAGTTTTGAGAAAAAGGCAATTTAAGTTTAAATTTTACATATGAGTTCATAGTGACATTGGCTTGCCAACCCCTTATGAAGCTGGGTTACATTAGACATTGGCTCTTTCAGAAAATAAAAGAGAGTAAGAACAGAAACCTAATGCAATCATTAATTAACACAAAGCAGCAAAATATTGACATTGGCCTTTTTTAACACCAAGCCACAGATATATACATTTGTATATATTAATTTTTTTTAAATATTTCTAGAATGCGGTCGATTGAGTCGACCGTTGGCTACACTAGTAAACTATTAGTGTCCGACCGAACGCATTTTTTCAGACCGGAACCGAACTTCGGTTGAGTTTTTAGAACCGAAGCCGAACGCGAAACCGAACTTTTAATGGAAGAGAAGAATTTAAACTTAACTTTTTTTAATTATAACTCATTTATTTAATAAATACAAAATGAACAAATTCGTATTACGTTGCTTTTTTCGATAAAATTTTATAGGACTTCATTTTTGTGTATGTTTGATGATTATAAATATGTATATAAAAAATTTATACAAAGTTCGGTGAAAATTTTACCGAACGCCGAAACTCAACCGAACACAGCTTTTTGCCGAACTCCGAACGTTTGGTCGGACACTATAAACTATATTATATAAATTAAAATTGTCATACATACATACATTATATTGTATAATGTATCTTGAAATAAAAATGACATTAAAATTATTAACTTTAGTTTCTATAAATTGTCTTCCTAATAGCTGTGTTTACGTGGATGATTATTAGATGAATTCCCAATTCATGGAAAAATAAATTTCGTTAATGCATTTAGCAATTTTAATATACATAAATTAAAGTTGTCATACATATGTATGTATATTACATTGGGCGCGTTCAACAGAAAAACCTGCTACCAAACAGTTGAGTTGTAGCAGCTTTTTATTTTATTGGTTTTCTGAACGATATGCTCACTTTTTTTGTTATAAATTTAGACTTCAATTAAAATTAAAGCAAACAAAAAATTTTAAATTTTGCTTTGACCCATATCTTAAATAAAATTTTGCTCAATTCAAGTAAACAGTACTCCAGATTTTTGGAAATACCCTTATAAACTGCAAAATAATAATACAAAACAATAATAATAACTACAAAAAAAAAGCACGTTGTTCGCGAATATCTCGAAAACGGTTCTTAAGAAAAATAAATGAATGCCATATTCGTGTTCAGTGACCTCAAATTAGAAAACATTTCATTCTTGAGGTGATCGCAAAAAGTTGAAAATTTTTCAACTAGTGTAATGGATGGCAACCGAACCTCAGTTGGGTTGCCAGTTCCTAAAAACGGTATTACCGATAGCAACTGGCAACTGAGAGCTGTTAATTTCAGTTGCTATTTAGTGCATCTCTGGCAACCACAAATTTTCAGTTGCTGGCTGGCAACGCAACTGAAGTTCGGTTGCTATCCATAAACGAGCCATAAAATTACACTATGCGACATATGAAGACTTTTGCAAAAACACATGAACTGGAGAGTACACGGGGGTTACTCTGTATTGCGATGCGAAAGAAAAACTGTTCGCATTTGTATGTTATTTACATTACAATGCGGAAGCATTTCTTTCGTTTCGAATTACAGAGTAACCCCCCAGGTTCGATTTTACTACCACGGGGTAGTAAAACCCTATATGTAATCAGTTTGGAGAATTTGGTGACCAATTTTTTTTTATTTACCTCCAAAGTTTCTGAAAATCAGTGGGGTCTCAAAAAACGGTGTCATCAATATTTGGCCAACACCTAATTCAAAGTTAATAATACCGCTTAACTATATATGGTAATAATGTAGCTAAGAGTCTGCTTAACAGATTTTTTTAACATTACATGCCAAACAATTTTTTCCCTGTACTTATTGTTGCAAAAATGAATGGAAAAAGTCTTTTTCACCTTTTTCAGAATAACTTACAGGCGCTTGTAATTTTTTACTAATAATAGTTGGCAAACTTATAGGTACGGTCAAGCTGAACAACTTTTGTGAACATATCAATACAATCTGAACGTGTCTAGGCACCCTATTAGCTCATACAGACCCCTTTTCACCTTAAAATTGTAGTTTTTCACTATTTTTTATGCTAAAAAAATATTTTTTTTTGAAAATAGTATATTCAAGTGCATACTTCTTTGTTGTGTTTATTTATTTATTTATCTTTATTTTAATTTAAATTTTCTTAAACTTTGCAGATCTTCTAGTAGTTTCTTTATATAGTTTTATGTAATAATTTTAAACTCTAAAGGCACCTAGCAAAAGGATGTACATGTTCAAATAAAACTGAACAAACAAACATTCACAAACACTAGTACTTGTAATTATCAATGATAATTCATACTAGAATAGAGAAATCATAAAAAGAACCTTAATGCAAGACAAAAAGTTGAATACATGTGTGGTTTCTGCGGTATAATTTAAAACTGAAAAATCAGAATGGAAATTATGACACAAATATAAAAACCTGTTTAAAAACATGTACAACAATAATAGCTTGATTTATCGTAGGCTGCGCTCACGTGCAAGCAAAAACCAATAAAAATAAGAGTTGGAAAATTGGAATAAAGAATCAGAAGGTGAAATTTGTTCGGCTCACCATATTAATAAAAGGCATAGGACTCATATTCTATTTCCTCATAAAATTTTGTTAAATAGCTGATGTTTCATTAATATTAGTACAATCTAAATATTATGTAGGTAAATTCAAATTAAAATTCATTTTAAACGGTAGTACATATTTCCATTTAAAAACCGGACCGCTTACATTTCATTTGAATCAATTGAGTTTTTCAATTATTTGTTAATGTTATTTTTTAACTACCAAATTTGGTAAAAACTAATATTTATTCTTTTCTTTTAAATTACAAAAAAAAAAACAGCTACATATCATTATAAACTACTGCCTTATAATTTTATTTAACATCTCAAAATCAACAAACCAAAATAGTAAAAGCAACTTCTTTTCAATTATTCTAACTCACAAAAATTTACTTACTAAAACAGTAAAAACTAATGTGCATTTAATAGTTTTAACTTATTAAAAGTTACCTACCAAAACAGTAGAAACTACTAATTTTTATATATTAACTGATATAAATTACCCACTAAATCAATTAAAACTACTGTTTTCCTATTAATTTTTACAGCAAAGTATTTAACCCTTAAATAAAAATATATTTTTACTTAATTTCATTTGGTTTTTATTTGCAAAATTCTTAGTTCTATTTTAAGCTATTATTATATTGGTTTTAAGAAAGAAAGTTTAAAATTAAAGTTATTGTGGTTTTTACTACATTGGCAGTGTAATTAATATGTATGGTTTGGTTGGTTTAGTTATCTTCAATACTATTTTTATAAAATTAATACATTGCTAATTGTAATAGTGTTTTCAGATATGATAAATAAAAATATGAAAATGATAATTATATAAATTTAAAAATACAAAGTTTCTATTACAAATACATACTCGTATAAAACTAATTGAAGATTAGTTAGGAGCTTTAAAAAATGAATTAATACCCTTAAAACTACTTCCTGCAACATCACATTTCAAGTCAATTTTAAATAAAGTTAAAATTAATACATTTAACATTATAATTTAAATTAAAAATATGATGGATCTTGAAGCAAAGCGCCAATGCTGATGCAAATGTTTCAGTCTTGTAAATTATTTGGCCCACAACAACATTAATGGATGCTACGGCGTATGGACTTCTTTTAATAAGTAGGAATGGTGGCTGGCCACTATACATGTCTAATTGGATGTCCTCTTCAATAAATCTAATTGTAGAAGTTTGTGATTCTGCAATAGTTGCCCTTCCAGTTTATCTGTCATGTCTATCAGGCTTCAATACTACATGTATAGTAGTAATAAAAATTGCATCCTTTGAATCTGAAAATATAAATACATAATAAGAAAATATAAATATGTTGTATTGACTATAATTACTTTGGTCTAAATCAGTCCATTTTTCCTTGGCTTCGCCCCACAACATTTTAAGTCTCAGAGCTTTCAAGTTTAAGTTTATATAAGTTGGTAATATATCTTGTGGTTTTGTCTAATTTGTAAAAAAAAACTGTTTGCTTTTCCCTTAAAAAGCACGTCAAATTCTATGGAAATCTGAAAACAAAATTAATGTTTGCTTTAAGCCGTAAGCTTTTTATTAATCCTACAAGTTCTGGCGCAAAATACTGCCTATATGCTGGCCAACTATCAACTATGTTTTTTATATTCACATCATTGCAATTTATCAGTAAACACAATTATACAGCGTGTGCAGCTCACTTTGATTTTTTATATGAGAATCACTTAAAACTGCCAAAAATATATTAAATGTGCAGGTAAACAAAGTGCACTTGAAAAGGATTTTGAAGAATAATCACAGAAAACAAATATTTTGTGCAGTTAAATCAAAATGCAGCTAAGATTGATTTTTTGTACGAAAATAATTTAAAAATGCCAAAAATTTAAGGCATTTATCTTAAAAATGCAGGTATAGAAATGCACTTAAAAACGAATTTGTATGGAATTTTTGACAACATTGACAGAAATTAATAGTTTTGTGCAGCTAAGTTAAAAGTGCGCTTGAAAAAGGCAGTTAAATCAAAACTACTGTAAAGCAATATCGCAAAATCAATTATGGAACTTAAAAAACCGAAATCCATTATGAAACGCAAAACGTTTCTACGTGCTTGACTAGCTTAATAAATATATGTACTCTAGTATTTCTTCAACTCAACATTACTAAAATACGTATGTATTTGAAAAGGAAACCAGCGTCTTAAATATAAATTGTAAGTGTGTTTACATATACATATAGTATTTTAATGCTTCCCAGCAGCTAAAGTCACAACTAGTAACGCTTTGGGACAGTCATATTACTAGTTGTAATGATATTAGTCAAAAAACGAGTCATATTACTAGTTGTAACAAGACTAGTAACGTTACTGGTCAAAAAAGAACGATCATTTTACTAGTTGTATCGAGAATAGTAACGATACTAGTCAAAAAAAGGACAATTATATTACTAGTTGTATCGAGACTAGTAACGATACTAGCCAAAAAGGGACAAAATTTTCAGGTATACAAATTTATATAAAACATATTTTTAGCTATTAAAAAAATAAGTAGAATGTGGCTTAGTGGGTAGAGTACATGCCTTAAAGTATGAGGAATGTGTGTTCGTACCCCTGTTGAGCCAAAGTTTTTTTAAGAGTTACAAAACTCTTAATAAAAAAACTAGTAAGCGCACTAGTTTACTATAACTAGGACTCCAACTGGGATATAACTATACAAATGAACTAGTTGGTCTCCTATGACAACCTAATGTTAAAATCGATACTTCGATATATGAAAAAAGGATAGATAGGCAACTAGTCTGAAGAAAAAAGCAACTAGTATAGTTCCAACTACATACCAGTTACTTTGTCTGCAGGGTTATTACAGATAAGTATGGTTGCCATTTCCATTTTCTACGGATATTATGATACACATATTTTAAATTATTACCTTTTTTAATGCAAAACACCAAAGGAAGACACACACACTAACAAACACTTGAACAGTCTTTTCAATATTTAAAAAGTTCACCTAAAAAACAAATTAATTTAAATTATTTGGCACAATTTTTTCCGCAATTTACTTACCGTATAATTGAAAATAGATTATAGAGCTAATGGACTATATATATCGCAAATTCTACTATAAACGGTGTGGCTTATAAACGAATAGTTTTGAAAATGTCTGGTTAGTGAAACGAACGAGTTTTGTTACAAACTGTGATTTTAGGTCACATAAAAACATGGAAAGGGGCATGATTCGACACAGTCTGTATATTTATTCTCATAAAGCGCTAAAAGGTCTGTCAGAATCAAATATCTCGATTTTTTTAATTTTTGTAACGAACGAGTTTTGTTACTCACCTACTCATACATATGTAAGTATATATTTTACCCCTTATGGCTTTTAAATTTTTTTGTCCATTATAGCTTCAGGTTGGATCCATAAAATTTATAATGTTGTTTCTTTTAAATTTTTTTATTAAAAATTTTCACTTGGTTTAATGACTTTTTTCCATATTTTAAAACGTTCAAAAGACTACACTTCTTTCCTTCTATGACAAAAATTTCAAGTTCATTTTCTTCAACCGTACATACACATGGGACTTTAATTTCATGTGCAGATCCTTTGGTACTTAACTTGAAAAGGTTCTAACTTTATATTAAACAGGACCATTTAGTCTTTTTTTATTTAGTTTTTCTTTTCTAATTCCACTAAAGGAATTTTTTTTATTTTATTGTCACTTTTAAAAATTTTCAAAATCTGTCAAACATTACCCTTTTTCACGTGATACCACGTGTCATTTGTCGATCACCGTAACGGATTTCTCACGCCATCATTTTTCTTTATTTTCTTATGTTATATTAAAAGAAGAGCGCGATAACAAAAAGAGCTTATAAAATCAGTGTTGGTGAGGGAGTTACTGAAAAGGACTGACCACACTAGTAAGAAAGGGCTGCGGTGAAGAGTGATCAACTTTTAAAATTAGTTTTTTTTAAAGTCAAATGTCTATATAAAAAGAAGAAGTACCCATCCGTAACAGAAATTAATACAAAAAAGCTTTTGTTTGAAATCCAGAATAGGTACATATTTGTGACTATTGTCACAAATGTTTTTACTATCACAAAAATTTTGTTATAACTGGTTCGAGAATAGCACGGTTAGAAAACCTGTAACAAGAAATATTTTACTAAAACAATTGAGTAATAGTTATCATGAATTCGAGAACAGCAATGTAAATAAAGCTATTCGCCCATGTTCTGAAAAACGCATTTCGCTAAAATTCGCGTTTTCGATTTGAAAACGCCAAGCTGTTGTTCTGAAAAACGAAAACGCTAGAAATTTGGCGTTTTTAAACCGCTAGCGATTCTTATGAAACTTCGCACACAATTAGTTCTCGTGAAGTACATATTATGATAAAAATTATGGGCAGCGCCACACCTACCCTGTAGTTGGATTTTTTTTGCAGTATTATTATTCAGTTTTTTTCTTCTGTAAAATATCGAAAATTCGACATACACCTTTCTTATAGTAAGCCATCGATATGCTGTCGTAATGAAAAAACTTAGACAATTTTTCCAACTTTTGATAGACAAATACGCAAATTGTGATGTTTTTTTAAATATATTTGCAATCAGTATCGTACTTGTTTGCATTTTTGCTAACGCCGATACTATTTTTTAAAAATACCTGACTGATAAGCTGTGGATGCTCTTTGACGTTTTGAAGCGAATAATAAACACCAGGGGCTAGATTCCGCAACAATGAATTTTTTACCAGTGAACACTTAAAAACAAAAAACTCACCGCACTTTTTCCAGTGAAAAAAAGACTAGTGTTCACTATAACCGTCAAAATAATACATTCTCACCGTTGCGGGTGCACAAATCAAAAGTGAACACTGAAATTGGTGAACACTTCAAAATTCATTGTTGCGGAATCTGGCCCCAAGGCCCGTTTATCAAAAATTTTGAGAACTTTATTATTTTGAACTTTAGCGATATTTATTTTAAACTAGCCGACCCGGTGAGCCTCGCTACACCCATCCGAAGGAAATAAATTAAAGAAATGTACATTGAAAAAACGCAGTTCTTTCTTCGTGTACTCAAAATACTAACTAATAAAAAAACTGAAATAGCAAAACTATTTATTTGATTTTGGTTACATTGGGAATAAATTTCGTTTGTAAACAAATTCCTGGCGAATTGGAGAGAGGGCACGGGGTAAAAATAATTATGTATTAATTTTCCTTTATCTTCACAACAATGGTGTAGCAAAGCACATCGGGTTAAGCTAGGATAATTACAAACTACTTTTTGTGAGGGTGTAAGGCTTTTGTTGAAAAGCGCAAATTAACCTACAAAAAATTAAGTCTCGTTTTTGTTATTCTTTAGATATAGAAAAATTAATAAATGCTTTGTATGGGGGATAGCCGTCTGCCCCTACTATACATCCAATATTTTACACAAAATTACACTTTATTCTAACAGCTACCTACATTAAATTTAAAGAGCCTCACTATTGTAGGTCTATAGATATAGGATAATCCACAATTACTTTGTATGGTGGTACCCTCCTCCACCTCCAAGATTTTGTTGGGATTTTTTCTTTGTTTCAAGAATTATCTAATGGCTCGATTATATATAACAACCGAACTTCAGTTGCGTTGCCAGCCGGCAACTGAAAATTTGTGGTTGCCAGAAAAGCACTAAAAAGCAACTGAAATTGACAACTTTCAGTTGCCAGTTGCCATCTGTAATATGATTTTTAGCAACTGGCAACCCAACTGAAGTTCGGTTGCCATTAATAATCGAAAGCAAAAAATTAGAAAGCAAAAATTGTGGTTCTGCAGATATACTAAAAATAATAATTACTTTGTATAGGGCTACGCGTATTCCCCCTTCTATACCGCCAAGATTTGGCTGAAACTTTCATTTTGCTCTAAAAGTTTCCTGCAGTTCTGCAGATAAAAGAAAATTAATAATTACTTTGCCTCCCCATCCTATACCGCAAAGATTGTGTTGGAACTTTCAATTTGCCCTAAGAGCTACCCACATAAATTTTAATAATCTGACTATTGTAGTTTTGTAGATATAATAAAATTTATAACTACTTTGAATGGGTGGTACCAGTATCCACCATAGCACCAAGATTTCGTTGAAACCTTCACTTTACTCTAAAAATTACACACATCGAATTAGAGAGAATGTAGAGGATCTGCAAGTATAGGAAAATTAATAATTTCTTTCTATGGAGTGAACCCATCTCCCTCCTCCTACTCCGCCAAGATTTTGTTGGAGTTTGCACTTCATTCTAAGTGACCCATATAAAATGTAGAGTCTCACTAATGTAGTTGTGCAGATGTAGGGAAATTAAGAATGGACTTGTATCCTTTTCCCCAAAAAGGTTTAAAAAATAACTTAGCCTATGAGCCAGTGAGACAGATCCAAAATTACAATACAATCGCTATTACAGTTTGGCTTCCTGTAAGGAAAAAACAACCAACCCGCCTACATCGCGACCTGTTGAGAATTATCGGACTTTTCTTTTTTTCTAAGCCTTTGCATAGCAATTACGAACAAACCCGCAGAAGGAAGTATCAAATTTGGTCCAGTATATATATATATATATATATATATATATATATATATATATATATATATATATATATATATATATATATATATATATATATATATATATATATATATATATCTATATATACTTACGTATATATAGATATATATACAACGATTTTTACATTTTCTCAATTCTAAACTATGGGGAGGGTAGGCACATAAAATTTTAATTTCAATGAAAAAGTTCATATTGTACAACATGTGGCTTACGACTAAATCTCAAATAGGGATTGCAATTTCAAACTGTAAATGATAATTGCATTGCATAATTCGCAAATTAAGTTTTTACTGATCAAGAATTTACATTTGAAATAGCCAAACTGAAGAAAGCAAACGAACGGAAAAGATGCAATTGAAATTTGGAAAACAACTGGGGAAACAAAATAAATCGACTGGATTTTGGTGGAAAGTGCAATTTCTTCTCAGTTTAATCTATAAAAATTTTGTCTCGCTTTGGTGGTATTCTTCAGACATAGGACAATTAATAATTGCTTTGTATAACGGATACCCGTCTCAACCTCATATACTTCCAATATTTTGCAGGAAATTGTAGTTCTGTAGATATAGGTATAGGAGGGGTTACCCGCCTATCCCCTCAAGATTTTATTGAAATTTTTTCTTTGTTCTAAGAGTTACCTACATCAAATTTAAATACCGTCACTATTGTAGTTCTGCAGATATAGGAAAATTAATAATTACTTTGTATTGGGGTGCTGATATTCCCTCTTTTATGCCATCGAGATTTTGTTGAAACTTACACTTTGCTTTAAAAGTTACCCTTATTAAATTTAGGTAGCATCGCTGTTGTAGCTCTGCAGCTGTACTAAAATTAATAACTACTTTGTATTTGGGATAGCCGCCCCCTTTCTATAACTCCAACAATTTATTGGAATTTTCCTTTGTTCTAAGGTTACCCGCATCAGAGGCTCTCTATTAAATTAATATTCACTTTGTATGGGGGTTACCCGTATTCCCCCTCCTATACATTCAAGATTTTGTAGAAACTTTCAATTTGCTTAAAGAGTTGTCCACATCAAATTAAAAGAACTTCACTATCGCAGTTCTACAGATATAGGAAAATTAATAATTACCACCAAGATTTCGTTGAAACGTACACTTTGTTATAAAAATTACCCACATCGAATTTGAAGAGATTCACTATTGTAGCTCTGCAGATATGGGAAAACTAATAATTACTTTATATGGGGGTGACGGATACCCCCCTCTTATACCACCAAGATTTTATTGGATTTTGCACTTTATTCTAATTGTGAGCCACATAAAATTTAGAGAGTCTCACTAATGTAGTTGTGTAGATATAGGTAAACTAAAAATGGATTTGTATGGGAAGTACCCTTTTCCTCAAAAGTTTAAAAAATAAATAGTCCTATTAAATTTCCCAATCGTCAGTGAGGCAGTTCCAAAATTTCAGCACGATCGGTCATACCATTTGGCTTCTTATAAGGAAAAAACAAACAAACTGCTTACAGCGCCACCAGTTGAGAAATTGACTTCTTTTTTCCTAAACCTTCGCGGGTCAAGCCCGCAGAAGGAAGAATCCAGTTTGATTTTTTTAAATTCAATGATAAATATTTTAGAAACAAATAAAATAAAACGTTTTCCGGACCTTAACCAAAACACAACTGACAAAAAACAGCTGTCTCACTTTTAAATAAGTTGTAATCCATAATAAAAATTTGACAACTACGACTCAACTATCCTTTTAGTTGTGAATCATAATAGGGCCCTATATTTCACAGAAATACTCAGAAATATTTTTGAACTGGGGCCCCTTTCTCAAAACTGCAAGTTACAAATCTACAAGTAAAGCACCCCATACACGTTTCAATTCAATTGTCAAATGAGTCTTTCAACTGAATTGATTCTTGGCCATACACTTCATAAACTGAATTGAAAGACTTTCATTCAACTATCAAATTTATTAAATTAAAGACAATTTTAACAATAATTAATGTTTTATTTGCAAAAGAAAACTAAAATCATAAATTTTGACAGCTGATCAAGAGACTCGAACATACACAGCACAATCGAATTGAAAGACTTAATAGCCAACTTCAAAAAATCAAAATCTTTTGATTTTTCTTCAACCAACTCGACAACTGCCAAACTAATCAATTGACAAATCCATACACGCCTTGATTTGGACAACAACCGACTCAGTTGATAATTGAGTTGAAACGTGTATGGGGTGCATAAAATACACACAAAACAACAATAACATTTGTAAGTGTTGTTGTTTTGTGTGCAACTTTCACGAATTTTTGCAATGTTCGCGATAAAAGCGACTTTTTGCAAGTTTTCAGATTCTTTACAGTTTTCACGATTTTTAAACAATATTAGACTTTGCTCTTATGATCCTGTTATCAAGTTTTCGCAAATTTTCCCCATTTTGGTAGTTTTACCGTATTTTTTGGCATTCCTTACAGTTTTAGCGATTTTTAACCGATATTATGGCATGTTTAAAAATGTTAATTTTTTCGCGAGTTTTCGCTATTTTTGCGATAGATGTGATTTTTTCAAATCTTTTGACTTTCTTGCATTTTTAGGGACTTTCAATCAATATTACCTTTGCAATCTTTAACATTTTAGCAAGTTTTTGCGAATTTTTCTCAAGTTCTTGGCATTCCTTGGCATGTGCAATTATACAAGTAATTTTCGCCGAAAATTTAATTCTAACATAAAGAAATTTCAAATTAAAGTTTTTTTGTACAAAAAAAAAACCTTTTTTATTTTTTTTTCTTTTCATGTACAAAATTATATTGTACTTAAAATAGAAAATAAAAAAATTTTATTTTGTACGTAAGAATATTTTATTTTTTAATCGACTTCAAAATAATTCTTGCAAAAAAAAAACCTACTACAAAATAGGCGTGGCATCGCGACCCCATATTTTATCAACATTTACTTTTACGAGAACTAATTGTATGTGCGAAGTCTTATAAGAATCGGATAAGTAGAAGTAGTTAAAATTAATATTTACTTTTCAAGGGCGTGGAACTACCCACTTTTCTAACAACATTATTGTATATTGTCGATAAGTAAACGTGTATGCAAAGTTTCATAAGAATCGGCTAAGTAGAAGTACTTAAAATGCTTATTTAATTTTCATGGGCGTGGCACTGCCCACTTTTCTAAACATAATGTATTGTAACGATAACTAAAGATGTATGCAAAGTTTCATATGAATCGGTTTAGTAGAAGTTGTTGAAAAATAATATTCACTTTGCA
Source organism: Panzeria rudis (assembly GCA_956483635.1). Taxonomy (NCBI): domain Eukaryota; kingdom Metazoa; phylum Arthropoda; class Insecta; order Diptera; family Tachinidae; genus Panzeria; species Panzeria rudis. The sequence continues at coordinate 49,062,799 of OY101450.1, forward strand.
TGGGCGTGGCACAGCCCACTTTTTTGATCATGATGTAGTATTTAAACAGACGCTTAATGTGTGTGCAAAGTTTCATAAGAATCGGTTGAGTAGAAGTAGATAAAAACGAATGTGTATTTACTTTGTATGGGCGTGACTCCGCCCACTTTTCAATGGGACCAATCTGGAAGTACATCCTTTTGAATAGAGAAAAAAAGTCCGAAATCGGTTCATAAATGGCGGTGTTTTGAGGGAACATACATAAAAAAATATACATGACGGATTGATAACCTTTCTCCTTTTTTTTGAAGTCGGTTAAAAAATATACATGACGAATGGATAACCATTCTCCTTTTTTGAAGTCGGTTAAAAAGGAGAAAGGTTATCAATTCGTTATGTATTTTTTATTTTCATGTATGTTCCCTCAAAACTCCGCCATTTATGAACCGATTTCGGATTTTTTTTACTTAAAAGGATGTGCTTCCAGATTGGTCCCGTTGAAAAATGGGCAGGGTCACGCCCATACAAAATAAATTCACATTCGTTTTCAATTACTTCTACGCAACCGATTCTTATGAAACTTTGCACATACACATTGTGTCTGTTTGAATACTACATCATGATTAAAAAGTGGACAATGCCACGCCCATGCAAAGTAAATATTATTTTTCAACAACTTCTACTAAACCGATCCTTATGAAACTTTGCATACTCCTTTAGTTATCGTTACAACACAACATTATGTTTAGAAAAGTGGGCAGTGCCACGCCCATGAAAAGTAAATATGAATTTTAACTACTTCTATTTAACCGATTCTTCTGAAACTTTGCATACATTTTTAGTTATCGTCCCAATACATCATTGTGGTTAGAAAAGTGGGCAGCGCCACGCCCATGAAAAGTAAATATTCATTTTAACTACTTCAACTTGACCGATTCTTATGAAACTTCGCACACACAATTAGTTATCATAAAAGTACATGATGATATAATAAGGGGGCAGTGCCACACCTATTTTGTAGTCGGTTTTTTTCCAAGAATTATTCAATCAAAACTTTTTATTTTAAGTTTTAGGTTCTTAATATCTGATGCCTGGTTTTGGTATGATATAAATCGTAAGTTTAAATTGTAATATTATATTATGTTTTTTGATTACTAAATTAAAAAAAATTTTGTATTTGTGCTAGGTTTTTTGAATAAAATAGAAACGCCTGAAGAAGTTTGTAAATAACAAACGAAACGTTGGGTAAATTGTAATAAAAATTATTTAAAGTTTTTATTTAATTTTTGGAAACAAAAATAGTTGACCATAAACTAGCCTGGAGGTAGTCCCTTTTCATATATTTTTTTAGTTTTATTTAATTTTCTATTTGTTTTGATATAAATTTTACATTTCTTCTTGCTGTAATTTTAAAATGTTTTTTTAATTTTGTTGACATTTGTGTGTTGAAATTTATCAAAGTTTTCAACCCTTTTTTCATTGAACAGTATTGTATTTTTGTTCCTATTTGGGATAACAATTTTTAGTACCAAATAGAAAAATTGCAAAAAAAATTTTAGCAAATCAATATTTTTGAGCTAGAATTTATTAAAAAGGATTCTAAATTCATATTTTCATTAATTAATACAACAATAATTGCACAAACTTCTAAAAATTCATGTATAAAAAATATAAAGTTTAGAATACTTTTTGTTACAACCAAGTGCGGTTTTAGTGCTGTGGGGAAATTTTTATTTTAAACCAATACTAATACAAAATGTTTTACTAATACATCCTTACTTAGGTTTTTGACAGTACACTTAGGTTTTTGAAGTTTCTGCTTGGCCTCTATGTATCCTTGCTTGCTTTTAACTACTTTTAAAATGTTAAAATTTTAGGTGCCAAGATATCCCATTTTTCAACCAATATTGTTGCCATATCCATAAAACATAAAATCTCAAGAAAAAATAGTGAGGCTAAAACTAAAAATATTTAAAATATTTTTTGATGGTTGCAAAAAATAGAGAGTATAGATAAGAAAAATTTTTTCGTAACATTGACAACTCAACCAAGTTGAGTTGTGAATCATATCAGGGACCATAAAAAGAACTATTATATTAATAACTACATACGATTTTTTATTAGCGATATAATTTTTTATTACACATTTTTGTTCTTTTTTTCTTGCATTTCTAGCAGAATATATAATGTTTATAATATAATAATATTTGTAATAAAAAATATAAATTGTAAATATATTTAAGAGATGAATGTTCAACATTCAATGTGGAATGAACAAATATAGAGAAGTAGATATAGTAAGAGTAGGGAAGATAATATAAATATGTATGTATGTATGTATGTATGTGTGTATATGTAATTGGGTATATATTACATGTTTAATATGCAAATATAAAAATAATAAGTATAAATACAATAAAAATACACATTATGTATTATTATAACAAATATTAAATTTCTTTTAAAGCTAACAAAGATTGGCGTAAATATTCATATTGGTTTTTCGCATGTTTTATTTCCAAATCAGCTAGTTCGGTTAAACTATAAACAGATTTTTTATTGATGTTTAAATAAAATTTTGTTATTTAAAAAGAAATACCTTTTCTTAAAAGCCTGGACACGACGATTACGAAAGCCCACTAGCTCTTCTTTTCCACAAGCCGACATTGTTTCAAATTTTTCACATGCTTCAGCCTGTGCAGCTTCAGCCTGTTGTTTAAAAGAATAAATAAAAAGAAATAAACATTTTTTTTATCTTTACAGTTTGAATATTTCTAACTATGCTTTAAATAGAATTAAAAATTCAAAACATGCCGCATATTAAGGAAGTATATGGGCATTTCCACAGGAAAGTCCACTTTCTGTCACGTTCGTCACCAAGAAAGTAAGCTTGTTTTTCAGAATCAAGTGGTTAAATTTTTCCTAAACTTTTACTAACTGTAGAGCTAGCTACTTATGGGCTACACAAATATATGAAGAAGTAAAAATAAACTTACGTTGCTTTAAACAAATAGCATAATTATTTGGACAGAAAGTGGACTTTCCTGTGGAAATACCCATATAGTAGATACAAATGCTTAACATTATGTTATATTGCTCTAAAAATATTTATTATTACTTGTATAATACTACATGATATCAAAAATACATATGTATCTAGTTATATGCAATTACATATGTTTTTATATATGTATGTATTAAAGTATTTCTATTATTTTAGTTTTTGTTTGTTTGTGTATAATACTTTGTAGACTGGGTTATTAACAACATTTAACAATTAAGTTTAGTTTACATTTAATTATTATAGAAAACCATATACCTCTTGAACTTCCAAAGGCTGCAGATAGTTTTTGTTTGTTTTTTTTTTTAGTTTTATGGAAAAGAGCATTGAATTATTATAATTTGAGGTTAATGTTTAAAAGCAATAATAGTAAGAGATAAAAATTTTGTGTATAACAATTAAGAAAAACAGATTTTTTTATTAAAAAAAAGAAGGATTTCTAAAAGCATTGATTTACATTTTAAATAAAATAAATTGTGCGTGTGAGCTCCGACGCGCAACTGGAGTTTACTCCTAATGAATATAATATAACCAAAGTGACAAATAAATACATCCAAATAACCTAAATAATTATTTAATATTTGTTTTTGTTGATTATATATTTTACATATGTATGTAAACAATGCTGTATTGGAATATCATTACTAAATATTGTAATAATATGTTCATGGTAACTAAAATATGATATGTGAACGTCGGAACATTGCATCAATGGCAGTGTGTACCATATTTAATCGTAGCCAGCGTTCTAACAGAAATTAAGTCTAAATCTAGCTCTTTTTTCAAAAATTGTGCTAAGCGTAATCCTTCATCTTTACCGAAGTCAATATTGAATTCGCCGCCAAGTATGAGTGAAAGTTCATGATATCCTGATAATATCTCCAGAAGAAAATCTATTATGTTGGCAATGGTTTGATTAACCGGTATATAAAATGTCATCATAACAATTTGTTTACCGTTGGGCAACGTGCATCTCGGGAGCATATATCTTCTAAATCATATTTCGATTGGTTTACACGACCGAAATCTAGCATTTTTCAAGCTGATTTTGCATACAAAATTTTTTTTGGCATTTTTTTATCATGTTATCAGATCAACAGTTTTCAAAATTTTTAATATTGGGGAGAAAAATATTGGAGAAATGTTTCAGAGGTAAACACCACCGTTACCGTTGAAAATTTTCAAAAAGGGGCACATAAAGGGAATTTTGAAAATAAAAGGGACTTAAAAAGGGGATCTCTAAGAAAAAAAAAACAGGAAAAACATTTTAAAAATAATTTAATTTTCAAAAATAAAGCATAGCAAACATATTTACTAAGTTATTTTTATAAAAATACATAAGCAGCAAAAAAAAACACAACCAATTGAAATTAAATTTCTCAAATTAAAAATTTCAAAAATATAGATAACTAGTAAGAATAAAAAATGGTTATTCAATTTATAGTAATAATATAAAAGTACCTAAATTTTCCAAAGAATTAGAGGTTGTAAAAAGATATATCGCGACCTTAGTATTGTTTTGGCCCATATGCCAAAAAGTCGGAATGGAGAAAAACAACAAAGAAGATTTACCTAGTTTTTTTTGTATTCTCACCCACTGTTTCCGGCATATATTTGGAAGAAAAATGTAAATTTTTGTGAACTTTCATCAATCTGATTAGAAATTAACATCTTTTTACTGAAAGTAAAATATCTTGTTATGTGCTCCAGTAGCCACTTTTTTTATTTTATTTGTAAAAAGTAGCTTTTGTTGCTCCATGTGTTTACTAACTGCTGTGTATTGAGTAACTTGTTATTGAGATGAAATTTTCTACTTTTTATTCAAAATAAGCGTATAAATGTTATTAGAAAAGATATTTACATGGAATAAAAAGTTAATATTGATGAAACTTGGTATTTTACTTGAATAAAAAAAAATTACAAAAACTATCAAAAATGATGATATCGAGCATAATAAATGCTTGATATCTCAGAAACTATGAACAATTTCGTGAAATAGTTTTTGGATTCTGAAAGAGGGTATTCAAAATATATATACCCCTTAACTCAATTTTTTTTAAATGGTCGGTGGGCCAAAACAATACTAAGGTCGCGATATGTGGACACATTTTTTTATTATTATTAGTTTTGGCACATGGCTCATATAAGTTATGTATTGACAAAAAACCACAGCATAACTCAACAAAATTTACCTTAGGGAAAAGCATTTAGAGTTTTGATAAAAATTTGAACAATCGTTTTTCAAGAAGAGAATATAGCTACAAAATCATTGTGTAAATTTTCTATATATTATTAAATAAAAAAATGGGATACGGTGACTGTGCAGGCCATCTATGGAACCTCCCGCTAATTTCAAGCTCAAAGCGCTGGAAAGTCCTTAAATTTTTGAAGTAACAAAAAATATTTTTTTTTAATTCTGACCACGATAGCTCTCGAATCACTTATCTGATTTTTTAAGTCCGAAAAAGTAAATGTATCCCAAAAATCGATTTGAAAAGAACTTTTAGAGCTGTTAAAATAACACGCTATTTTCGAACATTTTCGACAACGATATCTCACGAACTATTCAACCGATTTCAAGCAAATTAGCATCAGTCGATGTTTTATGAGTTTAAGACCTGATTAGAATTTAGAACGATCACACCAACACTCACACACACATACATACATACATACATACATACGAACATCATCGTAATAATAGTCAGAATAGATTTCCATGATCTCAAAACGTCGATTTTTGAAAGTCAAGGCGAAATCAGTAAGTTCACAAACCTTTGATTGCGGGATATTACACAAAAAAACACTCAATAAGTTATGCTGTTATTTTTTGGCATTTTGAATAGTAATTTAATACCTATTTTTTGGAAATTGTACATCTGCATTTTGCAGTAAGCTCGTTGCTTTGAATCCAACCTTTCAAGTTAGTTGGGAACAAATTTAAAGCAGATGAAGCATGGACTGAAAAGTATCTGCGTTTAATCTATTTGATTTCTTAGTAATGTAATTTGATAAATACCGGATCTAAATATCAAATACATCCAGTCTTTTTCCGCTACATTAATTTTCGATGAAATTTCACTACACAGCTTTTGGTAAAAAGAAGTTATATCGCCCCTTGAGTACATATTTCTAGCTCGGCTTCATGACACATATATAGGTTAGGTTAGGTTGAACAGGCTGCCGGTTTCTAACAACCGGCCCACTTGGGTCCTTTGGTCCCTTTGTGATGCCTGGGATGGATAGTAGGGAAGTTCAGAGAGGTGTCCCTCCTATCCCAGAGGTTGGGTCGGTGTTAAACCAACCCGAGTATCTTATGAAAGAATTTATTCCCCTAACGTCGCATTCCCCAGGTCTGCTAGTTCGGGTAGTGACGGATTTCCCAAGTATGACGCCCTATTTCTATATAGTGCTGGACATCGACAGAGGAGGTGTTTGACAGTTTCTTCCTCCTCCTCATTCTGACAACTTCTACAGAAATCATTAAAAGGGAGATTTAATCTTCTGGCATGGACACCAATAAGACAGTGCCCTGTTATGACCGCTACGAGTATACGCAGCTGTTGACGAGGGAGCCCCAGTATGGTTGCAGATCTTGCGAAGTTATACTGGGGCCAGATGGATCTGGAAACCTCACAAGTGATTTCATTTGTCCATCTGGTTTGCGCCTCTCTAAATAGTTGGCGCTGAATTTGTATTTTACAGCTTTTTAGTGGGACACCTACTAACCAGTCGATGTCATTTTCATGTAGGCGGGCACCGGCCTTGGCTAGACCGTCCGCAATAGTGTTACCGGGCACCCCCGCGTGACCCGGTACCCAGAAGAGCCCTAGGTTCGCATGTCTCGCCATCTCATTCAGAGATGCCCGGCATTCTTTAACCAATTCCGATGTTGTGTAAACACCAGATAGAGCATGTAGTGCCGCCTTACTGTCGGTACAAATTCGGATGTCCTGATCGAATATCCTGTAGTACCTTAACCAGTTGGCTGCCCTTTTGATTGCTGATATTTCAGCCTGAGTGATGCTACATTGGTTTGGTAGCCTAAAGTTTATCCTACGTTGCATTTGTGGGATGTAGAAACATATATAAAATCTTGGGCATCTGCGTACATTTATTGCAAAAATAAAAACAAAAATTGATGTTACTTAAAAAGGGGGCAAAAGAGGCACAAAATAATGAAAAATTATACAAAAGGGTTTTTAAAACAAAGGGGCACAAAAATTGGGGAGGCGGTAAAAAGAGGCAAAATGCGACTTTAGTCGCACAACGGCAATGCTGGTAAAGACAATAAGTGATTTAAATACATATGTACATAAATATAACATATCGATGATCATATGATGACAACACGTAACTGATTTTTTATTATTTTTCACAAAATTCAGAAAACGTTATATAAATAGATAAAAAACGTTCCTGCCCTGAAAATAAAATAAATCTAAATTAGTTAAGCGTATCTACTTAATAGTTTTCAGTTATTTTATTTCATTGCTATTAGCGCTTTCAGCGTATTTATAATAAGGGTTTTCACGATGGGTAGTGCAAAGTGTGCAAACGATGCAAATGTGTGCAAACGATGCAAATGTGTGCAAACGATGCAAATGTGTGCAAACGATGCAAATGTGTGCAAAATGCACTCAAAAACCTTGAGCAAAAATGGTTGTGCATATTTGCTTAGTTGCAAATAACATCAGCCGCCATATTGATTTTTTTATGGAAAAACTATTATTTATACAATGATTTTTTAATTTTATTTGGTAATTTGCATTTAATAATTTTTTACACATAATTTAATAATTAATTGGTTTTGCTTGTATGTTAATATACCCAAAAACAAAACCTTTGACAACAAAGGTCAATGCTGCCAGATTTATTACAGAAAATTAGTAGTTTGTAGTGCACCCCGACTATTATTTTTAGTAAATGAGCTGTTTAAAATTAAAATACAACAGAATTTAAAAGGTCGTTCACATTTTGCACAATCACCATCGTGAAAACCCTTAATGTAATTTCCTCAATTGAAAAGTTGCAAAAATCAGTTACGTGTTGTCAACGTATGACCATCGATATATGTTTATTATGAAGATGCTGTGTCTCTCATTGTCGAATGCTAACATAGAATGTGCGTTAAACCAAAATAATCTGGAGAAAGCAGATTCATAGACAATTATGTTTTCTTTCAGCTATGAAAATATCTTTGGTTATAATAAAATTAACTTAATGTTTTGCTTTTGACTAAAGAGTTGTTAGTTTTTTTCCGATTTAATATACATATTTATTTTTTAAATTAAATAATTAAAATGTTTTGTCTTTGTTTTATCACATATTTTTTTAACATATTTTTTTAAAAATATTTTTAGCATATTCTAGTATTTTTTCATAAAGTTCTAGCATTTTTTCCTCATTAGATTTTGCCAACATTGTTATAGGCAGTAATCTCGTGTTGCGAATTGCCAACATTTTGATAGATGTTACGTGATTGAAATTTTCAATTTTGAATAGTTCTTCGTTACCAAGCCATGTTTCTGATAGCATTAATACATGTGACTTTTGTATTATATTGCTATGGAGATCTGCGTGCATGTGCACGGAGACTGACAAAGGAGGGAAAAGATTTTCATATATCCTCCATTCATTTTCTCACATAGAACTTAATCAATCGAGCAATATCGCCACGACATTTAATATAATATTACAAAAGACCTGTTATGTATACATATGTACGCCCGGAGGGACACATTGTTCAAACTGAATTTCACTATTTGTAGCCTACGCACATAATTTCAATCTTTATGTACAGGCTATACAAATATGCACTGCCTGTACGAAGGGTTGGCTGTGGAAAGTTTCCACTTTCGTTATTTTTCTTTGATTTATGCGCAATTCGTAGCCTATATACTAACTGAAAAAGAGATTTAAAATATATTAAAAATCGTTGAAACCATAAATAAATTCAAATCTTAATATAATTAAATATTAATAAATAATAAAAATTATTATTATTAAATAAAAATATAAAATTTATATATATTATATATATATATATATATATATATATATATATATATATATATATATATATATATATATATATATATATATATATATATATATATATATATATATATATATATATATATATATATATATATATATATATATATATATATATATATATATATATATATATATATATATATATATATATATATATATATATATATATATATATATATATATATATATATATATATATATATATATATATATATATATATATATATATATATATATATATATATATATATATATATATATATATATATATATATATATATATATATATATATATATATATATATATATATATATATATATATATATATATATATATATATATATATATATATATATATATATATATATATATATATATATATATATATATATATATATATATATATATATATATATATATATATATATATATATATATATATATATATATATATATATATATATATATATATATATATATATATATATATATATATATATATATATATATATATATATATATATATATATATATATATATATATATATATATATATATATATATATATATATATATATATATATATATATATATATATATATATATATATATATATATATATATATATATATATATATATATATATATATATATATATATATATATATATATATATATATATATATATATATATATATATATATATATATATATATATATATATATATATATATATATATATATATATATATATATATATATATATATATATATATATATATATATATATATATATATATATATATATATATATATATATATATATATATATATATATACTAAATAAAATCTTAAAATAAATTATATTATTATATAAATTAAATATTAATAAATAATTTAAAAATATTTATTAAATTATAATAATAATTACAAATTGGTAATTACATCCTATATATCACCCCTATTGATATTTATACAAATTTTAGCACAAAAAATCGTGTAAATAGTGAAAATTCGCAAAATCATGCTAACATCGTAAATATACCCAAGTCTAAAATTGACCTAACATCGCTTAAACTGTGAAACGGTAAAAAAGTAGCAAAATGTTACTTTTATCGCGAAAAATTGCAATATTGCAAGAAACCTATAGTACTGATTAAAAATCGCTAAAGCTCTTAGCACTGGCAAACAAAATTGGTAGTAATTTTAAAAATTTCGAAAATTGGAAAAAATTTCCAATTTTTGAAAGATCGTTTATATTGTAAAAAAACCAATAACTTTCAAAAAATCAATTCTATCGTGGAAATAACGAAAAAAATTTGTAATTGTAAACAAGCTCAAAAATCGAAATTACAAAAACAAAACACATATAAAATTGGTCAACGCTTAGCGTTTCGTTTCACCAAACAAGGCCAAAAATCTACTTGGCACAATGAAAAGATAGGAGTCTAAATTGAATGAAAACCGCTCAAAATATTAACGGTCAAAAACATCAAAAAATATTTTTTTCTCGGATATGAGAAAATTTTCGAAAACTAGCTTTCCTATAATTTAAAATAAAAGTGCAGGAAAAATTATATTTTTTGGCACAAAATGTGAATGAAACACAACAGCGAAGTGTGCACTTGAATATACATACTATTAAAAAAACAAAAAAAAAATTTGCGTAAAAAAATTCATGGAACGTACATCTACAAAATTGTAGTGAAAGAAACATAATTTTTTGAATACACAAAATTTTATAAATAAAACAAAAGATTTTGTTAGTAATATTTTATTTGATGAAGATTGTGTCGATTTTTCTTTTAAATACCGCACGAAATACAAAACCAAAGCTAAAAAAATATATCGAATTTGATACTGTCGATATTTTTGAAAACATATCGATATATTGCAATTAAAAATATCGACGATATATGGATGTGTCAGAAGCTAAAAGACCTAACTCCACTTTTCTAAAATTTCTCAATCTTGTTATATTACTATCTAGTTAGTTGTGAACTCTTTGAAAATTATTTTGTTCTTCTACTATTTAAATAATTTCCATTAAAAATATGAAAAAATCGGTATAGGTGTTAAATCTTATTTGAATTTTTTTCACATGTTTCTTGAAATGTGTTAAAATTAGCCAACCCACCTCTTTCGCAGAAATCCCCTACCCTTTCATTTTGTCTGCTAAATATCATAAAAATGTATGGTAACAATAAAAATTAATTAAAAAAACATTAAAATCAATTTTTCAAACATCACTAGTGTGGGTAAGGACTCTGATGAGTAGACTTGGTGGTCACGAAACAGCTGTCAGTTCAACCTTCCCTACAGCCAAATTTTTCTTTGAATGTTCAATATTTACAAGCTTTAGAATTTCTTTCTTAAATAAAAATAATTTGATCGAAAGATTAAATTAAAAATGAACTTAAGCCAAACTAATTAAATAACTTTGGATAAAAACCATACAGTTCGACTAAAAATTCATAACTCAATTATTAAATCACTAATTTACTCTACATTTTATTTCGTGGAGTTAGTCCTTTTAGCTTCTAACACATCCATATATCGATATATTTTTAAGAAAATGTCGATATTTCGATATTTTGCCCATCCCTAACACTCAACAATAAATTTTTTGTTTGTAGACAATTATGAGGAAAACATTTTTCTTAAAATTCGAAAAATTGCTCTTATTTTTACAAAAGCAAACTTAAAAAAATATATATATATTTCCATTTTGTCAGCTGTCAAGTGATTAATATTTAGTTTGGTTTGCCATTTCATCATGAACAGGTTGACAAAAGAACAACGCTTGCAAATCGTGCAAATTTATTTCGAAAATAATGGTTCAGTTCGCGAAGTTTACCGCAAGCTCCGTCCATTTTATGGTCGACATAATCGTCCATCAGAGCAATTAATTCGGTTAACCATGGATCGTTTTCGCATGATAACCGACTATTTTGTTCCCGAATTGGATGACATGAATGTGGATGAGTTGTGGTTCCAACAAGACGGCGCTACATGCCACACAGCGCACGTTACAATCGATTTATTGAAGGAAACATTCGATGAGCGCATAATTTCGCGGAATGGACCTGTCAATTGGCCACCAAGATCGTGTGATTTGACACCATTGGATTATTTTCTTTGGGGATATGTGAAGTCGCTCGTCTACGCCAACAAACCAGAAACGTTAGGGGACTTGGAAGCCAACATTCGTGGCGTTATTGCCAACATACGGCCCCATATGCTCGAAAAAGTGGTTGAAAATTGGACCTGTAGAATTGGCTTTATTCGAGCCAGCCGCGGCGGCCACATGCCCGAAATCATATTTAAACATTAATGGCATAAAATTATCCTTCCAATAAAACCAAATTGATGGACATTAAAACGATTTTCTTGTGTTTTATTTCAATTCGAAGATCTATACCTCTAAAAAAAACACCCTGTACCAAAAAACAAACCCAAATTTAACATTTATAGGTAAGACGCGTATTCAGTGCTTTTCTATTTATGTATTTTATAAATTAATTTTTTATCTGACATGCAAAATTATGAGCTTAAGGAGCAGAGAAAGGTAACATTAGATATTGTATCCCGGCTAAAAACTATGTACATATCTTCATTCTACATATGTATCTGATTAGTGATGATAATACTGTAGTTGACGTAGTGGGACATTGTCTGGCATTAATTCAAACAGCAAATTTTTTTTACAACCAACATGATGCAGGAAATGTTGAAAATGCAGTCTACATTATTGCATGCTGCATTAAACAAACCATGAACTTAAAAATCTGTTTCTGGGATGCAAACGGCATCCGCCAACATAAAAACGAACTCGAATACTTCATGATGGATAAACAAATTGATGTTATGCTTATCTCTGAGACGCATTTGACGGCTAGAAGCTGTTTAAAATCAACGGATATACTCTGTACGACACAAACAACCCTTAAGGTAGAGCTTGTGGTGGCTTGGCTATACTAATAGAATCGTGATTAAAACACTACTTAATCGATGATCATTGTGAAGACGATATTCAAGCAACTAACAACTGCATTGAAACTGTTCATCAAAACTTGGTGATTTCATCAATTTACTCTCCTCCCGGGTATTCTATTACAGAAAATCAATATAGTAAAATTTTTAATTCACTAGTCCCACGCTTTTTGGCCGCCGGTGACTACAACACTAAGCACACGTTCTGGGGATCTCGTCTAATCACACCAAAGGGTCACGTTTTGTTTGACACAATTTCTAAAATGCGTTTGAATGTTGTTTCAAGTGGACAGTCAACTTACTGGCCAACAGATCGCCGAAAAATACCTGATGTTATTGATTTTGGAGTGGTAAAGGGTGAGCCCAATGAAATGACCGAAGTTGAAGCATCTTTAGATTTGTCTTCAGCCCATTCACCTACTATTGTCTCTATATATTTACATAAAACTTCATCACCCACTTGTGATTTAACGACGACAGCCACCCGTATTAATTGGTTGAAATACAAAAATATTTGCACAGAAAATATTCCATTGAAAACACCTGCTGACATAGATGACTCTAGTAGAATGTTTGAGGCAAACCTTAAGCAAGATGCTCTAAATGCTACTACTACAAATTTTTAGGTTATATATAATCAAATCTATTCAGCAGATGTAGAACGCCTTTTATCTGAAAAAAGAAGAGTTCGTCTAGAAATCTAGGCTGAAGGAATGTACTAAACAGCTCAAAACACTACTAAAATATCAAAAAACTGCTTCACTTCAAAAATGTCAGAATGCGCTCGACGCAACATCACAAGCAGACTATTCGGTATGGCGAGCAGCCAGAAGCTACAAATATACTGATATATAAGCCACCATTGCGAGGTTCGAGTGGAGACTTGGTAACTTTTACCACGATATACAAGGTTGTCTACCTTGGTAATCTTGGAAAACGCAAAATACCTGGTTCTAATCCTAGGTAGCAAACTATAAGGGCACCTAAGTACCCAGTAGCAGTACGCTCAAAAGACTAGTCGGTCTTAGTTAGGGTATAGAACTCAGAGGGTCAATTGGATCTTTGTGGCAGTAATAAAGCCAATATTATTTTATTGTGTAGTGTTCTGGTAGGATGCTGTAGAGACATACTCTCATCGCAAAGCAGATGAGAAAGTATGAAGTCTGGAAGCGCGCTGTAGCGGTCCTGATAACAGTTGTTCGCTCATATTCATTGGCAACTCCTTTTAGTTTGGTGTTCCTCTACATCAGACATTAAAAATGAAGCTCAACATTTGAAAATTTCTACTCCAACGAAGTTACTTTTGACAATGATGAACACTTTGGTCATACAAATTTAACGCTACATGTCCATGGTCAAGGACTGGCTATGGATATGCCAGGATTCTGTGAGAACATCAAAGAATCTATGATCATATCGATTACTGCACACCGAAGCCTTATTTTGGTGGGCTATTTCTTAAGGCTGTTCCCGTTAGGGAGCAATACAATGCTCTTCTCAACCCTGAAGGACCGGTCAAGGTGTTTACAGGCGTGTTTAAAAATGGGATAGGATTGGCGCCGTTTCAATCTAGAATAATTTAATGTAGAGTCCATTTCGACTTCAGGGCGGATATAGCGTCTTGCAAGCGGAAATCTATGCTATTACTAGAACAGCAAGATGCCTAAGGTACTATAGGATATCAGAGGATAACATATATTTACTGTTAGCAAAGCTGCCATCGCCGCTATAAATGTATATATATATAGTACATATCTGTATGTGGTAGGTAAACTACACCAAGTCAGATTCTTTCGAAATACAATAGCTGAAATCCAGTAAGTCATATGTTTCAAGAAACAGTTGTACTGCTCAAAACCCTCTGGAAGTTAAAGAGCACCAAGTCCATTTTAAAAAGTAACGGTAATATTATACGACGTAATTTTATTAAGGGTATGTAAGATATAAAATATTTGGGGTATGTCCAATTGTTATCCTACAGAGATAGAACCATTTGCGATTTCAAAAATGTTTTTGCGGTCTCCTGTAAAATTTTCAAAATATGACTTGGTGTAGTTTACCTTCCCCCTACAGATATATGAGGCTATCAGTGCAAAAGTGGTGTAACTGAAATTTTTTGGTTGCTGGTCTGGTGTTAAATGCATTCCTTACATTACCATCTATCAATACAAAAGTAGAGTAAGCCACCTTTTCGTTTCAAAATCAGGTGAAGATGAAAAATCGTTTTTGCACAGAATATAATATAACAAAGTAATAGGGAAAGAGTGGTGTAAATTCCCATTATCTGCTAATTAATTTTTTTGGAGTTACACCACTTTTGCACTGATAGCCTCATATAGTGGTTGTCGAATGCTGTGTGTCTCTCAATGAAATAGTGAGAAATTCGACAGTGACACTAGTTTCTGTTACAGAACACTCAACTGTTCTGGCAACTGTACTGCGGATGTCATTGCCAGACAGGGAGTAGTATTAAATAACTCAATGATCTGCGGCTTCAATGACATTCTTCTATCTCATTGCATCATAGAAACTTGCACGAGTAAGGTGGGTAAGCGAAGGCAACTGCCGAGTGGTTAGACCTAGGTGGAACTACTACACCAGGCTTGGTAAAGGTCGTATAGGGCTATTAGTAACAGACGACTATTTCAGAAGTTGAAACGAGAAAGAGGAAACTGTGTTTCACTTTCTATGCCATTGCATTGCGCTACCAAACAGGGTAGGATTGCTTGGCGCTAGTAGTATGCCGGATTTAGACAGTCTGGCAAATGTGGGGCTAGTCAAGCTATCCTCGTACTTGAAGAAGATTGGATAGTTTTTTTTTAGCGATTTTCCGTCATCCCACGTCAAATTTGCTTAATAAACAGATCGGTTTCGGCTATGTGCCATTTTTGGTGTAAAGATTGGATAGTTTGACATGGCGCTAGGGCCGTACAGGGTATCACAAAGGGGCCGAATCAACGCACAGTGATTCGTTCCCATATAACAAGTGGGCGAAAATAGAGGAGTTATTCTAGAGCTATGAATTTGATACACAGTTTTATATTGGCTTTGATAAGAAAAATACCAAGTTTGAAACATATCAGAACAGTTTTGAAAAACATGCGAGCATTTTAAAATTCACGTTTTTCGGTGGTGCTCCCTCATAAACCGAGCGTACTGGAGGTAAAAAATGGAAAATTTATGTTTTCAATTTGTTTATTTTCTTTATTTATTTATACTAGAGACCTATCGTCTATCTCCATCCTATCAAAAGAGAAAAGTCGCCCAAATTAAGTAACAACCGAGAAAGGTGCATTTTTAAATTAACGTTTTCCTGTGGTACTTCTTCATAGCCAGAACTTTAAGCTAATACAAATCACCAGGGAAGCTTTACCAAAAAAATCTCACAGAAAAAGGGAGGATATTATTCTGAAATTGTATTATTTCGGCTTTTTAGTTCAATATTTGAATTAATGTAAATTCAAATTATTTTTATTAAGAGTAGAGTGTTGGAATATTCAAATCAGATTAGCAGAACGGATCAATGAAAAAATTCCCATCAAGAGCGAGACAAAAAATAACAAGAGCTTGTGAGTGTTGAATTATTAATCAGATAGGGAAATTTCGGTAAAGCTAAGTTGAGTCGCAATAAAAATTAATGCAAGAATTTATATGAAAAAAGTCTTGTATTCTATTTGCTGGCAAAAATTAGTTAAATAGCTGATGTTTCCTTGTAAAAAGTATCCACCTTCATAAGTGGTAAAAGTGACCAAGAACGCTGAGACGGTGTAGCGGCCTGTCGAAATCAGTAGTACTGATCCGTTCTGGTAATCTGATTTGAATATTCCAACACTCCACCACAAAATATACAGGTCACAATAGTGACAGGTAAAAAACACAGAAATCAGGTTTTTTAAAATGACTGTTAAAAAGAGACAAATACAGTGTATTTGTTATTAAAAATGGTAGGAAAATAAACAAAACGAAAACAAGTCATGGTGTAATAAGTATACAGATGGCTGCATAAGTGCAACAAATAATATGTAAACTAGATAATGCTTGTCAAAAAAATACACACGATTGACGTCACTTATACACAAAACTAGGAGAGCAACAAATTATCAGCTGGCCTTGTGCTGCACCCTGTACACTTATTACACCATGGCTAGAAAGACAACACAAAGGAAAATGAAAATTTAAAACGACTGTGTAAGCGAGTCAAATAGAACAACACATCGTGTCACTTCTGTGTATTTTGTGACTCCACTCTTAATAAAAATAATTTGAATTTACATTAATTCAAATATTGAACTAAGAAGCCGAAATAATAAAGTTTCAGACTTATACCTAGTCAGTTCAAAATAAAATTACGTAAAAATAATTATTAATGCGACGGCCTAAAAATAATTATTAATGATACGGCCCTCGCGGAAAAGGGAGGATATTATGTTCAAATCATATGAATAAGAAGTTCACAATCACCCTTATCGGGAATAAGAGGCGAACATTTTGTTCACGAGAAATATTTCCCAACGGTGAATAAAAATGGTGTCAGTAACACAACAACAACACAAAATTGGCAATCACAATTTTAGAGAAAGGGAACACATTTCACGTGAACTTTTATTCCCGATAAGGGTGAATATCAAAGTTAAAACGTGAACTTCAAAACAACAGCTACAAATTGTTTTCACAAACAATTTGTTTGGGGCGTTAGCCCCAATGAAATACGCATAGGAACTAGCCAATACACCTCCATAATGGTGCAGGCAAATGTACGCAGCAAGTGGCTGCGGGCGGCAATCAGCTGTCGAGTTTTCCGCTTGAAATTTTATAGGTAAGCAAATGAACGCGAAAAAATTCCAAATATATTTCACAAATCACTTTAAAGATACTACAAATTAGTTAAATTGAGTAATTAAAATTCTAGTTTTAACAAAAACTTAATAATAGTGTTTGTAAAAAATAAATTTTTTATTGAATAAAATCTATTTTTCGTACTTTTTTTTGTCAAATCAATAGAATTTCATATGGCAATGTCGCTCCAAGCGGCAAAGAAAAAAGTTGAACAAATTTCAACTTGGCCGCTCCATGATGCAATAAATACAGGTAGAACTGTCCCTACAACAATTACAACAATACAAAAACAACAGGCATTTTGTTAGTGTAATATGTTTCGTAATGCCACATGTTTTTTGCGTCTGACTTGTCACCTTTGTGGCTCATATGTAATTGTGCATGTCTGTCAAAATTGTTATTTTACAGAAGATTTATCATATTAGCTCACAAACGTTCATGTATAATTACGTCTTACATTGCCCATGTTTGTTTACAACAGTTGATACAGTCGTTCGGTTGCAAAATGGCTTGCTGCTGCCATAACATATTTTTGTTTGCGCCACAGAAGTACTGACGACTCGTCCATTGGTGAAGTTTTTTCTCCTCTGAAGTCGAAGATCTTACATTTGCAATAAATAACTATGCATTATTTATATAACTAGCTTTTTCCGACCCGGCGATGCACGGGCTTTAAACATTTTGAGGAGAAGTCCTTAATGCGTTATTTATCGTCTATCTGGTCTAGCAATATGGACAAAATAACTCTGCCAAAAAATCCGATTTCAATACAAAGATCCAATTGAACAGATTATAACACGGACGCAATTATGCGTCTACTAATTGTGTGTTCGTCCGACATTTTTTATGGTACCAAATCTTTCATGTCCTTTCAAATAAAAAATTTTTAAATCGGTCAAGATCCGCCCCATTTCCACTTCTATGGGACCAAACTTCAAGCAAACCCCTTCAAACAAAAAATAATTTTGAAATTCGGTTCAAATATGACAGTTAATCATGGGGGTAGCAAACTTCCCCACCGATTTTCGAAAACAAATTATGGGACTAAGCTTCTGGCTAATCCTTTCAAGCAGAAAAATTATTTTTTTGAAAATCGGTTCACAAATGACAGAGCTAAGCATGGAAGGAGCAAATTTCCCCACCGATTTGCGAAAAAAAATTATGGGACTAAGCAAACCCTTTCAAAGCAAAAAAGAATTTTAAAAATCGGTTGACAAATGACAGAGTTATGGGTAGGGAACTTTCGAAAAAAATTATGGGATCAAACTGCTAGCAAAACCTTACAAGCAAAAAGGAATTTTGAAAATCGGTGCACAAATGACAGAGTTAATCATTGTGGGGAGGGGCGATGGTACAAAATTTCCCCACCGATTTTCGAAAACAAATTATGGGACGAAGTCGCAAGCAAACTGTTTCAAACCAAAATGAAGGTATCAATGTTAGTCGAATTCTATGGTTTTTTGCTCAATTTAGAATTTTTTATGTATTGAGTTTTGAAGCAATGTCTAAAATAGGGAATGGTAAATCGATTTCGATTCCAATCAAAAATCGATTTTGTGTTATAAGAAATCGATTTTTTGGAATCGACTTCACGTCTGCGATGTTATACTGAAATCGATTATTGGGCTTTTAAATTTTTTTTTATCATATCAAAATATTGGCATTCTAGTGTGTTTTTATGAATTATTGAGAAGCATTCCTGTTAAATTACGCCAATATATAAAGAGACCAGTGTTTGATCGAAATTTAAATCCACTAAACGAGTGCAAAACATTAATTTATTTAAATATATATGTAATGCAAGGCAAAGTTTGTGCATCCTTGAGACATCAATCTGAACGTTTGTTTTCTAAAAATGAATCAATAGTAACTCTGCAAAGATCCAGACAATGCACTTATGACTTAAATTAACATCTTTTTTACGAACAACCTTGAGAAATCTTTCTGATAATAACTATGTACGTCGAATAATTTGTAATACATTTTTTTAGATTTACCTAATTTTATATAAAAAAATTTTTTTTAATTCAAAATTTTCATTTTTAATTGTGTTTTTGTCTGGTTTTCTTTGTTAATGTTGTTTAATGTTTATTTGAATTTCCATGATTAAAGTTTGTTATGTTTAGAAATTTGCAAATCTATTATCATCTTCGATTTTAAAATCGATTTTGAAGTCCGATTAATCGATATTGAAAACCGAAACGAAAAAAGTTGATCGAAAAATCGAAAATCGATTTTTGAGTCTGTTTACCATTCCCTAGTCTAAAAGCACTTTTTTGAATTTTAAGTTCCTTTAACTCAAGGAGTTTTTATTGGATCAACACAAGAAAGATCGATTTTGCTCAGTTCAAAAAATTTCGATATTTTTGGGAATAATAAAAAAACAGAACTATATATTTTAAGACTCGAAAAAGCGGGATAACAATTTTAGGCGGGACCGATCCCCGAAAAAGCGGGATAAAAGAATTTTCTTTTCAGCAGAAAACTTTATGTTTCATATACAAATGTTCATATAAAAATTTATACGTACCAGGCGTCTTGTATTCAATTTTTTGTTTAGCCGCCGCTGTAAATTTTTCATAGGCATGTTTCTCTGATAAAGCGAGTTTGACATTTGAGAAATATTAACTCCCAACTACAGCTGCGTTGACAGTTTTACCTTGTATTATTGTATCATGACCGCTTCGCACAGTATTCCCAAATGAAGCTAAATATGATATGCCAAACATTTTGTTTGAATAATTTTTTAATCAAACTACCTTTTGTAAAATGGCAATACGCTCGCCGCATGCCACATATACTGGCCTTCCACTATAATCAATTTTAATGTATTTTAATAAAACTTTACTGAATAAGCAAAAGAATAATTTGGGAAGAAAGTCCGTTACAAAATTAAATGTAGATTAAAATTTTTTTTTCATTTTTTGAGTTTATTTATGCTTGAGCCATTTCTCTTTTGATAATACTTAAACAAGTCTCTATTATTAATAAATGAAGAAAATAAAAATATAAAAAGCACCACCAAAAACTTAAATTTCAAAATTCTCCTATATTTTTTCAAAACTGCTCCGATATTTTTCAAACTTTATATTTTTTTTATCGAAACCAATATACAACTGTGTACCACATTTCTCAACTCTAGGATAACTCCCCTATTTTTGCCCACTATAGAATCACTGTGCGACGGACCGAAGTGATTCACATTTTAAGCAGTGAAGCCCTTTAAACCTAGCCTAAAAGGTGGAAAATTTTATTGCACTTAGATTTCAGTTGAATTTTGAGTACATACTCCATTTTCAATACAAAATTCAATTAATAAAATTTATATAAAAAAGTTTTTAAGAATTGATAAAATATTTCAAAATAGTATAAAAAATATAATATATTAATGTACATATCACACTTGTTTAACAATACTGTAATAACTCAAAATTTTAATTTTATTACTTTTTAATGAATATCAACATTATTTATTCATATCTACAGACTGTAAAAATTTTGTACTACCGCTACTTCACAAAAAAACGAGTTGTGATCTTTTTCGTAAAACAAATTGTTTCAAATTAACTTGAATTTTTTTAATATTTTGAATTGTGACTGTTTTCAAGCTTCAAATGCTTCAATTTATCAATTTTTATGTTGAGTTGATATTGTCTTTCGGGACAATTTTGAAATAATACTGTTTTTATTGAAAAAATTGTTTCAAAATCGATGGAAGTAACACAAAATCTCATATTTTCTCTGCAGCCGATTAACAAACAAAGAAAGAAAACTAGTATATTATGACAGTTTCCGTATTTTCTTAGAAATGGCCTATTATTTTATCGACATTGGCTTTAACTAATAATATAATCAGTTTTTTGTCTCTACTGAAAATTTTTAGATTTCGAGTTATTACAGTATTGTTAAACAAGTGCGATTTGTTTTTAGCAATGTTCTTTAGCCATTAAAATAACGGCTTTTGTGCTTTTCGTCATCCTTTTACCAACAAAAAACATAAGACATTTTAAAACAAATAGAAAATGCTTGAAAATAATATTTAATACTGACCGCATGTATATCTTTGTTTTTAGCACGAACTTTTTCCAAATTGCGGTTGGTGGCTTCATAGGCTGCCAAACAACGTAGACGTCTTATTAACAAGGCTTTGGCAGCTTCGCTGTCACGTTGATAATAGCGTAAAGTATCACCAAGTTTTAAGTCCTGATCACTAGCCACACGAACTTCAAGATTCTTTAAAATGTATCAAAAGATATTTTATTACTAAATTAAATTAGTTAACCAATATACCTTGATTTTCTCAAAAATATCAGCAGTTTTTGCGCAAAATGTTTCCATAGTACCCTTTTCAGCTGTTGACAATTGTCTTAAAGCATTCGAGATTTTCTGATGACATTCACCCACATCTTTGTGACGTTGTGTCATTTTTTCGGTACGCAATGAAGCTTCACGCAAATGACCATTATATTCAGTTAAAAATTGAAACTCATTTTCAAAGAAGTCGTTCACGTCATGTACAGTTACCCCCAAAAGTATTTCATCAGTAGTTTTACCTAGAGATTTGACAAGACCGCCAAATATGGCTGTCTTTTTACGTGGTTTGGCGCACAAATCTTGATCATATTCGAGGAACACTTTTAAATGTTGATCAATGCGAAAAACAGGATGACTGGCTAGACGTCTTAAGAAAACTTCATGCATAGCCACGGTTTTCTTAAATGTGGCAAGATATTCGCTGTCAAGATAAAAACAGAACATTTTTTAAATTATAAACTATTTTATAATACTTTTTTTAATACAGAAAGGAATTTCTCAAAAAGAATTTATATTAAGCTAAAGAAGCTTTATAGAACATCTTATAAAGTAAATATCAAGAATCTCATTCATTGAATTTGCAAAAATGCAACAGGTCGGCTCGTGGTATTTTTACTCTTTTTGTAATGTTTTTTTTGTACTAACACGCGGTGTTGGGAGTTCACCAAAAAGAAACACAACCGTTGGTCCCGCTGTCCATCCAACAACTTTAGGCAACACTTTGTAACACTCACAGAAATTTCCTCATATGCAAATACAACAACGTTTTACCGGAACTGACAATCTGTTGCCGGGCCATACCCCCGGTCCACACCAAAACACACCACACAATAGTCAGTGCATAGCTCCAAACCATAACAATCCTCAAGCCATTATGATACTAGCTTTATTTTGTACTTTTAAATTTTGGAAAACAAGTATATTTTAATGTAAAATTTTATAAAGAGCGAAGAGTTCGGCTATATTAGGAAAAATCTCAAAACGTCAAAATATTTAAATATGTTATCGATAAAAAAAGCATAAGTTGTCAAAAAATATCCAAAAATTTTAAATTTAAAATCGACATTTTGAGCTTAAAACGTTACAGTGCTGTTCATCAGGTTTAAATTGAAAAATCTAGTGTCATAAGGGCACAAAATACACAGAAGTGACACGAACCGAAATATATTTCTGATCGCTTACACAGTGCCTTTAAATTTCATTTTCTTTTGCAGCGCCTTTCTACCCGAATTAATTTTGTAATGAATTAAACTAATTAAATATGCATATATTTCCACAATTCACATTGAAAATAGTATTTATTAATTAAATACAGTTCATTTTCATTCATCTTTTACATTTGATCTTTATAATTACTGCAAAATCTCACAAATAATAAATCATGTGCATGTGTGTGTAAGAACACGCTGTATAAAAAAACCTACTACCACAAAGTAATTGCAAAAAAACGCACATTAATAAAACAAATCTACGACAGTTTTATATATACACAATTCTTTTTTCACAATATATTTTTAATAATAAGTCATAATTCTTTAAATTTGTTAGAATTTAAATATTTTTAGCGTGTTATTCAGTGAGTAAAACTTTTACATTTTTTCTTTTTCGTTTTGTTTATTTTCTTCTGTTCGTTGCCATTTTTGTCTCTTTTTAACAGAGCCCTAAAAACAATTGAAAAAGCTGATTGTAGCGTTTTTACCTGTCACTATTGTGATTTCTGTATATTTTGTGATAAGGGCTTTACTGATCTTGCAGTTCATTTGCATGGGTCTCAGGAACAAAATATTGAAGATAACATTATATACACTCTCACACCATCACAATATGCGTTGCCCAAAAAACGAAGCCAAACAGTAGTTGTACCCTCTTTTCTCTTGAAAATTTTGTCAGTTCCGCTTCAAATAGTGTGTCCTTTTAATAATTGTGTGTTCGTCCGCAATTTTTTATAGTATCAAACCTTTCATGTCCTTTCAAATAAAAACATTTTTGAAATCGGTCAAAAAAGTTATGCGATAATCAATATATCGAGCTAACAATTTTTCAGGCCCATTTCCACTTCAATGGAACCCAACTTCAAGCAAATCCTTTCAAACAAAAAAATAATTTTGAATATCGGTTCAAATATGGCAGAGTCAATCATGGGGGGACAAATTAGTTTTTTTTTTGGCTATTTAGGGTGCGTAGATACTAGGGTATTCATTTAATCGGCCTTCTGCTTTAATCGGTTAATCGATCGATTAATTAATCGAGGTTTTGGTTTAATCGGTTAATAATAGTTTAATTTCGTTATTAATAAATTTTATTCGTAAATAAATAATAAAAAAAAATACAAATATGTCTAAGTTTCAAAACAAACAAGTTTGTGAGATCATTTCATTAGTTATTTCAATAGTTTAAGGAGATCTTCTAAAATAATCTTTTACAAGAATATTATTATTATTATTATTATTATTATTATTATTATTATTTATTTATTTAATCTTAACGAATATAATTCTAAGATTAAATTTAATTAGAGAGCACTAGCAACGTTGGCCATCAGCTCTGGTTTAATATACATTTGTGTATTAAGTATCATGTAAATAAAATTATATAGATGTATAACATGATACATATTTTCAATGTTGGCATTAAATTAGATTTTATGTTTAGTTAGCTTGGTAAAGTAGCAAATTTTATTAATATTCTCGGTGGATGGTTCCTTAAGAAGTTTTAAAGCTGATTCGTTTCCAAATAGTTTTCGTCTTTGGTCGGAATATGATGAGCATTCAGAAAGAATGTGTTTGATTGGAAGAGAGCAGTTACATCGGGTGCAAGTTGGTTGGGGTGTTTTTCTTAGAATCCATTCATGGGAGAAAATCGTGTGGCCGAGGCGTAATCTGGAGAAAGTTTTAATTTTGCGTTTATCAAGTGCTGTGGGATAGATAGGCTGGTTATAGTGTGGGTTTATGTTGGAATAGTGGTGGTGAGTGATTTCTTTCTAATTAAGTTTAGCCTTTATGCAGTTTGAGATGTGGCGTCGGATGTCAATTTTTTCCAGTGTGCCGTCCATTATTATTGGTGCATATGATGCATATTTGGCAGCTAGATCAGCCTTTTCGTTTCCTGCAATACCTATGTGGCTTGGGATCCAGTGAATTCATATTCTGTTTTCATTATCAATGAGCGAGTCTCTAATTTTGCTTATAGTATTCCAATTGTTGTTGAAGGGGTTGCTTATGGCTTTTATTGCAGAAGACTGTCGGTAAAAATCACAGTTCTCTTTTTGTCGGAAAGTGTTATGCGGATTGCTTAAAAGATTGCACATGATTCTGCAGTAAAGACTGAAGATTGTTCGGCAAGAGTGCCAAGTGTAATATTTTCCCCATTTTCATTTACTACGGCGTAAGGTGGGGCCATTCCTTGAGATTTACTGCAGTCTGTATAGATGAATCGCCAGTTGTCGTTTTTTAAATGGTTCTTTTGTTCTGCCAGAAGGGTGAGAAATATATTTTTTGGGGTATTAATCTTGTTTACGTTTGCAAGTGACGTGTTAAGTGAAATACTTTTGAATTTCCACGGGGGCTTAATAATGCGTTTTTTTGTAACGGCAAGGGGAATATTTAATTCTTCACACAACGATAGCGAATGGGCTATTGCAGATTTGATGCGTCTAGGTTTTCTTGAGCTTATAATAGAGGTAATGTCTTTGTCTAAAACTGAGTTAGTGCTATTGAGAAGCTTAGGTAGGATTCTGCATTTTGCTTCATATATTCTATCGTCTATTGATGGAAGGTTGGCTTCGCAAAGAATGTTGCTGATGGGTGTTGTTCTATAGGCGTAGACGGAGGCTCTGGCAGCTTGATGGTAAACGGATTTTATGATGTTGATGTTGGTTTTACAGCTGTTGCCATATATGAATAGGCCATAGTCAATTTTGCTTAAAACGAGAGTTTTGGTGAGGTAGGTTAATGTGTTTATGTGGACAAAGCTTTTGGCTGATAAGTATCTTATAATATTGACTCTTGATATTATAGTTTTTAAGTATAAGCAGAGAATCTTTCCAAGTATAGTTTTGTGAGAAAATTAGTCCCAGCACTTTTAGTTTATTAACATTTTGTATAGTTTGAATAACGTGATCGTTAGAGTCGCAGTTGTGTTTTCTACAGATGTGGCTTTAAGCGATATTTTCTTTAGTATCGTAGATGTTGGAGAAATCGAAAGCAATCCATAATACAGAGTATTTAATTTCCAAATTCTTTGCATGGATTTCTCTAAACATATAAAATCTTCCATTATGCCATTAGCCCTGTTTTAGTTTTTTCAAATTCTTAGCACTTCTAATTCTTTCGGTTAATTCGGTTAAAAGATTGCTTGTATTACTATCGATAGTTTCTTCTGATGTCAGGCCATCATCTGACTCATCCTGGCAAAGCCCAGAAGAAAATATTCCTTAGTGGAGGTTTAAAATAAGCGTATTTAATTCGTCTCTAATTAAATCAAATCCTTAGATTTGTAATTAAAACCTAGGCAATAGTACTACGGGCATTTAATTAATTATTAATCAGAAACTTAATAACTCCCCCAAGTTTAATTAGAGTAGCAGAGTCTTTACTAAGCTGTTTTATAGCCACGTCCAATGATTTTAAAGTTTAACTTAACACGCTTATTTGTTTGTACAAATAAGTTATTTGCGACCGTTCATAAACGTTCGAGATATCGACAATTAACCCAAAAACTACCGGTAAGCTTTGGGGTTTACAAGTGATTAGTAATGGCGTCTTCTTTTCTGAGTAATATTCTGCATTTATTCTGTCTTTTACATTTCTTTATGTTCTTTTCTGAAAAATATGTGTTATCTTAAAATTATAACGCGTTATTTTCTTATGATGTTGCCCTTAAAAAGAAAAAAAAATGTTACATGTTCAACACTCATTTCAATTAAAGAGGCATTATTGCAGCACTACATTAACAGCTGGTTTTGTTCTTGTTTCTGAAATAAATAAACTGGTGTTCCTTTGTAAACGTCAAATATGTAACATTTATTTAAAATCAGGGGAGCATTTAAAACTGTTGCCCAATCACATATATCACTTATGGTACACTTTTGTTTTAGAAAAGAAAACGCCATAAGTTAAAATACAAAGCAAAAAATTTAAGCATATAGGTACCCAGGCAGAAAAAGACAATCAGCACGACGTTGGTACGATGGTCTGAGGGTACAACTAACATTAGTACACAGGTGCGGATACAGGGGAGGGGAAAAAGGGATATTTCCCCTCCAAAACGAATAAAATATACCTAATTTCTATGGAGCTCCTAAAATAATACATACAAAATGTTACGTTTCATTCAAAACTTCCCCTCCCAACAACTTAAGCTCGATACGCTCCAGTTAGTACAACATCGTGTTTACCAAAATGTTAATGTACTGGTAACATTAAAATGATAACGCCGAATGACCGTCATCCGACTCTTGTTTTCAATGTTGCCAGAACACATAAATTTACAGCATTTATTAAAAAAGCGATATTGCTATTTTTATATGTATTCACGTTTTTATATTTGAATTTTATAGTTGATTTTAAAATTTTCTTTTATTTATATTGTGCGACTTAAATGACTTTGGATTTGAACCTTTACACTACATGTTCAGAAGCAAACGTCTTTACCACTAAGCCACAGAGCCATATAAAATATTAACAGCACAAAGTAAATGTAAACATAAAATTACTCTGAGAGAATCAGAGAGAGAGAGAGAGAGAGAGAGTTAAATTTATTTGTGAACTAAAGTCTCATTTTTGGTTTTACAGTATTGTAGTGGTGCATAATTATTGTGAATATGATATTTTGACACTTAAGTCATAATTTTGAATTCGCAATGTTGTATCGGTATTGGATTACTATGATCGCAGCATTTAGAAATTAAACTCATATTTTTGTGTATACAGTACTGTAGTGGTACAAAGCTTTTGAAAGAGTCGTAATTTTCTATTTACAGTGTTGTGGTGGTACATATTTTTTGCATAAAGTCGCGATTTCTGCATGGGTAGTTAAATAAGTTTTACTTCGTTAACAGACAAAAGTATTACATCTTCAGATATGGCAGGTTTTGAAAATCGCGAAATTTAAAAAACTATATCGGATGCGAACTTGCCGTTTTATGTTAGTGTTAAAAATAGTATATTAATGTGCTCAGATAATTTAGAATCCTTAAAAATCAGTGTTCTGTTTGTAAAATACCTATCATAGGCTGCCATAGTTTCCTTTGTATTTAAAAAAAATTCAAATGTGGACTTTTTTATATTTTGACCGCCATATTGGATCCGAAATCTTGAATTTTTAAATTTGAATTTCAGATTCGTAATCCGCGACTCTAAAAACCTCCATATAGCTTATAACTAACCTTTATCGGTTCTAGTCTTAAAGTAATTAGAAAAAAGGAATTAATAAAAAAGGCAACCAAAGTAATAAAACCAGGCATATCATATTTATTAACACTTATGAATCCATCCGCTCCATCTATGATCGCCTTACCGAAGATACATAAGCAAAACACGCCAATGAGACCCATAATTAATTATAAATCTGCTCCGAGCTATAGACTATCGAAGTACTTAAAAACAATACTGAAAGATACCTTGGACCTAGAGAATAAACACACAATAGCCAACACCACGGAATTAGTTAACAAGATAGGGAGCATACAGATAACAGAAAATATTAACTAGTCTCATTTGATATAAAAGACTTATATCCATCAATCCCAACAACAGAGACAATAAACATTCTACATAAAACACTACTCAATAAAACAGAAGACGTGGATTTTTCAATGCAACTTACAAGCACGCTAAAAGCCACATTGGAGCAAAATTACTTCAAATTCAACCATAGCATATATAGGCAAATCAACGGACTAGGAATGGGAAAACCAACATCAGCAATACTCATGGAAGTATTTATGCAAAATTTAGAAGAGAAATACGTAGAGGAGTTAAAAACAAATTTTAAGTTAACATTCTATGCAAGATACGTGGACGATGTTATATGTGTAATAGAAGGAAATATGGAGGAGCAAGTTCTGGATCTACTGAACAAACAACACAAAAACATAAAATTTACAATGGAAGTGGAGGAGAACGAAAGGATAAACTACCTAGACCTAACGATTAGGGCAAACAAGAGCTTAAATAGAATTGAATACGAAATATACAGAAAACCAACCGCTACAGATACAATAATACACAATTCATCAAACCATCCTCAACAACATAAGAACACAGCAATTAGGCAATTAATAACGAGACTTGAACGAATACCCCTAACACGTGAGGCCTATATGAAAGAGTTAGGAATAACATATAACATAGCGGAAAACAACGGATATAAAAAAGACCTAGTTGACAAGATTAGAAAGGATATCGAGGCAAGTAAGAAACGGAACAGAGAACAGGAACAAGAAAAGAAAACCTGGGCTACCTTTACGTATATGGGAAAATCAACATACAAACTGGCAACATTTTTTAGAAAACACAACATTAACACAGCATTCCAAACAAGAAACAACTTGGGTAGAATACTGCAGAACAGAACAAACGAAACAGACTTCCTAGATAAACAAGGAGTGTACAAATTAACTTGCACATGCCAACACAGTTATATCGGACAAACTGGAAGAAAGATAAAAACAAGATTTCGCGAGCACATGAGAGACTACAACAAGAAACTGAGAGAACCAGGAATAACACCAGAATCGAATTTCGCAAACCACATATTCGACAACAAATGTACACCAGGACATATTAGAAAAACAGTTAAACTATTACATTGACAACATAAAGGACGGCGACTGAACGTATTATAGAGAACATGGAAATATACAAGCAAAAAATATTTGATGGAAGAATAATAAATGAACAAATAAACACTGCTTCAGACGTAATATTTGAACCGTTAAAATATTTTTACACAAAAGAAAACAATAGTCCAGGCAACGTAGTAGAAAATGAACAAGACAAAAGGATTACCCAGAAACGTACAACTACGGGTTATTACCTACGTAAGGATAAAACAACTGATAACTAATAGAGCAGATTATAAACCAAATATTAAACACAAACATAATAGTAAGAGAAACAGGTACCAGGTATAAACACGCAAAAGCATATAGAGGCGAGAGAGAGAGAGAAAGAGCGGGAGAGAGAAAGAGCGGGAGAGAGAGAAATAGGGAGCAGAATACAAAAGGGATCAAGGAAGGAAGTTATAGGCAATTCACACTACCATGTTTATGGCAATTTTAGGTGTTTACGAGCCAAACACGTTAATTTTTAGATGTTTTCCCATATACTCAATTGTCAAAACATTTACGTGTTTCAAAATTAAACTCATTCAAAAACGAGTAAAAGGCAGGGTTCCAAGTACTACTTGATGTATGTTCAGTCGATTATTTATTTTAGTGCTTATTGAACACGGTTTGTAATGGCGGCAAAATATGTAAACAAAGTCGAAATTAAAAAAGGTTGTAGCATTTCTATAACAACAAGCAGCGTATTCGGAAAGTTATGATTTGTGTTGGCTTAAAAGTATTAAAAACCTCGGTTTTGGTTCAAGTTTTCAATTCAAATGGAAAAATGTACATACACATGCAAAATTCTAATTAATAACTTTGCAAAATTATTAATATTTAGGACACGAAAAAAATTTTTAGTTGCCGGTTTGCTACCACCTTTTATGAATTCGTCATGCTGTAAACA
Source organism: Panzeria rudis (assembly GCA_956483635.1). Classification (NCBI taxonomy): domain Eukaryota; kingdom Metazoa; phylum Arthropoda; class Insecta; order Diptera; family Tachinidae; genus Panzeria; species Panzeria rudis. The sequence goes on from OY101450.1 coordinate 49,093,778, forward strand.
GACAGTGTATAAAATTCTAGTCTGAACAACTTTGTTTAGTTGCTTAAAATATTTGCCGAAACACGTTAAACTATAGCAGTGTGAATATAGTATTAGGTATACAAACGAATTATAAAAGAAACAATGTACAACAGAAAAACGATTTAGTATTCAATAGAACACTGAAGATGGCAAATAGCCGAAACCGGTCTGTTTACAAACCAAATTTGACGTGGGATGACGGAAAATCGTTCCAAATTCAGAAAATGATGCTCTCTTAAAAAAGAATCAATATTATAGCCTCCATATTATTTTCACTATTTTAAATCCCAAATATCTGTCTTTAAAATATATACCACGTTGTCCCATTGTTTCCTTTGTCTTTTTATAAAAATAAAAGGTTGATTTAAAAAAAAAGTAATTAGTAAAAGTAAGTAGAAAATGATTTCTTAAAAAAAAGTATGAATATTATAGCCGCCATATTGATTTCACACTTTTAAATTCCAAATATTTGTTTGTAAAATATCTATCACATGCTCCCATAGTTTTCTTTGGCTTTTTTAAACTTTAAAAGAATGATTTTAAAAAAATTTTACCGCCATATTGGATCCACCATCTTGAATATTAAAATTTTGATTTCAGATTTAAAATTCGCGATTCTGAGTCTCCATATGGCTGATTTCTAACCTTTCCCGCTCCTAAAGTAATTAGAGAATAATGATGATTTATCAAAAAAGTATCAGTATTATAGCCGCCATATTGGTTTCTCCATTTTTAATTTCAAACATGTGTTTGAATAATATTTTTCACGAATCCCCAGATTTTCCCATGTCTTTTTTAAAAAATTAAAATAAATTAATTTTTTAAGTTTTGTCCGCCATAATAGATCCGCCAATCTTGAATTTTGAAATTTAAATTTCAGATTTGAATACAGTGGTACTAAGAATTCCCAATGCAATATTTTATAAAACCACTAAATCAACATTCTATTTATGGTAAAAAGTCTGAGATCCTGGCCCATTGTGCAGAGGTGTAAACTTGAAAAATACTTACAGTAGACTTTTGTTTTTTCTTGAACAAAAAGAGATTTTCATAATATTTTGATTCTACAAAGTCTTAATACTTTGCATTACCTTGTACAGATGCCTTAAGCAGATAGGTAAAGAAGCTATTCACATATTACGCAGCGCTATTTCGGAGTTTTAAAAAAATGTATTGGGATCCGGAGAAGGTTTTCATCAAAATAACACTGTGTGTCTATTCGGAAATGCATCACTGCGCTGGATCAGAAAAGTAAGCTTTTTTTATTGCCGACAATAATCTAATTATGATTTTTTTATTGCGTATTGAGTATTTTAAAATTTTTTGTCCACAACTACTTCACTGTAAAAAATAAAAACATTTAAAATCACTGATGCAGCGCAGTGATGCATTTCCGAATAGGCCCTGTGCTTGAATTTGTCAACTTTTTTTAAAGCTGGACACCATACTGATAAAAATAACACATGTTTACAGTACATCCCGTTCCGGAAAAATTTTAGCCGTTACCGACTACATATGAGTAACTCCATTTAGCCGGATGTGACCACTTTACACATGTTTTTTGTTATAAAGATTATAAAATTTTTTACTTAAAAAAAAGGTTGCGACTCGCAAGGCCATTAAGGTTAGTCATTGAATAACGGGTAGACACTGAAAGAACACGATTCCTGCTCAGAATGGTCGTCAGAAAGCTGCGACGGGTGTGACCTTACAAATCTTAGTTTTAAAGAATTATGACTTTCAGCATAAATTCTGTAAAATTTTTATTAAAACGTACACAATAATTTTGGTATAGCTGTCTGTTCAAAGTGTTTTTAGCTGTATTACGTATTTACTGTTTGACAAAAAATCACTTTTCATAACATAAAACTATTTTTAAAATGTAACGGGTGTGACCGAAGGGTGTGACCTAATACGATAATTTAAAAAATTCGAAGAAATAAAACTTTTTATTGATTTTATTAAGATAAATAATATAAAAATAAATTATAAGAAAACAATAATACATTAAATTATTTGCTAGCTGAGCATTTTTTTAATTCAATAAAAATCGAAAAAAGTATATTCTTTTCAGAGATAAGGGTTTTTATTAATAATAAGAAAAGAAAATCTGAAATAAATATTAAACATAAAAATAGGGAGAGCAAAATGTTTCGCGGATGATCATTTAAAAGTGCCTCGAATTGCTTAACTTTAGTTCATATGTTAGACGGGTTTATCATTAAGAATTGTTTCAACAAAAATATTAAATAATGTATTTTTGAGTTATGAGTTTTTAATTGAACTGTATGGTTTTTATCTAAACTTATTTAATTAGTTTGGCTTAAGTTCATTTTTAATTTAATCTTTCGATCAAATTATTATTTTTTATTTAAGAAATAAATTCTAAAGCATGTGAATATTGAACATTCAAAGAAAAAAATTTTTTTTTAATGTTCAATATTCACATGCTTTAGAATTTCTTTCTTAAATAAAAAATAATTTGATCGAAAGATGAAATTAAAAATGAGCTTAAGCCAAACTAATTAAATATCTTTGGATAAAAACCATACAGTTCGACTAAAAATGCATAACTCAATTATTAAAAACTCTAAGGGCACTTAGCTAAAACATGAATGTGTACTGTTGTATTCCCAGCATTGAGAATAACGATCATATTCCACGCTGGTAAGACTGAAATGAAAAAGCTTAGAATAGTTGAACATTCTAAGAAAAGACAGTTAGTGAAGTTCCGAACATTTAGAAAAAGTTAATTAATAGGTGCGACTCGCCACAAGATGGCCGCAGTCTGTTAATTGAGCTTATTAAAATTAGTAGGATTTTCGCTACAGTTTTGTTGCCACTGTCATTGGTAGTGTAGGTAAAGGACACTGACGAGTAGACTTGGTAGTCACGAAAAAGCTGTCAGTTCAACCCTCCGTACATCCAATTTTTTCTTTGAATGTGTTCAATATTCACATGCTTTAGAATTTCTTTCTTAAATAAAATAATGTATTTTTTTATTTTTTCTATAATTGTCATACTCTAAAAAACATCAATTGAGAGATTTTTATTAAAAATAAGAAACTTATTTTTTCCTTGCATACGGCCGTTTTACGTGGAATCACTCATATGTTATGCAGATTTTAAATATATAATTATAATTTTTTATCAGCTCTAGTATTCGAGATATTTATATGAGCATAACTTGAAAAGGCCATGCTCTATTCAGTTAAGAAAAACATTCAAAATTCGACAACAAAATTTAGGCTATATCGTAAAAGTTTGAGTAAATAACATATTTTTTTTAATTTGTTTACATTTTTGTTTTAAAGCTTTATAACATAATTCTTGAAAAAAAACCGACTACAAAATAGGCGTGGCACCGCCCCCATATCTTATCATCATGTACTTTTACGAGAACTAATTGTGTGTGCGAAGTCTCATAACAATCGGATAAGTAGAAGTAGTTAAAATGAATATTTATTTTTCATGGGTGTGGCACTGCCCACTTTTCTAACCGCAATGTTGTATTGTAACGATAACTAAATAGCGGAAATCACTCTTGGAGGCATATTTGCACGTCTAGGATATAAACTATCATTTTCTGCTACAAAGAATGAGTGTCTTCTTCAAACATGTAGGACATACATACATACATACATACATACATACATACATACATACATACATACATACATACATACATACATACATACATACATACATACATACATACATAAATACATACATACATACATACATACATACATACATACATACATACATACATACATACATACATACATACATACATACATACATACATACATACATACATACATACATACATACATACATACATACATACATACATACATACATACATACATACATACATACATACATACATACATACATACATACATACATACATACATACATACATACATACATACATACATACATACATACATACATACATACAATACAAGAGGTCCAAAATATCTGCAGAGGAGATTGCTAACCAGTGTAGTAAGAAGCATTATCTTATATGCATCCCCTATATGGTCAGGCTCACTGAAATACTCTACATATGTGAATCTGATATCCCCTGTGTATAGGCTGGCCGCCCTGCGAGTATGTAGCGCATTCCGAACTGTATCGGACGAGGCCGCCTTTGTCATTGCCGGCATGATACCCATCGAGCTAGAAGCCGTTTCGGACAGTACGAATAGTGTGACTGATATGTGTCTACGGAAGTGGCAAGAACGATGGACAGCGACTGACAAGGGAAGATGGACTTACTTACTGATACCTGACATTAGGGTATGGTTATCAAGAAGACACGGCGACTTGAACTTCTACATTACACAGTTTTTGACTGGACATGGTTGTTTTAGGTCGTACTTGTACCGTTTCGGACATGACAGTGTTCCGTTTTGTCCGAGTTGTGGTGGCAATGTCGTGGAAGATGCCGAACATGTGTTCTTCATCTGTCCACGATTTGATAGTGGTAGAGCGTATTTAGAAGTAGTCTTAGGGCGTAGTATTAGGCCGGACAACATCGTTCCAATCATGTTGGAATCTTTGTATAACTGGACGTATGTATGTAATTTTATAAAATTGGTTCTGTTGGAACTTCGTAGGTTAGAAGAGATTCGCAGAAGAATCCATGTAGTTTAGATTTAGGGTCTAGGACCTTTCCCACCCCGAGACGTATAGCCTTGCGGTAGTACCACGGGGAGCATTTGGGTCAGTGTGAAGGGGTGTTTTTAGCGTGTTAAAATCTCGCACTTCTGGCAAACACCACCACTGCCAGAGTCTTTCGATGATTTTCATCCCACAAATAAAAACAAAAAATAAAAAAATAAAAATAAAAAACATACATACATACATACATACATACATACATACATACATACATACATGCATACATACATACATACATACATACATACATACATACATACATACATACATACATACATACATACATACATACATACATACATACATACATACATACATACATACATACATACATACATACATACATACATACATACATACATACATACATACATACATACATACATACATACATACATACATACATACATACATACATACATACATACATACATACATACATACATACATACATACATACATACATACATACATACATATACATATGTATTATGTATAACTATGTAATTTTTCAAATGCACCATAAAGAACTACTTTTAATTTTTTCTAAATTTATTATTTGTAGATTAATTCTGAACTAACATTTATTAAAGATGCATACATTTGATATTTAAATACATAAAATAAATGAACAAATAATATAAACGTACACACACAAACCAACTTTGTTTACTTTTCTTGTTGAAGGCAACTATAAGTTTGTATTTTATTTTCATGTTTATGTTTTATACACTCTCAGAGAGCCTCTCTGAGTAATTTTGCTAATTGCATATATGCTAGATAGCTTTCCTACAGTTTTTAGTATTGCATATCTGCTACTGTGTAGGAAATGTTAGTTTCTTATATTTTGTTCTTGTTGTGTTGCATATTGTAGCATATATCATAGACTTGCATGACCTGCAAAGTCTGCAATAGCAGTTTTCAATGAAGGGTGATTTCTCTTAATGTGTATGCAAAGTTTCATAAGAATCGGCTAAGTAGAAGTAGTTAAAACTCTTATTTACTTTTCATGGGCGTAGCACTGCCCACTTTTCTATACGTAATTTTGTATTGTAACGATAACTAAAGGTGTATGCAAAGTTTCATAAGAATCGGCTAAGTAGAACATGTGATAAATAATACTTAGTTTGCATGGGCGTGGCACAACCCACTTTTTTAATCATGATGTAGTATTTAAACAGAAGCTTAATGTGTGTGTAAAGTTTCATAAGAATCGGTTGAGTAGAAGTAGTTGAAAATGAAAGTGTATTTACTTTTTATTGGCGTGACCCCGCCCCCTGAATAGAGGAAAAAATCCGAAATCGGTTCAGAAATGGCGGAGTTTTGAGGGAACATACATAAAAAAAAAATACATGAAGAATTGATAACATTTCTCCTTTTTTGAAGTCGGTTAAAAATACAGATATAACAACGGGCCAGTTTTTTGTCCAGTAGCATGTTGCTAAATATATTTCAAAAGAATTCAGCCCTTTTGCATTGAAATTGGTCTACAACTTTTGATTTTATTCACAATTTAATGACAGAACTGAATTGATAAAATTTTAATTTCCATGCAACAGTAGCAAACACAAACACAAAATCAGAAATTGCTGTTGTATGAAAATTTAATTTTTATCAATTCAATTTTGTCACTGAATTATAAATAATATCAAAAGTTTGTCACCAAATTCAATAAAAAAATTTATAAATTTTTTTGGAATACATTTAGCTACAAGCTACCATATGAAAAATAAACTCGTTGTTCCTACCGATTTTTGTAAAAAATACGAGACCAGGCTGCAAGTAGACACTTTCAAATAACAAAAGAACTTTGAAAATTGGGGGGGGGCTATTAACCCCCCCCCCCCCGAAATGTATTAGCACGGAAAATTTTTTTATCGCAAAGAAAATAAAATATAAATTATAAAATTGTATTTTAATGTGGTTTTTATAATATCAAAGACATGTTTTGAAGGATATTAAAAGTTTTAAATGAAGTTCGAATTGAAGTACTGCTGAATTGGTTTTGTTTGGCTGAATTATAATAAGTTGATTTTTGCTGTGTTCTTTGGTGGTGATTACGAAGGAGTATTATGTATTAAAGTTTAATCTTATTCCGATTTGATTTTGGAACTACTAGTTGGTCTACTATTTACTGCTGTATCCTGCACAAGTCTTCATCTGTGTTCTTAGCCATTCCAATTGAAAACTTTTTTATTGTTACTGGGGCTCCATATTCAGGCTGTTTTGTTTTTTATACATACGTTGTTCACAAGACGGGATTGTTCAATTACAACGTCTTTAAGATGTCGCCGCATATTGATGTTAGCAAATGCCCCAATTGTAGCAAAAACGTTACAAAAACTCCAAAAAACATAGGATGTGCATACTGTAATAACTACTTCCACCTTCCGTGTGCAAATTTTTCTACTGAGTTGTATAATATATGCCTAAGCAACAAAATTTTAAAGTATATATGTGATTCTTGCGCACGTATGCCTAAATACTGTAACGTTCAAGAGGAGTTAAGAAACGGATTTGCTGCTCTGACTGCTTCATTGGAAAAAGACTTAGAAAATAAGTACCTTGAAAGCAAACGATTGCTGGAAGAACAATTAGAAGTTGGATTAAAAGCTATGGAAGCTAAGTTTGAGGAGTTGGCGAATAAGTATGCTAGTGCTGATGTTAAGCGTGTCGATAACTCACAATCTGATTTTAAAAAACATTATGATACGATCATACATAAAGTAAAACGCTTAGAAAACCAAAATAATATATATCAAAGACGTTTAAATAGATCTGATGTGATCATAAAGGGTTTACCCAGAAATATTAAAGACTTGCGTAAGCCTATCATCAAAATTGCATCACTATGCAATGTCGAGATATCTAATTCTGATATTCAGCACAGCACATATTTTGAAGGTGGTAAATCAGTGCTAATTAAATTTAATTCAGTACAATCCCGTGATTTGATTATGATTAACAACAGGAACAATAAAAATTGTATCATATTAAAGGATGTAATTGGTGGTAGTGCCACTACAAACGTATTTCTTAACGACCACCTGACGCCTATTGGAAAGCAGTTGATTGCCATTTGTAGAAAATTAAAAGATAAAGGTAAAATAAAAAATACACCTTTAAAAATTTTTATATTCCTAAAGCTGAGTCTGTGTTGATGGATGGAACTGTTAAGTGTCTTACTTCCGATGAGTGTGTTAGTTTCTTGGATGATGACCGTAGTTCCACCTCTTTGGATGTGGGCTCTGGTGCATGCTGTCTTTAATCCGTTATTTGTTCTTGCTTCATGAATTTAATTTATGAATTTTTATAACTGTTTTTCTCTTCCTGCTTGTCAAGTTGTTGCTTTCATTTAAAAAATATTTTTTTATAATTTAGAATTGATCTACGTTATATATATTTGATACTACATATTGCATAGTGCTAATACTTACTATTGCCTCGTATATTTATGTATTTTATATTTTAAGGTATTTCCTACTATTTTTATACTTTCTCTTCTTTCAAACCTACATGAATAATAATTTAGGACCAGTTGTCAGTGACAACACTTTTCTTAAATCTCAATTGCGTAATAGTGGCAATAAGTTGAATGTCGGACATATTAATCTTCAAAGCTTTGCTTTAGGAGGTACTTTGAATAAGCTTGATGAGTTGAATTGTGTACTTGGCAGTAACTTGTTTGATGTAATTGGTATAACAGAAACTTGGCTGAAAGATGAAATATCTTCAAATGCTGTTGGTCTTCCGGGTTATGTTATTTGTACAAATGATCGTAAAGGAATTGTTGGTGGTGGTGTTGCTTTATATGTCTCGAAAAGTATTAAGTTTAAAGTCGTTTGTAGAGAGGCCGAATACCGTCCTAATAGGAGAGGAGATAGATCTTGTGTAGCTTTTGAATCCTTATTTATTGAAATACAACTCTCAGGCAGAAAAATTCTTATAGGTGTAGTCTATCTCCCTCATGGTGACTTGGAAGCATTCGAGAATAGTATTACTGATCTTACGACTAGGTACAATGACATTATAATATGTGGCGATTTTAATAACAATATGTTTGACAATATGAAATCAGCTTCTGTCAGAGATATGTGTTCCAGACTTAATATAAGGTGTCACCATAACTCTTTGCCTACTCATCTGAGTGTTAGATATGGTTCTACATCAATAATTGATTACTTTTTATTGTCTCCCTCTATGAATACACTGGTATCTGGCCAACTTCAAATTCCTGGTACTTTGCGCCATTCTTTTATATACATCTCTCTTGATATTATTGTACCGACAGTTGAGGAGTTTTTTGAATATTATGATTATAATGCTGTTGACTTTCAACTCCTAAGTCATATTCTTAATTCTTGTGATTTCAATAGGATATTTTGTACCGCTGATGTCAATGAGCAGGCCAGTTTGATGTTTTCTTATTTATGTGCAATGCATCGTGCAGTACCACTTAGACGACGTAAAGTCTCTAAGTTTTTTGATAATTCCTGGTTTAATACTCAAGAAATATCTACTATACTATCAATAAGAAATGCTTCTTATCGTTTATTTCTACGTGATAAAACAAATCAAAACTGGAGTAACTTTTGTCGCCTTAGAAATCATGCGAAAACTGTTATTAGGAATGCGAAGCGAAAAGCACATGCCGAGTTTTTAAATAACAATAACTCAAAGCAACTTTGGAACAAGCTTAGGTCACATGGTTTGAGCAAGAATAAGTCATGCGTTGAGGATGTGACTATTTTTCTTCAAACCAAGGTAATTCTGCATTTAATGCAAATATATTTGATTTTTCAAATGATGGAGGATTTTCTTTTCGTGCCGTTAATCTTAATGATATTAACATTGCTTTACAATCAATAAAGTCTAATGCTGTTGGTTGTGATGGACTTTGGCTTAATTTTTTAAAACTAGTATTTCCATATATAGGGATTTATATTTTACATCTTGTTAATAGTATTATTACTACATCTACCTTTCCTTTAGGTTGGAAAGTTGGTAAGGTGGTTCCCATAAAAAAAGTTGGCGAATCTAATGAGATTGATAACTTACGTCCGATTTCTGTTCTACCTGTTATTTCGAAAATGGTAGAAATTCTACTGAAGGATCAGCTCATGTCTCATATTGAAAATGTCTCTTTTTTTACTGATGCACAGTATGGGTTTAGATGTGGTAGAAATACAACTTCTCTTTTGTTGGGAATGACTGAAACTATAAGGCAATCTTTGAGTAAATGTCACCTAAATGTTCTTTTATCTTTGGATCTTACCAAAGCCTTTGATAAAATAGATTATGGAATTTTAATTTCGAAATTGCATCGAAATCTTGGTATTTCGTCTTCTTCTTGTAATCTTTTATATTCATATCTTACTAATAGATATCAATACGTCACAATTGGAGATAAAGTATCAGGGCTTTTACCCGTCACGAGTGATGTTCCACAAGGTTCCGTCCTCGGACCTATATTATTTAACATCTTTATTAACGATCTTTTCTCCAATTTTGAATTTATATCGTCTTGTATTCCATTTGCTTTTGCAGATGATTTGTTTTTTCTTTCCTGGACGTCATGCAAAATACAATTGATTATAGTATCGAAACTATTTTTCGTTGGATGAGCGAAAATAAATTATTTATAAATACTGCTAAAACTAAAGCAATGCTCTTTGGGCCCCCAAAAACTAATTTGGCCATAAAGATTGATGGTACTGATATTCAGTTTGTTAACCAGATTAAATGTCTTGGCGTATGGTTGGATAATAGGCTTAATTTTGAAAGACATATTAATTCTGTAGCATCCAATGTTAATTTTGCACTTCGACAAATTAATAATGTAAATCTTATACTGCCCGTGCAGGTAAAAGTAAAAGTTCACACTTTGATTATGCCCATATTTTTGTATGGAGTTGAAGTTTATAGTCTCACTTTGGGTTACAACATTAGCAAACTTACGAAATTATTTAATAGAGTTGTTCGTTTTCTGTATAATCTCAGAAGGCGCACTCATATGTCGAATTATGTATGTAGATTTTTAGGATGTTCATTCTTGAACTACTTGAAATTAAGACTATTACTATTTTTTTATAAAACATACAAGGATGGGAAAATATTGCATATAATTTCATTTTTTACCTTTAGCCGTTCTCAACGAAATCGTCAAATACAAATTCCAAGGCTAACTTCAATTTTGGAACGATCATTTCATACTAGAGTTGCAAGAATTTTTAATAATCTGCCTGACAGCCTTAAATATTTTGTTTCTTCACATCAAACTTATAAAAGTAAAATTCTATTATATCTTGAACATAATAACTTATAGTTGGAAATTGATATGTGTATGAAATTCGTACATATATACATATATATACATATGTCTTATACTCTGTTACTATACAAACGCAATTGTTAATTTATTTGCTTTCCTACAATACAATATTGGTCCTAAACTATCTATTCTACTTTAATATTTATGTGATATTTTGATAAATATTCTTTACATATGTATGTTACATTTATTATAATAGTCTACATTAGTTTTTAAGATTTTCACCGAATATATTATTATAAAGTTTTGTTATATGTAGTATTATATTATGTAGATAATTTGTTAACTAGTTATGGCCCTTTGGGCTCAGTTACTTAAAGTTGAATAATAAACTGAAACTAAACTGAAACTGAAAATAAATGAAAAGCAGTTTTTGATAAAATTTCTGTGTTAAATAAATGAATAAATGTGTTTAATTGCTTTATAAATTTAAATTTGTGTGAAAAATTAAAAATAAAATAACTAATTATGCAAAAGTAGTACATGTTAACTCGATGAGCGTTTGCATAAAATGAAATCTTATCGGAAAAGTAAAATTACGTATTCCCCTAGTATGAGATTAATAGAAAATTCCACATTTTGTTTTTAGTATTCTGCAGCCGTTTTTTCTCATGTTATCGCAAAGTTAATGTCTCGTGAAGACGCTGTGTTAGCTTTTGGCAATCTTTTTATTTTTTTTAATTTTTGCGTTTTACCGATTTTTTTAATTTTGGTGTTTTTTTTTTAACCGCTTTTTTCATTTCTGCGTGTTTTCGTTTTGACATTGTTTTAATTTTCGAATTTTTTTAGTTTTAGCGTTTTTTAAATTTTTAAGATTTTACCTCTTACGGTTTCCAAGATACAGCAAATTGTCTAAATTACATAGTCAAAATTAGATTATCTGAAGGAACATTAATTAATTTGTTAATTGGTGGTATATTCTACAGACCACACCAATTAACAATAACTTTGAAATTTTAAAATGTCTATATATGAGTCTGTATATTACATTTCAACATTTGTCGTTACTCGCTTTAGAACACCCTTTGATATTTAACTGGCATTTGTTGTTGTAGCGGCCAAAATTTTACATATTCTGTGAAAATTTCAGGTCCGTAGCTCTTACGGTTCCCGAGAAACAGCATGTGACAGACAGACAGACGAACACAGTAGCGAAAACAATAGGGTTCCTTTACACTTTTGGTGTACGGAACACTAAAAAATGTCAGAATATCTTAATGCTGTTGATATTTAATCAAATTAGCTAAATTTGAATAGAAAATCAAGACAAAAGTATAGAAAAATCGTTTTTATGATAATTTCTTATGAACATTTTACATCGTGAATATCGCGAAAACGAGAGCTATTTGAGGAAAAACTAATACCATTAAATTCAGCGTACTCGAATTAGCTTTACCAGTAACATGCCAACTTGTTACATTTTGCAGCTAGCACACTACATATAATCAATTCTATAGTTTTCATATTATACAAAGTTAGTGCATCTAGGTCCATGAAGTTTCTGTAAAAACACTTACGCTTCTAATTCCGTTTTCATTTTTCTAAATTCCTCCTTCGTCATATTGCCTTCACCCTCGCCCAACCGTTGCAATTTTTCGCGCGAAGCATCAAAATCTGGTCTAGGGGGACAAGGTGGTATCTTGATTTTATAAGAAACCAAACAAAATTAAAATTACGCCAAACCGTACTTAACCTGAAAACTATTAACTTACTATGTAGCCAGCATATTCTTCATTTTCCTCAAAGCGGTCGTGCAGCCAAACAAATTCTTCATGTTGTCTGACAACATTATTGTCCGATTTAGAAAACCCTGGTAAAGAAGTGCGGGTGTGTACAGTAAATTTAACTTTGTCCTTTTCACTTAAGGCATCGGAAATTTCGACATGTAACGTGTCATCGGCCGTGGCAGTCGCCGATATGACTAATGAGGAAGTTTCCGATGATCCTGCACTTACACTAGCACCATTAATTTGACCATCAGATGTCGAAATTGGTGGCAGAAGGGGCGTTGAATTTGTTCTTTGAAGACTGTTGTTAAGTTCAGCAGTATCAGCAACTGTTACTGTTGACGTTGGTATTATTGTGCTGTTTTCATTGCCAGCAGTATTGTTAATTTCATCTGTTGTTAAATCCTACAAATAAATACATGTATATAAAATATTGTCGATGATAAAACAAAGCGATAAGATAAATACTTTAAGATCAAATATGTTACAATTATATATATATTTAAAAGTTCACGTAGATTACCTATTTTTAGTGCTTACCATTTTATTTTCCGCTTATATTTTAAAAAGTATTTTTTATTTTATATTAAATGAAATCTACAAAACGATTTATACCATGGTAGAATTATACTACAGGTAGTAGCGAAGCTACAACAACCCAACAACAGCAAAAACAACACGGCTTTTTATTGTTGTTTATGTTCGAGGTTGTCAAAAAGCACAAAAGAAAATTTGAAAAAAATTTATATGTTCACATGTGTGTGTTTACCAGAGACTTGCGCCGAGACGGCTGAGCCGCGGCTAAGCCGAGCCGCCGACTAATTTCCACAGCCGCCGCCGATTTATCTTGCGGCTAAAATCGGCTTAATGGAAGCCGCCACCGACGATCGTTTTTCGGCTCAAAAACGGCTTAAAATAATCCGCCGATTGCTTTTTTTAATTTCCACTTCTACTTTTTTATGTTTTTTTTCATAATTTTTGTTCAAGCATTATTTTAGTAATTTGCAGTCTACACCCAACTTAACATTAACTTCAAGTTAATGTTAAGTGTAGACCGCTCAAGTTAATGCTTTTTTCAGGGTATAACATAGTTGTTAGTGCAATTGTTTTAACAGCGCAGTTATAACTCCAAGTTACAACAGCATATCAAGTTAGGAACAGAATGCTCACTTTTGACAGCTAAAAGAGGCTGTTGTCATGTGTTGTGCATTTTTACATACAAAGTGCTCTTACTAAGATAATATGAAGGACATAGTCAAATTAGAAACCACATTATAAAATAAGAATTGCGTTCCCTATCATACAATCTTCGTAATGTTGTTGTATAGTGACGGGTCTAGTTAGTAGTCTATGGTTAGGTGGAGACGTAGAGTAAGATAACGAAAAATATTTTTGTATGCATTACTCTGCGACCTAGGCTTGCCAGATCAAAATTGTGAAAAAGCTTGACATTTAGAGAAAAAAAGCTTGATTTACTAAGACGAACTGCCAAAAACTGTCAAAAACTATTCAAAAGAATAAATATTCATTATCCGACTTAAAAAAGGAGAAATTGTTAATTCGTTTGTATTTCTTATGTGTTCCTTCAGGGCTCTGCCATATACGTTTCGAGTTGAAATTTTTTTTCTTTATTTGGATTATATTACTTACTTCCTAATGGGTCCTATTTTTATTTCAGAAGAATTTTTATTTTTTCCCACAGATATTTGGTATTTCTTATCATTAATTCGGGAAATTACATTATTTTTCTTTCTTTACAAACGCATTATTAATAGGAATCGAAAATACAAACGAAGTTAATTTATGAAGATTTCCTCTTCGTCCAGTTTTTAAATTAGACCATATTTAGTCATTAGAAATATCTTTGAGAAGAAGCTCTTAATCTGTATATAATTTATTATTTTCTATAGACTCGACGAATTTCCATTGATAGTTCCCAGCAAACAGCTTTTTGCAAAAGTGAAAATTACATTTAAAAATTTATTAGAGAAAGACTTTCATTGTAACCCAAAGCGAATTAATAGCAAGTGGCCTTATTAGTACGACAACAACTGGACTTCACCTATCTGTCATGTGAAATGCATACATAAAAAGTTTTTATTTAGTTTTTTTACATAGAGTTTGCTTTAGCCTATGTCTATACGTGATAAATTTTTATCATGACAAATGTCAAACTTTATATTGAAAAATAACCTGCTTTATCTTATCTGTTTTTCCTATATAGAATTTGCCATTTATCATGATACAAATACATCAGGTATAGACGTTTGTTTCAATATACATAAATTATAATGTATTGTTACGAAATGAAAATGCAGATTCAAATGTAACGACACAAACTGACAACCCGATCATTATCTGCTTTATACCCCTAAATCACTGTAATAAAATCAAAACCTGGCAACCAAGTACCACAATTAAACTTGGCATCACTCGACAACTGCCAATAGAATTCAAAATAACGGAAAATGGAAGTTTCCGGAATCTTCAGGAAACGGTAGCCAGAACTTTCAAGACTATTCGAGACTGCTTAATCGCAATTACAAACAGTGACATTAAACTTAAACTGCAAGAGATGTAGACTTGATGACAGCATAATTTGCTTAAGTTGCGAACATTAGAGTATGTGTGTGTGCGAAGATAAACAAACAGAAGAAAAATCTCATGCATCTACACACGCACATACACTACACTATAGCAAGACCAAATGATCATGCCGTATACTTAAAGATAAAAAGAGACAACTACATTCCAGAAAGTTAGCGAAGTTACCAGAAGGTTTTATAATTTACTATATAAGGGGAGGCTGCCAGACGACATGAAGAAGTGTGTTTTTAAACTTAGACGAGTAAACATCGCCAAGAATAGCTAGTGTGTACATCGCGTTTAGTTGTACGTGTTTTTAAAGTAATAAATAAAGTGTTACTGAGAATTTATTTGTAAAATAAATATCCGTGTTTTATTTTATTGCAATTCAACGAATCCTGTGAAAATAATAAAACCGTTTTTATGTAAAGGACTAAAAACGTAACAATTGGTGTCAGAAGTAAAATTGCAAAATAAAATAAAAAGGACATTATTAATTAATAAAAAAAAAAAAAAAAAAAAGGACATTATTAATTAATAAAAAGGACATTAATAATAATAAAAAGGACATTAATAAAAAAAAAAAAAAAAACATTATTAATTAAAATAAAAATTACAAAAGGACATTAAAAAAAAAAATAGAAGCCATGAAGTTTGAAGAGCTAAAAGTTGAGCAGCTAAAAAAAGAGCTGAGTAAGCTGGAACTGCCAACAACAGGCAATAAAGTGGAACTTCAGAAGAGGCTGATAGATGAGTTCAAGCAGCGTGGCATCGACATCGGGACATACGAATTTGAGGATAAAGAGGAAATAGAGGTGTGTACTCGTGCCACGACAAGCAACATGGATTTAAGTACAATGTTCGCCGCTATGATGGAAAAATTTCAAGAAGTGAAAACTGATGTGCAAGAAGTTAAAGAAACATCTAGAGTGAACAATGAGAGAATGCTGGCTGGAGTCAAGGATGAATTTCAAGAAACATCGAGAGCTAACGAGCGACTGCTAGCTGAAGTTAAGGCTGAAGTTCAGGAAACATCTAAGGCCACAAATGAGAAGCTAGTGGAAATTTCGGAGGCCATAAATAGAAGAGTGGATGGCATTGAGGTACAAGTCAGCAAATTTGACGAGAAACTCTCAGAACTAGAGAATAAACTCCATAGCCTAGAAATTAGCGGCGTCGAAGTGCATGTAAAAGATGTGGACGAGAAATTGCATGACTTGGAAGCAAAAATTGTTAATCTTCAGTGTCAAGGAGGGCCAGTGAGAGTTATTCCAGAGGCTTCTAGCAGAGTAAAGACGCCTTGTTTCGATGGCAGCGCACCTTTGAACATCTTCAAGTTCCAGTTCGAAACAGTTGCCAGCAAAAACGGTTGGAACAGTGAAGAAAAGGCCATAGAGCTGATTTTGGCCTTAAAAGGAGCCGCAGCAGAAGTACTTGAAACCGTACCAGGGAGCTGCAGAAATAATTTTGATGACATAATGGCGGCACTGCAGCGGAAATATGGTGGCGAACATAAGCGAGATATATACCGCATGGAATTGCGATGTAGAGGACAAAAGCCCAATGAGTCTCTACAAGATTTCGCAATGGAAATTGAGCGGTTAGTGCAGCTTACGTATCCAGGTGAAAACCACCCATTCCTGGATCATGTCAAAACAGAGGCGTTTGTTAATGGCATCCGTGATCCTGACATCAAGCTTGCAGTGTGTGCTACACAAAAGGCTACATTCGCAGAAATGGTTTCATTTGCACTAGCTCAGGAGACTGCTAGGGTGATTTGGAAGCCACAGGTGTGCAAGGTGCGGAACGTGGAGGTCATTGCCGAAAATGAGAGTGATCTAGTCTCTAGCATCAAGGAGGCAGTGAGACAAGCATTGGCGGAGAAGGACGGCAAAGTAAAAGCTAAGTGTTATAACTGCGGCAAAATTGGCCACTTCCAGCGCAACTGCAAGGCGCCAAGAAAAAGAGCCAGATCTGTTTCGCCACCAAGGAATAGTAAACGGGTGAACCAACAAACAACACAAGAGTCCCCGTTAAACTAAAACGAGCTAGCACTAAGGGGCAAGAGCTAGCTCCCACAAACGACGGCCCCACAATCTCCATATCAGTAATGCAGCAGAAAAATAGCAACCTTACTGCATGTGGATACATCAACGGCGAAAGGCACATCTTCACCATAGATACAGGAGCGTCGCAGTCAATAATCAGGCCCGATATAGTGAAGGGGAAGTGTGAACCTTTAAGGAATATAAGACTACGTACAGCTACTGGGGAGCCTGCCACTGTCTACGGTAAGACTGAAGCGAAGGTGACTATAGCCAATATAAGCGTGAAACATGTGTTTATCGTTGCCGATATTGTTGACGAGGTTATTATTGGAGCCGATTTTATGATAAACCATGGCATCAACCTGCATATGGGGCAACAAGTGATGATTTGGCGTAATGTTGAAATACCGCTTGATGTTGGATATGACAATCAAACGCACGTAAGGAAACTAGTTGCTATTGAAAACCAGACGATACCACCGCAGTCTGAATCAGTAATATGGGCACGCATGGAGGGAGATTGTGAGGACAATCGGTTGTGGGTAGTAGAACCAACAGAAATTAAGAGCGAGCTATTAACAGCAAAAGCCCTCGTAAAAACTTGCAAAGGAGGAAAGATCCCTATAAGAGTACTTAATTTATCAGGCAACAAAAAAGTCGTCAGCGGAAATTCTGCTATAGGCCAATGTACTCCACCAGAGGCAATAATAAACTGCGAGCGAAAGCCTGGACCAGCCAATATGTCCGCAAAAGAGCGTGAACAATTTGAAGAACACGTGGGGAAATGGGTAGCAGAATTAGCAGCTCCTGATAGAAATAAAGCTAAACAGCTGCTAAAAAGGCACACCAGCGTCTTCGCCTTGAAAGATCAAAGCCAAGGGAGAACGGCAATAGTGAAACATGAAATAAATACAGGCGAAGCGAGGCCGATCAAACAGCCACCCAGAAGTGTACCCCTAGCAAAACGGAATGAGGTAAAAGAACTTGTTCATGAAATGGAGCGGAGT
Source organism: Panzeria rudis (assembly GCA_956483635.1). Taxonomy (NCBI): domain Eukaryota; kingdom Metazoa; phylum Arthropoda; class Insecta; order Diptera; family Tachinidae; genus Panzeria; species Panzeria rudis. The sequence goes on from OY101450.1 coordinate 49,112,190, forward strand.
GGTGTAATCGAGCCATCTTCAAGTCCTTGGAGTTCGCCCGTTGTCTTAGTCAAAAAGAAGGATGGCAGTACGAGATTCTGCGTTGACTACAGAAAGCTCAATGACGTTACTAAGAAGGACAGTTATCCACTACCAAGAATTGACGACACCTTAGACACGCTGGCTGGAACGAAATGGTTCTCCACGTTAGACCTACAAAGCGGATATTGGCAGGTGGAGATTGCAGAGAAAGATAAGGAGAAAACTGCTTTTAGCGCGAGCGATGGATTATGGCAGTTTAAAGTTATGCCATTCGGGCTCTGCAATGCTCCAGCTACTTTTGAACGCCTAATGGAACGAGTGCTGAAAGGACTTCACTGGAAGACTTGCTTGGTGTACCTTGATGACATCGTCGTGATGGGAAAGACTTTTGATGAGCACCTCAAAAATTTGGCAGAGGTTCTTCAACGCATATCATCAGCTGGTTTAAAACTTAGCGTCAAGAAATGTGCATTGTTCCAGAGAGAAGTAAAGTATTTGGGCCATCGAGTTACAGCAGACGGAATCTCAACGGATGAAGATAAAATACGAGCAGTAAAGGACTGGCCTCGTCCGAAAAATCTTCATGAACTGCGCAGCTTTCTGGGCCTTTGTACCTACTACAGACGCTTTGTACCAAATTTTGCCAACGTCGCTGCAAGCTTGCATGAGCTAACCAAGAAGTCGAGGCCGTATCACTGGGGCGAACAGCAGGAGAATGCGTTCCAGACACTAAAGGATTTACTGAGTACGTCACCAGTACTAGCCTACCCCATAGCTGGAGAGAAATTTTTGCTTGATACCGATGCGAGCGGCTATGGCATAGGAGGTGTGTTGTCGCAAGTTGTCAATGGCACAGAAAAAGTGATAGGCTATTATAGCCGTATACTCTCAAAGCCTGAGAGAAACTACTGTGTGACACGACGTGAGCTTTTGGCAGTGTTGGAGTGCATAAAACACTACCATAAGTACCTGTATGGCCAACACTTTACGCTGAGGACCGACCATTCTGCATTGAGATGGCTGTTGCAGTTTAAAAATCCTGAAGGGCAGCTAGCACGCTGGATTGAACGTCTTCAAAGCTACGACTTCAGCATCGAGCATAGAAGGGGCGTAAAGCATAACAATGCAGATGCTTTATCACGACGGCCCTGCAGCTTGGAGTGCAGACATTGTGTTAAGGCCGAAAAGAAGGAATGCGTTATTGATGTTCGGCTAAAGCACATCGATTCCGATGAGGACTGGTCAGCGGCACAGAGAAACGACACCATATTGGCGACAATTATAGCAGCCAAAGAGGAAAATAGAAGACCTGCTCGCAATGTAATATCAGCTGAAAGCCCACTTGTGAAATCTTATTGGGCTCAGTGGAATAGCCTGAAGCTGATAAACGGGTGCTTGTACCGCGTATGGGAAAGTGCAGATGGTAAAATGGCTTCCAACCTAATAGTTGTGCCATCCTCCAAGGTGAATAAGGTTTTGCACGAGTTCCACAATGGTCCTAGTGGCGGTCATCTGGGAGTGACAAAAACGCTGGAGAAGCTAAAACAGCGTTTTTATTGGGTTGGGTGTCAACAAGCCGTAGCCGACTGGATAGCAAACTGCCCACAGTGCATCGCAGCAAAAGGACCAGCAAGAAAAAGTCGAGGACAGCTGCAACAGTACAACTCAGGTGCACCATTTGAGCGGATAGCAATGGATATAGCAGGTCCTTTTCCCGTCAGCGACGCCGGGAATCGCTATGTTCTTGTGGTGATGGACTATTTTAGTAAATGGCCAGAAGTATATGCCATACCCAATCAAGAAGCAAGGACAGTTGTGAATGTATTTGTCAACAACTGGGTATGTCGCTATGGTGTTCCAATAGAATTACATTCTGACCAAGGTAGAAACTTCGAGTCTGCTATATTCCGGGAAATGTGCGAATTATATGGGATAAAGAAAACAAGAACGACGCCGCTGCACCCACAGTCCGATGGCATGGTAGAAAGATTTAATCGCACTCTAGAGGAGTACCTGCGAAAAGTGGTAAGCGCGCATCAAAGGGACTGGGACGAGCACATTCCCAAATTTTTGTTGGCATATAGGTCAGCTGTACATGACTCGACATCACGAACACCTGCTAAAATTGTCTTCGGAACGGAATTAAAATTGCCTGGTGATTTGGAATTTGGCGTTAAGCCTACACCAACAAGTGAAGAAGGCACCAGCTCTTCCCAAGAGCAAGAAAATTTAAATGAGCTACATGAATTTGTACGCAACCGAATTAGAATGGCCAGTGACAAGATGAAGGCTAGATATGACCGAGCTGCAAACTCTGAGGGATTCAATGAGGGTCAATTGGTTCTACTTTACAACCCACAACGAAAGAAGGGATTGTCTCCAAAATTGCAGACTCATTGGGATGGACCGTATAAGGTTATTAAAAGGTTGAACGATGTCGTCTATAGGATACAGAAGTACAACAGCCCAAGGTCCAAAATGAAAATCGTACACCTGGAACGACTGGCGCACTATGGAAAAGGTGATTGTGTGCCTATTCGGGACGAACAGGCTTAAGTGGGCGGCAGTGTTACGAAATGAAAATGCAGATTCAAATGTAACGACACAAACTGACAACCCGATCATTATCTGCTTTATACCCCTAAATCACTGTAATAAAATCAAAACCTGGCAACCAAGTACCACAATTAAACTTGGCATCACTCGACAACTGCCAATAGAATTCAAAATAACGGAAAATGGAAGTTTCCGGAATCTTCAGGAAACGGTAGCCAGAACTTTCAAGACTATTCGAGACTGCTTAATCGCAATTACAAACAGTGACATTAAACTTAAACTGCAAGAGATGTAGACTTGATGACAGCATAATTTGCTTAAGTTGCGAACATTAGAGTATGTGTGTGTGCGAAGATAAACAAACAGAAGAAAAATCTCATGCATCTACACACGCACATACACTACACTATAGCAAGACCAAATGATCATGCCGTATACTTAAAGATAAAAAGAGACAACTACATTCCAGAAAGTTAGCGAAGTTACCAGAAGGTTTTATAATTTACTATATAAGGGGAGGCTGCCAGACGACATGAAGAAGTGTGTTTTTAAACTTAGACGAGTAAACATCGCCAAGAATAGCTAGTGTGTACATCGCGTTTAGTTGTACGTGTTTTTAAAGTAATAAATAAAGTGTTACTGAGAATTTATTTGTAAAATAAATATCCGTGTTTTATTTTATTGCAATTCAACGAATCCTGTGAAAATAATAAAACCGTTTTTATGTAAAGGACTAAAAACGTAACAGTATTATATATCCGAATAATTCTAGCATGATTCATGAATTAGATTCTAACGGTAAAATATATAATTGATGTTCATGCATAAAATTGCGAACAGAGAAATTAATTTTTAGCTTGACAAATAGCTTTTTAGGTTGAATCTGGACAAGCCTTAAAAAAGTTTGACAATCAAGCCTTTGCTTTATTTTTCATAACAATTTAAAAATTTTTGAGAGGCAAAGCAATGCTTAATTTCTATGCATTTTGTTTGGTGAAGAATTGGTATGAAAAAGAAAAACTAATTTAACAACAAAATGAAAATTTTCACTTTTATTAAATGTCCATGTGCATTTCCAGCCGATTTTCAGCCGAATTTGAGCCGCCGCCGACTATTTTTTCCCAGCCAGCCGCCGCCGATCAAAACCCCTCGGCGGCGGCGGCGGCTGGGCACATTTTGGGTCGGCGGCGGCGCGCCGACAGAATTTTCGGCGGCTCACCTATATACGGATATTTTGAAATAAAGGTAGTAAAAATTTTTTTTCGGAAAAAGTACGCAAATTTGCAACGCAGTCGTGAACAAATTTAAACGAACTCGGCGGCTGGTTTTGAGCCGATACGAGCCGATGTAATCGGCGGCGGCGCGATAGGCAAAAAAGCAACCGGCGGCGGCGCGCCGTCGGCTCGAAATCGACTGGCTTGTTTCTCTGAAGTGCACTGAGTGTTGTGAAAAAATCATGGTGTAATAAGTATACAGGTGCCTGCATAAGTACAACAAATATAACTGGGGGTCTTCACGAGCAATAAACTTGGAAATAATTATGTTCTCATCTGTCAAATTCTATTTCCAACATCATATGTTCACGTGTGGACAGCAAAAACATTTATGTAGCCACCTGTATACTTATTACACCCATGGTAGTAGGATAATAAACAAGGTAGCCCTGGAACGCCAGCAGATTAGTTTTTTATTTGCATTTTTCATGGTACGAACTTTCATATCTTGTGTATATGTGAAATACCTACGTTGCACATACAATACCACACGTATGTTTGTTGCTTATGTTATACAAACTCACACATACCCTCTCTATTAATGTTTGACATTTCGTACCCCAAATGTACATATGTGGCTACCTGTTATATTATTCTACCATGTTTGCTTTTTTGTGTATATGTGAAATAACTACGTTGCACACACAATACCACACGTATGTTTGCTTCTTATGTTCATCAAACACACAGATACCCTCTCTATTAATGTTTGACATTTCGTACCCCAAATGTAAATTTGTTTTAGTTATGCGGCTACCTGTTATTTTATTCTATCATGGAAAAATGAATAATTGGATTCAGTGTTGGTATATTAGGGCCATTATTACAACTCGGCTTTAGTTATAATTAGCATTTTATCGGACGGATAAACAGTTTTTCATTATTACAACTTTAATTTAACCTAAAAGTGTGGGATAACTTACTGGGAAGTTCATTCTTCCGCTAACTTTTATCGGCACACATTTTCATAGGCTGCCATACTTGCTTCTTTATCAAGTAAACACCAAGACGTATCTAACAGGTGAACTCACTAGAACACATGACCTTACTCCGGCAAACTTAGTGGAATGATGAAATCATCACAATTTCGTCACAATATGGAGTTTCCCTTCTTTAAGGTATTGGACATTTCATTATAGAGCTATCTGGGCTGATAATTCCATCCATCTTTCAACACTTTTTGACAATTGTAGTATAGTTTCTACAACAAATTTATACTTGTTGTAGACTTGTGTGTGCCTGTTATCTGTGCCATTGTAAATACATATGTGTGACGTTGCCACTTGTGCTCTGGTATAGCCATACTTTGAAAAAGATAATTTTTATTTTACAGGCAAGTTGTAATAATGAAAAATTGTTGCAGGTCAGTTTACCGATCACTTCTGCTTATCATGCCGGTAACTATCTTCCACTTTACTGTTGAGTTGTAATAATGGCCCTAAGTGCTATAGTTCTGCATCAAACCGTATAGTACTTTGTACTGCACTATCAGTACTAATACGATCTGATTCATGAAGGTGCCCACACACGAGTGACTTAATCGTGCTCGACGTATTGTTACTCGTTAATGGGGCTGTGCGCACAACTCACAAGTAATTGAAAATTTTAAATTTTTTGTGATTTGTGCGATGTGTAAGTGGGCTTGTGCGCGAACATTTGAATGTTTTAGTTTTGTATACTACGAAATCAATTTTTCATACAATTTAGAAGATAAAATGTAACTTCATATAGTAAAAGCGATATATATATAAACATAGAGCTTTAATGCAATTTGGTTTAATGCCAGATATTTACCGCTTGACTTTGGAGGCTGAGTAGCCTAGAGTATAGAGAGCACAGACATAAGCAGATATGGCAACACTGACGTATGTCAAAGGGCCATATCAGGTGTTGCTTAACCCCATTTTGTGAGGAGTAAAAATATATGTGGCATCCTGAAAACAATGCGAAAAAAGCAACAACTATACATTACCAAATGTTCAGAAAAAAATTATTCAGTCAAAATAAAAAAGGTAAACAAACAAAAATTTTTGTTGAAAAAATTTTTATTTGTATTAAAAAATATTTAAAATAACACAAATTATGTACAGATTAAATAAAATTAAATGTTTTTTTTTATTTATAAAATTGGTGAGTATAAGCTGTAAAGAAAAAATATGCTTTTAAACTGATTTTTTACAATTATTTGTTTATTAACTTACAGGCGCATGTTGGTGGATAGCTGACCACATCACGGCTGCATTGGACGAGTGGATGGGCGTGAGAGTAAGTACTCCTGGATTATCTGAAATGACAACGAAAGGTTGGAATTAATTTTTAATTATTTTCTTATATACTAAGTAGACAAAAAAATTTATTACAGCTAACCTGTTGCAGAACCAGTTGGCCCCCGAAAATAGACTAAAATGTGTTGTGAAGTGACATTTCTCAATAAAGAACAAGTCTGCCAACCTGTTGTTCAACCGATTCTGCGCCGGAAGTGGGCGGATATCCATGGTAAGTTCCTTTTTTAACTGAAAATAAAAAAGTTAATGATTTTATTAAAATGTTATTTTTTATTATTTATTTCAGGCATACCGTGTAAAAGAAGACCGGCATATAAAGCCCGACGAAGCTGTTGACTTATTGGCCAACTAACTAGCCTCCGGAAGTGGAAGGAAATCCACGGTAAGTACGTTTTTTGACTGAAAATAAAAAAAATTATGTTTTTATTAAAATGTTACTTTTTATTATTTATTGCAGACATACCGTGTAAAAGAAGACCTGAATGTCAAACCCATCAAGGCTTTTGACCTGTTGGCCAACTAACTGGCCACCGGAAGTGGAAGGAAATCCACGGTAAGTACGTTTTTTAACTGAAAATAAACAAGTTTATGTTATTATTAAAATTTTATTTTTTATTATTTATTTTAGACATACCGTGTAGAAGCAAATCAACATTCTGAGCCCTACAAGGCTGTTGGATGACTAGTTGGCCACCGGAAGTGCACAGAAATCTATGTCTGATCTATAGATGAATAATAAATTTAATGAAAATATTTTTATATATATCTTGTTTTTTAAATAAACTTCATTTTAAATAAACTTCATTTTTTTAAAATAAACTTCAATTGGATGTCTTTTTTTCAAAATTTTGCACTTCACCATTATTCTTTTTTCAGTTAAATTGAAAGCATATTCTATATGAAATAAAATAAGCCTTTAATTTTGAAAATCGGTTAGAAATTGGCAAAGTTACAAAATTTTTTGAAAAACAGTAATTTATATGCTAATTAACACTTTAAAATGTCATTTCTGAACCGATTTGTAATTTTTTTACGGTTTTAAATAGGCCACAGACGTTGTTTTATAAATATCTAAAAAAGATTTTGATTTTAAAACCCTTTCGCTAAAACATTCAAAAAACAAATTTTTAAAATTTCACTTTTTAATTTTTTCGTCAATTGGATGTCTTTTTTTTCAAAATTTTGCACTTCACCATGATTCTTTTTTCAGTTAAATTGAAAGCATATTCTATATGAAATAAAATAAGCCTTTAATTTTGAAAATCGATTAGAAATTGGCAAAGTTACAAAATTTTTTGAAAAACAGTAATTTATATGCTAATTAACACTTTAAAATGTCATTTCTGAACCGATTTGTAATTTTTTACGGTTTTAAATAGGCCACAGACGTTGTTTTATAAATATCTGAAAAAGATTTTGATTTTAAAACCCTTTCGCTAAAACATTCAAAAAACAAATTTTTAAAAGTTCACTTTTTAATTTTTTCGTCAATTGGATGTCTTTTTTTCAAAATTTTGCACTTCACCATGATTCTTTTTTCAGTTAAATTGAAAGCATATTCTATATGAAATAAAATAAGCCTTTAATTTTGAAAATCGATTAGAAATTGGCAAAGTTACAAAATTTTTTGAAAAACACCGATTTCCACATTTAGCAAAACTTGTAAACTTGCATCCTTTCTGAACCAATTTTTGGGTTTTACTCGGTATACGCAATAACTTTGCTATAATTTTAATGTCTACTTACAGACATCCATGCCGTATCAGTTCAGTCTCAATGGAAATCAGCGTCGACACTATTTCACACACACCCGTTCTACGTTCGCGTTCGATTATTGTCCACCATAGCAAACACAAATTATATAATAACTTTAAATCGTCAATGAAAAACAAAAAACAAGGAACGGGCACTAAAACAGCACTTATAGTAAAAGTCCGGCACTGTGACGGACGTATGCAAGCACCTCCGTCTGGAACTAACGAGACGATATTTTAATTTACATTGCACTGACACGGCACGGCACGAATGTCTGTAAAGACCTTTTAACACAACAAATTCCAATTGGCTATCTTTTTGCCAATTGGAAGTAAAGCCGGAAATAGTTACATATGCTAAGACGAATAGTCTCAGTTCAATAACCAACTTTCCGGCTTTATAAAATTTATTTTCATCACACACAATAATTTTAGGAACTAACCTTGACTGATCCTTCGGAAAGCGATGAAGACGGTCCATTTGTAGGCAACCCATTATACATCTGCGACTCCTGAAAACCAAAGAAATATTTATAAAATTTATTTTACAATTTACAAAATAATACTTACATTTTCCTTGAATTTGTTTCAGCTTTTTTCTTCTTCTGTAAATGTTTCTTCCACAGAGTTTCTTCTTTTCTCATCAAACAGGTATTCACTAATGAACTACTAGCTGAAAATTGGCGCAAAAATATGAGGAAATTCTGCCAAAAAGTCCGCCAAAACAGAATTTTCCTATATTTTTCCGCCAATTTGTAGAAATTTTTTTCCAATAAAAAGGTAAACAAAAAATATCAAATTTAACCCCGAATGAAAGAGACAGACATATACAAGACAAGAATTTTCTGTCCTTTAACAATTATGGGGTTAAGTTAATGATGCCACTATGAGTAAAATTTTGCCATTTTTAGTTATAAATATTACCGCAGGATGGCCGTGTCCTATCTGTGTATAATCTGTGATAGAGAGCTCTGACGATGGGATTGTGGCTAGTCCCGAAAACATCCATGTTCAGTTCGACCTTACAAAAGTCAAGAAATTGGTCTTTGTACTTTTCAATTGCCACATGCTTTGAAAAATTATTTCTCAATATGAAATGATTTAATTGTAAAATTCAAATTGAACGAACTAAAGCCTGAATAATAAATTTCTTTGGAAAAAACTCAATTTCATTTTCTGTAAAGGAATTCAATGAAATAGTAAATATGTTGTCTATGAGCGGACCTACAAACGAATTTGTAAATATGACAAAAATACCTCAACAATTTCATTGAAAAAAACGTATTTTTTCAGTTAACAAGTTGTTTAAATCTATAAAACAATTTATCTAAAAATATTTACAAATTATAGACAAAACAATTTACTAAATCAAACAAAAATATTTACTGGATTTTCTGAAAAATAGCAAACAATATTTCTGTCTGAATTTAATAAACAATTAGTCTAAAAATGCTAACAACTATTAAGCAAAATAATTTACTTAATCAAACAAATACAAACAAAAATTTTGTCTGTGTCATCATCATCATCCATTAACCCTTTATGAGATTTCACTTTGCTAAATGTGTTCAAGTCTTAATGGTTATCTAAATACTATAAAAAAATGAATGAGAATTAATGCAACGACATTAACTAATCGATTCACTCAAAAATCTTTTGTAAACAAACTTTGTACAATTGCATTCCTCTTGCTAATATTGTTGTTGTTGCTATTTGTATGTATGTTTTTCCGACACAGTTTATTATTATTGTTTTTGGTGTTTGCGTTTTAAATAAAAGTCAAACAAACAATTCATAGATTATGGACAGAACATTTACTGAAAACTAAATTTATTTTTAGACAAACTTTTGTTTGAAAATTTTTTGGTGATAATTTTTTCTGTGTATATATCAATTGAAAAAAAAAATAAAGTGTCATTTGCTTACCGAAATTTTATTGTCAAGTTGGTAATTTTGGCTTTTACTTCCTCTGGAAAAATCTCCAGCCCATTCTTGGCCAGCTCAGCAGACGTATGTGGGAGTTCTTCCTTTTTCCTCTTAACTCATATATTTTCTCCTCCCGCAGTTCGATAAAGACATTTTCTTTATGCTGCGTCCAGAAGCTCCTTTTTCTTTTGAATTTTTTTATTGTGGTATCCATTATTTTTAATTTTAGAATATTTCACTTTAAAAAAATTTTTTTCGTTTACTTTTTGTGAGCACCATTTAACATTATCAGTTGTTTTCCATCTTTTTAAATTGGTAGCACTGAATTTAGTACATCGAAAACAAGGTTGTATTTGATAAAATCTACTTAAAACCAAAGTAAATAGGGTTTTAAGATGGTTTTAATAAAATTATTTTGTATGGTAAACCCAGGTTTTAATGATTGGTTTTATCGTTAAAACCAAATTTTGCATTAAAACCTTGTATGTAAAAACACTATAAGAAACAAAATATTTTTTATATATTCTCAGGTAGACTCACTGTAAATAAAAGCACAAAAAGTAAAAAAAAAACTTTCGAACAACACACTAAACATGATGGCTAAAAAATGCATTTTACAACAAAAAAAGGAAATAAATTCAAATATACATATATTAAAAAAATATATATTTTCATTTACTTATTTACATTATGGCCCACGATACCGTCGGCTGTCGCTCAAACAGCTGTCAATGACAAACCGCTGATTTGCGCCCACTAAAAATATTCAGCAGGACAAGTCGATCGACAGTGCATGCGACCGATAACTTGAGATCTACACGTAACATAATATGTAAGATGAGATGTAACGTAACCATTTCCAAACCAATTTGTGACCCACTATAAAAATATTATGCGAGCACAACTGTCAAAATTTGTCACTTGTGTTGTGTTTGTCGATAGAGGCAAAAGAAAAAAAGATACAAAAAGGTTATACACTATTATTTAAACATTTTATGATGGAAAATAAGTGGTAATTATATAAATAATATTATTATACCATAAAGTCGTCTTTATTAACTAACCACAAATAAATGTTTAGCATAAAAAAAAATCAACTTTGAAGCAGCTGCAGGTGCTGGTGGAATTTATGGAGACAAATCCGGAGTTCGCTAGAGGATCTGCTGCAGTAAACTCTCTGTGGAAGAGCAGTGGGTAAAGCTCAGCAAGAAACTGAATTCTTATGGGCCACCTGTGCGTAGCATTGTTGAGTGGAAAAAGGTAAGGATTTTTTTCATATTGTGACAATAAAGATAGATTTAGCTCCGCCTAATTGTTCATAAAACATTGCCAAAATTATACCCAGCAACACGATGTAGGCTTAAATTTATTTGCGCAACATATTTAATATTAGTGTAATTTAAGACTTGGGCCGATTTAAAATTGCGAACAAAGAAAATATAGCGGAAAATAAGAAAAGCTTGTGCGAAAATGGTGGTCTCTATCGAGTGAACTCGCTTTCTGAATTGGAGCAAATTGTGGATTGGACTTTGTTTTTATCCCAAGCTGCAGCACCTAGTGGTAAGGTTTCCGGGTTTATGGATAGAGCAAGTCCGAAAATCAAAGATCCCATAGAAAGTTGCTTCACACCGTTTTTAGATACACCACCCAGGAGTTGCAAGGCAGTAGCCATTGTCACACCTTCCAGACAGCAAGAAAGTGTTGAACACATGCAGCAGCCTACTCAGCAATCAGCTGACCTTTTGCCTCCCTTGCAGTATCATCATGATACTGAAGCCGATGATACTGATCTGCCCAGCTGCTCTTCCGCAAAAAAGAAGAACACTGCTGCTGAAGAGCAAATCGGTCTCATTCCCCGACAATTAAGACTTGGCGAACAGTCAACGGCTGTAGCAAAACAACATTCGGATGCTGCAGTTATGCTGGGTGAAGCAACTAAAGTCCTTTAAGATGCGACCAAAAGAATTGCCGATGCCGCAAAATTGCAAGGTGCAGCTGCTAAAGCAAACGTCAAAATCAAAAAAAAAAATTTCATGTCCCTCAAGACAATTACGGTGGCGTAGGCAGAAAATATAAAAAAATTTTTATTATTGTGTATTTTTGTAGACCTACATACATACATATATTTTACTAATTATTAAATTATTTGTTCAGCTTGAGGTCTGGTTTAAAAAAAATTATAAAGTAGATTTTTATTTTCTTTGTTTCATTTGATTTGTATTGTCCCGATATTTCGATCAACTTCGTAGATCATCTTCAGGGGATCTAAAAAATATGTATAAACACAAATAGAAAATATTAAATTTATAATAAATTTAATTTAAAAACGATTGCACAAATTGTGTATTAATTACATTTTCAAAAACAAATGTTGTATTTATAAAAAGATTTTTAAAACTTAATTTTATTATCACTGTTTTCTTTCGTAAACAAAACACTTTGTTGTTTTGGGCTGTGTTTATTTATTGTATTTCTGTAGATGTGCGCGCATTTTTCTACGTCGCTCTTATAATTTAATCTCCTGTCAAGAGGCACATCAATAATATGCAGCATTTCGAGAGTATGGGTGAATTCGTAAATGCAGTAAACTTGTGCAGCCGGTCTGCAAACTATTGCAACAGTAATAAAAATGCTGCCATTGTTGCAGCAGTCTGCGGCAGTACTGTCAAGTGTTTGTATAAAGAAAGTTTTTACGAAAAAATGTACTCCCAAGTGTTTGTTTTCGAGCGCAGAACTTTCATTATTGCACAATTACTGAATTTACGAACGTACCCCATATCTCTTTTTGTGTTTGTTTTCCGTTGTTAATACTTTGATATTTTCGAAGTTTGGCTTGTGACCTGTTACATATTAATATAAAAAAATTAAATACATAACGCCAGCCTGTAGATTTCTTCAAATTAATTTTAAAAATCGCCAAAATCGGTTTTATATATGTAGTTTTTCTTAACATATTGTTACGAAATGAAAATGCAGATTCAAATGTAACGACACAAACTGACAACCCGATCATTATCTGCTTTATACCCCTAAATCACTGTAATAAAATCAAAACCTGGCAACCAAGTACCACAATTAAACTTGGCATCACTCGACAACTGCCAATAGAATTCAAAATAACGGAAAATGGAAGTTTCCGGAATCTTCAGGAAACGGTAGCTAGAACTTTCAAGATTATTCGAGACTGCTTAATCGCAATTACAAACAGTGACATTAAACTTAAACTGCAAGAGATGTAGACTTGATGACAGCGTAATTTGTTAAGTTGCAAGCATTAGAGTATGTGTGTGTGCGAAGATAAACAAACAGAAGAATAATCTCATGCATCTACACACGCACATACATTGCACCATAGCAAGACCAAAATGATCATGCCGTACACTTAAAGATGAAAAGAGACCTGAATTACAGTACAGTTAAAGATAAAGAGAGACGGCTGTATTCCAGAAAGTTAGCGAAGTTACCAGAAGGTTTTATAATTGACTATATAAGGGGAGGCTGCCAGACGACAAGGAATAAGTGTGTTTTTAAACTTAGACGAGTAAACATCGCCAAGAATAGTTAGTGTGTACATCGCGTTTAGTTGTACGTGTTTTTAAAGTAATAAATAAAGTGTTACTGAGAATTTATTTGTAAAATAAATATCTGTGTTTTATTTTATTGCAATTCAACGAATCCTGTGAAAATAATAAAACCGTTTTTATGTAAAGGACTAAAAACGTAACAATTGGTGTCAGAAGTGGGATTGCAAAATAAAATAAAAAGGACATTATTAATTAATAAAATAAAAAAAGGACATTATTAAATAATAAAAAGGACATTAAAAAAATAGAAGCCATGAAGTTTGAAGAGCTAAAAGTTGAGCAGCTAAAAAAAGAGCTGAGTAAGTTGGAACTGCCAACAACAGGCAATAAAGTGGAACTTCAGAAGAGGCTGATAGATGAGTTCAAGCAGCGTGGCATCGACATCGGGACATACGAATTTGAGGATAAAGAGGAAATAGAGGTACGTACTCGTGCCACGACAAGCAGCATGGACTTAAGTACAATGTTCGCCGCTATGATGCAAAAATTTGAAGAAACATCTAAAACCACAAATGAGAAATTTGAAGAAACATCTAGAGTGAACAATGAGAGAATGCTGGCTGAAGTTCAAGAAACATCTAGAGCTAACAACGAGCGACTGCTAGCTGAAGTTAAGGCTGAAGTTCAGGAAATATCTAAGGCCACAAATGAGAAGCTAGTGGAAATTTCTGAGGTCATAAATAGAAGAGTAGATGGCATTGAGGTACAAGTCATCAAATTTGACGAGAAACTCTCAGAACTAGAGAATAAACTTCATAGCCTAGAAATTGGTGGCGTCGAAGTGCATGTAAAAGATGTGGACGAGAAATTGCATGACTTGGAAGCAAAAATTGTTAATCTGCAGTGTCAAGGAGGGCCAGTGAGAGTTATTCCAGAGGCTTCCAGCAGAGTAAAGACGCCTTGTTTCGATGGCAGCGCACCTTTGAACATCTTCAAGTTCCAGTTCGAAACAGTTGCCAGCAAAAATGGTTGGAACAGTGAAGAAAAGGCCATAGAGCTGATTTTGGCCTTAAAAGGAGCCGCAGCAGAAGTACTTGAAACCGTACCAGGGAGCTGCAGAAATAATTTTGATGACATAATGGCGGCACTGCAGCGGAAATATGGTGGCGAACATAAGCGAGATATATACCGCATGGAATTGCGATGTAGAGGACAAAAGCCCAATGAGTCTCTACAAGATTTCGCAATGGAAATTGAGCGGTTAGTGCAGCTTACGTATCCAGGTGAAAACCACCCATTCCTGGATCATGTCAAAACAGAGGCGTTTGTTAATGGCATCCGTGATCCTGACATCAAGCTTGCAGTGTGTGCTACACAAAAGGCTACATTCGCAGAAATGGTTTCATTTGCACTAGCTCAGGAGACTGCTAGGGTGATTTGGAAGCCACAGGTGTGCAAGGTGCGGAACGTGGAGGTCATTGCCGAAAATGAGAGTGATCTAGTCTCTAGCATCAAGGAGGCAGTGAGACAAGCATTGGCGGAGAAGGACGGCAAAGTAAAAGCTAAGTGTTATAACTGCGGAAAAATTGGCCACTTCCAGCGCAACTGCAAGGCGCCAAGAAAAAGAGCCAGATCTGTTTCGCCACCAAGGAATAGTAAACGGGTGAACCAACAAACAACACAAGAGTCCCCGTTAAACTAAAACGAGCTAGCACTAAGGGGCAAGAGCTAGCTCCCACAAACGACGGCCCCACAATCTCCATATCAGTAATGCAGCAGAAAAATAGCAACCTTACTGCATGTGGATACATCAACGGCGAAAAGCACATCTTCACCATAGACACAGGAGCGTCGCTGTCAATAGTCAGGCCCGATATAGTGAAGGGGAAGTGTGAACCTTTAAGGAATATAAGACTACGTACAGCTACTGGGGAGCCTGCCACTGTCTACGGTAAGACTGAAGCGAAGGTGACTATAGCCAATATAAGCGTGAAACATGTGTTTATCGTTGCCGATATTGTTGACGAGGTTATTATTGGAGCCGATTTTATGATAAACCATGGCATAAACCTGCATATGGGGCAAAAGGTTATGATTTGGCGTAATGTTGAAATACCGCTTGATGTTGGATATGACAATCAAACGCACGTAAGGAAACTAGTTGCTATTGAAAACCAGACTATACCACCGCAGTCTGAATCAGTAATATGGGCACGCATGGAGGGAGATTGTGAGGACAATCGGTTGTGGGTAGTAGAACCAACAGAAATTAAGAGCGAGCTATTAACAGCAAAAGCCCTCGTAAAAACTTGCAAAGGAGGAAAGATCCCTATAAGAGTACTTAATTTATCAGGCAACAAAAAAGTCGTCAGCGGAAATTCTGCTATAGGCCAATGTACTCCACCAGAGGCAATAATAAACTGCGAGCGAAAGCCTGAACCAGCCAATATGTCCGCAAAAGAGCGTGAACAATTTGAAGAACACGTGGGGAAATGGGTAGCAGAATTAGCAGCTCCTGATAGAAATAAAGCTAAACAGCTGCTAAAAAGGCACACCAGCGTCTTCGCCTTGAAAGATCAAAGCCAAGGGAGAACGGCAATAGTGAAACATGAAATAAATACAGGCGAAGCGAGGCCGATCAAACAGCCACCCAGAAGTGTACCCCTAGCAAAACGGAATGAGGTAAAAGAACTTGTTCATGAAATGGAGCGGAGTGGTGTAATCGAGCCATCTTCAAGTCCTTGGAGTTCGCCCGTTGTCTTAGTCAAAAAGAAGGATGGCAGTACGAGATTCTGCGTTGACTACAGAAAGCTCAATGACGTTACTAAGAAGGACAGTTATCCACTACCAAGAATTGACGACACCTTAGACACGCTGGCTGGAACGAAATGGTTCTCCACGTTAGACCTACAAAGCGGATATTGGCAGGTGGAGATTGCAGAGAAAGATAAGGAGAAAACTGCTTTTAGCGCGAGCGATGGATTATGGCAGTTTAAAGTTATGCCATTCGGGCTCTGCAATGCTCCAGCTACTTTTGAACGCCTAATGGAACGAGTGCTGAAGGGGCTTCACTGGAAGACTTGCTTGGTGTACCTTGATGACATCGTCGTGATGGGAAAGACTTTTGATGAGCACCTCAAAAACTTGGCAGAAGTTCTTCAACGCATATCATCAGCTGGCTTAAAACTTAGCGTGAAGAAATGTGCATTGTTCCAGAAAGAAGTAAATTATTTGGGCCATCGAGTTACGGCAGACGGAATCTCAACGGATGAAGATAAAATACGAGCAGTAAAGGACTGGCCTCGTCCGAAAAATCTTCATGAACTGCGCAGCTTTCTGGGCCTTTGTACCTACTACAGACGCTTTGTACCAAATTTTGCCAACGTCGCTGCAAGCTTACATGAGCTGACCAAGAAGTCGAGGCCGTATCACTGGGGCGAACAGCAGGAGAATGCGTTCCAGACACTGAAGGATTTACTGAGTACGTCACCAGTACTAGCCTACCCCATAGCTGGAGAAAAATTTTTGCTTGATACCGATGCGAGCGGCTATGGCATAGGAGGTGTGTTGTCGCAAGTTGTCAATGGCACAGAAAAAGTGATAGGCTATTATAGCCGTATACTCTCAAAGCCTGAGAGAAACTACTGTGTGACACGACGTGAGCTTTTGGCAGTGTTGGAGTGCATAAAACACTACCATAAGTACCTGTATGGCCAACACTTTACGCTGAGGACCGACCATTCTGCATTGAGATGGCTGTTGCAGTTTAAAAATCCTGAAGGGCAGCTAGCGCGCTGGATTGAACGTCTTCAAAGCTACGACTTCAGCATAGAGCATAGAAGGGGCGTAAAGCATAACAATGCAGATGCTTTATCGCGACGGCCCTGCAGCTTGGAGTGCAGACATTGTGTTAAGGCCGAAAAGAAGGAATGTGTTATTGATGTTCGGCTAACGCACATCGATTCCGATGAGGACTGGTCAGGGGCACAGAGAAACGACACCATATTGGCGACAATTATAGCAGCCAAAGAGGAAAATAGAAGACCTGCTCGCAATGTAATATCAGCTGAAAGCCCACTTGTGAAATGTTATTGGGCTCAGTGGAATAGCCTGAAGCTGATAAACGGGTGCTTGTACCGCGTATGGGAAAGTGCAGATGGTAAAATGGCTTCCAACCTAATAGTTGTGCCATCCTCCAAGGTGAATAAAGTTTTGCACGAGTTCCACAATGGTCCTAGTGGCGGTCATCTGGGAGTGACAAAAACGCTGGAGAAGCTAAAACAGCGTTTTTATTGGGTTGGGTGTCAACAAGCCGTAGCCGACTGGATAGCAAACTGCCCACAGTGCATCGCAGCAAAAGGACCAGCAAGAAAAAGTCGAGGACAGCTGCAACAGTACAACTCAGGTGCACCATTTGAGCGGATAGCAATGGATATAGCAGGTCCTTTTCCCGTCAGCGACGCCGGGAATCGCTATGTTCTTGTGGTGATGGACTATTTTAGTAAATGGCCAGAAGTATATGCCATACCCAATCAAGAAGCAAGGACAGTTGTGAGTGTATTTGTCAACAACTGGGTATGTCGCTATGGTGTTCCAATAGAATTACATTCTGACCAAGGTAGAAACTTCGAGTCTGCTATATTCCGGGAAATGTGCGAATTATATGGGATAAAGAAAACAAGAACGACGCCGCTGCACCCACAGTCCGATGGCATGGTAGAAAGATTTAATCGCACTCTAGAGGAGTACCTGCGAAAAGTGGTAAGCGCGCATCAAAGGGACTGGGACGAGCACATTCCCAAATTTTTGTTGGCATATAGGTCAGCTGTACATGACTCGACATCACGAACACCTGCTAAAATTGTCTTCGGGACGGAATTAAAATTGCCTGGTGATTTGGAATTTGGCGTTAAGCCTACACCAACAAGTGAAGAAGGCACCAGCTTTTCCCAAGAGCAAGAAAATTTAAATGAGCTACATGAATTTGTACGCAACCGAATTAGAATGGCCAGTGACAAGATGAAGGCTAGATATGACCGAGCTGCAAATTCTGAGGGATTCAATGAGGGTCAATTGGTTCTACTTTACAACCCACAACGAAAGAAGGGATTGTCTCCAAAATTGCAGACTCATTGGGATGGACCGTATAAGGTTATTAAAAGGTTGAACGATGTCGTCTATAGGATACAGAAGTACAACAGCCCAAGGTCCAAAATGAAAATCGTACACCTGGAACGACTGGCGCACTATGGAAAAGGTGATTGTGTGCCTATTCGGGACGAACAGGCTTAAGTGGGCGGCAGTGTTACGAAATGAAAATGCAGATTCAAATGTAACGACACAAACTGACAACCCGATCATTATCTGCTTTATACCCCTAAATCACTGTAATAAAATCAAAACCTGGCAACCAAGTACCACAATTAAACTTGGCATCACTCGACAACTGCCAATAGAATTCAAAATAACGGAAAATGGAAGTTTCCGGAATCTTCAGGAAACGGTAGCTAGAACTTTCAAGATTATTCGAGACTGCTTAATCGCAATTACAAACAGTGACATTAAACTTAAACTGCAAGAGATGTAGACTTGATGACAGCGTAATTTGTTAAGTTGCAAGCATTAGAGTATGTGTGTGTGCGAAGATAAACAAACAGAAGAATAATCTCATGCATCTACACACGCACATACATTGCACCATAGCAAGACCAAAATGATCATGCCGTACACTTAAAGATGAAAAGAGACCTGAATTACAGTACAGTTAAAGATAAAGAGAGACGGCTGTATTCCAGAAAGTTAGCGAAGTTACCAGAAGGTTTTATAATTGACTATATAAGGGGAGGCTGCCAGACGACAAGGAATAAGTGTGTTTTTAAACTTAGACGAGTAAACATCGCCAAGAATAGTTAGTGTGTACATCGCGTTTAGTTGTACGTGTTTTTAAAGTAATAAATAAAGTGTTACTGAGAATTTATTTGTAAAATAAATATCTGTGTTTTATTTTATTGCAATTCAACGAATCCTGTGAAAATAATAAAACCGTTTTTATGTAAAGGACTAAAAACGTAACAATATATTTTGTAGTAAATTTGTTTTTATAAAACAGTTTTTTTAATATAAGTTTTTATAAAAAAATCGTATAAAAATTTAGCAGAAAATCGGCAAAAGTAAAAATAAAATCGCCAAAAACTATTTCTTGTAAATTTTTTTCATCAAAATTCAAAATCCATTAATGACCATAATTAATGTAAGAAAACGCATCAATCAATCGCCATGTCGCCAAATCAAAAATGTTTACGCCAAAAAAGTTGAAAAATCGCCACGTTTGGCGAGAAATCGCCATATCTGACGACCGTGCATTGCGCTAATAGAAATAAATAACTTCTTAAATAAAATACATACTACTAACTGAAATAAATAACTTAATAAATAAATAAACACTTAAATAAATAAATTTTAATTATTCATTAAATATGTAACACTAATTCACAAAAAAATGCACCTCAAAAATGAGATGTTTTTTAAGCTAAATTGGGGCTGCTGAACACGAATATGGCATTAATTTATTTTTCTTAAGAGCCGTTTTCGAGAGATTCGCGAAAAACTAGTTTTTTGCAGTTTGTAAAGATATTTCCAAAAATCTTGAGTACTGTACTTGAACTGAGCAAATTTGGCATTGTTGCATATATATGTTTTTCCTCTTTCAGTTCATATTTATACTGTGTTGATCAGATAAAAATTCACTGAATTACAAGCCTTTATATTTGAAAAAAAAAATCATTTTTTGCGTTTTTTCAAAATTCACCATTTTGAAATGCTCCATTAAAGCAAACAAAAAATGTTAAATGTATTTTTAAAATTTTTCAATGTCTTTGAATAAAAATTTAATATTTTACTTAGAAAGTAAAATATTAAGTTGGGAAAAAACACGTTAAAAATTTAAATTAATGTAATTTAATAATCCCCAAAAAAAGAACTTTTTATAAATATGTATGCGAGTACCCGCGCAAAAAAAAATCATGTTGGCATTACAGCTCATTGCGAAAACAATTTGTAGCTGTTGTTGCTTTTATTTATTTTCAACTGCCTTTACAACTACAATTTAGAGTTGAAAAAAACCAACCTGTTGTAGTACGCAAGTAAAGAAAATAAAAAACATGATTGATTATGGAGCTCATGTTTTAACTTTGATATTATAAACTTCTTATTCTTATGATTAGGAGTTTAATATAATATCTTTAGTTAATCTATAAGATTTTTGGGTAAAGGTTCCCTGACGATTTGCATTAGCCCCAATGAAATGGCCATAGGAACTAGCTAATACCCCTCCATAATAAATTTCAATGTATTTTAATAAAAATTTAATATTTTACTTAGAAAGTAAAATATTAAGTTGGGAAAAAGCACGTTAAAATTAAAATTAATGTAATTTAATAATTCCCAAAAAAATAAATTTTTTTAATAAATTAAAAATTTTTTTTTTACCCATATCAATTTTGTTCCCAACGTGCAAAAAGTAAAATTGTTAATATCGGGCAAACATTTAGAAAGTTACAATAGTTTTAGTGAAAACATCCGAATTTAAATTTTAATAAAAAAAATTGTATGGAGTATGAGTAAAAGAAAAATGGCAGTGGGGCAAAATTAAATATTTTGGAAATATATCAACCATTTCTAACTCTTTAGTCTGATCAGTATAACATTTTACATGGAGATATCAGAGGAGTGTTCTTATTTAATTTAGGAAGATGAGCTTCCCATATTGCTCAGGAGCAGAGGTATGAAGTGCAAAGTAGTGTAGTTCGGTCATGTAAAATTTTTCAATGCTTTTTATTTCTCTGTTTCTCACTCGATTCCAAAAGCTTTTTGTGTCCTTATATACTTTGTAAAGTTCTAAAAAGTCTTTGGTTAAACAAATATCTTGTATAGTTAGTGAGGTATACTCATTTTAATATTAAAATATCTCAATTTTTCAAATCCTTGGTCCAGTATTTTTAAGATATCGGATACAAATAACAACCGATTGTCACAATTGTTTTTTTGTTAGTTACATGGCAAAATTTCGCATAAGTAGTTGATGGAAGTATTCTTTTAGAGTTGGAAAATATACAATCTTTAATTTGCAAATTGAAAACTTTTGAATTTATGACAAAGTTTGCCCAAAAAAGCACCATTATTGTTTTCTCTATAAAACTTTTGCTCAAGGATCAAATAATTATTATATACATGTCGAAAAGGTGTCTTCACAGACATGATTTTAGAAAAACAACTTAATCGAATTTACAATTTTTGGTGGGCATGCACCCTTTTGAAATCGACATATTTTTTAGATTTATTGGCACTTTCTTAGAAATTCTAATGATTGTCAGAAATAAATCATAGTCTTCATATAAATTCTTATATAACTGCAAAATTTCATTGGAAAATATCAATAATGAACGATTTTATAGCATTAAGAAAAAATTTTATATGCACAATACACCACATAGCACCATTTTTCCATTTGTTTTGCCGTAAGTCTTTCACAAAAATTTAAATTATAAAAATCTGAATACAGTGTTGTAAACTACATATAATTTTGGTAACTTTGATATACGATATGTCGACCTTTCTTTTTCAAACGAGTAAAAGTAATGGAATGGAAGCAAAAACTCGTACTGACCTGAGGACCAACGAATGAAAATTAAAATTTTGATGAGTTCACTAAATATGTTGTAACTTTCTGATATTTTGTCCGATGTAACTAATTTTACGCTTGCTGTATTTGAAACAAAATTTTCTTTAAGATGTGGGTCTAAAATAAATTAAAAAAAATTCATTTTGCCTTCCTGGAGCGACTTAAAATCGTAAATTAAAAAAAAAAAAAAAAAACGTGGAAGAAATAAAGTTTTTTCATATATAAAGACCTGTAACTCATTGAATTTTGATCCGAGCAGCACATTTTGAATATGGGCTGAAAGAGGAAAAACATCTCTATGCAACAATGCCAAATTTGCTCAATTCAAGTAAACTGTACTCTAGATTTTTGGAAATAGCTTTATAAATTGCAAAAAACACGCTTTTCGCGAATATCTCGAAAACGGTTCTTAAGAAAAATAATTGAATGCCATATTAGTGTTCAGTGACCCCAAATAACCTTACACAAAATATTTTATTTTTGTGGTGATCGCAAAAAATTGAAATTTAGTGAAGTAGTGCAATTCATTATACAAATAAATAAATAAATAACTCATCGAACAATTACTAAATATATAAAGAACTGAATAAATACGTAAATAGAGTTGTGCTTTTCAGCCCTTTTGAGTGAGCGCTCTGTTCAGCTCAGCTTACTTTACTGAACTAGTACGCTCTTTTAGTTAGTTCAATAGTCAGTTCAGTTAGTTCAATAGTTCAGTTGCTCAGTATAAATATGAGCACTTGGACAATCACATCCATAACATAATAATATTCAATTTGAACTTTTGCGACTCTCATAAAAATTGTTTAAAGATAATTTTGACAGGCCCATAGGAGAAAATTTATAAACTTTTTATAATAACTTTCAATAACACAAATACTTGTGTAGTAAGAAAGAAATACGTATAAATTCACACCGTATTGTGAGTTTAATGCTGATAATGCATAACTGCGATAATGTATCTGATAACGAAACAAGCGAATTAAGTATTGCAAAAAAGGAAATTGAAGAGTTAAGTCAAAGGCTTGATGCCACACTAAAGCATGTTGAAGAGCTGCAGCAGATTATCGAAAAATCTACGAAGAAAAGTAAGCCGCGCAGAAAGGTTCGTGTACTCACTGAAGGCGAATTACAAAAAAAATGATGATAGCCAAGCTAACGCCGAAGCTGGCATGGACCATAATATGAGTGATAATGATGCAGACAGTGTTAATGGGGAAACATTGCACAACAATACCACCAATGAAGAAGCTGTTAATAATATGGGAAAAGAAGCAATAACTAAGAATCCAGGGGTAAATCCTGTAACAACGGAGGAACATAGTAAGGTAAAAAGTAAGAAGGTTCCAATAATAACTACTTATAACATTACTGTTAAGGACATGTGTAACGTTATTGATAGGGCCTTAGGCCACCGTAACTATAACATCAAGATTATGGGTAAGGATGTTACAAACATAGGTGTTTGCACTCTCGAGGACTTTGAGAAACTTAAGGTTTTGCTCAAGGACGAGGGGGTCAATTATTACACATTTACACCGAAGGCCTTGAGGCCTTTTTTGGTCGGAATAGAGGGCTTGTCCGGTACGTATAGTACTGATGATATTATGGATTACTTGGGTGGACTTCAGATCAGGATGAACATCATCGGTCTGACTGACCTGGGCAGGGATAGGTGGCTACTGAGACTTTCGCGGGACTCGGATATATCCTCATTTTATATATATATATATATATATATATATATATATATATATATATATATATATATATATATATATATATATATATATATATATATATATATATATATATATATATATATATATATATATATATATATATATATATATATATATATATATATATATATATATATATATATATATATATATATATATATATATATATATATATATATATATATATATACATTCCTTTAACTCCCATTGGAGCATAGGGCGGCTCGTTTTACGGGTGAAATATATTTTACGCTGTCGTGAGCATGAGGAAATATAGAAGAAAGGACACGGTAACTCAGTGTTACAACTGTCAGCGCTTCGATCATGTATCTAGCAATTGCGAGATGCCTTACCGGTGCGTTCAATGTGGTGCGGCCCACGGTCGGGGTAAATCTGACATTCCCTCTAAAGATGGGAATACTGTAGAGCATTTCGTTACTGACCTTATTAGTGGTCAGACTATTAGGAAGGTAGGGCTCCCACTAAGGTGTGTCAATTGCTGCGTCAAAGGTCATGTGGCTAGCTCTAAGGAGTGTCCACGTAGGATTGGAATCTTACGGAAGAGGGAGGCAGGGCGGAAACCGAATAGAGAGCCTTTATTGCTTCGTCGACCTGCCAGTGTTGGCTTGACAGCTGGTGTGTCTTTTGCATCAACGCTATCGTCTAACCGACCTACGACGAATGCTGCGAGGGGTACGTTGCGATCTGCCCAATTGAGTGTTGGACCTACCCTGGGAGGTGCTATGGGTGAGTTTGACATGATAGACAGGGAATGCAGACGTTTTTTCGGTGGTGGACTGCTGAGCTGTCTTGGTAAAATACGGGGCTTCGCGCGGGAGTTTCGTGCACTCAAGGATGATGACGGGAAATTCTAAAGCATGTGAATATTGAACATTCAAAGAAAAATTTGGATGTACGGAGGTTGAACTGACAGCTGTTTCGTGACCACCAAGTCTACTCGTCAGAGTCCTTTACCTACACTACCACTGACAGTGGCAACAACACTGTAGCGAAAATCCTACCAATTTTAGTAAGCTCAATTAACAGACTATCGCCATCTTGTGGCGAGTAGCACCTATTAATTAACTTTTTTCTAAATGTTCCGAACTTCACTAACTGTTTTTTTTAGAATGTTCAACTATTCTAAGTTTTTTCATTTCAATCTTTTTGAGTTACTCGACGAGAAGTATCGTTTTTACCAAAGTAACTGACTTTGATAGCCTGACGCCTCACCAAGAATGCTCCGATTGGCCTGAAACTTTCCAGATTTTTTTATCTCAATAACAAAGAATTTGGTGGGTGAGACTTAAACATTTCCAGCTTTAAATATAAAAAGAGTTCTATTTTGCATGCAAATGTCATTTTGTATGGCGCATACGAGGTTTTCAAAATGGCTTTAATTTCTAAGGTTTCATCATTTTTGAAAACAATCTGTCCTTTTCAGGACCACAAAAACTTTTTATAAAGAGTATTATTTTCGTTCTACATATTTTAATAGGAGAAATATTAAAAAAAGAATAGTTAATTAGCAAGTATAGCATTTTGAAAGTATTTTTTATTTTTAGTTCCACTATAGTGATGCCGTGCAAAATAATTGCTGCAGCTATGCACATATTAATAAAATGGAAAAGCCGTCGGCAAATTTATTTTGTAAATTTATGTTTTCTTTTTTTCAGATATGCATGAACATCTTTTTGTGTGATTTTTAAATAAATACTAGACTATTCCAGTTTACTGTCAAAATTTCCATTTCTTCCCTTGATTTTGCAATCAATCGGTCCTTTTCTCAGGACCACAAAAACTTTTTATAAAGAGTATTATTTTCGTTCTACATATTTTGATAGGAGAAATATTAAAAAAAAAATAGAATATTTAATTAGCAAGTATAGCATTTTGAAAGTATTTTTTATTTTTAGTTCCACTATAGTATGCCGTGCAAAATAAATATTACATATTAATAAAATGAAAAAGCCGTCGGCAATTTATTTTTGTAAATAAATATGCATACTTCGTTTTTACTTGATTTGACTGCGACTCTTTCTACCAAGTGATTTAAAAATGTTTATGCATCGTTATGGGATTTTCTTTTCCCGTATCAGCTTTTCTTTTTTCAGATATGCAAGAATATTTTATTGTTGTTTTATTTGATTTTTAAATAATTACTAGACTATTCCAGTTTACTGTCAAAATTTCGATTTCTTCCCTTGATTTCGCCTTATTCAAAGATTTACTAATTTTAAGATGCACTATTATCTTTTCAAGTAATAGTCAGGAAATTTATTATTATTAGCTCTGTTCAATAACTGAAAATTGTTAACAATTGTTAATAGTTATTACTAGAAGTGTTCGGTACGTGAACACTTTTCAGTGAAAACTATTAACAATTATTAACAATTTTCAGTTATTGAACAGAGCTATTATCATATAAAACCGAATGAATCAACAAAATGTATTCTCGTTTTTAGACTTTTTTCTACAAGATTTTAGTTCAACTAATGCAATAATGTAATAAGTATGTACAAGAAAAAAAACAATTTGTTCAAATAATAAAAAAGTAGGATTTGATCTTACTTTTAAATTATTATATTTATTTAATTTTAATTTTTAAATACCGTTTTTAATTTTTAATATGTCAACAAATTGAAATTTTTCATTTAGATTTGTTCCTTTTGTTATGCCAATATTTTTCAAATGATGTGTGTATGTACATATGTATATCCTTCCATATACATATGTACATACATTATTAATGCTATAATTTACATAAAATACTTCGAAATCAAAAAGTATTTGACCGAAAATTTATATTTTTCTCAATATTTTGCTTTTACCGCTCCAATAGTATTGTACAAGGTAAAGTTAGTTTCACTATTCTGTTAAAAGATAACTTTTAAAATTGTTTATTTGTATAAAATGTAGAAGAGCAACAAAAATTTTGTATATATTTTTAAGAAAATACGCAGAAACGTTTTATTAATCAGCTCAGAAACGATCAGAAAAACTGCTGATTAACTATATAGTACTAAGGCGGTTATTATGTTTATAAAGTTGATTTTGTGATATTGTAGTTGAATTGTTTATTTGAAATCAGATAAATATACATTTTTGGACTATTTTTAATAAACAATTTGATTAAAAATGTTTTAATTCTCATTAGTTTTCATTCTTGTCCATTTTTCATATAATAGGATAAAGAAAAAATGTCAATGGAAACTTTGCAAATATGAGAAAATTTCTTTGTCATGGACTAAATTTTAAAATAATTTTTAAAAATCGAAAAACTAATAAAATTTTAAATTTCCTTTTACAACATAAAGAAAACATATAAAAGTTCCATATCAATAGATTTTATAAAATTTTTTTCTTGAATTTGTTAAAAAATTTTAAAGTTTTATTAATAATTTGCAATATTTTTTTCATGTTCTTGCTAAGAAAATGCTCATAGAATTTTTCATAATACGGAAAAAAACTTTTTTTCCATTTACAACCATTTTGGGATATCTAAGCTAGCAATATGTAAAAAAGGAAATATTAATTTTGCTAAAGCCTTTAAGAAAAAAATGAAAATATATAAAAAGTTTTGCTAAAATTTATTCACACTCGCACTAAAAATTTTCCAATATGCACACGTTGACTACTATTAGCTTCTCATACCTGGGATGTAAGCAAATTTTATGCCAGCAAAATGTAAATTGTGTTTTTAAACGAAAAAGTGTTATTTTCAAGTGAAGTTTTAGTGCATAAACAAAGTGAACAATAATGTCTGATTCTGCTGTTGTTGAAGCCACCGCATCTCCAGTAGCCGCCCCAGCTGCTGAGAAAAAAGCAAAGAAAGCTGCAAAGGCGAAAAAGCCATCTAGTGTCCCTAGTCATCCACCAACCCATCAAATGGTCGATGCTGCCATCAAAACACTAAAAGAACGTGGAGGTTCATCTCTACCAGCCATTAAGAAATACCTTACAAGTACTTACAAGGTAGATGCTCAAAAATTGGCTCCTTTCATCAAGAGATATTTGAAGAGTGCTGTAACTAGTGGAAAATTAATTCAAACTAAAGGTAAGGGTGCTTCTGGTTCATTTAAATTATCTGCTGCCGCCTCAAAAGATCCGAAAGCAAAGAAGCCAGCTGCGGAAAAGAAAAAGTCTGCTGTTGCTGCCGGCGACAAAAAGAAGAAGGCTAAAACAGCCAAAAAGGCGGCCCCTGCCGCAAAGAAACCATCGGCCGCTAAAAAGACTGCTGAGAAGAAGAAGACCGAAAAAGTCAAGGCAAAAACTGTCAAAAAGACTGGCACAGTTAAAGCAAAACCCGTCAAAAAGGCACCAGCAACTAAACCAAAAGCACCCAAAGCCAAGAGCGCCGTAGCAGCGAAACCCAAAAAGGCAGCCCCAGCAAAAAAGCCAGCAGCCAAAAAGGCCGCCTCCAAAAAGTAAATTGCTTTTTCTTCTTCAATGTAAACATTTTTTCGATATTCGAAAAAAGATTTATTTCCAAAAATAAAAAGCCCTTTTCAGGGCTACAAAATAATTTTATAAAGAGATTAAATTGAAAACATCTACAAATTAAAAACAAACAAAAATACTTAAATAGATAAGTATAATACTTAGTGCATTGGGTAACTTTATTTGCAAAAATAATACCTAGACTCCTTTTTTATTTGTAGATAATTAATTGTAAAGAAATTCAATTTCTAAATAAAAATAAATAAGCCATATTTATTTCAGGTCTACAAAATATTATCAGAGATCGAAAATATTTTTAGATTAAGTGCTAAAGAAAATTTAATTTCCACAAAATAAGAAAAAATTTTATAAAACAGCAAAATGTAAATAAATAAGAACTAAAAGCGGTTTTCCGACGGCTTTTTATAATAGAATATATAACGGGTGTTTTTTTTAGAGGTATAGAACTTCGAATTGAAATAAAACACAAGAAAATCGTTTTAATGTCCATCAATTTGGCTTTATTTTAAGGATAATTTTATGCCATT
This sequence comes from Panzeria rudis, assembly GCA_956483635.1. Lineage (NCBI taxonomy): Eukaryota > Metazoa > Arthropoda > Insecta > Diptera > Tachinidae > Panzeria > Panzeria rudis. The sequence goes on from OY101450.1 coordinate 49,140,940, forward strand.
AATGTTTAAATATGATTTCGGGTATGTGGCCGCCGCGGCTGGCTCGAATAAAGCCAATTCTACAGGTCCAATTTTCAACCACTTTTTCGAGCATATGGGGCCGTATGTTGGCAATAACGCCACGAATGTTGGCTTCCAAGTCCCCTAACGTTTCTGGTTTGTTGGCGTAGACGAGCGACTTCACATATCCCCAAAGAAAATAATCCAATGGTGTCAAATCACACGATCTTGGTGGCCAATTGACAGGTCCATTCCGCGAAATTATGCGCTCATCGAATGTTTCCTTCAATAAATCGATTGTTACGTGCGCTGTGTGGCATGTAGCGCCGTCTTGTTGGAACCACAACTCATCCACATTCATGCCATCCAATTCGGGAACAAAATAGTCGGTTATCATGGCTCTATACCGGTCTCCATTAACGGTAACTGACTCTCCAGCATTATTTCGGAAGAAGTATGGCCCAATGACTCCACCAGCCCATAGAGCACACCAAACAGTCAGTTTTTGTAGATGTAATGGCGTCTCAAGGGTCTCATGTGGATTCTCTTCACTCCAAATGCGGCAATTTTGCTTGTTGACGTAGCCATTCAACCAAATTCAACCATTCAATAAAATGGACGGAGCTTGCGGTAAACTTCGCGAACTGAACCATTATTTTCGAAATAAATTTGCACGATTTGCAAGCGTTGTTCTTTTGTCAACCTGTTCATGATGAAATGGCAAACCAAACTAAATATTAATCACTTGACAGCTGACAAAATGGCCGCCAGTTAAAAAAGTGATGCCAACTTAAAGTTCTATACCTCAATAAAAAACACCCATTAGTACATACATAGTACACTGATAATGCGTACATTGATGTTAAAATGCCGTCGGCAAAACGCGTTTAATTATATATTCCAAAGTAAATAAAAAAAATGTACTGCAAATTAATAAATTGTCCACTTTATCGAGCCTTTGCTACAATAGCGATATAACATTGTCAATAAATGTTTAAAAACCAAAAATATTCAATCTCATTTTATATATTTTGGTACTGCAAATTAATAAATTGTCCACTTTATCGAGCCTTTGCTACAATAGCGATATAACATTGTCAATAAATGTTTAAAAACCAAAAATATTCAATCTCATTTTATATATTTTGGTTTATGTACGAACAAATAAAAAGACATTTTCACACGCTATTTATTTATATTTCTCCTTGCAATTATTTTTGTATAAAAAAATCGGCTATCTATCTGTTTTTACAATTTGGTTTGTGGCACTAAGAAGAGTCAGTTTGTTTGCTTGCTTAACAACGATTATATATTCTCGTCTTATTATTTTTGTATATAAAATACACATATTTTTCTTTTCAATTTATTTTATGGTTATTTTTAATTAAGAATAAATTTTCACTCACTTTTTATTTCATTAAGAATAAATTTTCACACACTTTCCCCTCTCAACTAATTTTTTGGACACAAAATGCACTATCTCTTTTTAAAATTCGTTTTGTGGCCCTGAAAAGGGCCTTTTTCTGTGTATTGTTGAATAAAAATATATATGATAACCATTGATGATTGGATGACAATTTATTTGGAGCTGGTGTATTTTGTTACGGCTTTAGTACCTTCACTGACAGCATGCTTAGCCAATTCACCGGGCAACAATAGACGGACAGCAGTTTGAATTTCCCGACTGGTGATTGTTGAACGCTTGTTGTAGTGAGCCAAACGGGAAGCTTCAGCAGCAATACGCTCAAAAATATCATTAACAAAACTGTTCATGATACTCATGGCCTTCGATGAGATACCAGTATCGGGATGTACTTGCTTCAACACTTTGTAAATGTAGATGGCATAACTTTCCTTGCGCTTACGCTTCTTGCCTTTATCGCTCTTTGTAATATTCTTTTGCGCTTTACCAGCCTTCTTTGCCGCTTTACCACTAGTTTTAGGAGGCATTATTCACTTTTCTTCACAACTTCACAAACACTTTTTTAACACTGTTCACAAATTTTTAAATTTTGCAGGAAAGTCACGCTTTATATACATTTTTTGAAAGAGTAAAAGACACATCGTTTCTGCTTCGGCTCTACATACACAGCTCACCCTTATGTGTATAAGCAAGAGCGCAAAGAAACTATAAATACCCACGATATCGTATGCAACTTCAACAGTTTGTGCTAACAGTGCTATTCAATTCAATTCATTTTTATTAAATCCCATATAATTTTTTACATTGAAAAAGTTCCAAAATTAAAAAACTAATACTACATTTGTTACATTTATATTATTCCTTACATACTAGCGTATCAATCAAGGACATCCAACTGTTTATATTTTTCTTACAAAGAAATATTTGCATCTTAAGTACATACGATTAAAAAATAAATAAAAATTAATTGCAATTACAAGGTTATTTTCTCCAAAAAGGGACTAAAAAGGAGACGCTTTTATAATTTCTTATAATAAGGAACCTAAACCTAGCTTAACTACCAGAACAAAAACACCTACAAACTAAAAATCGGAAGAATTAATATACAAAAGAGAGAGAGAGAGAGAGAGAGAGACAGGCTCTATTGAGCAGTATTATACACTACATCAACAATATCAAGTGTATTTACCCTCCTGTGGTAAAATAAAAGATCTGCACCGTTATAAAGGAGACCAGCCTCATTGAGGGTCAGCATGTCGGCAGGGGTGAGGTACTTGGAAAGCCGAACAGCCTCCAGGTTACCCACCCTTTCAAAACAGTTTCTTACAAGAACATTGTCCAGGGAACGTGCACCCTCTAAAAATTTTATGGCATTCCGTACCATGAAGACGTCAATCCTGCCAAAGTCAGCCCCTGTGTAAACAGATTCGTTCGACGGTCTACGAATCGTGCCATCGTACCCAATTGTAGGCCTAAGGCCCAGACAAGCGACCAGAATCCGCCTCTCCCATCTCCTAAGCCTCTCCATCTGGCAGGAGGAGATTCCAAACCAGACTGGAAAGGCATATGAGATGAGAGGCCGAATTACCTGGCGATATACCAAAAGGCGTATTCTCCGGTCAAGGCCCCCTCTACGTCTAAGTACACCCTGATACGCATTGAATGCCCCCTTCACCCTAACCAAAGCACTATCCACGTGACGATAATACTCAAACCTTTCATGGAATGTTACCCCCAGATATTTCATCCTATCCGAAGTCCCAACCGCTGTACCATCCATCACCAAGTCTGGAACATATGACCTCCAATTGGGATATATATTCCTGTACAAGCCCTTAAAAGCCATCGCAACCGTCTTTCGCATGTTAATATTCAGTTTCCACCTATCAAAATAACCGCTAAGGCTATCCAAATATCCACCCAGACGTCTATTAACACTACTGGCCCTGGCGCCCGAAGCCGCAAGCAGTATGTCATCAGCATATATCAACAAAAGATCACCCTCAGGTGGCCGAGGTATGTCCGATATATATATATTGTATAACACAGGACCCAGTAATGAACCCTGTGGTACACCAGCGGTAATCCGTCCCTCGTCCGACAGTGAATCCCTAACTCGCACAGCAAATCTCCGATCCTCCAGAAAGGCAGCCACAAGGCGGCATACATTCCTGTCAAATCCCAATCGTAGCAATTTGAAAATAATACCGTTCTGCCAAACCGTGTCAAAAGCCCTCGCGAAGTCCAGGCTCACTGCCGCTGTTCCGTACCTCCTATTCAGACCTCTCCCAACATAGTCAGTCAGCACCATAAGTGCATGTGATGTTGAAAGTCCGCGTCGAAAACCAAATTGAAAGTCATTCAGAATTCCACCTTCCTCAATCCTGCAATTAATTGCGGCCAATATGAAGGACTCAAAGAGTTTCCCAAAGGCCGACAAAAGTGATATGGGCCTGTAGCTGCCACTCTCAGAGAGATCAGATCCCCGTTTTGGTATTGGTACAACCAATGCCGCTCTCCACGCCCTCGGAAAGTAGCCAATATTGATACAATGATTGAAAACGATCGCCAAAAAACGCCATGTTGCATTATTAGTCTTTCGCAGTACAAAGTCCGGTATGTTGTCGATGCCACTGGACCTTTTATTCGCTCTCCACTTTAAAGCACTGCCAACAGTCTCAGTATTGACAAACCCAATTCCCCCAATGTCCACACGTACAATGTCCCCGTCCGCTGTCATAGTATCCCCAAACACCGTCATAGGTACAGTCCTGTCCAATGTCGAGATAGCCCGCTGAACTTCCACGTCAAATGGATCACTCCCCCCATTACCCGTGGCACGAGGTGGCCCAAAGAATGACTCGGCCAACAGATTTGCCTTCCCAGTATCGTCAGATACAAGCACGCCACCAGGGCCCTTCAAACTTTTTACTGGTGCGCGAACATTCAATCCCGCAGCCGATTTTACCTTCCGGAATGTCCTATTATTGACACGAATTCTACTCAGAAAATTCGTCCAATATTCTGTTTCAAACACCGCTATAGCACCCTGTATTATTCTATCAAGGTTCCTTATTTCGGCCTTCAACACACCATGCCTGCTAGGGTCACACCTGTGCAGCGTTCGCCTAAGCCTCTTCTTGTGTGCGATAAAGTTCAGAATATGAGACGGCAGTTCCAGCATACCCCTTCCCCGCACAGCCACCCTTGGGATCGAATGTTCCATAGCGTCAACAAATGCCCCTTCCATCGCCTCAATGCACCGGTCTATCTCAGTCTCTGTCACATTCCTATCAACTGGCAGACCTATGCCCGTCAAGTTCCCAGTCAGTCTATTCCTATATCGTCGAATGTCAATCCTGTCAAAGTCATACCTCGTCGGGCACTCCCTAGCCTCGAACTCCCCAGTAGTGAAAATGAGCTCTACCGCTCTGTGGTCCGACTCGTAATCCAATGTACGAAGTCCGTTCGAGGTAGTAGGAACAATGTCCCCCGTTGTCAAGAAAAAGTCAATGTATGATGACAGAACCGCGTTTATCCTCGTCGGCCCGTCAGTCCTCAGTACGTCAATATCAGGGCTCTCCAACAGTATCTCCTGCAACCTTCGACCATTAACGTTAGTATAGGGATCGCCCCAATACGGGTGTCTCGTGTTAAGGTCAGCACCTATCACTATACTGCAATCACCAGACAGTACTTGGACTGAATCGAAATACTCAGCCTCCAGTACCACCCCAGGTCTAAGGTACATGGAAATCACTACGATATCCCTGCCACCCACCCTACGAACGCGCACAGCAGTGTTCTCAATAGCACCCGTATTAAGAACGATCTCCTCACAAAGATACGTGCTCCTCACAAGAACGGCGGTTCCCCCACCACGTCTGTCCCGTCGGTCCTGTCTAAACGTCGTGTACCCACTTATGTCAAATCTGTGGCGGGCATTAAGACCATGCTCAGCCAACAGAACAATGTCCGGTTTGTTTTCCGTCAAGAACAATCCCAAGAAATGTCTTCTATGTCTAGAGACGATCGAGTTCACGTTAACAAAAATTATTTTCATGAAATTAGCCATGACGACCGAGTGATATTAGCATACCAAACAGCGCGCGGGACCTGTCCTCGTCCGTGCCCAATGTATGGTAATCATTAGCAAAACCGCCAATTCGGTCAAGACACCGCAGAAGACCACCCCCAAAGAAGCGCCTACAGTCACGATCTATAGTATCAAATTGCGCCATGGCAACACCCAACGACATATCAGCCGAAGGAGCCCCACGGGACCGCGAGGTAGTTCCCAAAGGAGCCGAACGCCCACCACCCTGAGCAGCCTTAGCAGCTGCAGCGTAAGAGACGCCCACCCTAGTACCGCCAGTGGGAGCGGACAAAACCTGAGGCCGATTACCACCAGTTTCCTTTTTCTTCTGCAATTTCCGAAGCAGTTCGATACGGCGAGGACAGTCCTTGGAACTGGCCACATGTCCCTCAGTACCACAATTCACACATTTAACTGTCAAACCCATCCTCCTGGATACTTGGCCCGTGACCGGATCAGTCACCAATACCTCCACATTATTATCCTCCTTTGGAGGCACACTGCACTTGCCTGGGCCATGGGACCCACCACATTTCACACACCGAAATGGCATGTGACAATTAGTCGAAACATGTCCAAAGCGCTGACAATTAAAGCACTGAGTGACGCCCTTCCTGATATATTTTCTAATATGCACCTTACAGCGCAAGATATACCTAATGGCATAAAATTTCCGGATATCCGAATCCCTGGACAACCCAACGACCCATTTGTCGTTACCTAATCTTGCTAACAGTGCTATTTGTGAAGTGTTTAAATAAAAAAATAATAATAAAACTAAAAGTGAAAAATGTCTGGTCGTGGTAAAGGTGGCAAAGTTAAGGGAAAGGCAAAGTCCCGTTCAAACCGTGCTGGTTTACAATTTCCCGTCGGTCGTATTCATCGTTTGTTGCGAAAAGGCAATTATGCTGAACGTGTTGGTGCCGGAGCTCCAGTATATTTAGCTGCTGTTATGGAATATTTGGCAGCTGAAGTTCTTGAGTTGGCTGGCAATGCTGCTCGTGACAACAAAAAGACGAGAATTATTCCACGTCATTTACAATTGGCCATCCGCAACGACGAAGAATTGAACAAGTTGTTGTCCGGCGTAACAATTGCTCAAGGTGGTGTCTTACCCAACATCCAGGCCGTTTTATTGCCCAAGAAAACTGAAAAGAAGGCTTAAATTATTTCAATTTATTGCTAAAATATTACAATGTGAGAATTATTTCATGCCAACCAACATACACATACATACATATATGAACCAACCGTCCTTTTCAGGACGACAAATTTATTTCCAAAAAGAGAAGTTTTGTTTAAAACAATTTTATTTTAACGAGAGGATGAAGAAGAAGAATTACAAAATACATTTTATTATAATGAATTTTTACCTAAAAACATTACTAAATATTTCCTTGTTTCTTCTTTCATGATTAAAAAACATTGCTCAAATTTGTGTGTGTGTACAGAGTGTATGTACACATTTTTTTCAACTTACAACAAAACTCGTTTGCTTTGGCACATGCATACATACATTCATGAGACTCGCCTTGTCTAACAGTACAATTTGTGTATACACAATAGAATCGTGTCGGTTTTATTTTGCCGAAGTCGTGTCTGCACGAAGAATTTCCTGTATACCTATTATTTGTCAAAGTACATATTTAACGTACATTACCTTTTGTAATGAATTGACTTTTTCAACATACATAAATTAATATTTTCATCCGCCTAGAAAAAAAAATTAATGATAGTCTTTGAGAAATGCTTTATTAGCATCTAACGAATTTTTCGTTTATAATTTTATTTATAGAATTAAGTATCTTTTGTAACGTTTTGAAAAATAATAAATTGAACACAACAAATAAAAATCTCTTTTTTAAAAATATTTGTGGTCCTGAAAAGGACCGATTGTTTTTAAATTTTGCCGCTGTTATTATTCCATTTACTTCATGTAGTATTTAACCGCCGAAGCCGTACAAAGTACGACCTTGTCTTTTCAAAGCATAAACAACATCCATAGCGGTGACAGTTTTTCTTTTGGCATGTTCAGTGTAGGTGACGGCATCACGGATGACATTTTCCAAAAATACCTTTAAAACACCACGGGTTTCTTCGTAGATCAAACCAGAAATACGTTTTACACCACCACGACGAGCCAAACGTCTAATAGCAGGCTTGGTAATACCTTGGATGTTATCACGCAACACTTTACGATGACGTTTAGCACCACCTTTTCCCAAGCCTTTACCACCTTTACCACGGCCAGTCATTTTTAGTCACTTTTTATTATTTTCACTTTAAACGCACTTCAGAAGAGATACACAAGAACTGTTAGCTTCCATTGCAAACCAACTTGTATTTATACCAAATTCAGATAAAGCTAGAATGAGTAAGTACTATAATACTGCACGTCTCTTTAGCTAAAAAATAAGAAAAAATCATCCACCATTTTACGATTAAATATACGCACACTACAATAAGATATGCCGGCATTTTCTATATAAACCGAGTAGACTGCTTGCAACACAACTATTCGTGTATTAACAGTGTTTCAGTGTTATTATCCAGTGTTTAATAAAAAATAGAAAAAAAGTGAAGTGAAAAATGGCTCGTACTAAGCAAACTGCTCGTAAATCGACTGGTGGAAAAGCACCACGTAAACAATTGGCTACCAAGGCAGCTCGTAAAAGTGCACCAGCTACTGGTGGTGTTAAGAAGCCACATCGTTTTCGCCCCGGTACAGTAGCTTTGCGTGAAATTCGTCGCTATCAGAAGAGTACTGAATTATTGATTCGCAAATTGCCCTTCCAACGGTTGGTTCGTGAAATTGCTCAAGATTTCAAGACTGATTTGCGTTTCCAGAGCTCTGCTGTGATGGCTCTTCAAGAAGCAAGTGAAGCGTATTTGGTTGGTCTCTTTGAAGATACCAACTTGTGTGCCATCCATGCTAAACGTGTCACTATTATGCCAAAAGATATTCAATTGGCCAGACGTATTCGTGGCGAACGTGCTTAAATTAAATGGCTGATGACAATAATTACTACTACTAAAACCGTACAAAATGTTTTAAAAATAATCGGTCCTTTTCAGGACCACAAAAACTTTTTATAATAAAGAGTAATATTTTTGTTTTACATATTTTAATAGGAGAAATATTTTATTTAAAAAAAAAACGTTAATAAGAGTATTATTTTCGTTCTACATATTTTAATAGGAGAAATATTAAAAAAAAGAATAGTTAATTAGCAAGTATAGCATTTTGAAAGTATTTTTTATTTTTAGTTCCACTATAGTGATGCCGTGCAAAATAATTGCTGCAGCTATGCACATATTAATAAAATGGAAAAGCCGTCGGCAAATTTATTTTGTAAATTTATGTTTTCTTTTTTTCAGATATGCATGAACATCTTTTTGTGTGATTTTTAAATAAATACTAGACTATTCCAGTTTACTGTCAAAATTTCCATTTCTTCCCTTGATTTTGCAATCAATCGGTCCTTTTCTCAGGACCACAAAAACTTTTTATAAAGAGTATTATTTTCGTTCTACATATTTTGATAGGAGAAATATTAAAAAAAAAATAGAATATTTAATTAGCAAGTATAGCATTTTGAAAGTATTTTTTATTTTTAGTTCCACTATAGTATGCCGTGCAAAATAAATATTACATATTAATAAAATGAAAAAGCCGTCGGCAATTTATTTTTGTAAATAAATATGCATACTTCGTTTTTACTTGATTTGACTGCGACTCTTTCTACCAAGTGATTTAAAAATGTTTATGCATCGTTATGGGATTTTCTTTTCCCGTATCAGCTTTTCTTTTTTCAGATATGCAAGAATATTTTATTGTTGTTTTATTTGATTTTTAAATAATTACTAGACTATTCCAGTTTACTGTCAAAATTTCGATTTCTTCCCTTGATTTCGCCTTATTCAAAGATTTACTAATTTTAAGATGCACTATTATCTTTTCAAGTAATAGTCAGGAAATTTATTATTATTAGCTCTGTTCAATAACTGAAAATTGTTAACAATTGTTAATAGTTATTACTAGAAGTGTTCGGTACGTGAACACTTTTCAGTGAAAACTATTAACAATTATTAACAATTTTCAGTTATTGAACAGAGCTATTATCATATAAAACCGAATGAATCAACAAAATGTATTCTCGTTTTTAGACTTTTTTCTACAAGATTTTAGTTCAACTAATGCAATAATGTAATAAGTATGTACAAGAAAAAAAGCAATTTGTTCAAATAATAAAAAAGTAGGATTTGATCTTACTTTTAAATTATTATATTTATTTAATTTTAATTTTTAAATACCGTTTTTAATTTTTAATATGTCAACAAATTGAAATTTTTCATTTAGATTTGTTCCTTTTGTTATGCCAATATTTTTCAAATGATGTGTGTATGTACATATGTATATCCTTCCATATACATATGTACATACATTATTAATGCTATAATTTACATAAAATACTTCGAAATCAAAAAGTATTTGACCGAAAATTTATATTTTTCTCAATATTTTGCTTTTACCGCTCCAATAGTATTGTACAAGGTAAAGTTAGTTTCACTATTCTGTTAAAAGATAACTTTTAAAATTGTTTATTTGTATAAAATGTAGAAGAGCAACAAAAATTTTGTATATATTTTTAAGAAAATACGCAGAAACGTTTTATTAATCAGCTCAGAAACGATCAGAAAAACTGCTGATTAACTATATAGTACTAAGGCGGTTATTATGTTTATAAAGTTGATTTTGTGATATTGTAGTTGAATTGTTTATTTGAAATCAGATAAATATACATTTTTGGACTATTTTTAATAAACAATTTGATTAAAAATGTTTTAATTCTCATTAGTTTTCATTCTTGTCCATTTTTCATATAATAGGATAAAGAAAAAATGTCAATGGAAACTTTGCAAATATGAGAAAATTTCTTTGTCATGGACTAAATTTTAAAATAATTTTTAAAAATCGAAAAACTAATAAAATTTTAAATTTCCTTTTACAACATAAAGAAAACATATAAAAGTTCCATATCAATAGATTTTATAAAATTTTTTTCTTGAATTTGTTAAAAAATTTTAAAGTTTTATTAATAATTTGCAATATTTTTTTCATGTTCTTGCTAAGAAAATGCTCATAGAATTTTTCATAATACGGAAAAAAACTTTTTTTCCATTTACAACCATTTTGGGATATCTAAGCTAGCAATATGTAAAAAAGGAAATATTAATTTTGCTAAAGCCTTTAAGAAAAAAATGAAAATATATAAAAAGTTTTGCTAAAATTTATTCACACTCGCACTAAAAATTTTCCAATATGCACACGTTGACTACTATTAGCTTCTCATACCTGGGATGTAAGCAAATTTTATGCCAGCAAAATGTAAATTGTGTTTTTAAACGAAAAAGTGTTATTTTCAAGTGAAGTTTTAGTGCATAAACAAAGTGAACAATAATGTCTGATTCTGCTGTTGTTGAAGCCACCGCATCTCCAGTAGCCGCCCCAGCTGCTGAGAAAAAAGCAAAGAAAGCTGCAAAGGCGAAAAAGCCATCTAGTGTCCCTAGTCATCCACCAACCCATCAAATGGTCGATGCTGCCATCAAAACACTAAAAGAACGTGGAGGTTCATCTCTACCAGCCATTAAGAAATACCTTACAAGTACTTACAAGGTAGATGCTCAAAAATTGGCTCCTTTCATCAAGAGATATTTGAAGAGTGCTGTAACTAGTGGAAAATTAATTCAAACTAAAGGTAAGGGTGCTTCTGGTTCATTTAAATTATCTGCTGCCGCCTCAAAAGATCCGAAAGCAAAGAAGCCAGCTGCGGAAAAGAAAAAGTCTGCTGTTGCTGCCGGCGACAAAAAGAAGAAGGCTAAAACAGCCAAAAAGGCGGCCCCTGCCGCAAAGAAACCATCGGCCGCTAAAAAGACTGCTGAGAAGAAGAAGACCGAAAAAGTCAAGGCAAAAACTGTCAAAAAGACTGGCACAGTTAAAGCAAAACCCGTCAAAAAGGCACCAGCAACTAAACCAAAAGCACCCAAAGCCAAGAGCGCCGTAGCAGCGAAACCCAAAAAGGCAGCCCCAGCAAAAAAGCCAGCAGCCAAAAAGGCCGCCTCCAAAAAGTAAATTGCTTTTTCTTCTTCAATGTAAACATTTTTTCGATATTCGAAAAAAGATTTATTTCCAAAAATAAAAAGCCCTTTTCAGGGCTACAAAATAATTTTATAAAGAGATTAAATTGAAAACATCTACAAATTAAAAACAAACAAAAATACTTAAATAGATAAGTATAATACTTAGTGCATTGGGTAACTTTATTTGCAAAAATAATACCTAGACTCCTTTTTTATTTGTAGATAATTAATTGTAAAGAAATTCAATTTCTAAATAAAAATAAATAAGCCATATTTATTTCAGGTCTACAAAATATTATCAGAGATCGAAAATATTTTTAGATTAAGTGCTAAAGAAAATTTAATTTCCACAAAATAAGAAAAAATTTTATAAAACAGCAAAATGTAAATAAATAAGAACTAAAAGCGGTTTTCCGACGGCTTTTTATAATAGAATATATAACGGGTGTTTTTTTTAGAGGTATAGAACTTCGAATTGAAATAAAACACAAGAAAATCGTTTTAATGTCCATCAATTTGGCTTTATTTTAAGGATAATTTTATGCCATTAATGTTTAAATATGATTTCGGGTATGTGGCCGCCGCGGCTGGCTCGAATAAAGCCAATTCTACAGGTCCAATTTTCAACCACTTTTTCGAGCATATGGGGCCGTATGTTGGCAATAACGCCACGAATGTTGGCTTCCAAGTCCCCTAACGTTTCTGGTTTGTTGGCGTAGACGAGCGACTTCACATATCCCCAAAGAAAATAATCCAATGGTGTCAAATCACACGATCTTGGTGGCCAATTGACAGGTCCATTCCGCGAAATTATGCGCTCATCGAATGTTTCCTTCAATAAATCGATTGTTACGTGCGCTGTGTGGCATGTAGCGCCGTCTTGTTGGAACCACAACTCATCCACATTCATGCCATCCAATTCGGGAACAAAATAGTCGGTTATCATGGCTCTATACCGGTCTCCATTAACGGTAACTGACTCTCCAGCATTATTTCGGAAGAAGTATGGCCCAATGACTCCACCAGCCCATAGAGCACACCAAACAGTCAGTTTTTGTAGATGTAATGGCGTCTCAAGGGTCTCATGTGGATTCTCTTCACTCCAAATGCGGCAATTTTGCTTGTTGACGTAGCCATTCAACCAAATTCAACCATTCAATAAAATGGACGGAGCTTGCGGTAAACTTCGCGAACTGAACCATTATTTTCGAAATAAATTTGCACGATTTGCAAGCGTTGTTCTTTTGTCAACCTGTTCATGATGAAATGGCAAACCAAACTAAATATTAATCACTTGACAGCTGACAAAATGGCCGCCAGTTAAAAAAGTGATGCCAACTTAAAGTTCTATACCTCAATAAAAAACACCCATTAGTACATACATAGTACACTGATAATGCGTACATTGATGTTAAAATGCCGTCGGCAAAACGCGTTTAATTATATATTCCAAAGTAAATAAAAAAAATGTACTGCAAATTAATAAATTGTCCACTTTATCGAGCCTTTGCTACAATAGCGATATAACATTGTCAATAAATGTTTAAAAACCAAAAATATTCAATCTCATTTTATATATTTTGGTACTGCAAATTAATAAATTGTCCACTTTATCGAGCCTTTGCTACAATAGCGATATAACATTGTCAATAAATGTTTAAAAACCAAAAATATTCAATCTCATTTTATATATTTTGGTTTATGTACGAACAAATAAAAAGACATTTTCACACGCTATTTATTTATATTTCTCCTTGCAATTATTTTTGTATAAAAAAATCGGCTATCTATCTGTTTTTACAATTTGGTTTGTGGCACTAAGAAGAGTCAGTTTGTTTGCTTGCTTAACAACGATTATATATTCTCGTCTTATTATTTTTGTATATAAAATACACATATTTTTCTTTTCAATTTATTTTATGGTTATTTTTAATTAAGAATAAATTTTCACTCACTTTTTATTTCATTAAGAATAAATTTTCACACACTTTCCCCTCTCAACTAATTTTTTGGACACAAAATGCACTATCTCTTTTTAAAATTCGTTTTGTGGCCCTGAAAAGGGCCTTTTTCTGTGTATTGTTGAATAAAAATATATATGATAACCATTGATGATTGGATGACAATTTATTTGGAGCTGGTGTATTTTGTTACGGCTTTAGTACCTTCACTGACAGCATGCTTAGCCAATTCACCGGGCAACAATAGACGGACAGCAGTTTGAATTTCCCGACTGGTGATTGTTGAACGCTTGTTGTAGTGAGCCAAACGGGAAGCTTCAGCAGCAATACGCTCAAAAATATCATTAACAAAACTGTTCATGATACTCATGGCCTTCGATGAGATACCAGTATCGGGATGTACTTGCTTCAACACTTTGTAAATGTAGATGGCATAACTTTCCTTGCGCTTACGCTTCTTGCCTTTATCGCTCTTTGTAATATTCTTTTGCGCTTTACCAGCCTTCTTTGCCGCTTTACCACTAGTTTTAGGAGGCATTATTCACTTTTCTTCACAACTTCACAAACACTTTTTTAACACTGTTCACAAATTTTTAAATTTTGCAGGAAAGTCACGCTTTATATACATTTTTTGAAAGAGTAAAAGACACATCGTTTCTGCTTCGGCTCTACATACACAGCTCACCCTTATGTGTATAAGCAAGAGCGCAAAGAAACTATAAATACCCACGATATCGTATGCAACTTCAACAGTTTGTGCTAACAGTGCTATTCAATTCAATTCATTTTTATTAAATCCCATATAATTTTTTACATTGAAAAAGTTCCAAAATTAAAAAACTAATACTACATTTGTTACATTTATATTATTCCTTACATACTAGCGTATCAATCAAGGACATCCAACTGTTTATATTTTTCTTACAAAGAAATATTTGCATCTTAAGTACATACGATTAAAAAATAAATAAAAATTAATTGCAATTACAAGGTTATTTTCTCCAAAAAGGGACTAAAAAGGAGACGCTTTTATAATTTCTTATAATAAGGAACCTAAACCTAGCTTAACTACCAGAACAAAAACACCTACAAACTAAAAATCGGAAGAATTAATATACAAAAGAGAGAGAGAGAGAGAGAGAGAGACAGGCTCTATTGAGCAGTATTATACACTACATCAACAATATCAAGTGTATTTACCCTCCTGTGGTAAAATAAAAGATCTGCACCGTTATAAAGGAGACCAGCCTCATTGAGGGTCAGCATGTCGGCAGGGGTGAGGTACTTGGAAAGCCGAACAGCCTCCAGGTTACCCACCCTTTCAAAACAGTTTCTTACAAGAACATTGTCCAGGGAACGTGCACCCTCTAAAAATTTTATGGCATTCCGTACCATGAAGACGTCAATCCTGCCAAAGTCAGCCCCTGTGTAAACAGATTCGTTCGACGGTCTACGAATCGTGCCATCGTACCCAATTGTAGGCCTAAGGCCCAGACAAGCGACCAGAATCCGCCTCTCCCATCTCCTAAGCCTCTCCATCTGGCAGGAGGAGATTCCAAACCAGACTGGAAAGGCATATGAGATGAGAGGCCGAATTACCTGGCGATATACCAAAAGGCGTATTCTCCGGTCAAGGCCCCCTCTACGTCTAAGTACACCCTGATACGCATTGAATGCCCCCTTCACCCTAACCAAAGCACTATCCACGTGACGATAATACTCAAACCTTTCATGGAATGTTACCCCCAGATATTTCATCCTATCCGAAGTCCCAACCGCTGTACCATCCATCACCAAGTCTGGAACATATGACCTCCAATTGGGATATATATTCCTGTACAAGCCCTTAAAAGCCATCGCAACCGTCTTTCGCATGTTAATATTCAGTTTCCACCTATCAAAATAACCGCTAAGGCTATCCAAATATCCACCCAGACGTCTATTAACACTACTGGCCCTGGCGCCCGAAGCCGCAAGCAGTATGTCATCAGCATATATCAACAAAAGATCACCCTCAGGTGGCCGAGGTATGTCCGATATATATATATTGTATAACACAGGACCCAGTAATGAACCCTGTGGTACACCAGCGGTAATCCGTCCCTCGTCCGACAGTGAATCCCTAACTCGCACAGCAAATCTCCGATCCTCCAGAAAGGCAGCCACAAGGCGGCATACATTCCTGTCAAATCCCAATCGTAGCAATTTGAAAATAATACCGTTCTGCCAAACCGTGTCAAAAGCCCTCGCGAAGTCCAGGCTCACTGCCGCTGTTCCGTACCTCCTATTCAGACCTCTCCCAACATAGTCAGTCAGCACCATAAGTGCATGTGATGTCGAAAGTCCGCGTCGAAAACCAAATTGAAAGTCATTCAGAATTCCACCTTCCTCAATCCTGCAATTAATTGCGGCCAATATGAAGGACTCAAAGAGTTTCCCAAAGGCCGACAAAAGTGATATGGGCCTGTAGCTGCCACTCTCAGAGAGATCAGATCCCCGTTTTGGTATTGGTACAACCAATGCCGCTCTCCACGCCCTCGGAAAGTAGCCAATATTGATACAATGATTGAAAACGATCGCCAAAAAACGCCATGTTGCATTATTAGTCTTTCGCAGTACAAAGTCCGGTATGTTGTCGATGCCACTGGACCTTTTATTCGCTCTCCACTTTAAAGCACTGCCAACAGTCTCAGTATTGACAAACCCAATTCCCCCAATGTCCACACGTACAATGTCCCCGTCCGCTGTCATAGTATCCCCAAACACCGTCATAGGTACAGTCCTGTCCAATGTCGAGATAGCCCGCTGAACTTCCACGTCAAATGGATCACTCCCCCCATTACCCGTGGCACGAGGTGGCCCAAAGAATGACTCGGCCAACAGATTTGCCTTCCCAGTATCGTCAGATACAAGCACGCCACCAGGGCCCTTCAAACTTTTTACTGGTGCGCGAACATTCAATCCCGCAGCCGATTTTACCTTCCGGAATGTCCTATTATTGACACGAATTCTACTCAGAAAATTCGTCCAATATTCTGTTTCAAACACCGCTATAGCACCCTGTATTATTCTATCAAGGTTCCTTATTTCGGCCTTCAACACACCATGCCTGCTAGGGTCACACCTGTGCAGCGTTCGCCTAAGCCTCTTCTTGTGTGCGATAAAGTTCAGAATATGAGACGGCAGTTCCAGCATACCCCTTCCCCGCACAGCCACCCTTGGGATCGAATGTTCCATAGCGTCAACAAATGCCCCTTCCATCGCCTCAATGCACCGGTCTATCTCAGTCTCTGTCACATTCCTATCAACTGGCAGACCTATGCCCGTCAAGTTCCCAGTCAGTCTATTCCTATATCGTCGAATGTCAATCCTGTCAAAGTCATACCTCGTCGGGCACTCCCTAGCCTCGAACTCCCCAGTAGTGAAAATGAGCTCTACCGCTCTGTGGTCCGACTCGTAATCCAATGTACGAAGTCCGTTCGAGGTAGTAGGAACAATGTCCCCCGTTGTCAAGAAAAAGTCAATGTATGATGACAGAACCGCGTTTATCCTCGTCGGCCCGTCAGTCCTCAGTACGTCAATATCAGGGCTCTCCAACAGTATCTCCTGCAACCTTCGACCATTAACGTTAGTATAGGGATCGCCCCAATACGGGTGTCTCGTGTTAAGGTCAGCACCTATCACTATACTGCAATCACCAGACAGTACTTGGACTGAATCGAAATACTCAGCCTCCAGTACCACCCCAGGTCTAAGGTACATGGAAATCACTACGATATCCCTGCCACCCACCCTACGAACGCGCACAGCAGTGTTCTCAATAGCACCCGTATTAAGAACGATCTCCTCACAAAGATACGTGCTCCTCACAAGAACGGCGGTTCCCCCACCACGTCTGTCCCGTCGGTCCTGTCTAAACGTCGTGTACCCACTTATGTCAAATCTGTGGCGGGCATTAAGACCATGCTCAGCCAACAGAACAATGTCCGGTTTGTTTTCCGTCAAGAACAATCCCAAGAAATGTCTTCTATGTCTAGAGACGATCGAGTTCACGTTAACAAAAATTATTTTCATGAAATTAGCCATGACGACCGAGTGATATTAGCATACCAAACAGCGCGCGGGACCTGTCCTCGTCCGTGCCCAATGTATGGTAATCATTAGCAAAACCGCCAATTCGGTCAAGACACCGCAGAAGACCACCCCCAAAGAAGCGCCTACAGTCACGATCTATAGTATCAAATTGCGCCATGGCAACACCCAACGACATATCAGCCGAAGGAGCCCCACGGGACCGCGAGGTAGTTCCCAAAGGAGCCGAACGCCCACCACCCTGAGCAGCCTTAGCAGCTGCAGCGTAAGAGACGCCCACCCTAGTACCGCCAGTGGGAGCGGACAAAACCTGAGGCCGATTACCACCAGTTTCCTTTTTCTTCTGCAATTTCCGAAGCAGTTCGATACGGCGAGGACAGTCCTTGGAACTGGCCACATGTCCCTCAGTACCACAATTCACACATTTAACTGTCAAACCCATCCTCCTGGATACTTGGCCCGTGACCGGATCAGTCACCAATACCTCCACATTATTATCCTCCTTTGGAGGCACACTGCACTTGCCTGGGCCATGGGACCCACCACATTTCACACACCGAAATGGCATGTGACAATTAGTCGAAACATGTCCAAAGCGCTGACAATTAAAGCACTGAGTGACGCCCTTCCTGATATATTTTCTAATATGCACCTTACAGCGCAAGATATACCTAATGGCATAAAATTTCCGGATATCCGAATCCCTGGACAACCCAACGACCCATTTGTCGTTACCTAATCTTGCTAACAGTGCTATTTGTGAAGTGTTTAAATAAAAAAATAATAATAAAACTAAAAGTGAAAAATGTCTGGTCGTGGTAAAGGTGGCAAAGTTAAGGGAAAGGCAAAGTCCCGTTCAAACCGTGCTGGTTTACAATTTCCCGTCGGTCGTATTCATCGTTTGTTGCGCAAAGGCAATTATGCTGAACGTGTTGGTGCCGGAGCTCCAGTATATTTAGCTGCTGTTATGGAATATTTGGCAGCTGAAGTTCTTGAGTTGGCTGGCAATGCTGCTCGTGACAACAAAAAGACGAGAATTATTCCACGTCATTTACAATTGGCCATCCGCAACGACGAAGAATTGAACAAGTTGTTGTCCGGCGTAACAATTGCTCAAGGTGGTGTCTTACCCAACATCCAGGCCGTTTTATTGCCCAAGAAAACTGAAAAGAAGGCTTAAATTATTTCAATTTATTGCTAAAATATTACAATGTGAGAATTATTTCATGCCAACCAACATACACATACATACATATATGAACCAACCGTCCTTTTCAGGACGACAAATTTATTTCCAAAAAGAGAAGTTTTGTTTAAAACAATTTTATTTTAACGAGAGGATGAAGAAGAAGAATTACAAAATACATTTTATTATAATGAATTTTTACCTAAAAACATTACTAAATATTTCCTTGTTTCTTCTTTCATGATTAAAAAACATTGCTCAAATTTGTGTGTGTGTACAGAGTGTATGTACACATTTTTTTCAACTTACAACAAAACTCGTTTGCTTTGGCACATGCATACATACATTCATGAGACTCGCCTTGTCTAACAGTACAATTTGTGTATACACAATAGAATCGTGTCGGTTTTATTTTGCCGAAGTCGTGTCTGCACGAAGAATTTCCTGTATACCTATTATTTGTCAAAGTACATATTTAACGTACATTACCTTTTGTAATGAATTGACTTTTTCAACATACATAAATTAATATTTTCATCCGCCTAGAAAAAAAAATTAATGATAGTCTTTGAGAAATGCTTTATTAGCATCTAACGAATTTTTCGTTTATAATTTTATTTATAGAATTAAGTATCTTTTGTAACGTTTTGAAAAATAATAAATTGAACACAACAAATAAAAATCTCTTTTTTAAAAATATTTGTGGTCCTGAAAAGGACCGATTGTTTTTAAATTTTGCCGCTGTTATTATTCCATTTACTTCATGTAGTATTTAACCGCCGAAGCCGTACAAAGTACGACCTTGTCTTTTCAAAGCATAAACAACATCCATAGCGGTGACAGTTTTTCTTTTGGCATGTTCAGTGTAGGTGACGGCATCACGGATGACATTTTCCAAAAATACCTTTAAAACACCACGGGTTTCTTCGTAGATCAAACCAGAAATACGTTTTACACCACCACGACGAGCCAAACGTCTAATAGCAGGCTTGGTAATACCTTGGATGTTATCACGCAACACTTTACGATGACGTTTAGCACCACCTTTTCCCAAGCCTTTACCACCTTTACCACGGCCAGTCATTTTTAGTCACTTTTTATTATTTTCACTTTAAACGCACTTCAGAAGAGATACACAAGAACTGTTAGCTTCCATTGCAAACCAACTTGTATTTATACCAAATTCAGATAAAGCTAGAATGAGTAAGTACTATAATACTGCACGTCTCTTTAGCTAAAAAATAAGAAAAAATCATCCACCATTTTACGATTAAATATACGCACACTACAATAAGATATGCCGGCATTTTCTATATAAACCGAGTAGACTGCTTGCAACACAACTATTCGTGTATTAACAGTGTTTCAGTGTTATTATCCAGTGTTTAATAAAAAATAGAAAAAAAGTGAAGTGAAAAATGGCTCGTACTAAGCAAACTGCTCGTAAATCGACTGGTGGAAAAGCACCACGTAAACAATTGGCTACCAAGGCAGCTCGTAAAAGTGCACCAGCTACTGGTGGTGTTAAGAAGCCACATCGTTTTCGCCCCGGTACAGTAGCTTTGCGTGAAATTCGTCGCTATCAGAAGAGTACTGAATTATTGATTCGCAAATTGCCCTTCCAACGGTTGGTTCGTGAAATTGCTCAAGATTTCAAGACTGATTTGCGTTTCCAGAGCTCTGCTGTGATGGCTCTTCAAGAAGCAAGTGAAGCGTATTTGGTTGGTCTCTTTGAAGATACCAACTTGTGTGCCATCCATGCTAAACGTGTCACTATTATGCCAAAAGATATTCAATTGGCCAGACGTATTCGTGGCGAACGTGCTTAAATTAAATGGCTGATGACAATAATTACTACTACTAAAACCGTACAAAATGTTTTAAAAATAATCGGTCCTTTTCAGGACCACAAAAACTTTTTATAATAAAGAGTAATATTTTTGTTTTACATATTTTAATAGGAGAAATATTTTATTTAAAAAAAAAACGTTAATAAGAGTATTATTTTCGTTCTACATATTTTAATAGGAGAAATATTAAAAAAAAGAATAGTTAATTAGCAAGTATAGCATTTTGAAAGTATTTTTTATTTTTAGTTCCACTATAGTGATGCCGTGCAAAATAATTGCTGCAGCTATGCACATATTAATAAAATGGAAAAGCCGTCGGCAAATTTATTTTGTAAATTTATGTTTTCTTTTTTTCAGATATGCATGAACATCTTTTTGTGTGATTTTTAAATAAATACTAGACTATTCCAGTTTACTGTCAAAATTTCCATTTCTTCCCTTGATTTTGCAATCAATCGGTCCTTTTCTCAGGACCACAAAAACTTTTTATAAAGAGTATTATTTTCGTTCTACATATTTTGATAGGAGAAATATTAAAAAAAAAATAGAATATTTAATTAGCAAGTATAGCATTTTGAAAGTATTTTTTATTTTTAGTTCCACTATAGTATGCCGTGCAAAATAAATATTACATATTAATAAAATGAAAAAGCCGTCGGCAATTTATTTTTGTAAATAAATATGCATACTTCGTTTTTACTTGATTTGACTGCGACTCTTTCTACCAAGTGATTTAAAAATGTTTATGCATCGTTATGGGATTTTCTTTTCCCGTATCAGCTTTTCTTTTTTCAGATATGCAAGAATATTTTATTGTTGTTTTATTTGATTTTTAAATAATTACTAGACTATTCCAGTTTACTGTCAAAATTTCGATTTCTTCCCTTGATTTCGCCTTATTCAAAGATTTACTAATTTTAAGATGCACTATTATCTTTTCAAGTAATAGTCAGGAAATTTATTATTATTAGCTCTGTTCAATAACTGAAAATTGTTAACAATTGTTAATAGTTATTACTAGAAGTGTTCGGTACGTGAACACTTTTCAGTGAAAACTATTAACAATTATTAACAATTTTCAGTTATTGAACAGAGCTATTATCATATAAAACCGAATGAATCAACAAAATGTATTCTCGTTTTTAGACTTTTTTCTACAAGATTTTAGTTCAACTAATGCAATAATGTAATAAGTATGTACAAGAAAAAAAAACAATTTGTTCAAATAATAAAAAAGTAGGATTTGATCTTACTTTTAAATTATTATATTTATTTAATTTTAATTTTTAAATACCGTTTTTAATTTTTAATATGTCAACAAATTGAAATTTTTCATTTAGATTTGTTCCTTTTGTTATGCCAATATTTTTCAAATGATGTGTGTATGTACATATGTATATCCTTCCATATACATATGTACATACATTATTAATGCTATAATTTACATAAAATACTTCGAAATCAAAAAGTATTTGACCGAAAATTTATATTTTTCTCAATATTTTGCTTTTACCGCTCCAATAGTATTGTACAAGGTAAAGTTAGTTTCACTATTCTGTTAAAAGATAACTTTTAAAATTGTTTATTTGTATAAAATGTAGAAGAGCAACAAAAATTTTGTATATATTTTTAAGAAAATACGCAGAAACGTTTTATTAATCAGCTCAGAAACGATCAGAAAAACTGCTGATTAACTATATAGTACTAAGGCGGTTATTATGTTTATAAAGTTGATTTTGTGATATTGTAGTTGAATTGTTTATTTGAAATCAGATAAATATACATTTTTGGACTATTTTTAATAAACAATTTGATTAAAAATGTTTTAATTCTCATTAGTTTTCATTCTTGTCCATTTTTCATATAATAGGATAAAGAAAAAATGTCAATGGAAACTTTGCAAATATGAGAAAATTTCTTTGTCATGGACTAAATTTTAAAATAATTTTTAAAAATCGAAAAACTAATAAAATTTTAAATTTCCTTTTACAACATAAAGAAAACATATAAAAGTTCCATATCAATAGATTTTATAAAATTTTTTTCTTGAATTTGTTAAAAAATTTTAAAGTTTTATTAATAATTTGCAATATTTTTTTCATGTTCTTGCTAAGAAAATGCTCATAGAATTTTTCATAATACGGAAAAAAACTTTTTTTCCATTTACAACCATTTTGGGATATCTAAGCTAGCAATATGTAAAAAAGGAAATATTAATTTTGCTAAAGCCTTTAAGAAAAAAATGAAAATATATAAAAAGTTTTGCTAAAATTTATTCACACTCGCACTAAAAATTTTCCAATATGCACACGTTGACTACTATTAGCTTCTCATACCTGGGATGTAAGCAAATTTTATGCCAGCAAAATGTAAATTGTGTTTTTAAACGAAAAAGTGTTATTTTCAAGTGAAGTTTTAGTGCATAAACAAAGTGAACAATAATGTCTGATTCTGCTGTTGTTGAAGCCACCGCATCTCCAGTAGCCGCCCCAGCTGCTGAGAAAAAAGCAAAGAAAGCTGCAAAGGCGAAAAAGCCATCTAGTGTCCCTAGTCATCCACCAACCCATCAAATGGTCGATGCTGCCATCAAAACACTAAAAGAACGTGGAGGTTCATCTCTACCAGCCATTAAGAAATACCTTACAAGTACTTACAAGGTAGATGCTCAAAAATTGGCTCCTTTCATCAAGAGATATTTGAAGAGTGCTGTAACTAGTGGAAAATTAATTCAAACTAAAGGTAAGGGTGCTTCTGGTTCATTTAAATTATCTGCTGCCGCCTCAAAAGATCCGAAAGCAAAGAAGCCAGCTGCGGAAAAGAAAAAGTCTGCTGTTGCTGCCGGCGACAAAAAGAAGAAGGCTAAAACAGCCAAAAAGGCGGCCCCTGCCGCAAAGAAACCATCGGCCGCTAAAAAGACTGCTGAGAAGAAGAAGACCGAAAAAGTCAAGGCAAAAACTGTCAAAAAGACTGGCACAGTTAAAGCAAAACCCGTCAAAAAGGCACCAGCAACTAAACCAAAAGCACCCAAAGCCAAGAGCGCCGTAGCAGCGAAACCCAAAAAGGCAGCCCCAGCAAAAAAGCCAGCAGCCAAAAAGGCCGCCTCCAAAAAGTAAATTGCTTTTTCTTCTTCAATGTAAACATTTTTTCGATATTCGAAAAAAGATTTATTTCCAAAAATAAAAAGCCCTTTTCAGGGCTACAAAATAATTTTATAAAGAGATTAAATTGAAAACATCTACAAATTAAAAACAAACAAAAATACTTAAATAGATAAGTATAATACTTAGTGCATTGGGTAACTTTATTTGCAAAAATAATACCTAGACTCCTTTTTTATTTGTAGATAATTAATTGTAAAGAAATTCAATTTCTAAATAAAAATAAATAAGCCATATTTATTTCAGGTCTACAAAATATTATCAGAGATCGAAAATATTTTTAGATTAAGTGCTAAAGAAAATTTAATTTCCACAAAATAAGAAAAAATTTTATAAAACAGCAAAATGTAAATAAATAAGAACTAAAAGCGGTTTTCCGACGGCTTTTTATAATAGAATATATAGTACATACATAGTACACTGATAATGCGTACATTGATGTTAAAATGCCGTCGGCAAAACGCGTTTAATTATATATTCCAAAGTAAATAAAAAAAATGTACTGCAAATTAATAAATTGTCCACTTTATCGAGCCTTTGCTACAATAGCGATATAACATTGTCAATAAATGTTTAAAAACCAAAAATATTCAATCTCATTTTATATATTTTGGTACTGCAAATTAATAAATTGTCCACTTTATCGAGCCTTTGCTACAATAGCGATATAACATTGTCAATAAATGTTTAAAAACCAAAAATATTCAATCTCATTTTATATATTTTGGTTTATGTACGAACAAATAAAAAGACATTTTCACACGCTATTTATTTATATTTCTCCTTGCAATTATTTTTGTATAAAAAAATCGGCTATCTATCTGTTTTTACAATTTGGTTTGTGGCACTAAGAAGAGTCAGTTTGTTTGCTTGCTTAACAACGATTATATATTCTCGTCTTATTATTTTTGTATATAAAATACACATATTTTTCTTTTCAATTTATTTTATGGTTATTTTTAATTAAGAATAAATTTTCACTCACTTTTTATTTCATTAAGAATAAATTTTCACACACTTTCCCCTCTCAACTAATTTTTTGGACACAAAATGCACTATCTCTTTTTAAAATTCGTTTTGTGGCCCTGAAAAGGGCCTTTTTCTGTGTATTGTTGAATAAAAATATATATGATAACCATTGATGATTGGATGACAATTTATTTGGAGCTGGTGTATTTTGTTACGGCTTTAGTACCTTCACTGACAGCATGCTTAGCCAATTCACCGGGCAACAATAGACGGACAGCAGTTTGAATTTCCCGACTGGTGATTGTTGAACGCTTGTTGTAGTGAGCCAAACGGGAAGCTTCAGCAGCAATACGCTCAAAAATATCATTAACAAAACTGTTCATGATACTCATGGCCTTCGATGAGATACCAGTATCGGGATGTACTTGCTTCAACACTTTGTAAATGTAGATGGCATAACTTTCCTTGCGCTTACGCTTCTTGCCTTTATCGCTCTTTGTAATATTCTTTTGCGCTTTACCAGCCTTCTTTGCCGCTTTACCACTAGTTTTAGGAGGCATTATTCACTTTTCTTCACAACTTCACAAACACTTTTTTAACACTGTTCACAAATTTTTAAATTTTGCAGGAAAGTCACGCTTTATATACATTTTTTGAAAGAGTAAAAGACACATCGTTTCTGCTTCGGCTCTACATACACAGCTCACCCTTATGTGTATAAGCAAGAGCGCAAAGAAACTATAAATACCCACGATATCGTATGCAACTTCAACAGTTTGTGCTAACAGTGCTATTTGTGAAGTGTTTAAATAAAAAAATAATAATAAAACTAAAAGTGAAAAATGTCTGGTCGTGGTAAAGGTGGCAAAGTTAAGGGAAAGGCAAAGTCCCGTTCAAACCGTGCTGGTTTACAATTTCCCGTCGGTCGTATTCATCGTTTGTTGCGCAAAGGCAATTATGCTGAACGTGTTGGTGCCGGAGCTCCAGTATATTTAGCTGCTGTTATGGAATATTTGGCAGCTGAAGTTCTTGAGTTGGCTGGCAATGCTGCTCGTGACAACAAAAAGACGAGAATTATTCCACGTCATTTACAATTGGCCATCCGCAACGACGAAGAATTGAACAAGTTGTTGTCCGGCGTAACAATTGCTCAAGGTGGTGTCTTACCCAACATCCAGGCCGTTTTATTGCCCAAGAAAACTGAAAAGAAGGCTTAAATTATTTCAATTTATTGCTAAAATAATACAATGTGAGAATTATTTCATGCCAACCAACATACACATACATACATATATGAACCAACCGTCCTTTTCAGGACGACAAATTTATTTCCAAAAAGAGAAGTTTTGTTTAAAACAATTTTATTTTAACGAGAGGATGAAGAAGAAGAATTACAAAATACATTTTATTAGAATGAATTTTTACCTAAAAACATTACTAAATATTTCCTTGTTTCTTCTTTCATGATTAAAAAACATTGCTCAAATTTGTGTGTGTGTACAGAGTGTATGTACACATTTTTTTCAACTTACAACAAAACTCGTTTGCTTTGGCACATGCATACATACATTCATGAGACTCGCCTTGTCTAACAGTACAATTTGTGTATACACAATAGAATCGTGTCGGTTTTATTTTGCCGAAGTCGTGTCTGCACGAAGAATTTCCTGTATACCTATTATTTGTCAAAGTACATATTTAACGTACATTACCTTTTGTAATGAATTGACTTTTTCAACATACATAAATTAATATTTTCATCCGCCTAGAAAAAAAATTAATGATAGTCTTTGAGAAATGCTTTATTAGCATCTAACGAATTTTTCGTTTATAATTTTATTTATAGAATTAAGTATCTTTTGTAACGTTTTGAAAAATAATAAATTGAACACAACAAATAAAAATCTCTTTTTTAAAAATATTTGTGGTCCTGAAAAGGACCGATTGTTTTTAAATTTTGCCGCTGTTATTATTCCATTTACTTCATGTAGTATTTAACCGCCGAAGCCGTACAAAGTACGACCTTGTCTTTTCAAAGCATAAACAACATCCATAGCGGTGACAGTTTTTCTTTTGGCATGTTCAGTGTAGGTGACGGCATCACGGATGACATTTTCCAAAAATACCTTTAAAACACCACGGGTTTCTTCGTAGATCAAACCAGAAATACGTTTTACACCACCACGACGAGCCAAACGTCTAATAGCAGGCTTGGTAATACCTTGGATGTTATCACGCAACACTTTACGATGACGTTTAGCACCACCTTTTCCCAAGCCTTTACCACCTTTACCACGGCCAGTCATTTTTAGTCACTTTTTATTATTTTCACTTTAAACGCACTTCAGAAGAGATACACAAGAACTGTTAGCTTCCATTGCAAACCAACTTGTATTTATACCAAATTCAGATAAAGCTAGAATGAGTAAGTACTATAATACTGCACGTCTCTTTAGCTAAAAAATAAGAAAAAATCATCCACCATTTTACGATTAAATATACGCACACTACAATAAGATATGCCGGCATTTTCTATATAAACCGAGTAGACTGCTTGCAACACAACTATTCGTGTATTAACAGTGTTTCAGTGTTATTATCCAGTGTTTAATAAAAAATAGAAAAAAAGTGAAGTGAAAAATGGCTCGTACTAAGCAAACTGCTCGTAAATCGACTGGTGGAAAAGCACCACGTAAACAATTGGCTACCAAGGCAGCTCGTAAAAGTGCACCAGCTACTGGTGGTGTTAAGAAGCCACATCGTTTTCGCCCCGGTACAGTAGCTTTGCGTGAAATTCGTCGCTATCAGAAGAGTACTGAATTATTGATTCGCAAATTGCCCTTCCAACGGTTGGTTCGTGAAATTGCTCAAGATTTCAAGACTGATTTGCGTTTCCAGAGCTCTGCTGTGATGGCTCTTCAAGAAGCAAGTGAAGCGTATTTGGTTGGTCTCTTTGAAGATACCAACTTGTGTGCCATCCATGCTAAACGTGTCACTATTATGCCAAAAGATATTCAATTGGCCAGACGTATTCGTGGCGAACGTGCTTAAATTAAATGGCTGATGACAATAATTACTACTACTAAAACCGTACAAAATGTTTTAAAAATAATCGGTCCTTTTCAGGACCACAAAAACTTTTTATAATAAAGAGTAATATTTTTGTTTTACATATTTTAATAGGAGAAATATTTTATTTAAAAAAAAAACGTTAATAAGAGTATTATTTTCGTTCTACATATTTTAATAGGAGAAATATTAAAAAAAAGAATAGTTAATTAGCAAGTATAGCATTTTGAAAGTATTTTTTATTTTTAGTTCCACTATAGTGATGCCGTGCAAAATAATTGCTGCAGCTATGCACATATTAATAAAATGGAAAAGCCGTCGGCAAATTTATTTTGTAAATTTATGTTTTCTTTTTTTCAGATATGCATGAACATCTTTTTGTGTGATTTTTAAATAAATACTAGACTATTCCAGTTTACTGTCAAAATTTCCATTTCTTCCCTTGATTTTGCAATCAATCGGTCCTTTTCTCAGGACCACAAAAACTTTTTATAAAGAGTATTATTTTCGTTCTACATATTTTGATAGGAGAAATATTAAAAAAAAAATAGAATATTTAATTAGCAAGTATAGCATTTTGAAAGTATTTTTTATTTTTAGTTCCACTATAGTATGCCGTGCAAAATAAATATTACATATTAATAAAATGAAAAAGCCGTCGGCAATTTATTTTTGTAAATAAATATGCATACTTCGTTTTTACTTGATTTGACTGCGACTCTTTCTACCAAGTGATTTAAAAATGTTTATGCATCGTTATGGGATTTTCTTTTCCCGTATCAGCTTTTCTTTTTTCAGATATGCAAGAATATTTTATTGTTGTTTTATTTGATTTTTAAATAATTACTAGACTATTCCAGTTTACTGTCAAAATTTCGATTTCTTCCCTTGATTTCGCCTTATTCAAAGATTTACTAATTTTAAGATGCACTATTATCTTTTCAAGTAATAGTCAGGAAATTTATTATTATTAGCTCTGTTCAATAACTGAAAATTGTTAACAATTGTTAATAGTTATTACTAGAAGTGTTCGGTACGTGAACACTTTTCAGTGAAAACTATTAACAATTATTAACAATTTTCAGTTATTGAACAGAGCTATTATCATATAAAACCGAATGAATCAACAAAATGTATTCTCGTTTTTAGACTTTTTTCTACAAGATTTTAGTTCAACTAATGCAATAATGTAATAAGTATGTACAAGAAAAAAAAACAATTTGTTCAAATAATAAAAAAGTAGGATTTGATCTTACTTTTAAATTATTATATTTATTTAATTTTAATTTTTAAATACCGTTTTTAATTTTTAATATGTCAACAAATTGAAATTTTTCATTTAGATTTGTTCCTTTTGTTATGCCAATATTTTTCAAATGATGTGTGTATGTACATATGTATATCCTTCCATATACATATGTACATACATTATTAATGCTATAATTTACATAAAATACTTCGAAATCAAAAAGTATTTGACCGAAAATTTATATTTTTCTCAATATTTTGCTTTTACCGCTCCAATAGTATTGTACAAGGTAAAGTTAGTTTCACTATTCTGTTAAAAGATAACTTTTAAAATTGTTTATTTGTATAAAATGTAGAAGAGCAACAAAAATTTTGTATATATTTTTAAGAAAATACGCAGAAACGTTTTATTAATCAGCTCAGAAACGATCAGAAAAACTGCTGATTAACTATATAGTACTAAGGCGGTTATTATGTTTATAAAGTTGATTTTGTGATATTGTAGTTGAATTGTTTATTTGAAATCAGATAAATATACATTTTTGGACTATTTTTAATAAACAATTTGATTAAAAATGTTTTAATTCTCATTAGTTTTCATTCTTGTCCATTTTTCATATAATAGGATAAAGAAAAAATGTCAATGGAAACTTTGCAAATATGAGAAAATTTCTTTGTCATGGACTAAATTTTAAAATAATTTTTAAAAATCGAAAAACTAATAAAATTTTAAATTTCCTTTTACAACATAAAGAAAACATATAAAAGTTCCATATCAATAGATTTTATAAAATTTTTTTCTTGAATTTGTTAAAAAATTTTAAAGTTTTATTAATAATTTGCAATATTTTTTTCATGTTCTTGCTAAGAAAATGCTCATAGAATTTTTCATAATACGGAAAAAAACTTTTTTTCCATTTACAACCATTTTGGGATATCTAAGCTAGCAATATGTAAAAAAGGAAATATTAATTTTGCTAAAGCCTTTAAGAAAAAAATGAAAATATATAAAAAGTTTTGCTAAAATTTATTCACACTCGCACTAAAAATTTTCCAATATGCACACGTTGACTACTATTAGCTTCTCATACCTGGGATGTAAGCAAATTTTATGCCAGCAAAATGTAAATTGTGTTTTTAAACGAAAAAGTGTTATTTTCAAGTGAAGTTTTAGTGCATAAACAAAGTGAACAATAATGTCTGATTCTGCTGTTGTTGAAGCCACCGCATCTCCAGTAGCCGCCCCA
Source organism: Panzeria rudis (assembly GCA_956483635.1). Classification (NCBI taxonomy): domain Eukaryota; kingdom Metazoa; phylum Arthropoda; class Insecta; order Diptera; family Tachinidae; genus Panzeria; species Panzeria rudis. The sequence goes on from OY101450.1 coordinate 49,171,380, forward strand.
GCTGCTGAGAAAAAAGCAAAGAAAGCTGCAAAGGCGAAAAAGCCATCTAGTGTCCCTAGTCATCCACCAACCCATCAAATGGTCGATGCTGCCATCAAAACACTAAAAGAACGTGGAGGTTCATCTCTACCAGCCATTAAGAAATACCTTACAAGTACTTACAAGGTAGATGCTCAAAAATTGGCTCCTTTCATCAAGAGATATTTGAAGAGTGCTGTAACTAGTGGAAAATTAATTCAAACTAAAGGTAAGGGTGCTTCTGGTTCATTTAAATTATCTGCTGCCGCCTCAAAAGATCCGAAAGCAAAGAAGCCAGCTGCGGAAAAGAAAAAGTCTGCTGTTGCTGCCGGCGACAAAAAGAAGAAGGCTAAAACAGCCAAAAAGGCGGCCCCTGCCGCAAAGAAACCATCGGCCGCTAAAAAGACTGCTGAGAAGAAGAAGACCGAAAAAGTCAAGGCAAAAACTGTCAAAAAGACTGGCACAGTTAAAGCAAAACCCGTCAAAAAGGCACCAGCAACTAAACCAAAAGCACCCAAAGCCAAGAGCGCCGTAGCAGCGAAACCCAAAAAGGCAGCCCCAGCAAAAAAGCCAGCAGCCAAAAAGGCCGCCTCCAAAAAGTAAATTGCTTTTTCTTCTTCAATGTAAACATTTTTTCGATATTCGAAAAAAGATTTATTTCCAAAAATAAAAAGCCCTTTTCAGGGCTACAAAATAATTTTATAAAGAGATTAAATTGAAAACATCTACAAATTAAAAACAAACAAAAATACTTAAATAGATAAGTATAATACTTAGTGCATTGGGTAACTTTATTTGCAAAAATAATACCTAGACTCCTTTTTTATTTGTAGATAATTAATTGTAAAGAAATTCAATTTCTAAATAAAAATAAATAAGCCATATTTATTTCAGGTCTACAAAATATTATCAGAGATCGAAAATATTTTTAGATTAAGTGCTAAAGAAAATTTAATTTCCACAAAATAAGAAAAAATTTTATAAAACAGCAAAATGTAAATAAATAAGAACTAAAAGCGGTTTTCCGACGGCTTTTTATAATAGAATATATAGTACATACATAGTACACTGATAATGCGTACATTGATGTTAAAATGCCGTCGGCAAAACGCGTTTAATTATATATTCCAAAGTAAATAAAAAAAATGTACTGCAAATTAATAAATTGTCCACTTTATCGAGCCTTTGCTACAATAGCGATATAACATTGTCAATAAATGTTTAAAAACCAAAAATATTCAATCTCATTTTATATATTTTGGTACTGCAAATTAATAAATTGTCCACTTTATCGAGCCTTTGCTACAATAGCGATATAACATTGTCAATAAATGTTTAAAAACCAAAAATATTCAATCTCATTTTATATATTTTGGTTTATGTACGAACAAATAAAAAGACATTTTCACACGCTATTTATTTATATTTCTCCTTGCAATTATTTTTGTATAAAAAAATCGGCTATCTATCTGTTTTTACAATTTGGTTTGTGGCACTAAGAAGAGTCAGTTTGTTTGCTTGCTTAACAACGATTATATATTCTCGTCTTATTATTTTTGTATATAAAATACACATATTTTTCTTTTCAATTTATTTTATGGTTATTTTTAATTAAGAATAAATTTTCACTCACTTTTTATTTCATTAAGAATAAATTTTCACACACTTTCCCCTCTCAACTAATTTTTTGGACACAAAATGCACTATCTCTTTTTAAAATTCGTTTTGTGGCCCTGAAAAGGGCCTTTTTCTGTGTATTGTTGAATAAAAATATATATGATAACCATTGATGATTGGATGACAATTTATTTGGAGCTGGTGTATTTTGTTACGGCTTTAGTACCTTCACTGACAGCATGCTTAGCCAATTCACCGGGCAACAATAGACGGACAGCAGTTTGAATTTCCCGACTGGTGATTGTTGAACGCTTGTTGTAGTGAGCCAAACGGGAAGCTTCAGCAGCAATACGCTCAAAAATATCATTAACAAAACTGTTCATGATACTCATGGCCTTCGATGAGATACCAGTATCGGGATGTACTTGCTTCAACACTTTGTAAATGTAGATGGCATAACTTTCCTTGCGCTTACGCTTCTTGCCTTTATCGCTCTTTGTAATATTCTTTTGCGCTTTACCAGCCTTCTTTGCCGCTTTACCACTAGTTTTAGGAGGCATTATTCACTTTTCTTCACAACTACACAAACACTTTTTTAACACTGTTCACAAATTTTTAAATTTTGCAGGAAAGTCACGCTTTATATACATTTTTTGAAAGAGTAAAAGACACATCGTTTCTGCTTCGGCTCTACATACACAGCTCACCCTTATGTGTATAAGCAAGAGCGCAAAGAAACTATAAATACCCACGATATCGTATGCAACTTCAACAGTTTGTGCTAACAGTGCTATTTGTGAAGTGTTTAAATAAAAAAATAATAATAAAACTAAAAGTGAAAAATGTCTGGTCGTGGTAAAGGTGGCAAAGTTAAGGGAAAGGCAAAGTCCCGTTCAAACCGTGCTGGTTTACAATTTCCCGTCGGTCGTATTCATCGTTTGTTGCGCAAAGGCAATTATGCTGAACGTGTTGGTGCCGGAGCTCCAGTATATTTAGCTGCTGTTATGGAATATTTGGCAGCTGAAGTTCTTGAGTTGGCTGGCAATGCTGCTCGTGACAACAAAAAGACGAGAATTATTCCACGTCATTTACAATTGGCCATCCGCAACGACGAAGAATTGAACAAGTTGTTGTCCGGCGTAACAATTGCTCAAGGTGGTGTCTTACCCAACATCCAGGCCGTTTTATTGCCCAAGAAAACTGAAAAGAAGGCTTAAATTATTTCAATTTATTGCTAAAATAATACAATGTGAGAATTATTTCATGCCAACCAACATACACATACATACATATATGAACCAACCGTCCTTTTCAGGACGACAAATTTATTTCCAAAAAGAGAAGTTTTGTTTAAAACAATTTTATTTTAACGAGAGGATGAAGAAGAAGAATTACAAAATACATTTTATTAGAATGAATTTTTACCTAAAAACATTACTAAATATTTCCTTGTTTCTTCTTTCATGATTAAAAAACATTGCTCAAATTTGTGTGTGTGTACAGAGTGTATGTACACATTTTTTTCAACTTACAACAAAACTCGTTTGCTTTGGCACATGCATACATACATTCATGAGACTCGCCTTGTCTAACAGTACAATTTGTGTATACACAATAGAATCGTGTCGGTTTTATTTTGCCGAAGTCGTGTCTGCACGAAGAATTTCCTGTATACCTATTATTTGTCAAAGTACATATTTAACGTACATTACCTTTTGTAATGAATTGACTTTTTCAACATACATAAATTAATATTTTCATCCGCCTAGAAAAAAAATTAATGATAGTCTTTGAGAAATGCTTTATTAGCATCTAACGAATTTTTCGTTTATAATTTTATTTATAGAATTAAGTATCTTTTGTAACGTTTTGAAAAATAATAAATTGAACACAACAAATAAAAATCTCTTTTTTAAAAATATTTGTGGTCCTGAAAAGGACCGATTGTTTTTAAATTTTGCCGCTGTTATTATTCCATTTACTTCATGTAGTATTTAACCGCCGAAGCCGTACAAAGTACGACCTTGTCTTTTCAAAGCATAAACAACATCCATAGCGGTGACAGTTTTTCTTTTGGCATGTTCAGTGTAGGTGACGGCATCACGGATGACATTTTCCAAAAATACCTTTAAAACACCACGGGTTTCTTCGTAGATCAAACCAGAAATACGTTTTACACCACCACGACGAGCCAAACGTCTAATAGCAGGCTTGGTAATACCTTGGATGTTATCACGCAACACTTTACGATGACGTTTAGCACCACCTTTTCCCAAGCCTTTACCACCTTTACCACGGCCAGTCATTTTTAGTCACTTTTTATTATTTTCACTTTAAACGCACTTCAGAAGAGATACACAAGAACTGTTAGCTTCCATTGCAAACCAACTTGTATTTATACCAAATTCAGATAAAGCTAGAATGAGTAAGTACTATAATACTGCACGTCTCTTTAGCTAAAAAATAAGAAAAAATCATCCACCATTTTACGATTAAATATACGCACACTACAATAAGATATGCCGGCATTTTCTATATAAACCGAGTAGACTGCTTGCAACACAACTATTCGTGTATTAACAGTGTTTCAGTGTTATTATCCAGTGTTTAATAAAAAATAGAAAAAAAGTGAAGTGAAAATGGCTCGTACTAAGCAAACTGCTCGTAAATCGACTGGTGGAAAAGCACCACGTAAACAATTGGCTACCAAGGCAGCTCGTAAAAGTGCACCAGCTACTGGTGGTGTTAAGAAGCCACATCGTTTTCGCCCCGGTACAGTAGCTTTGCGTGAAATTCGTCGCTATCAGAAGAGTACTGAATTATTGATTCGCAAATTGCCCTTCCAACGGTTGGTTCGTGAAATTGCTCAAGATTTCAAGACTGATTTGCGTTTCCAGAGCTCTGCTGTGATGGCTCTTCAAGAAGCAAGTGAAGCGTATTTGGTTGGTCTCTTTGAAGATACCAACTTGTGTGCCATCCATGCTAAACGTGTCACTATTATGCCAAAAGATATTCAATTGGCCAGACGTATTCGTGGCGAACGTGCTTAAATTAAATGGCTGATGACAATAATTACTACTACTAAAACCGTACAAAATGTTTTAAAAATAATCGGTCCTTTTCAGGACCACAAAAACTTTTTATAATAAAGAGTAATATTTTTGTTTTACATATTTTAATAGGAGAAATATTTTATTTAAAAAAAAAACGTTAATAAGAGTATTATTTTCGTTCTACATATTTTAATAGGAGAAATATTAAAAAAAAGAATAGTTAATTAGCAAGTATAGCATTTTGAAAGTATTTTTTATTTTTAGTTCCACTATAGTGATGCCGTGCAAAATAATTGCTGCAGCTATGCACATATTAATAAAATGGAAAAGCCGTCGGCAAATTTATTTTGTAAATTTATGTTTTCTTTTTTTCAGATATGCATGAACATCTTTTTGTGTGATTTTTAAATAAATACTAGACTATTCCAGTTTACTGTCAAAATTTCCATTTCTTCCCTTGATTTTGCAATCAATCGGTCCTTTTCTCAGGACCACAAAAACTTTTTATAAAGAGTATTATTTTCGTTCTACATATTTTGATAGGAGAAATATTAAAAAAAAAATAGAATATTTAATTAGCAAGTATAGCATTTTGAAAGTATTTTTTATTTTTAGTTCCACTATAGTATGCCGTGCAAAATAAATATTACATATTAATAAAATGAAAAAGCCGTCGGCAATTTATTTTTGTAAATAAATATGCATACTTCGTTTTTACTTGATTTGACTGCGACTCTTTCTACCAAGTGATTTAAAAATGTTTATGCATCGTTATGGGATTTTCTTTTCCCGTATCAGCTTTTCTTTTTTCAGATATGCAAGAATATTTTATTGTTGTTTTATTTGATTTTTAAATAATTACTAGACTATTCCAGTTTACTGTCAAAATTTCGATTTCTTCCCTTGATTTCGCCTTATTCAAAGATTTACTAATTTTAAGATGCACTATTATCTTTTCAAGTAATAGTCAGGAAATTTATTATTATTAGCTCTGTTCAATAACTGAAAATTGTTAACAATTGTTAATAGTTATTACTAGAAGTGTTCGGTACGTGAACACTTTTCAGTGAAAACTATTAACAATTATTAACAATTTTCAGTTATTGAACAGAGCTATTATCATATAAAACCGAATGAATCAACAAAATGTATTCTCGTTTTTAGACTTTTTTCTACAAGATTTTAGTTCAACTAATGCAATAATGTAATAAGTATGTACAAGAAAAAAAAACAATTTGTTCAAATAATAAAAAAGTAGGATTTGATCTTACTTTTAAATTATTATATTTATTTAATTTTAATTTTTAAATACCGTTTTTAATTTTTAATATGTCAACAAATTGAAATTTTTCATTTAGATTTGTTCCTTTTGTTATGCCAATATTTTTCAAATGATGTGTGTATGTACATATGTATATCCTTCCATATACATATGTACATACATTATTAATGCTATAATTTACATAAAATACTTCGAAATCAAAAAGTATTTGACCGAAAATTTATATTTTTCTCAATATTTTGCTTTTACCGCTCCAATAGTATTGTACAAGGTAAAGTTAGTTTCACTATTCTGTTAAAAGATAACTTTTAAAATTGTTTATTTGTATAAAATGTAGAAGAGCAACAAAAATTTTGTATATATTTTTAAGAAAATACGCAGAAACGTTTTATTAATCAGCTCAGAAACGATCAGAAAAACTGCTGATTAACTATATAGTACTAAGGCGGTTATTATGTTTATAAAGTTGATTTTGTGATATTGTAGTTGAATTGTTTATTTGAAATCAGATAAATATACATTTTTGGACTATTTTTAATAAACAATTTGATTAAAAATGTTTTAATTCTCATTAGTTTTCATTCTTGTCCATTTTTCATATAATAGGATAAAGAAAAAATGTCAATGGAAACTTTGCAAATATGAGAAAATTTCTTTGTCATGGACTAAATTTTAAAATAATTTTTAAAAATCGAAAAACTAATAAAATTTTAAATTTCCTTTTACAACATAAAGAAAACATATAAAAGTTCCATATCAATAGATTTTATAAAATTTTTTTCTTGAATTTGTTAAAAAATTTTAAAGTTTTATTAATAATTTGCAATATTTTTTTCATGTTCTTGCTAAGAAAATGCTCATAGAATTTTTCATAATACGGAAAAAAACTTTTTTTCCATTTACAACCATTTTGGGATATCTAAGCTAGCAATATGTAAAAAAGGAAATATTAATTTTGCTAAAGCCTTTAAGAAAAAAATGAAAATATATAAAAAGTTTTGCTAAAATTTATTCACACTCGCACTAAAAATTTTCCAATATGCACACGTTGACTACTATTAGCTTCTCATACCTGGGATGTAAGCAAATTTTATGCCAGCAAAATGTAAATTGTGTTTTTAAACGAAAAAGTGTTATTTTCAAGTGAAGTTTTAGTGCATAAACAAAGTGAACAATAATGTCTGATTCTGCTGTTGTTGAAGCCACCGCATCTCCAGTAGCCGCCCCAGCTGCTGAGAAAAAAGCAAAGAAAGCTGCAAAGGCGAAAAAGCCATCTAGTGTCCCTAGTCATCCACCAACCCATCAAATGGTCGATGCTGCCATCAAAACACTAAAAGAACGTGGAGGTTCATCTCTACCAGCCATTAAGAAATACCTTACAAGTACTTACAAGGTAGATGCTCAAAAATTGGCTCCTTTCATCAAGAGATATTTGAAGAGTGCTGTAACTAGTGGAAAATTAATTCAAACTAAAGGTAAGGGTGCTTCTGGTTCATTTAAATTATCTGCTGCCGCCTCAAAAGATCCGAAAGCAAAGAAGCCAGCTGCGGAAAAGAAAAAGTCTGCTGTTGCTGCCGGCGACAAAAAGAAGAAGGCTAAAACAGCCAAAAAGGCGGCCCCTGCCGCAAAGAAACCATCGGCCGCTAAAAAGACTGCTGAGAAGAAGAAGACCGAAAAAGTCAAGGCAAAAACTGTCAAAAAGACTGGCACAGTTAAAGCAAAACCCGTCAAAAAGGCACCAGCAACTAAACCAAAAGCACCCAAAGCCAAGAGCGCCGTAGCAGCGAAACCCAAAAAGGCAGCCCCAGCAAAAAAGCCAGCAGCCAAAAAGGCCGCCTCCAAAAAGTAAATTGCTTTTTCTTCTTCAATGTAAACATTTTTTCGATATTCGAAAAAAGATTTATTTCCAAAAATAAAAAGCCCTTTTCAGGGCTACAAAATAATTTTATAAAGAGATTAAATTGAAAACATCTACAAATTAAAAACAAACAAAAATACTTAAATAGATAAGTATAATACTTAGTGCATTGGGTAACTTTATTTGCAAAAATAATACCTAGACTCCTTTTTTATTTGTAGATAATTAATTGTAAAGAAATTCAATTTCTAAATAAAAATAAATAAGCCATATTTATTTCAGGTCTACAAAATATTATCAGAGATCGAAAATATTTTTAGATTAAGTGCTAAAGAAAATTTAATTTCCACAAAATAAGAAAAAATTTTATAAAACAGCAAAATGTAAATAAATAAGAACTAAAAGCGGTTTTCCGACGGCTTTTTATAATAGAATATATAGTACATACATAGTACACTGATAATGCGTACATTGATGTTAAAATGCCGTCGGCAAAACGCGTTTAATTATATATTCCAAAGTAAATAAAAAAAATGTACTGCAAATTAATAAATTGTCCACTTTATCGAGCCTTTGCTACAATAGCGATATAACATTGTCAATAAATGTTTAAAAACCAAAAATATTCAATCTCATTTTATATATTTTGGTACTGCAAATTAATAAATTGTCCACTTTATCGAGCCTTTGCTACAATAGCGATATAACATTGTCAATAAATGTTTAAAAACCAAAAATATTCAATCTCATTTTATATATTTTGGTTTATGTACGAACAAATAAAAAGACATTTTCACACGCTATTTATTTATATTTCTCCTTGCAATTATTTTTGTATAAAAAAATCGGCTATCTATCTGTTTTTACAATTTGGTTTGTGGCACTAAGAAGAGTCAGTTTGTTTGCTTGCTTAACAACGATTATATATTCTCGTCTTATTATTTTTGTATATAAAATACACATATTTTTCTTTTCAATTTATTTTATGGTTATTTTTAATTAAGAATAAATTTTCACTCACTTTTTATTTCATTAAGAATAAATTTTCACACACTTTCCCCTCTCAACTAATTTTTTGGACACAAAATGCACTATCTCTTTTTAAAATTCGTTTTGTGGCCCTGAAAAGGGCCTTTTTCTGTGTATTGTTGAATAAAAATATATATGATAACCATTGATGATTGGATGACAATTTATTTGGAGCTGGTGTATTTTGTTACGGCTTTAGTACCTTCACTGACAGCATGCTTAGCCAATTCACCGGGCAACAATAGACGGACAGCAGTTTGAATTTCCCGACTGGTGATTGTTGAACGCTTGTTGTAGTGAGCCAAACGGGAAGCTTCAGCAGCAATACGCTCAAAAATATCATTAACAAAACTGTTCATGATACTCATGGCCTTCGATGAGATACCAGTATCGGGATGTACTTGCTTCAACACTTTGTAAATGTAGATGGCATAACTTTCCTTGCGCTTACGCTTCTTGCCTTTATCGCTCTTTGTAATATTCTTTTGCGCTTTACCAGCCTTCTTTGCCGCTTTACCACTAGTTTTAGGAGGCATTATTCACTTTTCTTCACAACTACACAAACACTTTTTTAACACTGTTCACAAATTTTTAAATTTTGCAGGAAAGTCACGCTTTATATACATTTTTTGAAAGAGTAAAAGACACATCGTTTCTGCTTCGGCTCTACATACACAGCTCACCCTTATGTGTATAAGCAAGAGCGCAAAGAAACTATAAATACCCACGATATCGTATGCAACTTCAACAGTTTGTGCTAACAGTGCTATTTGTGAAGTGTTTAAATAAAAAAATAATAATAAAACTAAAAGTGAAAAATGTCTGGTCGTGGTAAAGGTGGCAAAGTTAAGGGAAAGGCAAAGTCCCGTTCAAACCGTGCTGGTTTACAATTTCCCGTCGGTCGTATTCATCGTTTGTTGCGCAAAGGCAATTATGCTGAACGTGTTGGTGCCGGAGCTCCAGTATATTTAGCTGCTGTTATGGAATATTTGGCAGCTGAAGTTCTTGAGTTGGCTGGCAATGCTGCTCGTGACAACAAAAAGACGAGAATTATTCCACGTCATTTACAATTGGCCATCCGCAACGACGAAGAATTGAACAAGTTGTTGTCCGGCGTAACAATTGCTCAAGGTGGTGTCTTACCCAACATCCAGGCCGTTTTATTGCCCAAGAAAACTGAAAAGAAGGCTTAAATTATTTCAATTTATTGCTAAAATAATACAATGTGAGAATTATTTCATGCCAACCAACATACACATACATACATATATGAACCAACCGTCCTTTTCAGGACGACAAATTTATTTCCAAAAAGAGAAGTTTTGTTTAAAACAATTTTATTTTAACGAGAGGATGAAGAAGAAGAATTACAAAATACATTTTATTAGAATGAATTTTTACCTAAAAACATTACTAAATATTTCCTTGTTTCTTCTTTCATGATTAAAAAACATTGCTCAAATTTGTGTGTGTGTACAGAGTGTATGTACACATTTTTTTCAACTTACAACAAAACTCGTTTGCTTTGGCACATGCATACATACATTCATGAGACTCGCCTTGTCTAACAGTACAATTTGTGTATACACAATAGAATCGTGTCGGTTTTATTTTGCCGAAGTCGTGTCTGCACGAAGAATTTCCTGTATACCTATTATTTGTCAAAGTACATATTTAACGTACATTACCTTTTGTAATGAATTGACTTTTTCAACATACATAAATTAATATTTTCATCCGCCTAGAAAAAAAATTAATGATAGTCTTTGAGAAATGCTTTATTAGCATCTAACGAATTTTTCGTTTATAATTTTATTTATAGAATTAAGTATCTTTTGTAACGTTTTGAAAAATAATAAATTGAACACAACAAATAAAAATCTCTTTTTTAAAAATATTTGTGGTCCTGAAAAGGACCGATTGTTTTTAAATTTTGCCGCTGTTATTATTCCATTTACTTCATGTAGTATTTAACCGCCGAAGCCGTACAAAGTACGACCTTGTCTTTTCAAAGCATAAACAACATCCATAGCGGTGACAGTTTTTCTTTTGGCATGTTCAGTGTAGGTGACGGCATCACGGATGACATTTTCCAAAAATACCTTTAAAACACCACGGGTTTCTTCGTAGATCAAACCAGAAATACGTTTTACACCACCACGACGAGCCAAACGTCTAATAGCAGGCTTGGTAATACCTTGGATGTTATCACGCAACACTTTACGATGACGTTTAGCACCACCTTTTCCCAAGCCTTTACCACCTTTACCACGGCCAGTCATTTTTAGTCACTTTTTATTATTTTCACTTTAAACGCACTTCAGAAGAGATACACAAGAACTGTTAGCTTCCATTGCAAACCAACTTGTATTTATACCAAATTCAGATAAAGCTAGAATGAGTAAGTACTATAATACTGCACGTCTCTTTAGCTAAAAAATAAGAAAAAATCATCCACCATTTTACGATTAAATATACGCACACTACAATAAGATATGCCGGCATTTTCTATATAAACCGAGTAGACTGCTTGCAACACAACTATTCGTGTATTAACAGTGTTTCAGTGTTATTATCCAGTGTTTAATAAAAAATAGAAAAAAAGTGAAGTGAAAAATGGCTCGTACTAAGCAAACTGCTCGTAAATCGACTGGTGGAAAAGCACCACGTAAACAATTGGCTACCAAGGCAGCTCGTAAAAGTGCACCAGCTACTGGTGGTGTTAAGAAGCCACATCGTTTTCGCCCCGGTACAGTAGCTTTGCGTGAAATTCGTCGCTATCAGAAGAGTACTGAATTATTGATTCGCAAATTGCCCTTCCAACGGTTGGTTCGTGAAATTGCTCAAGATTTCAAGACTGATTTGCGTTTCCAGAGCTCTGCTGTGATGGCTCTTCAAGAAGCAAGTGAAGCGTATTTGGTTGGTCTCTTTGAAGATACCAACTTGTGTGCCATCCATGCTAAACGTGTCACTATTATGCCAAAAGATATTCAATTGGCCAGACGTATTCGTGGCGAACGTGCTTAAATTAAATGGCTGATGACAATAATTACTACTACTAAAACCGTACAAAATGTTTTAAAAATAATCGGTCCTTTTCAGGACCACAAAAACTTTTTATAATAAAGAGTAATATTTTTGTTTTACATATTTTAATAGGAGAAATATTTTATTTAAAAAAAAAACGTTAATAAGAGTATTATTTTCGTTCTACATATTTTAATAGGAGAAATATTAAAAAAAAGAATAGTTAATTAGCAAGTATAGCATTTTGAAAGTATTTTTTATTTTTAGTTCCACTATAGTGATGCCGTGCAAAATAATTGCTGCAGCTATGCACATATTAATAAAATGGAAAAGCCGTCGGCAAATTTATTTTGTAAATTTATGTTTTCTTTTTTTCAGATATGCATGAACATCTTTTTGTGTGATTTTTAAATAAATACTAGACTATTCCAGTTTACTGTCAAAATTTCCATTTCTTCCCTTGATTTTGCAATCAATCGGTCCTTTTCTCAGGACCACAAAAACTTTTTATAAAGAGTATTATTTTCGTTCTACATATTTTGATAGGAGAAATATTAAAAAAAAAATAGAATATTTAATTAGCAAGTATAGCATTTTGAAAGTATTTTTTATTTTTAGTTCCACTATAGTATGCCGTGCAAAATAAATATTACATATTAATAAAATGAAAAAGCCGTCGGCAATTTATTTTTGTAAATAAATATGCATACTTCGTTTTTACTTTCATCAAGAGATATTTGAAGAGTGCTGTAACTAGTGGAAAATTAATTCAAACTAAAGGTAAGGGTGCTTCTGGTTCATTTAAATTATCTGCTGCCGCCTCAAAAGATCCGAAAGCAAAGAAGCCAGCTGCGGAAAAGAAAAAGTCTGCTGTTGCTGCCGGCGACAAAAAGAAGAAGGCTAAAACAGCCAAAAAGGCGGCCCCTGCCGCAAAGAAACCATCGGCCGCTAAAAAGACTGCTGAGAAGAAGAAGACCGAAAAAGTCAAGGCAAAAACTGTCAAAAAGACTGGCACAGTTAAAGCAAAACCCGTCAAAAAGGCACCAGCAACTAAACCAAAAGCACCCAAAGCCAAGAGCGCCGTAGCAGCGAAACCCAAAAAGGCAGCCCCAGCAAAAAAGCCAGCAGCCAAAAAGGCCGCCTCCAAAAAGTAAATTGCTTTTTCTTCTTCAATGTAAACATTTTTTCGATATTCGAAAAAAGATTTATTTCCAAAAATAAAAAGCCCTTTTCAGGGCTACAAAATAATTTTATAAAGAGATTAAATTGAAAACATCTACAAATTAAAAACAAACAAAAATACTTAAATAGATAAGTATAATACTTAGTGCATTGGGTAACTTTATTTGCAAAAATAATACCTAGACTCCTTTTTTATTTGTAGATAATTAATTGTAAAGAAATTCAATTTCTAAATAAAAATAAATAAGCCATATTTATTTCAGGTCTACAAAATATTATCAGAGATCGAAAATATTTTTAGATTAAGTGCTAAAGAAAATTTAATTTCCACAAAATAAGAAAAAATTTTATAAAACAGCAAAATGTAAATAAATAAGAACTAAAAGCGGTTTTCCGACGGCTTTTTATAATAGAATATATAGTACATACATAGTACACTGATAATGCGTACATTGATGTTAAAATGCCGTCGGCAAAACGCGTTTAATTATATATTCCAAAGTAAATAAAAAAAATGTACTGCAAATTAATAAATTGTCCACTTTATCGAGCCTTTGCTACAATAGCGATATAACATTGTCAATAAATGTTTAAAAACCAAAAATATTCAATCTCATTTTATATATTTTGGTTTATGTACGAATAAATAAAAAGACATTTTCACACGCTATTTATTTATATTTCTCCTTGCAATTATTTTTGTATAAAAAAATCGGCTATCTATCTGTTTTTACAATTTGGTTTGTGGCACTAAGAAGAGTCAGTTTGTTTGCTTGCTTAACAACGATTATATATTCTCGTCTTATTATTTTTGTATATAAAATACACATATTTTTCTTTTCAATTTATTTTATGGTTATTTTTAATTAAGAATAAATTTTCACTCACTTTTTATTTCATTAAGAATAAATTTTCACACACTTTCCCCTCTCAACTAATTTTTTGGACACAAAATGCACTATCTCTTTTTAAAATTCGTTTTGTGGCCCTGAAAAGGGCCTTTTTCTGTGTATTGTTGAATAAAAATATATATGATAACCATTGATGATTGGATGACAATTTATTTGGAGCTGGTGTATTTTGTTACGGCTTTAGTACCTTCACTGACAGCATGCTTAGCCAATTCACCGGGCAACAATAGACGGACAGCAGTTTGAATTTCCCGACTGGTGATTGTTGAACGCTTGTTGTAGTGAGCCAAACGGGAAGCTTCAGCAGCAATACGCTCAAAAATATCATTAACAAAACTGTTCATGATACTCATGGCCTTCGATGAGATACCAGTATCGGGATGTACTTGCTTCAACACTTTGTAAATGTAGATGGCATAACTTTCCTTGCGCTTACGCTTCTTGCCTTTATCGCTCTTTGTAATATTCTTTTGCGCTTTACCAGCCTTCTTTGCCGCTTTACCACTAGTTTTAGGAGGCATTATTCACTTTTCTTCACAACTACACAAACACTTTTTTAACACTGTTCACAAATTTTTAAATTTTGCAGGAAAGTCACGCTTTATATACATTTTTTGAAAGAGTAAAAGACACATCGTTTCTGCTTCGGCTCTACATACACAGCTCACCCTTATGTGTATAAGCAAGAGCGCAAAGAAACTATAAATACCCACGATATCGTATGCAACTTCAACAGTTTGTGCTAACAGTGCTATTTGTGAAGTGTTTAAATAAAAAAATAATAATAAAACTAAAAGTGAAAAATGTCTGGTCGTGGTAAAGGTGGCAAAGTTAAGGGAAAGGCAAAGTCCCGTTCAAACCGTGCTGGTTTACAATTTCCCGTCGGTCGTATTCATCGTTTGTTGCGCAAAGGCAATTATGCTGAACGTGTTGGTGCCGGAGCTCCAGTATATTTAGCTGCTGTTATGGAATATTTGGCAGCTGAAGTTCTTGAGTTGGCTGGCAATGCTGCTCGTGACAACAAAAAGACGAGAATTATTCCACGTCATTTACAATTGGCCATCCGCAACGACGAAGAATTGAACAAGTTGTTGTCCGGCGTAACAATTGCTCAAGGTGGTGTCTTACCCAACATCCAGGCCGTTTTATTGCCCAAGAAAACTGAAAAGAAGGCTTAAATTATTTCAATTTATTGCTAAAATAATACAATGTGAGAATTATTTCATGCCAACCAACATACACATACATACATATATGAACCAACCGTCCTTTTCAGGACGACAAATTTATTTCCAAAAAGAGAAGTTTTGTTTAAAACAATTTTATTTTAACGAGAGGATGAAGAAGAAGAATTACAAAATACATTTTATTAGAATGAATTTTTACCTAAAAACATTACTAAATATTTCCTTGTTTCTTCTTTCATGATTAAAAAACATTGCTCAAATTTGTGTGTGTGTACAGAGTGTATGTACACATTTTTTTCAACTTACAACAAAACTCGTTTGCTTTGGCACATGCATACATACATTCATGAGACTCGCCTTGTCTAACAGTACAATTTGTGTATACACAATAGAATCGTGTCGGTTTTATTTTGCCGAAGTCGTGTCTGCACGAAGAATTTCCTGTATACCTATTATTTGTCAAAGTACATATTTAACGTACATTACCTTTTGTAATGAATTGACTTTTTCAACATACATAAATTAATATTTTCATCCGCCTAGAAAAAAAATTAATGATAGTCTTTGAGAAATGCTTTATTAGCATCTAACGAATTTTTCGTTTATAATTTTATTTATAGAATTAAGTATCTTTTGTAACGTTTTGAAAAATAATAAATTGAACACAACAAATAAAAATCTCTTTTTTAAAAATATTTGTGGTCCTGAAAAGGACCGATTGTTTTTAAATTTTGCCGCTGTTATTATTCCATTTACTTCATGTAGTATTTAACCGCCGAAGCCGTACAAAGTACGACCTTGTCTTTTCAAAGCATAAACAACATCCATAGCGGTGACAGTTTTTCTTTTGGCATGTTCAGTGTAGGTGACGGCATCACGGATGACATTTTCCAAAAATACCTTTAAAACACCACGGGTTTCTTCGTAGATCAAACCAGAAATACGTTTTACACCACCACGACGAGCCAAACGTCTAATAGCAGGCTTGGTAATACCTTGGATGTTATCACGCAACACTTTACGATGACGTTTAGCACCACCTTTTCCCAAGCCTTTACCACCTTTACCACGGCCAGTCATTTTTAGTCACTTTTTATTATTTTCACTTTAAACGCACTTCAGAAGAGATACACAAGAACTGTTAGCTTCCATTGCAAACCAACTTGTATTTATACCAAATTCAGATAAAGCTAGAATGAGTAAGTACTATAATACTGCACGTCTCTTTAGCTAAAAAATAAGAAAAAATCATCCACCATTTTACGATTAAATATACGCACACTACAATAAGATATGCCGGCATTTTCTATATAAACCGAGTAGACTGCTTGCAACACAACTATTCGTGTATTAACAGTGTTTCAGTGTTATTATCCAGTGTTTAATAAAAAATAGAAAAAAAGTGAAGTGAAAAATGGCTCGTACTAAGCAAACTGCTCGTAAATCGACTGGTGGAAAAGCACCACGTAAACAATTGGCTACCAAGGCAGCTCGTAAAAGTGCACCAGCTACTGGTGGTGTTAAGAAGCCACATCGTTTTCGCCCCGGTACAGTAGCTTTGCGTGAAATTCGTCGCTATCAGAAGAGTACTGAATTATTGATTCGCAAATTGCCCTTCCAACGGTTGGTTCGTGAAATTGCTCAAGATTTCAAGACTGATTTGCGTTTCCAGAGCTCTGCTGTGATGGCTCTTCAAGAAGCAAGTGAAGCGTATTTGGTTGGTCTCTTTGAAGATACCAACTTGTGTGCCATCCATGCTAAACGTGTCACTATTATGCCAAAAGATATTCAATTGGCCAGACGTATTCGTGGCGAACGTGCTTAAATTAAATGGCTGATGACAATAATTACTACTACTAAAACCGTACAAAATGTTTTAAAAATAATCGGTCCTTTTCAGGACCACAAAAACTTTTTATAATAAAGAGTAATATTTTTGTTTTACATATTTTAATAGGAGAAATATTTTATTTAAAAAAAAAACGTTAATAAGAGTATTATTTTCGTTCTACATATTTTAATAGGAGAAATATTAAAAAAAAGAATAGTTAATTAGCAAGTATAGCATTTTGAAAGTATTTTTTATTTTTAGTTCCACTATAGTGATGCCGTGCAAAATAATTGCTGCAGCTATGCACATATTAATAAAATGGAAAAGCCGTCGGCAAATTTATTTTGTAAATTTATGTTTTCTTTTTTTCAGATATGCATGAACATCTTTTTGTGTGATTTTTAAATAAATACTAGACTATTCCAGTTTACTGTCAAAATTTCCATTTCTTCCCTTGATTTTGCAATCAATCGGTCCTTTTCTCAGGACCACAAAAACTTTTTATAAAGAGTATTATTTTCGTTCTACATATTTTGATAGGAGAAATATTAAAAAAAAAATAGAATATTTAATTAGCAAGTATAGCATTTTGAAAGTATTTTTTATTTTTAGTTCCACTATAGTATGCCGTGCAAAATAAATATTACATATTAATAAAATGAAAAAGCCGTCGGCAATTTATTTTTGTAAATAAATATGCATACTTCGTTTTTACTTTCATCAAGAGATATTTGAAGAGTGCTGTAACTAGTGGAAAATTAATTCAAACTAAAGGTAAGGGTGCTTCTGGTTCATTTAAATTATCTGCTGCCGCCTCAAAAGATCCGAAAGCAAAGAAGCCAGCTGCGGAAAAGAAAAAGTCTGCTGTTGCTGCCGGCGACAAAAAGAAGAAGGCTAAAACAGCCAAAAAGGCGGCCCCTGCCGCAAAGAAACCATCGGCCGCTAAAAAGACTGCTGAGAAGAAGAAGACCGAAAAAGTCAAGGCAAAAACTGTCAAAAAGACTGGCACAGTTAAAGCAAAACCCGTCAAAAAGGCACCAGCAACTAAACCAAAAGCACCCAAAGCCAAGAGCGCCGTAGCAGCGAAACCCAAAAAGGCAGCCCCAGCAAAAAAGCCAGCAGCCAAAAAGGCCGCCTCCAAAAAGTAAATTGCTTTTTCTTCTTCAATGTAAACATTTTTTCGATATTCGAAAAAAGATTTATTTCCAAAAATAAAAAGCCCTTTTCAGGGCTACAAAATAATTTTATAAAGAGATTAAATTGAAAACATCTACAAATTAAAAACAAACAAAAATACTTAAATAGATAAGTATAATACTTAGTGCATTGGGTAACTTTATTTGCAAAAATAATACCTAGACTCCTTTTTTATTTGTAGATAATTAATTGTAAAGAAATTCAATTTCTAAATAAAAATAAATAAGCCATATTTATTTCAGGTCTACAAAATATTATCAGAGATCGAAAATATTTTTAGATTAAGTGCTAAAGAAAATTTAATTTCCACAAAATAAGAAAAAATTTTATAAAACAGCAAAATGTAAATAAATAAGAACTAAAAGCGGTTTTCCGACGGCTTTTTATAATAGAATATATAGTACATACATAGTACACTGATAATGCGTACATTGATGTTAAAATGCCGTCGGCAAAACGCGTTTAATTATATATTCCAAAGTAAATAAAAAAAATGTACTGCAAATTAATAAATTGTCCACTTTATCGAGCCTTTGCTACAATAGCGATATAACATTGTCAATAAATGTTTAAAAACCAAAAATATTCAATCTCATTTTATATATTTTGGTACTGCAAATTAATAAATTGTCCACTTTATCGAGCCTTTGCTACAATAGCGATATAACATTGTCAATAAATGTTTAAAAACCAAAAATATTCAATCTCATTTTATATATTTTGGTTTATGTACGAACAAATAAAAAGACATTTTCACACGCTATTTATTTATATTTCTCCTTGCAATTATTTTTGTATAAAAAAATCGGCTATCTATCTGTTTTTACAATTTGGTTTGTGGCACTAAGAAGAGTCAGTTTGTTTGCTTGCTTAACAACGATTATATATTCTCGTCTTATTATTTTTGTATATAAAATACACATATTTTTCTTTTCAATTTATTTTATGGTTATTTTTAATTAAGAATAAATTTTCACTCACTTTTTATTTCATTAAGAATAAATTTTCACACACTTTCCCCTCTCAACTAATTTTTTGGACACAAAATGCACTATCTCTTTTTAAAATTCGTTTTGTGGCCCTGAAAAGGGCCTTTTTCTGTGTATTGTTGAATAAAAATATATATGATAACCATTGATGATTGGATGACAATTTATTTGGAGCTGGTGTATTTTGTTACGGCTTTAGTACCTTCACTGACAGCATGCTTAGCCAATTCACCGGGCAACAATAGACGGACAGCAGTTTGAATTTCCCGACTGGTGATTGTTGAACGCTTGTTGTAGTGAGCCAAACGGGAAGCTTCAGCAGCAATACGCTCAAAAATATCATTAACAAAACTGTTCATGATACTCATGGCCTTCGATGAGATACCAGTATCGGGATGTACTTGCTTCAACACTTTGTAAATGTAGATGGCATAACTTTCCTTGCGCTTACGCTTCTTGCCTTTATCGCTCTTTGTAATATTCTTTTGCGCTTTACCAGCCTTCTTTGCCGCTTTACCACTAGTTTTAGGAGGCATTATTCACTTTTCTTCACAACTTCACAAACACTTTTTTAACACTGTTCACAAATTTTTAAATTTTGCAGGAAAGTCACGCTTTATATACATTTTTTGAAAGAGTAAAAGACACATCGTTTCTGCTTCGGCTCTACATACACAGCTCACCCTTATGTGTATAAGCAAGAGCGCAAAGAAACTATAAATACCCACGATATCGTATGCAACTTCAACAGTTTGTGCTAACAGTGCTATTTGTGAAGTGTTTAAATAAAAAAATAATAATAAAACTAAAAGTGAAAAATGTCTGGTCGTGGTAAAGGTGGCAAAGTTAAGGGAAAGGCAAAGTCCCGTTCAAACCGTGCTGGTTTACAATTTCCCGTCGGTCGTATTCATCGTTTGTTGCGCAAAGGCAATTATGCTGAACGTGTTGGTGCCGGAGCTCCAGTATATTTAGCTGCTGTTATGGAATATTTGGCAGCTGAAGTTCTTGAGTTGGCTGGCAATGCTGCTCGTGACAACAAAAAGACGAGAATTATTCCACGTCATTTACAATTGGCCATCCGCAACGACGAAGAATTGAACAAGTTGTTGTCCGGCGTAACAATTGCTCAAGGTGGTGTCTTACCCAACATCCAGGCCGTTTTATTGCCCAAGAAAACTGAAAAGAAGGCTTAAATTATTTCAATTTATTGCTAAAATAATACAATGTGAGAATTATTTCATGCCAACCAACATACACATACATACATATATGAACCAACCGTCCTTTTCAGGACGACAAATTTATTTCCAAAAAGAGAAGTTTTGTTTAAAACAATTTTATTTTAACGAGAGGATGAAGAAGAAGAATTACAAAATACATTTTATTAGAATGAATTTTTACCTAAAAACATTACTAAATATTTCCTTGTTTCTTCTTTCATGATTAAAAAACATTGCTCAAATTTGTGTGTGTGTACAGAGTGTATGTACACATTTTTTTCAACTTACAACAAAACTCGTTTGCTTTGGCACATGCATACATACATTCATGAGACTCGCCTTGTCTAACAGTACAATTTGTGTATACACAA
Organism: Panzeria rudis; assembly: GCA_956483635.1. Classification (NCBI taxonomy): domain Eukaryota; kingdom Metazoa; phylum Arthropoda; class Insecta; order Diptera; family Tachinidae; genus Panzeria; species Panzeria rudis. Next base: position 49,192,152 of record OY101450.1, read on the forward strand.
TAGAATCGTGTCGGTTTTATTTTGCCGAAGTCGTGTCTGCACGAAGAATTTCCTGTATACCTATTATTTGTCAAAGTACATATTTAACGTACATTACCTTTTGTAATGAATTGACTTTTTCAACATACATAAATTAATATTTTCATCCGCCTAGAAAAAAAATTAATGATAGTCTTTGAGAAATGCTTTATTAGCATCTAACGAATTTTTCGTTTATAATTTTATTTATAGAATTAAGTATCTTTTGTAACGTTTTGAAAAATAATAAATTGAACACAACAAATAAAAATCTCTTTTTTAAAAATATTTGTGGTCCTGAAAAGGACCGATTGTTTTTAAATTTTGCCGCTGTTATTATTCCATTTACTTCATGTAGTATTTAACCGCCGAAGCCGTACAAAGTACGACCTTGTCTTTTCAAAGCATAAACAACATCCATAGCGGTGACAGTTTTTCTTTTGGCATGTTCAGTGTAGGTGACGGCATCACGGATGACATTTTCCAAAAATACCTTTAAAACACCACGGGTTTCTTCGTAGATCAAACCAGAAATACGTTTTACACCACCACGACGAGCCAAACGTCTAATAGCAGGCTTGGTAATACCTTGGATGTTATCACGCAACACTTTACGATGACGTTTAGCACCACCTTTTCCCAAGCCTTTACCACCTTTACCACGGCCAGTCATTTTTAGTCACTTTTTATTATTTTCACTTTAAACGCACTTCAGAAGAGATACACAAGAACTGTTAGCTTCCATTGCAAACCAACTTGTATTTATACCAAATTCAGATAAAGCTAGAATGAGTAAGTACTATAATACTGCACGTCTCTTTAGCTAAAAAATAAGAAAAAATCATCCACCATTTTACGATTAAATATACGCACACTACAATAAGATATGCCGGCATTTTCTATATAAACCGAGTAGACTGCTTGCAACACAACTATTCGTGTATTAACAGTGTTTCAGTGTTATTATCCAGTGTTTAATAAAAAATAGAAAAAAAGTGAAGTGAAAAATGGCTCGTACTAAGCAAACTGCTCGTAAATCGACTGGTGGAAAAGCACCACGTAAACAATTGGCTACCAAGGCAGCTCGTAAAAGTGCACCAGCTACTGGTGGTGTTAAGAAGCCACATCGTTTTCGCCCCGGTACAGTAGCTTTGCGTGAAATTCGTCGCTATCAGAAGAGTACTGAATTATTGATTCGCAAATTGCCCTTCCAACGGTTGGTTCGTGAAATTGCTCAAGATTTCAAGACTGATTTGCGTTTCCAGAGCTCTGCTGTGATGGCTCTTCAAGAAGCAAGTGAAGCGTATTTGGTTGGTCTCTTTGAAGATACCAACTTGTGTGCCATCCATGCTAAACGTGTCACTATTATGCCAAAAGATATTCAATTGGCCAGACGTATTCGTGGCGAACGTGCTTAAATTAAATGGCTGATGACAATAATTACTACTACTAAAACCGTACAAAATGTTTTAAAAATAATCGGTCCTTTTCAGGACCACAAAAACTTTTTATAATAAAGAGTAATATTTTTGTTTTACATATTTTAATAGGAGAAATATTTTATTTAAAAAAAAAACGTTAATAAGAGTATTATTTTCGTTCTACATATTTTAATAGGAGAAATATTAAAAAAAAGAATAGTTAATTAGCAAGTATAGCATTTTGAAAGTATTTTTTATTTTTAGTTCCACTATAGTGATGCCGTGCAAAATAATTGCTGCAGCTATGCACATATTAATAAAATGGAAAAGCCGTCGGCAAATTTATTTTGTAAATTTATGTTTTCTTTTTTTCAGATATGCATGAACATCTTTTTGTGTGATTTTTAAATAAATACTAGACTATTCCAGTTTACTGTCAAAATTTCCATTTCTTCCCTTGATTTTGCAATCAATCGGTCCTTTTCTCAGGACCACAAAAACTTTTTATAAAGAGTATTATTTTCGTTCTACATATTTTGATAGGAGAAATATTAAAAAAAAAATAGAATATTTAATTAGCAAGTATAGCATTTTGAAAGTATTTTTTATTTTTAGTTCCACTATAGTATGCCGTGCAAAATAAATATTACATATTAATAAAATGAAAAAGCCGTCGGCAATTTATTTTTGTAAATAAATATGCATACTTCGTTTTTACTTGATTTGACTGCGACTCTTTCTACCAAGTGATTTAAAAATGTTTATGCATCGTTATGGGATTTTCTTTTCCCGTATCAGCTTTTCTTTTTTCAGATATGCAAGAATATTTTATTGTTGTTTTATTTGATTTTTAAATAATTACTAGACTATTCCAGTTTACTGTCAAAATTTCGATTTCTTCCCTTGATTTCGCCTTATTCAAAGATTTACTAATTTTAAGATGCACTATTATCTTTTCAAGTAATAGTCAGGAAATTTATTATTATTAGCTCTGTTCAATAACTGAAAATTGTTAACAATTGTTAATAGTTATTACTAGAAGTGTTCGGTACGTGAACACTTTTCAGTGAAAACTATTAACAATTATTAACAATTTTCAGTTATTGAACAGAGCTATTATCATATAAAACCGAATGAATCAACAAAATGTATTCTCGTTTTTAGACTTTTTTCTACAAGATTTTAGTTCAACTAATGCAATAATGTAATAAGTATGTACAAGAAAAAAAACAATTTGTTCAAATAATAAAAAAGTAGGATTTGATCTTACTTTTAAATTATTATATTTATTTAATTTTAATTTTTAAATACCGTTTTTAATTTTAAAAGCCAAGAGCGCCGTAGCAGCGAAACCCAAAAAGGCAGCCCCAGCAAAAAAGCCAGCAGCCAAAAAGGCCGCCTCCAAAAAGTAAATTGCTTTTTCTTCTTCAATGTAAACATTTTTTCGATATTCGAAAAAAGATTTATTTCCAAAAATAAAAAGCCCTTTTCAGGGCTACAAAATAATTTTATAAAGAGATTAAATTGAAAACATCTACAAATTAAAAACAAACAAAAATACTTAAATAGATAAGTATAATACTTAGTGCATTGGGTAACTTTATTTGCAAAAATAATACCTAGACTCCTTTTTTATTTGTAGATAATTAATTGTAAAGAAATTCAATTTCTAAATAAAAATAAATAAGCCATATTTATTTCAGGTCTACAAAATATTATCAGAGATCGAAAATATTTTTAGATTAAGTGCTAAAGAAAATTTAATTTCCACAAAATAAGAAAAAATTTTATAAAACAGCAAAATGTAAATAAATAAGAACTAAAAGCGGTTTTCCGACGGCTTTTTATAATAGAATATATAGTACATACATAGTACACTGATAATGCGTACATTGATGTTAAAATGCCGTCGGCAAAACGCGTTTAATTATATATTCCAAAGTAAATAAAAAAAATGTACTGCAAATTAATAAATTGTCCACTTTATCGAGCCTTTGCTACAATAGCGATATAACATTGTCAATAAATGTTTAAAAACCAAAAATATTCAATCTCATTTTATATATTTTGGTACTGCAAATTAATAAATTGTCCACTTTATCGAGCCTTTGCTACAATAGCGATATAACATTGTCAATAAATGTTTAAAAACCAAAAATATTCAATCTCATTTTATATATTTTGGTTTATGTACGAACAAATAAAAAGACATTTTCACACGCTATTTATTTATATTTCTCCTTGCAATTATTTTTGTATAAAAAAATCGGCTATCTATCTGTTTTTACAATTTGGTTTGTGGCACTAAGAAGAGTCAGTTTGTTTGCTTGCTTAACAACGATTATATATTCTCGTCTTATTATTTTTGTATATAAAATACACATATTTTTCTTTTCAATTTATTTTATGGTTATTTTTAATTAAGAATAAATTTTCACTCACTTTTTATTTCATTAAGAATAAATTTTCACACACTTTCCCCTCTCAACTAATTTTTTGGACACAAAATGCACTATCTCTTTTTAAAATTCGTTTTGTGGCCCTGAAAAGGGCCTTTTTCTGTGTATTGTTGAATAAAAATATATATGATAACCATTGATGATTGGATGACAATTTATTTGGAGCTGGTGTATTTTGTTACGGCTTTAGTACCTTCACTGACAGCATGCTTAGCCAATTCACCGGGCAACAATAGACGGACAGCAGTTTGAATTTCCCGACTGGTGATTGTTGAACGCTTGTTGTAGTGAGCCAAACGGGAAGCTTCAGCAGCAATACAGCAATATAGAATGAGTAAGTACTATAATACTGCACGTCTCTTTAGCTAAAAAATAAGAAAAAATCATCCACCATTTTACGATTAAATATACGCACACTACAATAAGATATGCCGGCATTTTCTATATAAACCGAGTAGACTGCTTGCAACACAACTATTCGTGTATTAACAGTGTTTCAGTGTTATTATCCAGTGTTTAATAAAAAATAGAAAAAAAGTGAAGTGAAAAATGGCTCGTACTAAGCAAACTGCTCGTAAATCGACTGGTGGAAAAGCACCACGTAAACAATTGGCTACCAAGGCAGCTCGTAAAAGTGCACCAGCTACTGGTGGTGTTAAGAAGCCACATCGTTTTCGCCCCGGTACAGTAGCTTTGCGTGAAATTCGTCGCTATCAGAAGAGTACTGAATTATTGATTCGCAAATTGCCCTTCCAACGGTTGGTTCGTGAAATTGCTCAAGATTTCAAGACTGATTTGCGTTTCCAGAGCTCTGCTGTGATGGCTCTTCAAGAAGCAAGTGAAGCGTATTTGGTTGGTCTCTTTGAAGATACCAACTTGTGTGCCATCCATGCTAAACGTGTCACTATTATGCCAAAAGATATTCAATTGGCCAGACGTATTCGTGGCGAACGTGCTTAAATTAAATGGCTGATGACAATAATTACTACTACTAAAACCGTACAAAATGTTTTAAAAATAATCGGTCCTTTTCAGGACCACAAAAACTTTTTATAATAAAGAGTAATATTTTTGTTTTACATATTTTAATAGGAGAAATATTTTATTTAAAAAAAAAACGTTAATAAGAGTATTATTTTCGTTCTACATATTTTAATAGGAGAAATATTAAAAAAAAGAATAGTTAATTAGCAAGTATAGCATTTTGAAAGTATTTTTTATTTTTAGTTCCACTATAGTGATGCCGTGCAAAATAATTGCTGCAGCTATGCACATATTAATAAAATGGAAAAGCCGTCGGCAAATTTATTTTGTAAATTTATGTTTTCTTTTTTTCAGATATGCATGAACATCTTTTTGTGTGATTTTTAAATAAATACTAGACTATTCCAGTTTACTGTCAAAATTTCCATTTCTTCCCTTGATTTTGCAATCAATCGGTCCTTTTCTCAGGACCACAAAAACTTTTTATAAAGAGTATTATTTTCGTTCTACATATTTTGATAGGAGAAATATTAAAAAAAAAATAGAATATTTAATTAGCAAGTATAGCATTTTGAAAGTATTTTTTATTTTTAGTTCCACTATAGTATGCCGTGCAAAATAAATATTACATATTAATAAAATGAAAAAGCCGTCGGCAATTTATTTTTGTAAATAAATATGCATACTTCGTTTTTACTTGATTTGACTGCGACTCTTTCTACCAAGTGATTTAAAAATGTTTATGCATCGTTATGGGATTTTCTTTTCCCGTATCAGCTTTTCTTTTTTCAGATATGCAAGAATATTTTATTGTTGTTTTATTTGATTTTTAAATAATTACTAGACTATTCCAGTTTACTGTCAAAATTTCGATTTCTTCCCTTGATTTCGCCTTATTCAAAGATTTACTAATTTTAAGATGCACTATTATCTTTTCAAGTAATAGTCAGGAAATTTATTATTATTAGCTCTGTTCAATAACTGAAAATTGTTAACAATTGTTAATAGTTATTACTAGAAGTGTTCGGTACGTGAACACTTTTCAGTGAAAACTATTAACAATTATTAACAATTTTCAGTTATTGAACAGAGCTATTATCATATAAAACCGAATGAATCAACAAAATGTATTCTCGTTTTTAGACTTTTTTCTACAAGATTTTAGTTCAACTAATGCAATAATGTAATAAGTATGTACAAGAAAAAAAAACAATTTGTTCAAATAATAAAAAAGTAGGATTTGATCTTACTTTTAAATTATTATATTTATTTAATTTTAATTTTTAAATACCGTTTTTAATTTTTAATATGTCAACAAATTGAAATTTTTCATTTAGATTTGTTCCTTTTGTTATGCCAATATTTTTCAAATGATGTGTGTATGTACATATGTATATCCTTCCATATACATATGTACATACATTATTAATGCTATAATTTACATAAAATACTTCGAAATCAAAAAGTATTTGACCGAAAATTTATATTTTTCTCAATATTTTGCTTTTACCGCTCCAATAGTATTGTACAAGGTAAAGTTAGTTTCACTATTCTGTTAAAAGATAACTTTTAAAATTGTTTATTTGTATAAAATGTAGAAGAGCAACAAAAATTTTGTATATATTTTTAAGAAAATACGCAGAAACGTTTTATTAATCAGCTCAGAAACGATCAGAAAAACTGCTGATTAACTATATAGTACTAAGGCGGTTATTATGTTTATAAAGTTGATTTTGTGATATTGTAGTTGAATTGTTTATTTGAAATCAGATAAATATACATTTTTGGACTATTTTTAATAAACAATTTGATTAAAAATGTTTTAATTCTCATTAGTTTTCATTCTTGTCCATTTTTCATATAATAGGATAAAGAAAAAATGTCAATGGAAACTTTGCAAATATGAGAAAATTTCTTTGTCATGGACTAAATTTTAAAATAATTTTTAAAAATCGAAAAACTAATAAAATTTTAAATTTCCTTTTACAACATAAAGAAAACATATAAAAGTTCCATATCAATAGATTTTATAAAATTTTTTTCTTGAATTTGTTAAAAAATTTTAAAGTTTTATTAATAATTTGCAATATTTTTTTCATGTTCTTGCTAAGAAAATGCTCATAGAATTTTTCATAATACGGAAAAAAACTTTTTTTCCATTTACAACCATTTTGGGATATCTAAGCTAGCAATATGTAAAAAAGGAAATATTAATTTTGCTAAAGCCTTTAAGAAAAAAATGAAAATATATAAAAAGTTTTGCTAAAATTTATTCACACTCGCACTAAAAATTTTCCAATATGCACACGTTGACTACTATTAGCTTCTCATACCTGGGATGTAAGCAAATTTTATGCCAGCAAAATGTAAATTGTGTTTTTAAACGAAAAAGTGTTATTTTCAAGTGAAGTTTTAGTGCATAAACAAAGTGAACAATAATGTCTGATTCTGCTGTTGTTGAAGCCACCGCATCTCCAGTAGCCGCCCCAGCTGCTGAGAAAAAAGCAAAGAAAGCTGCAAAGGCGAAAAAGCCATCTAGTGTCCCTAGTCATCCACCAACCCATCAAATGGTCGATGCTGCCATCAAAACACTAAAAGAACGTGGAGGTTCATCTCTACCAGCCATTAAGAAATACCTTACAAGTACTTACAAGGTAGATGCTCAAAAATTGGCTCCTTTCATCAAGAGATATTTGAAGAGTGCTGTAACTAGTGGAAAATTAATTCAAACTAAAGGTAAGGGTGCTTCTGGTTCATTTAAATTATCTGCTGCCGCCTCAAAAGATCCGAAAGCAAAGAAGCCAGCTGCGGAAAAGAAAAAGTCTGCTGTTGCTGCCGGCGACAAAAAGAAGAAGGCTAAAACAGCCAAAAAGGCGGCCCCTGCCGCAAAGAAACCATCGGCCGCTAAAAAGACTGCTGAGAAGAAGAAGACCGAAAAAGTCAAGGCAAAAACTGTCAAAAAGACTGGCACAGTTAAAGCAAAACCCGTCAAAAAGGCACCAGCAACTAAACCAAAAGCACCCAAAGCCAAGAGCGCCGTAGCAGCGAAACCCAAAAAGGCAGCCCCAGCAAAAAAGCCAGCAGCCAAAAAGGCCGCCTCCAAAAAGTAAATTGCTTTTTCTTCTTCAATGTAAACATTTTTTCGATATTCGAAAAAAGATTTATTTCCAAAAATAAAAAGCCCTTTTCAGGGCTACAAAATAATTTTATAAAGAGATTAAATTGAAAACATCTACAAATTAAAAACAAACAAAAATACTTAAATAGATAAGTATAATACTTAGTGCATTGGGTAACTTTATTTGCAAAAATAATACCTAGACTCCTTTTTTATTTGTAGATAATTAATTGTAAAGAAATTCAATTTCTAAATAAAAATAAATAAGCCATATTTATTTCAGGTCTACAAAATATTATCAGAGATCGAAAATATTTTTAGATTAAGTGCTAAAGAAAATTTAATTTCCACAAAATAAGAAAAAATTTTATAAAACAGCAAAATGTAAATAAATAAGAACTAAAAGCGGTTTTCCGACGGCTTTTTATAATAGAATATATAGTACATACATAGTACACTGATAATGCGTACATTGATGTTAAAATGCCGTCGGCAAAACGCGTTTAATTATATATTCCAAAGTAAATAAAAAAAATGTACTGCAAATTAATAAATTGTCCACTTTATCGAGCCTTTGCTACAATAGCGATATAACATTGTCAATAAATGTTTAAAAACCAAAAATATTCAATCTCATTTTATATATTTTGGTACTGCAAATTAATAAATTGTCCACTTTATCGAGCCTTTGCTACAATAGCGATATAACATTGTCAATAAATGTTTAAAAACCAAAAATATTCAATCTCATTTTATATATTTTGGTTTATGTACGAACAAATAAAAAGACATTTTCACACGCTATTTATTTATATTTCTCCTTGCAATTATTTTTGTATAAAAAAATCGGCTATCTATCTGTTTTTACAATTTGGTTTGTGGCACTAAGAAGAGTCAGTTTGTTTGCTTGCTTAACAACGATTATATATTCTCGTCTTATTATTTTTGTATATAAAATACACATATTTTTCTTTTCAATTTATTTTATGGTTATTTTTAATTAAGAATAAATTTTCACTCACTTTTTATTTCATTAAGAATAAATTTTCACACACTTTCCCCTCTCAACTAATTTTTTGGACACAAAATGCACTATCTCTTTTTAAAATTCGTTTTGTGGCCCTGAAAAGGGCCTTTTTCTGTGTATTGTTGAATAAAAATATATATGATAACCATTGATGATTGGATGACAATTTATTTGGAGCTGGTGTATTTTGTTACGGCTTTAGTACCTTCACTGACAGCATGCTTAGCCAATTCACCGGGCAACAATAGACGGACAGCAGTTTGAATTTCCCGACTGGTGATTGTTGAACGCTTGTTGTAGTGAGCCAAACGGGAAGCTTCAGCAGCAATACAGCAATATAGAATGAGTAAGTACTATAATACTGCACGTCTCTTTAGCTAAAAAATAAGAAAAAATCATCCACCATTTTACGATTAAATATACGCACACTACAATAAGATATGCCGGCATTTTCTATATAAACCGAGTAGACTGCTTGCAACACAACTATTCGTGTATTAACAGTGTTTCAGTGTTATTATCCAGTGTTTAATAAAAAATAGAAAAAAAGTGAAGTGAAAAATGGCTCGTACTAAGCAAACTGCTCGTAAATCGACTGGTGGAAAAGCACCACGTAAACAATTGGCTACCAAGGCAGCTCGTAAAAGTGCACCAGCTACTGGTGGTGTTAAGAAGCCACATCGTTTTCGCCCCGGTACAGTAGCTTTGCGTGAAATTCGTCGCTATCAGAAGAGTACTGAATTATTGATTCGCAAATTGCCCTTCCAACGGTTGGTTCGTGAAATTGCTCAAGATTTCAAGACTGATTTGCGTTTCCAGAGCTCTGCTGTGATGGCTCTTCAAGAAGCAAGTGAAGCGTATTTGGTTGGTCTCTTTGAAGATACCAACTTGTGTGCCATCCATGCTAAACGTGTCACTATTATGCCAAAAGATATTCAATTGGCCAGACGTATTCGTGGCGAACGTGCTTAAATTAAATGGCTGATGACAATAATTACTACTACTAAAACCGTACAAAATGTTTTAAAAATAATCGGTCCTTTTCAGGACCACAAAAACTTTTTATAATAAAGAGTAATATTTTTGTTTTACATATTTTAATAGGAGAAATATTTTATTTAAAAAAAAAAACGTTAATAAGAGTATTATTTTCGTTCTACATATTTTAATAGGAGAAATATTAAAAAAAAGAATAGTTAATTAGCAAGTATAGCATTTTGAAAGTATTTTTTATTTTTAGTTCCACTATAGTGATGCCGTGCAAAATAATTGCTGCAGCTATGCACATATTAATAAAATGGAAAAGCCGTCGGCAAATTTATTTTGTAAATTTATGTTTTCTTTTTTTCAGATATGCATGAACATCTTTTTGTGTGATTTTTAAATAAATACTATACTATTCCAGTTTACTGTCAAAATTTCCATTTCTTCCCTTGATTTTGCAATCAATCGGTCCTTTTCTCAGGACCACAAAAACTTTTTATAAAGAGTATTATTTTCGTTCTACATATTTTGATAGGAGAAATATTAAAAAAAAAAAAATAGAATATTTAATTAGCAAGTATAGCATTTTGAAAGTATTTTTTATTTTTAGTTCCACTATAGTATGCCGTGCAAAATAAATATTACATATTAATAAAATGAAAAAGCCGTCGGCAATTTATTTTTGTAAATAAATATGCATACTTCGTTTTTACTTGATTTGACTGCGACTCTTTCTACCAAGTGATTTAAAAATGTTTATGCATCGTTATGGGATTTTCTTTTCCCGTATCAGCTTTTCTTTTTTCAGATATGCAAGAATATTTTATTGTTGTTGTGTGATTTTTAAATAATTACTAGACTATTCCAGTTTACTGTCAAAATTTCGATTTCTTCCCTTGATTTCGCCTTATTCAAAGATTTACTAATTTTAAGATGCACTATTATCTTTTCAAGTAATAGTCAGGAAATTTATTATTATTAGCTCTGTTCAATAACTGAAAATTGTTAACAATTGTTAATAGTTATTACTAGAAGTGTTCGGTACGTGAACACTTTTCAGTGAAAACTATTAACAATTATTAACAATTTTCAGTTATTGAACAGAGCTATTATCATATAAAACCGAATGAATCAACAAAATGTATTCTCGTTTTTAGACTTTTTTCTACAAGATTTTAGTTCAACTAATGCAATAATGTAATAAGTATGTACAAGAAAAAAAGCAATTTGTTCAAATAATAAAAAAGTAGGATTTGATCTTACTTTTAAATTATTATATTTATTTAATTTTAATTTTTAAATACCGTTTTTAATTTTTAATATGTCAACAAATTGAAATTTTTCATTTAGATTTGTTCCTTTTGTTATGCCAATATTTTTCAAATGATGTGTGTATGTACATATGTATATCCTTCCATATACATATGTACATACATTATTAATGCTATAATTTACATAAAATACTTCGAAATCAAAAAGTATTTGACCGAAAATTTATATTTTTCTCAATATTTTGCTTTTACCGCTCCAATAGTATTGTACAAGGTAAAGTTAGTTTCACTATTCTGTTAAAAGATAACTTTTAAAATTGTTTATTTGTATAAAATGTAGAAGAGCAACAAAAATTTTGTATATATTTTTAAGAAAATACGCAGAAACGTTTTATTAATCAGCTCAGAAACGATCAGAAAAACTGCTGATTAACTATATAGTACTAAGGCGGTTATTATGTTTATAAAGTTGATTTTGTGATATTGTAGTTGAATTGTTTATTTGAAATCAGATAAATATACATTTTTGGACTATTTTTAATAAACAATTTGATTAAAAATGTTTTAATTCTCATTAGTTTTCATTCTTGTCCATTTTTCATATAATAGGATAAAGAAAAAATGTCAATGGAAACTTTGCAAATATGAGAAAATTTCTTTGTCATGGACTAAATTTTAAAATAATTTTTAAAAATCGAAAAACTAATAAAATTTTAAATTTCCTTTTACAACATAAAGAAAACATATAAAAGTTCCATATCAATAGATTTTATAAAATTTTTTTCTTGAATTTGTTAAAAAATTTTAAAGTTTTATTAATAATTTGCAATATTTTTTTCATGTTCTTGCTAAGAAAATGCTCATAGAATTTTTCATAATACGGAAAAAAACTTTTTTTCCATTTACAACCATTTTGGGATATCTAAGCTAGCAATATGTAAAAAAGGAAATATTAATTTTGCTAAAGCCTTTAAGAAAAAAATGAAAATATATAAAACGTTTTGCTAAAATTTATTCACACTCGCACTAAAAATTTTCCAATATGCACACGTTGACTACTATTAGCTTCTCATACCTGGGATGTAAGCAAATTTTATGCCAGCAAAATGTAAATTGTGTTTTTAAACGAAAAAGTGTTATTTTCAAGTGAAGTTTTAGTGCATAAACAAAGTGAACAATAATGTCTGATTCTGCTGTTGTTGAAGCCACCGCATCTCCAGTAGCCGCCCCAGCTGCTGAGAAAAAAGCAAAGAAAGCTGCAAAGGCGAAAAAGCCATCTAGTGTCCCTAGTCATCCACCAACCCATCAAATGGTCGATGCTGCCATCAAAACACTAAAAGAACGTGGAGGTTCATCTCTACCAGCCATTAAGAAATACCTTACAAGTACTTACAAGGTAGATGCTCAAAAATTGGCTCCTTTCATCAAGAGATATTTGAAGAGTGCTGTAACTAGTGGAAAATTAATTCAAACTAAAGGTAAGGGTGCTTCTGGTTCATTTAAATTATCTGCTGCCGCCTCAAAAGATCCGAAAGCAAAGAAGCCAGCTGCGGAAAAGAAAAAGTCTGCTGTTGCTGCCGGCGACAAAAAGAAGAAGGCTAAAACAGCCAAAAAGGCGGCCCCTGCCGCAAAGAAACCATCGGCCGCTAAAAAGACTGCTGAGAAGAAGAAGACCGAAAAAGTCAAGGCAAAAACTGTCAAAAAGACTGGCACAGTTAAAGCAAAACCCGTCAAAAAGGCACCAGCAACTAAACCAAAAGCACCCAAAGCCAAGAGCGCCGTAGCAGCGAAACCCAAAAAGGCAGCCCCAGCAAAAAAGCCAGCAGCCAAAAAGGCCGCCTCCAAAAAGTAAATTGCTTTTTCTTCTTCAATGTAAACATTTTTTCGATATTCGAAAAAAGATTTATTTCCAAAAATAAAAAGCCCTTTTCAGGGCTACAAAATAATTTTATAAAGAGATTAAATTGAAAACATCTACAAATTAAAAACAAACAAAAATACTTAAATAGATAAGTATAATACTTAGTGCATTGGGTAACTTTATTTGCAAAAATAATACCTAGACTCCTTTTTTATTTGTAGATAATTAATTGTAAAGAAATTCAATTTCTAAATAAAAATAAATAAGCCATATTTATTTCAGGTCTACAAAATATTATCAGAGATCGAAAATATTTTTAGATTAAGTGCTAAAGAAAATTTAATTTCCACAAAATAAGAAAAAATTTTATAAAACAGCAAAATGTAAATAAATAAGAACTAAAAGCGGTTTTCCGACGGCTTTTTATAATAGAATATATAGTACATACATAGTACACTGATAATGCGTACATTGATGTTAAAATGCCGTCGGCAAAACGCGTTTAATTATATATTCCAAAGTAAATAAAAAAAATGTACTGCAAATTAATAAATTGTCCACTTTATCGAGCCTTTGCTACAATAGCGATATAACATTGTCAATAAATGTTTAAAAACCAAAAATATTCAATCTCATTTTATATATTTTGGTACTGCAAATTAATAAATTGTCCACTTTATCGAGCCTTTGCTACAATAGCGATATAACATTGTCAATAAATGTTTAAAAACCAAAAATATTCAATCTCATTTTATATATTTTGGTTTATGTACGAACAAATAAAAAGACATTTTCACACGCTATTTATTTATATTTCTCCTTGCAATTATTTTTGTATAAAAAAATCGGCTATCTATCTGTTTTTACAATTTGGTTTGTGGCACTAAGAAGAGTCAGTTTGTTTGCTTGCTTAACAACGATTATATATTCTCGTCTTATTATTTTTGTATATAAAATACACATATTTTTCTTTTCAATTTATTTTATGGTTATTTTTAATTAAGAATAAATTTTCACTCACTTTTTATTTCATTAAGAATAAATTTTCACACACTTTCCCCTCTCAACTAATTTTTTGGACACAAAATGCACTATCTCTTTTTAAAATTCGTTTTGTGGCCCTGAAAAGGGCCTTTTTCTGTGTATTGTTGAATAAAAATATATATGATAACCATTGATGATTGGATGACAATTTATTTGGAGCTGGTGTATTTTGTTACGGCTTTAGTACCTTCACTGACAGCATGCTTAGCCAATTCACCGGGCAACAATAGACGGACAGCAGTTTGAATTTCCCGACTGGTGATTGTTGAACGCTTGTTGTAGTGAGCCAAACGGGAAGCTTCAGCAGCAATACAGCAATATAGAATGAGTAAGTACTATAATACTGCACGTCTCTTTAGCTAAAAAATAAGAAAAAATCATCCACCATTTTACGATTAAATATACGCACACTACAATAAGATATGCCGGCATTTTCTATATAAACCGAGTAGACTGCTTGCAACACAACTATTCGTGTATTAACAGTGTTTCAGTGTTATTATCCAGTGTTTAATAAAAAATAGAAAAAAAGTGAAGTGAAAAATGGCTCGTACTAAGCAAACTGCTCGTAAATCGACTGGTGGAAAAGCACCACGTAAACAATTGGCTACCAAGGCAGCTCGTAAAAGTGCACCAGCTACTGGTGGTGTTAAGAAGCCACATCGTTTTCGCCCCGGTACAGTAGCTTTGCGTGAAATTCGTCGCTATCAGAAGAGTACTGAATTATTGATTCGCAAATTGCCCTTCCAACGGTTGGTTCGTGAAATTGCTCAAGATTTCAAGACTGATTTGCGTTTCCAGAGCTCTGCTGTGATGGCTCTTCAAGAAGCAAGTGAAGCGTATTTGGTTGGTCTCTTTGAAGATACCAACTTGTGTGCCATCCATGCTAAACGTGTCACTATTATGCCAAAAGATATTCAATTGGCCAGACGTATTCGTGGCGAACGTGCTTAAATTAAATGGCTGATGACAATAATTACTACTACTAAAACCGTACAAAATGTTTTAAAAATAATCGGTCCTTTTCAGGACCACAAAAACTTTTTATAATAAAGAGTAATATTTTTGTTTTACATATTTTAATAGGAGAAATATTTTATTTAAAAAAAAAAACGTTAATAAGAGTATTATTTTCGTTCTACATATTTTAATAGGAGAAATATTAAAAAAAAGAATAGTTAATTAGCAAGTATAGCATTTTGAAAGTATTTTTTATTTTTAGTTCCACTATAGTGATGCCGTGCAAAATAATTGCTGCAGCTATGCACATATTAATAAAATGGAAAAGCCGTCGGCAAATTTATTTTGTAAATTTATGTTTTCTTTTTTTCAGATATGCATGAACATCTTTTTGTGTGATTTTTAAATAAATACTATACTATTCCAGTTTACTGTCAAAATTTCCATTTCTTCCCTTGATTTTGCAATCAATCGGTCCTTTTCTCAGGACCACAAAAACTTTTTATAAAGAGTATTATTTTCGTTCTACATATTTTGATAGGAGAAATATTAAAAAAAAAAAAATAGAATATTTAATTAGCAAGTATAGCATTTTGAAAGTATTTTTTATTTTTAGTTCCACTATAGTATGCCGTGCAAAATAAATATTACATATTAATAAAATGAAAAAGCCGTCGGCAATTTATTTTTGTAAATAAATATGCATACTTCGTTTTTACTTGATTTGACTGCGACTCTTTCTACCAAGTGATTTAAAAATGTTTATGCATCGTTATGGGATTTTCTTTTCCCGTATCAGCTTTTCTTTTTTCAGATATGCAAGAATATTTTATTGTTGTTGTGTGATTTTTAAATAATTACTAGACTATTCCAGTTTACTGTCAAAATTTCGATTTCTTCCCTTGATTTCGCCTTATTCAAAGATTTACTAATTTTAAGATGCACTATTATCTTTTCAAGTAATAGTCAGGAAATTTATTATTATTAGCTCTGTTCAATAACTGAAAATTGTTAACAATTGTTAATAGTTATTACTAGAAGTGTTCGGTACGTGAACACTTTTCAGTGAAAACTATTAACAATTATTAACAATTTTCAGTTATTGAACAGAGCTATTATCATATAAAACCGAATGAATCAACAAAATGTATTCTCGTTTTTAGACTTTTTTCTACAAGATTTTAGTTCAACTAATGCAATAATGTAATAAGTATGTACAAGAAAAAAAGCAATTTGTTCAAATAATAAAAAAGTAGGATTTGATCTTACTTTTAAATTATTATATTTATTTAATTTTAATTTTTAAATACCGTTTTTAATTTTTAATATGTCAACAAATTGAAATTTTTCATTTAGATTTGTTCCTTTTGTTATGCCAATATTTTTCAAATGATGTGTGTATGTACATATGTATATCCTTCCATATACATATGTACATACATTATTAATGCTATAATTTACATAAAATACTTCGAAATCAAAAAGTATTTGACCGAAAATTTATATTTTTCTCAATATTTTGCTTTTACCGCTCCAATAGTATTGTACAAGGTAAAGTTAGTTTCACTATTCTGTTAAAAGATAACTTTTAAAATTGTTTATTTGTATAAAATGTAGAAGAGCAACAAAAATTTTGTATATATTTTTAAGAAAATACGCAGAAACGTTTTATTAATCAGCTCAGAAACGATCAGAAAAACTGCTGATTAACTATATAGTACTAAGGCGGTTATTATGTTTATAAAGTTGATTTTGTGATATTGTAGTTGAATTGTTTATTTGAAATCAGATAAATATACATTTTTGGACTATTTTTAATAAACAATTTGATTAAAAATGTTTTAATTCTCATTAGTTTTCATTCTTGTCCATTTTTCATATAATAGGATAAAGAAAAAATGTCAATGGAAACTTTGCAAATATGAGAAAATTTCTTTGTCATGGACTAAATTTTAAAATAATTTTTAAAAATCGAAAAACTAATAAAATTTTAAATTTCCTTTTACAACATAAAGAAAACATATAAAAGTTCCATATCAATAGATTTTATAAAATTTTTTTCTTGAATTTGTTAAAAAATTTTAAAGTTTTATTAATAATTTGCAATATTTTTTTCATGTTCTTGCTAAGAAAATGCTCATAGAATTTTTCATAATACGGAAAAAAACTTTTTTTCCATTTACAACCATTTTGGGATATCTAAGCTAGCAATATGTAAAAAAGGAAATATTAATTTTGCTAAAGCCTTTAAGAAAAAAATGAAAATATATAAAACGTTTTGCTAAAATTTATTCACACTCGCACTAAAAATTTTCCAATATGCACACGTTGACTACTATTAGCTTCTCATACCTGGGATGTAAGCAAATTTTATGCCAGCAAAATGTAAATTGTGTTTTTAAACGAAAAAGTGTTATTTTCAAGTGAAGTTTTAGTGCATAAACAAAGTGAACAATAATGTCTGATTCTGCTGTTGTTGAAGCCACCGCATCTCCAGTAGCCGCCCCAGCTGCTGAGAAAAAAGCAAAGAAAGCTGCAAAGGCGAAAAAGCCATCTAGTGTCCCTAGTCATCCACCAACCCATCAAATGGTCGATGCTGCCATCAAAACACTAAAAGAACGTGGAGGTTCATCTCTACCAGCCATTAAGAAATACCTTACAAGTACTTACAAGGTAGATGCTCAAAAATTGGCTCCTTTCATCAAGAGATATTTGAAGAGTGCTGTAACTAGTGGAAAATTAATTCAAACTAAAGGTAAGGGTGCTTCTGGTTCATTTAAATTATCTGCTGCCGCCTCAAAAGATCCGAAAGCAAAGAAGCCAGCTGCGGAAAAGAAAAAGTCTGCTGTTGCTGCCGGCGACAAAAAGAAGAAGGCTAAAACAGCCAAAAAGGCGGCCCCTGCCGCAAAGAAACCATCGGCCGCTAAAAAGACTGCTGAGAAGAAGAAGACCGAAAAAGTCAAGGCAAAAACTGTCAAAAAGACTGGCACAGTTAAAGCAAAACCCGTCAAAAAGGCACCAGCAACTAAACCAAAAGCACCCAAAGCCAAGAGCGCCGTAGCAGCGAAACCCAAAAAGGCAGCCCCAGCAAAAAAGCCAGCAGCCAAAAAGGCCGCCTCCAAAAAGTAAATTGCTTTTTCTTCTTCAATGTAAACATTTTTTCGATATTCGAAAAAAGATTTATTTCCAAAAATAAAAAGCCCTTTTCAGGGCTACAAAATAATTTTATAAAGAGATTAAATTGAAAACATCTACAAATTAAAAACAAACAAAAATACTTAAATAGATAAGTATAATACTTAGTGCATTGGGTAACTTTATTTGCAAAAATAATACCTAGACTCCTTTTTTATTTGTAGATAATTAATTGTAAAGAAATTCAATTTCTAAATAAAAATAAATAAGCCATATTTATTTCAGGTCTACAAAATATTATCAGAGATCGAAAATATTTTTAGATTAAGTGCTAAAGAAAATTTAATTTCCACAAAATAAGAAAAAATTTTATAAAACAGCAAAATGTAAATAAATAAGAACTAAAAGCGGTTTTCCGACGGCTTTTTATAATAGAATATATAGTACATACATAGTACACTGATAATGCGTACATTGATGTTAAAATGCCGTCGGCAAAACGCGTTTAATTATATATTCCAAAGTAAATAAAAAAAATGTACTGCAAATTAATAAATTGTCCACTTTATCGAGCCTTTGCTACAATAGCGATATAACATTGTCAATAAATGTTTAAAAACCAAAAATATTCAATCTCATTTTATATATTTTGGTACTGCAAATTAATAAATTGTCCACTTTATCGAGCCTTTGCTACAATAGCGATATAACATTGTCAATAAATGTTTAAAAACCAAAAATATTCAATCTCATTTTATATATTTTGGTTTATGTACGAACAAATAAAAAGACATTTTCACACGCTATTTATTTATATTTCTCCTTGCAATTATTTTTGTATAAAAAAATCGGCTATCTATCTGTTTTTACAATTTGGTTTGTGGCACTAAGAAGAGTCAGTTTGTTTGCTTGCTTAACAACGATTATATATTCTCGTCTTATTATTTTTGTATATAAAATACACATATTTTTCTTTTCAATTTATTTTATGGTTATTTTTAATTAAGAATAAATTTTCACTCACTTTTTATTTCATTAAGAATAAATTTTCACACACTTTCCCCTCTCAACTAATTTTTTGGACACAAAATGCACTATCTCTTTTTAAAATTCGTTTTGTGGCCCTGAAAAGGGCCTTTTTCTGTGTATTGTTGAATAAAAATATATATGATAACCATTGATGATTGGATGACAATTTATTTGGAGCTGGTGTATTTTGTTACGGCTTTAGTACCTTCACTGACAGCATGCTTAGCCAATTCACCGGGCAACAATAGACGGACAGCAGTTTGAATTTCCCGACTGGTGATTGTTGAACGCTTGTTGTAGTGAGCCAAACGGGAAGCTTCAGCAGCAATACAGCAATATAGAATGAGTAAGTACTATAATACTGCACGTCTCTTTAGCTAAAAAATAAGAAAAAATCATCCACCATTTTACGATTAAATATACGCACACTACAATAAGATATGCCGGCATTTTCTATATAAACCGAGTAGACTGCTTGCAACACAACTATTCGTGTATTAACAGTGTTTCAGTGTTATTATCCAGTGTTTAATAAAAAATAGAAAAAAAGTGAAGTGAAAAATGGCTCGTACTAAGCAAACTGCTCGTAAATCGACTGGTGGAAAAGCACCACGTAAACAATTGGCTACCAAGGCAGCTCGTAAAAGTGCACCAGCTACTGGTGGTGTTAAGAAGCCACATCGTTTTCGCCCCGGTACAGTAGCTTTGCGTGAAATTCGTCGCTATCAGAAGAGTACTGAATTATTGATTCGCAAATTGCCCTTCCAACGGTTGGTTCGTGAAATTGCTCAAGATTTCAAGACTGATTTGCGTTTCCAGAGCTCTGCTGTGATGGCTCTTCAAGAAGCAAGTGAAGCGTATTTGGTTGGTCTCTTTGAAGATACCAACTTGTGTGCCATCCATGCTAAACGTGTCACTATTATGCCAAAAGATATTCAATTGGCCAGACGTATTCGTGGCGAACGTGCTTAAATTAAATGGCTGATGACAATAATTACTACTACTAAAACCGTACAAAATGTTTTAAAAATAATCGGTCCTTTTCAGGACCACAAAAACTTTTTATAATAAAGAGTAATATTTTTGTTTTACATATTTTAATAGGAGAAATATTTTATTTAAAAAAAAAAACGTTAATAAGAGTATTATTTTCGTTCTACATATTTTAATAGGAGAAATATTAAAAAAAAGAATAGTTAATTAGCAAGTATAGCATTTTGAAAGTATTTTTTATTTTTAGTTCCACTATAGTGATGCCGTGCAAAATAATTGCTGCAGCTATGCACATATTAATAAAATGGAAAAGCCGTCGGCAAATTTATTTTGTAAATTTATGTTTTCTTTTTTTCAGATATGCATGAACATCTTTTTGTGTGATTTTTAAATAAATACTATACTATTCCAGTTTACTGTCAAAATTTCCATTTCTTCCCTTGATTTTGCAATCAATCGGTCCTTTTCTCAGGACCACAAAAACTTTTTATAAAGAGTATTATTTTCGTTCTACATATTTTGATAGGAGAAATATTAAAAAAAAAAAAATAGAATATTTAATTAGCAAGTATAGCATTTTGAAAGTATTTTTTATTTTTAGTTCCACTATAGTATGCCGTGCAAAATAAATATTACATATTAATAAAATGAAAAAGCCGTCGGCAATTTATTTTTGTAAATAAATATGCATACTTCGTTTTTACTTGATTTGACTGCGACTCTTTCTACCAAGTGATTTAAAAATGTTTATGCATCGTTATGGGATTTTCTTTTCCCGTATCAGCTTTTCTTTTTTCAGATATGCAAGAATATTTTATTGTTGTTGTGTGATTTTTAAATAATTACTAGACTATTCCAGTTTACTGTCAAAATTTCGATTTCTTCCCTTGATTTCGCCTTATTCAAAGATTTACTAATTTTAAGATGCACTATTATCTTTTCAAGTAATAGTCAGGAAATTTATTATTATTAGCTCTGTTCAATAACTGAAAATTGTTAACAATTGTTAATAGTTATTACTAGAAGTGTTCGGTACGTGAACACTTTTCAGTGAAAACTATTAACAATTATTAACAATTTTCAGTTATTGAACAGAGCTATTATCATATAAAACCGAATGAATCAACAAAATGTATTCTCGTTTTTAGACTTTTTTCTACAAGATTTTAGTTCAACTAATGCAATAATGTAATAAGTATGTACAAGAAAAAAAGCAATTTGTTCAAATAATAAAAAAGTAGGATTTGATCTTACTTTTAAATTATTATATTTATTTAATTTTAATTTTTAAATACCGTTTTTAATTTTTAATATGTCAACAAATTGAAATTTTTCATTTAGATTTGTTCCTTTTGTTATGCCAATATTTTTCAAATGATGTGTGTATGTACATATGTATATCCTTCCATATACATATGTACATACATTATTAATGCTATAATTTACATAAAATACTTCGAAATCAAAAAGTATTTGACCGAAAATTTATATTTTTCTCAATATTTTGCTTTTACCGCTCCAATAGTATTGTACAAGGTAAAGTTAGTTTCACTATTCTGTTAAAAGATAACTTTTAAAATTGTTTATTTGTATAAAATGTAGAAGAGCAACAAAAATTTTGTATATATTTTTAAGAAAATACGCAGAAACGTTTTATTAATCAGCTCAGAAACGATCAGAAAAACTGCTGATTAACTATATAGTACTAAGGCGGTTATTATGTTTATAAAGTTGATTTTGTGATATTGTAGTTGAATTGTTTATTTGAAATCAGATAAATATACATTTTTGGACTATTTTTAATAAACAATTTGATTAAAAATGTTTTAATTCTCATTAGTTTTCATTCTTGTCCATTTTTCATATAATAGGATAAAGAAAAAATGTCAATGGAAACTTTGCAAATATGAGAAAATTTCTTTGTCATGGACTAAATTTTAAAATAATTTTTAAAAATCGAAAAACTAATAAAATTTTAAATTTCCTTTTACAACATAAAGAAAACATATAAAAGTTCCATATCAATAGATTTTATAAAATTTTTTTCTTGAATTTGTTAAAAAATTTTAAAGTTTTATTAATAATTTGCAATATTTTTTTCATGTTCTTGCTAAGAAAATGCTCATAGAATTTTTCATAATACGGAAAAAAACTTTTTTTCCATTTACAACCATTTTGGGATATCTAAGCTAGCAATATGTAAAAAAGGAAATATTAATTTTGCTAAAGCCTTTAAGAAAAAAATGAAAATATATAAAACGTTTTGCTAAAATTTATTCACACTCGCACTAAAAATTTTCCAATATGCACACGTTGACTACTATTAGCTTCTCATACCTGGGATGTAAGCAAATTTTATGCCAGCAAAATGTAAATTGTGTTTTTAAACGAAAAAGTGTTATTTTCAAGTGAAGTTTTAGTGCATAAACAAAGTGAACAATAATGTCTGATTCTGCTGTTGTTGAAGCCACCGCATCTCCAGTAGCCGCCCCAGCTGCTGAGAAAAAAGCAAAGAAAGCTGCAAAGGCGAAAAAGCCATCTAGTGTCCCTAGTCATCCACCAACCCATCAAATGGTCGATGCTGCCATCAAAACACTAAAAGAACGTGGAGGTTCATCTCTACCAGCCATTAAGAAATACCTTACAAGTACTTACAAGGTAGATGCTCAAAAATTGGCTCCTTTCATCAAGAGATATTTGAAGAGTGCTGTAACTAGTGGAAAATTAATTCAAACTAAAGGTAAGGGTGCTTCTGGTTCATTTAAATTATCTGCTGCCGCCTCAAAAGATCCGAAAGCAAAGAAGCCAGCTGCGGAAAAGAAAAAGTCTGCTGTTGCTGCCGGCGACAAAAAGAAGAAGGCTAAAACAGCCAAAAAGGCGGCCCCTGCCGCAAAGAAACCATCGGCCGCTAAAAAGACTGCTGAGAAGAAGAAGACCGAAAAAGTCAAGGCAAAAACTGTCAAAAAGACTGGCACAGTTAAAGCAAAACCCGTCAAAAAGGCACCAGCAACTAAACCAAAAGCACCCAAAGCCAAGAGCGCCGTAGCAGCGAAACCCAAAAAGGCAGCCCCAGCAAAAAAGCCAGCAGCCAAAAAGGCCGCCTCCAAAAAGTAAATTGCTTTTTCTTCTTCAATGTAAACATTTTTTCGATATTCGAAAAAAGATTTATTTCCAAAAATAAAAAGCCCTTTTCAGGGCTACAAAATAATTTTATAAAGAGATTAAATTGAAAACATCTACAAATTAAAAACAAACAAAAATACTTAAATAGATAAGTATAATACTTAGTGCATTGGGTAACTTTATTTGCAAAAATAATACCTAGACTCCTTTTTTATTTGTAGATAATTAATTGTAAAGAAATTCAATTTCTAAATAAAAATAAATAAGCCATATTTATTTCAGGTCTACAAAATATTATCAGAGATCGAAAATATTTTTAGATTAAGTGCTAAAGAAAATTTAATTTCCACAAAATAAGAAAAAATTTTATAAAACAGCAAAATGTAAATAAATAAGAACTAAAAGCGGTTTTCCGACGGCTTTTTATAATAGAATATATAGTACATACATAGTACACTGATAATGCGTACATTGATGTTAAAATGCCGTCGGCAAAACGCGTTTAATTATATATTCCAAAGTAAATAAAAAAAATGTACTGCAAATTAATAAATTGTCCACTTTATCGAGCCTTTGCTACAATAGCGATATAACATTGTCAATAAATGTTTAAAAACCAAAAATATTCAATCTCATTTTATATATTTTGGTTTATGTACGAATAAATAAAAAGACATTTTCACACGCTATTTATTTATATTTCTCCTTGCAATTATTTTTGTATAAAAAAATCGGCTATCTATCTGTTTTTACAATTTGGTTTGTGGCACTAAGAAGAGTCAGTTTGTTTGCTTGCTTAACAACGATTATATATTCTCGTCTTATTATTTTTGTATATAAAATACACATATTTTTCTTTTCAATTTATTTTATGGTTATTTTTAATTAAGAATAAATTTTCACTCACTTTTTATTTCATTAAGAATAAATTTTCACACACTTTCTCTCCTCCCAACTAATTTTTTGGACACAAAATGCACTATCTCTTTTTAAAATTCGTTTTGTGGCCCTGAAAAGGGCCTTTTTCTGTGTATTGTTGAATAAAAATATGATAACCATTGATGATTGGATGACAATTTATTTGGAGCTGGTGTATTTTGTTACGGCTTTAGTACCTTCACTGACAGCATGCTTAGCCAATTCACCGGGCAACAATAGACGGACAGCAGTTTGAATTTCCCGACTGGTGATTGTTGAACGCTTGTTGTAGTGAGCCAAACGGGAAGCTTCAGCAGCAATACGCTCAAAAATATCATTAACAAAACTGTTCATGATACTCATGGCCTTCGATGAGATACCAGTATCGGGATGTACTTGCTTCAACACTTTGTAAATGTAGATGGCATAACTTTCCTTGCGCTTACGCTTCTTGCCTTTATCGCTCTTTGTAATATTCTTTTGCGCTTTACCAGCCTTCTTTGCCGCTTTACCACTAGTTTTAGGAGGCATTATTCACTTTTCTTCACAACTTCACAAACACTTTTTTAACACTGTTCACAAATTTTTAAATTTTGCAGGAAAGTCACGCTTTATATACATTTTTTGAAAGAGTAAAAGACACATCGTTTCTGCTTCGGCTCTACATACACAGCTCACCCTTATGTGTATAAGCAAGAGCGCAAAGAAACTATAAATACCCACGATATCGTATGCAACTTCAACAGTTTGTGCTAACAGTGCTATTTGTGAAGTGTTTAAATAAAAAAATAATAATAAAACTAAAAGTGAAAAATGTCTGGTCGTGGTAAAGGTGGCAAAGTTAAGGGAAAGGCAAAGTCCCGTTCAAACCGTGCTGGTTTACAATTTCCCGTCGGTCGTATTCATCGTTTGTTGCGCAAAGGCAATTATGCTGAACGTGTTGGTGCCGGAGCTCCAGTATATTTAGCTGCTGTTATGGAATATTTGGCAGCTGAAGTTCTTGAGTTGGCTGGCAATGCTGCTCGTGACAACAAAAAGACGAGAATTATTCCACGTCATTTACAATTGGCCATCCGCAACGACGAAGAATTGAACAAGTTGTTGTCCGGCGTAACAATTGCTCAAGGTGGTGTCTTACCCAACATCCAGGCCGTTTTATTGCCCAAGAAAACTGAAAAGAAGGCTTAAATTATTTCAATTTATTGCTAAAATAATACAATGTGAGAATTATTTCATGCCAACCAACATACACATACATACATATATGAACCAACCGTCCTTTTCAGGACGACAAATTTATTTCCAAAAAGAGAAGTTTTGTTTAAAACAATTTTATTTTAACGAGAGGATGAAGAAGAAGAATTACAAAATACATTTTATTATAATGAATTTTTACCTAAAAACATTACTAAATATTTCCTTGTTTCTTCTTTCATGATTAAAAAACATTGCTCAAATTTGTGTGTGTGTACAGAGTGTATGTACACATTTTTTTCAACTTACAACAAAACTCGTTTGCTTTGGCACATGCATACATACATTCATGAGACTCGCCTTGTCTAACAGTACAATTTGTGTATACACAATAGAATCGTGTCGGTTTTATTTTGCCGAAGTCGTGTCTGCACGAAGAATTTCCTGTATACCTATTATTTGTCAAAGTACATATTTAACGTACATTACCTTTTGTAATGAATTGACTTTTTCAACATACATAAATTAATATTTTCATCCGCCTAGAAAAAAAATTAATGATAGTCTTTGAGAAATGCTTTATTAGCATCTAACGAATTTTTCGTTTATAATTTTATTTATAGAATTAAGTATCTTTTGTAACGTTTTGAAAAATAATAAATTGAACACAACAAATAAAAATCTCTTTTTTAAAAATATTTGTGGTCCTGAAAAGGACCGATTGTTTTTAAATTTTGCCGCTGTTATTATTCCATTTACTTCATGTAGTATTTAACCGCCGAAGCCGTACAAAGTACGACCTTGTCTTTTCAAAGCATAAACAACATCCATAGCGGTGACAGTTTTTCTTTTGGCATGTTCAGTGTAGGTGACGGCATCACGGATGACATTTTCCAAAAATACCTTTAAAACACCACGGGTTTCTTCGTAGATCAAACCAGAAATACGTTTTACACCACCACGACGAGCCAAACGTCTAATAGCAGGCTTGGTAATACCTTGGATGTTATCACGCAACACTTTACGATGACGTTTAGCACCACCTTTTCCCAAGCCTTTACCACCTTTACCACGGCCAGTCATTTTTAGTCACTTTTTATTATTTTCACTTTAAACGCACTTCAGAAGAGATACACAAGAACTGTTAGCTTCCATTGTCATTTTTCATTTCATTTCATGTTTATTAATCCCAAAAAATTTATTACATATCAAAAGCTTTAAATTAAAACTAATAAACTTATATACTATTCTTATTATACTATTGTATGTTTAAAGACTTCCAGTTTTTTTTTTATATAAATATTTGCATCCTACGTGCATTCCTTAAACTAAATTATTATTAAAACATATATTCATGAAATTTCTCCAAAAAGGGATTGAAAAGGAGAGGCTCTTATATAAAAAAAAACTTAAAACTAGTAAAACAAAATAACTAAACTATTAATGACTTAAACTAAAGGGAGGAAATATAAAGATATGTACAAAAGAGAGAGAGATAGAGACTATTGAGCAGTATTATATACTGTGTCATTAATATTCAGAGTATTGATTCTCCTATGATAGAATAAAAGATCAGAGCCGTTAAAGACAAGATCGGATTCCCTGAGGGTCAACAAGTCGACAGGCGATAAATAATTCGAAAGACGAACGGCGTCCAAACCACCCATCCTATCAAAACAATTCCTAACAAAAGTATTGTCCAGGGAACGTGCACTATTAAGAAATTTAATGGCATTCTGTGACATAAAGACGTCAATTCTGCCTATATTAGCCGCACCATATATGGATCTGCACGACGGTCTGCGGATCACACCATCAGGTCCAAGATGTGGTCTCATACCAAGACAAGCCACTAAAACCAATCTCTCCCATCTCCTAAGTCTTTCCATTTGGGAGGAAGATATTCCAAACCAAACTGGAAAGGCATAGGAGATGAGAGGTCGAATAACCTGACGGTACAGTAGCAGACGTATCCTCTGATCCAGGCCCCCATTCCGTCTCAAAACACGCTGATATGCATTGAACGAGCCCTTCGTTCTCTGCAGAATATCGTCCACGTGGCGATAATATTCAAATTTCTCGTGGAAGGTCACCCCAAGATATCTTACCCTGTCAGAGGTACTAATAAAATCATCACCTATTCTCAAGCACGGTAAGTATTGCCTCCAATTTGGCCAAATATTCTTACGCTTACCCTTAAATACCATGGCAACCGTTTTACTAATATTCAAATTCAATTTCCACCTCACAAAGTATTCATTAAGCGTACCCAAATAACAATTAAGACGGTTGTTGACAGTCCTTGCCCTGGCGCCCGAAGCCGCTATGAATATATCATCGGCATACATAAGCAAAAGATCATCCACATGTGGTTGAGGTATGTCACTCACGTATATATTGTACAACACAGGGCCCAGCAATGAGCCCTGTGGCACCCCAGCGGAAATCGTGCCCTCAACAGACAAGGAACTTCCAACTCGCACCTTAAATGTACGATTCTCTAGGAAACTAGCCACAAGCCGGCAAACACTTCTATCAAACCCCAGAGTAAGCAGTTTAAAAACTATTCCATCTTGCCAGACAGTATCGAAAGCCTTGGCAAAGTCAAGGCTCACAGCAGTAGTTGCGCATCTCCTATTAAGACCCCTAGATACAAAGTCCGAGAGCACCATTAGGGCATGCGATGTGGAAAGACCACATCGGAATCCAAATTGGAAATCCCTAAGAATGCCTTTTTCCTCAATTACATTACTAATCCTGGCAAGAATAAAATATTCAAAAAGCTTACCGAAGGCCGAAAGAAGCGATATCGGTCTATAGTTACCACTAATCGAGAGATCACATCCCCTTTTCGGTATGGGCACAACCAGAGCCGCTCTCCATGCTCTCGGAAAATAACCAATGTTTAAGCAATGGTTAAAAAGTATCGCCAAAAATCTCCATGCAACGACATTGGTTTTTTTCAGCACAAAGTCCGGTATGCCATCGACACCGCTAGATCTCTTGCTTGCCCTTCTCCTGAGGGCGTTACCAATAGACTCAGGGTTAACAAAACTCATTCCCAAATCGTTTCCGTCGGTATGATGAGATTCCCCATCCGCCATTGTCGACCCACCAAAAAACACAATAGGTGATGTTCTGTCCAATGTAGAAATGAGCTCCATTATCGCTGTACTAGTTGGGTCTGATCCCCCATTTGCCACCGGTCGCGGCATTCCAAAGAATGAACTCGCCAGCAGATTAGCCTTCCCAATGTCATCAGAAATAAGCATGCCATCTGGACCCGATAAACTACGAACCGAAGGGCGAACGTCGAATCCAGCCGCCGACTTGACCTTTCTAAATGTTCTATTATTGACCCGAATCCGACTAAGGTACTCAGTCCAATACTCCTTTTCAAAAACGGCAATGGCCCCCCGAATGATCCTACCCATATTGTTAATATCGGCCCTCAGTACACTATGCCTGCTAGGGTCACATCTGTGCAGTGTTCGCCGCAGTCTTTTCCTCTGCTCTATGAAGCCAAGAATATTCGGTGGAAGCTTCATTAGACCTCTTCGCCTTACAGTCACCTTCGGGATCGATTGGTCCATGGCATCGAGAAACGCCCTGTCCATCATTCCAATGCATTGGTCAATCTCATTTTCCCCAACATTCGTATCAATAGGCATAGCAAGATCCGCCAAATTCTCAGTCAATCTGCCCCTAAATCTCCGGCAGTCCATTCTGTCAAAATCGTACCTCGATGAAGGTTCTCGTACGACACATTCGTCTGTAAGGAATATGAACTCCACCGCCTTGTGGTCGGATCCGTAGTCTAAAGTCCGCAGTCCGTTGGAATCAATCGGAATCATGTCTACTGTCGCCAGGAAAAAATCAATGTAGGACGATAAAACCGGATTTATCCTGCTCGGTCCGTCAGTCTGCAGTATGTCTAGATCGGGACTCGTCAGTAAAAACTCTCGTAGACCACGCCCACTCACATTAGTGTGGGGATCGCCCCAATACGGATGCCTCGCATTAAGGTCAGCGCCAATTACCACACTGTAATCCTCAGATAGTCTCTGGATGGACCCAAAATATCCTGCCTCAAATACACAGCCAGGTCTAAGATACATGGCTATCACAACAATATCCCTGCCGCCTACCCTACGGATGCGCACAGCAGTACTCTCAATAGCACCAGTATCGAGAACGATCTCCTCACTATGATATGATTCCCTCACAAGAACAGCTGTTCCCCCACCACGTCTGTCCTGTCGGTCCTGCCTATATGTCGTATACCCCTTAACATCAAATCTGTGGCGAGAATTAAGATGATGCTCAGCCAACAATACTATCTCCGGTCTGTGTTCCGCCAAAAATAAACCCAACATATGTCTCTTATGCCTAGAAACGATTGAGTTGACGTTTATAAAAATGGATCTAATGGAATTAGCCATGGTGTCCAAGCGTCATTAGCATACCAAAGAGGGCACGCGATCTATCCTCATCTGTACCAAGTTCACGATAATCCCTGGCAAAGCTTCCAATCTTGTTAAGACACTGTAGTAGACCGCTTCCAAAGAAACGTCTACAGTCCCGATCAACAAAGTCATATTGACCCATGGCAATACCCAATGTTACCTCAGCTCCGTGAGTACCAGCCGATTTTTTCGAACTCCCTTTAGGAATCGACCGATTGCCAAAAGAAGCAGCCGCCGCTGCATAGGAAACCCCTGGCCTAATCACATTACTGGGAGCGGACAAAACCTGTGGTTGATTGCCGCCACCAGTCTCCCTTTTCTGTTGTAGCCTGCGCATAAGACCAATACGACGTGGGCAGTCCTTTGAACTAGCCACATGTCCCTCACTGTTGCAATTCACACATCTAACCGCAACACCCATCTTCCTAGATACCTGACCCGTTGCAGGATCAGTCAAAAATACTTCAGCCGTGTTCATCTCCTTTGGAGGCACGGTGCATTTACCAGGGCCATGAGGTCCACCACATTTGACGCACCTAAAAGGCATGTTACAATTCGACGATACATGTCCAAAGCGCTGGCAATTGAAGCACTGAGTGACACCCTTTCGAATAAACTTCCTAATGTGTACCTTACAGCGCAAGATATACCTTATACCATAAAATTTCCTCATATCCGACTCCCTGGACAACCTGATGATCCATTTATCATCACCCAATTTTACCATACCAGATACATTGATGTTGATCTGGAGACCGTTAAAATATTCCAAAATTTCTCCGGATTCAAAGGAATGCGGAAGACCCTCAATAACGGCCGTATATGGCCGCATATGCTTAGGGGTATATGTATAGAAGTCTACCTTTTGACCCTCAAGCAATTCCCTAACCTTATCATGATCCTCTACAGTACATGTCCATATATTTACTACATGTTTCCCCAATGTCTTAATGCTATAGTTCTTATGGCATAGCAATTTGTCAATAAAATCAATAATTCTTTTTACATCAATATTATATGTTGTAATTACCGGAATCTTCTTACTCTTCATCTTTTCCACAGATGTTTTTGTAGTTGAAGCCTTAGCAGATCTTGTAGTTTCTGGTGCAGTCTTCTTCGTTTTTCCATCATTTAATGTTGATCCAGCTACGGCATTAGCCTGGATATTCTCTGCATTCTTTTTTGGTGCTAGATACGCAGCACCTTCTGGTATTTTTTCGTCACCAATACTCATATTGTCACTTTCATCGTCATCAGTACTGTCGTTGTCTTCGTCTGACTCGGCATTTTTGCTTTTATGGATTAAATCCTGAACATCTTTTCTAAGCTTCTTGTTTTCCTCTTCGATATAATTGAATTTCTTAATCAGGAACTCAATTTTAGCATCCTTCTCATTTATTATGCGGCGGAGGTCCTCACTGGATGCTCCAACCCGCGGCCTTTTTAGTGAGCTTCGACTTTCGTCGTCACTCATGTTGTTTAAAATTTAACGCTTTTTGTTAGTGTTGTTATTTTTCCGCTCAAGAAACAACAGAATTTATTATTAAGTTTATATTTCTGCCCTTACGGGCCTAATTGTCTTTATACTGATTAAACTAATCAGTAGCAGCACAATCCAAGAAAAATTTAATTAAATTGCCTCCTATGGGCTTCTCAGAATTGCTCATAAGCAATATTTATGAGATTATTTCAAATTGAAATTTATTGTATTTGTTGTTTAACAATTGTTTCTAATTATTATTTAAAATTATTTCACTTCACTAAACGCACTTCACAAGAGATACACAAGAACTCCACTGTGTTCTTCGTCCTTTCTTCGTTCGTTAGCTTCCATTGCAAACCAACTTGTATTTATACCAAATTCAGATAAAGCTAGAATGAGTAAGTACTATAATACTGCACGTCTCTTTAGCTAAAAAATAAGAAAAAATCATCCACCATTTTACGATTAAATATACGCACACTACAATAAGATATGCCGGCATTTTCTATATAAACCGAGTAGACTGCTTGCAACACAACTATTCGTGTATTAACAGTGTTTCAGTGTTATTATCCAGTGTTTAATAAAAAATAGAAAAAAAGTGAAGTGAAAAATGGCTCGTACTAAGCAAACTGCTCGTAAATCGACTGGTGGAAAAGCACCACGTAAACAATTGGCTACCAAGGCAGCTCGTAAAAGTGCACCAGCTACTGGTGGTGTTAAGAAGCCACATCGTTTTCGCCCCGGTACAGTAGCTTTGCGTGAAATTCGTCGCTATCAGAAGAGTACTGAATTATTGATTCGCAAATTGCCCTTCCAACGGTTGGTTCGTGAAATTGCTCAAGATTTCAAGACTGATTTGCGTTTCCAGAGCTCTGCTGTGATGGCTCTTCAAGAAGCAAGTGAAGCGTATTTGGTTGGTCTCTTTGAAGATACCAACTTGTGTGCCATCCATGCTAAACGTGTCACTATTATGCCAAAAGATATTCAATTGGCCAGACGTATTCGTGGCGAACGTGCTTAAATTAAATGGCTGATGACAATAATTACTACTACTAAAACCGTACAAAATGTTTTAAAAATAATCGGTCCTTTTCAGGACCACAAAAACTTTTTATAATAAAGAGTAATATTTTTGTTTTACATATTTTAATAGGAGAAATATTTTATTTAAAAAAAAAAACGTTAATAAGAGTATTATTTTCGTTCTACATATTTTAATAGGAGAAATATTAAAAAAAAGAATAGTTAATTAGCAAGTATAGCATTTTGAA
Source organism: Panzeria rudis (assembly GCA_956483635.1). Taxonomy (NCBI): domain Eukaryota; kingdom Metazoa; phylum Arthropoda; class Insecta; order Diptera; family Tachinidae; genus Panzeria; species Panzeria rudis. The sequence goes on from OY101450.1 coordinate 49,224,914, forward strand.
AGTATTTTTTATTTTTAGTTCCACTATAGTGATGCCGTGCAAAATAATTGCTGCAGCTATGCACATATTAATAAAATGGAAAAGCCGTCGGCAAATTTATTTTGTAAATTTATGTTTTCTTTTTTTCAGATATGCATGAACATCTTTTTGTGTGATTTTTAAATAAATACTATACTATTCCAGTTTACTGTCAAAATTTCCATTTCTTCCCTTGATTTTGCAATCAATCGGTCCTTTTCTCAGGACCACAAAAACTTTTTATAAAGAGTATTATTTTCGTTCTACATATTTTGATAGGAGAAATATTAAAAAAAAAAAATAGAATATTTAATTAGCAAGTATAGCATTTTGAAAGTATTTTTTATTTTTAGTTCCACTATAGTATGCCGTGCAAAATAAATATTACATATTAATAAAATGAAAAAGCCGTCGGCAATTTATTTTTGTAAATAAATATGCATACTTCGTTTTTACTTGATTTGACTGCGACTCTTTCTACCAAGTGATTTAAAAATGTTTATGCATCGTTATGGGATTTTCTTTTCCCGTATCAGCTTTTCTTTTTTCAGATATGCAAGAATATTTTATTGTTGTTGTGTGATTTTTAAATAATTACTAGACTATTCCAGTTTACTGTCAAAATTTCGATTTCTTCCCTTGATTTCGCCTTATTCAAAGATTTACTAATTTTAAGATGCACTATTATCTTTTCAAGTAATAGTCAGGAAATTTATTATTATTAGCTCTGTTCAATAACTGAAAATTGTTAACAATTGTTAATAGTTATTACTAGAAGTGTTCGGTACGTGAACACTTTTCAGTGAAAACTATTAACAATTATTAACAATTTTCAGTTATTGAACAGAGCTATTATCATATAAAACCGAATGAATCAACAAAATGTATTCTCGTTTTTAGACTTTTTTCTACAAGATTTTAGTTCAACTAATGCAATAATGTAATAAGTATGTACAAGAAAAAAAGCAATTTGTTCAAATAATAAAAAAGTAGGATTTGATCTTACTTTTAAATTATTATATTTATTTAATTTTAATTTTTAAATACCGTTTTTAATTTTTAATATGTCAACAAATTGAAATTTTTCATTTAGATTTGTTCCTTTTGTTATGCCAATATTTTTCAAATGATGTGTGTATGTACATATGTATATCCTTCCATATACATATGTACATACATTATTAATGCTATAATTTACATAAAATACTTCGAAATCAAAAAGTATTTGACCGAAAATTTATATTTTTCTCAATATTTTGCTTTTACCGCTCCAATAGTATTGTACAAGGTAAAGTTAGTTTCACTATTCTGTTAAAAGATAACTTTTAAAATTGTTTATTTGTATAAAATGTAGAAGAGCAACAAAAATTTTGTATATATTTTTAAGAAAATACGCAGAAACGTTTTATTAATCAGCTCAGAAACGATCAGAAAAACTGCTGATTAACTATATAGTACTAAGGCGGTTATTATGTTTATAAAGTTGATTTTGTGATATTGTAGTTGAATTGTTTATTTGAAATCAGATAAATATACATTTTTGGACTATTTTTAATAAACAATTTGATTAAAAATGTTTTAATTCTCATTAGTTTTCATTCTTGTCCATTTTTCATATAATAGGATAAAGAAAAAATGTCAATGGAAACTTTGCAAATATGAGAAAATTTCTTTGTCATGGACTAAATTTTAAAATAATTTTTAAAAATCGAAAAACTAATAAAATTTTAAATTTCCTTTTACAACATAAAGAAAACATATAAAAGTTCCATATCAATAGATTTTATAAAATTTTTTTCTTGAATTTGTTAAAAAATTTTAAAGTTTTATTAATAATTTGCAATATTTTTTTCATGTTCTTGCTAAGAAAATGCTCATAGAATTTTTCATAATACGGAAAAAAACTTTTTTTCCATTTACAACCATTTTGGGATATCTAAGCTAGCAATATGTAAAAAAGGAAATATTAATTTTGCTAAAGCCTTTAAGAAAAAAATGAAAATATATAAAAAGTTTTGCTAAAATTTATTCACACTCGCACTAAAAATTTTCCAATATGCACACGTTGACTACTATTAGCTTCTCATACCTGGGATGTAAGCAAATTTTATGCCAGCAAAATGTAAATTGTGTTTTTAAACGAAAAAGTGTTATTTTCAAGTGAAGTTTTAGTGCATAAACAAAGTGAACAATAATGTCTGATTCTGCTGTTGTTGAAGCCACCGCATCTCCAGTAGCCGCCCCAGCTGCTGAGAAAAAAGCAAAGAAAGCTGCAAAGGCGAAAAAGCCATCTAGTGTCCCTAGTCATCCACCAACCCATCAAATGGTCGATGCTGCCATCAAAACACTAAAAGAACGTGGAGGTTCATCTCTACCAGCCATTAAGAAATACCTTACAAGTACTTACAAGGTAGATGCTCAAAAATTGGCTCCTTTCATCAAGAGATATTTGAAGAGTGCTGTAACTAGTGGAAAATTAATTCAAACTAAAGGTAAGGGTGCTTCTGGTTCATTTAAATTATCTGCTGCCGCCTCAAAAGATCCGAAAGCAAAGAAGCCAGCTGCGGAAAAGAAAAAGTCTGCTGTTGCTGCCGGCGACAAAAAGAAGAAGGCTAAAACAGCCAAAAAGGCGGCCCCTGCCGCAAAGAAACCATCGGCCGCTAAAAAGACTGCTGAGAAGAAGAAGACCGAAAAAGTCAAGGCAAAAACTGTCAAAAAGACTGGCACAGTTAAAGCAAAACCCGTCAAAAAGGCACCAGCAACTAAACCAAAAGCACCCAAAGCCAAGAGCGCCGTAGCAGCGAAACCCAAAAAGGCAGCCCCAGCAAAAAAGCCAGCAGCCAAAAAGGCCGCCTCCAAAAAGTAAATTGCTTTTTCTTCTTCAATGTAAACATTTTTTCGATATTCGAAAAAAGATTTATTTCCAAAAATAAAAAGCCCTTTTCAGGGCTACAAAATAATTTTATAAAGAGATTAAATTGAAAACATCTACAAATTAAAAACAAACAAAAATACTTAAATAGATAAGTATAATACTTAGTGCATTGGGTAACTTTATTTGCAAAAATAATACCTAGACTCCTTTTTTATTTGTAGATAATTAATTGTAAAGAAATTCAATTTCTAAATAAAAATAAATAAGCCATATTTATTTCAGGTCTACAAAATATTATCAGAGATCGAAAATATTTTTAGATTAAGTGCTAAAGAAAATTTAATTTCCACAAAATAAGAAAAAATTTTATAAAACAGCAAAATGTAAATAAATAAGAACTAAAAGCGGTTTTCCGACGGCTTTTTATAATAGAATATATAGTACATACATAGTACACTGATAATGCGTACATTGATGTTAAAATGCCGTCGGCAAAACGCGTTTAATTATATATTCCAAAGTAAATAAAAAAAATGTACTGCAAATTAATAAATTGTCCACTTTATCGAGCCTTTGCTACAATAGCGATATAACATTGTCAATAAATGTTTAAAAACCAAAAATATTCAATCTCATTTTATATATTTTGGTACTGCAAATTAATAAATTGTCCACTTTATCGAGCCTTTGCTACAATAGCGATATAACATTGTCAATAAATGTTTAAAAACCAAAAATATTCAATCTCATTTTATATATTTTGGTTTATGTACGAACAAATAAAAAGACATTTTCACACGCTATTTATTTATATTTCTCCTTGCAATTATTTTTGTATAAAAAAATCGGCTATCTATCTGTTTTTACAATTTGGTTTGTGGCACTAAGAAGAGTCAGTTTGTTTGCTTGCTTAACAACGATTATATATTCTCGTCTTATTATTTTTGTATATAAAATACACATATTTTTCTTTTCAATTTATTTTATGGTTATTTTTAATTAAGAATAAATTTTCACTCACTTTTTATTTCATTAAGAATAAATTTTCACACACTTTCTCTCCTCCCAACTAATTTTTTGGACACAAAATGCACTATCTCTTTTTAAAATTCGTTTTGTGGCCCTGAAAAGGGCCTTTTTCTGTGTATTGTTGAATAAAAATATGATAACCATTGATGATTGGATGACAATTTATTTGGAGCTGGTGTATTTTGTTACGGCTTTAGTACCTTCACTGACAGCATGCTTAGCCAATTCACCGGGCAACAATAGACGGACAGCAGTTTGAATTTCCCGACTGGTGATTGTTGAACGCTTGTTGTAGTGAGCCAAACGGGAAGCTTCAGCAGCAATACGCTCAAAAATATCATTAACAAAACTGTTCATGATACTCATGGCCTTCGATGAGATACCAGTATCGGGATGTACTTGCTTCAACACTTTGTAAATGTAGATGGCATAACTTTCCTTGCGCTTACGCTTCTTGCCTTTATCGCTCTTTGTAATATTCTTTTGCGCTTTACCAGCCTTCTTTGCCGCTTTACCACTAGTTTTAGGAGGCATTATTCACTTTTCTTCACAACTTCACAAACACTTTTTTAACACTGTTCACAAATTTTTAAATTTTGCAGGAAAGTCACGCTTTATATACATTTTTTGAAAGAGTAAAAGACACATCGTTTCTGCTTCGGCTCTACATACACAGCTCACCCTTATGTGTATAAGCAAGAGCGCAAAGAAACTATAAATACCCACGATATCGTATGCAACTTCAACAGTTTGTGCTAACAGTGCTATTTGTGAAGTGTTTAAATAAAAAAATAATAATAAAACTAAAAGTGAAAAATGTCTGGTCGTGGTAAAGGTGGCAAAGTTAAGGGAAAGGCAAAGTCCCGTTCAAACCGTGCTGGTTTACAATTTCCCGTCGGTCGTATTCATCGTTTGTTGCGCAAAGGCAATTATGCTGAACGTGTTGGTGCCGGAGCTCCAGTATATTTAGCTGCTGTTATGGAATATTTGGCAGCTGAAGTTCTTGAGTTGGCTGGCAATGCTGCTCGTGACAACAAAAAGACGAGAATTATTCCACGTCATTTACAATTGGCCATCCGCAACGACGAAGAATTGAACAAGTTGTTGTCCGGCGTAACAATTGCTCAAGGTGGTGTCTTACCCAACATCCAGGCCGTTTTATTGCCCAAGAAAACTGAAAAGAAGGCTTAAATTATTTCAATTTATTGCTAAAATAATACAATGTGAGAATTATTTCATGCCAACCAACATACACATACATACATATATGAACCAACCGTCCTTTTCAGGACGACAAATTTATTTCCAAAAAGAGAAGTTTTGTTTAAAACAATTTTATTTTAACGAGAGGATGAAGAAGAAGAATTACAAAATACATTTTATTATAATGAATTTTTACCTAAAAACATTACTAAATATTTCCTTGTTTCTTCTTTCATGATTAAAAAACATTGCTCAAATTTGTGTGTGTGTACAGAGTGTATGTACACATTTTTTTCAACTTACAACAAAACTCGTTTGCTTTGGCACATGCATACATACATTCATGAGACTCGCCTTGTCTAACAGTACAATTTGTGTATACACAATAGAATCGTGTCGGTTTTATTTTGCCGAAGTCTTGTCTGCACGAAGAATTTCCTGTATACCTATTATTTGTCAAAGTACATATTTAACGTACATTACCTTTTGTAATGAATTGACTTTTTCAACATACATAAATTAATATTTTCATCCGCCTAGAAAAAAAATTAATGATAGTCTTTGAGAAATGCTTTATTAGCATCTAACGAATTTTTCGTTTATAATTTTATTTATAGAATTAAGTATCTTTTGTAACGTTTTGAAAAATAATAAATTGAACACAACAAATAAAAATCTCTTTTTTAAAAATATTTGTGGTCCTGAAAAGGACCGATTGTTTTTAAATTTTGCCGCTGTTATTATTCCATTTACTTCATGTAGTATTTAACCGCCGAAGCCGTACAAAGTACGACCTTGTCTTTTCAAAGCATAAACAACATCCATAGCGGTGACAGTTTTTCTTTTGGCATGTTCAGTGTAGGTGACGGCATCACGGATGACATTTTCCAAAAATACCTTTAAAACACCACGGGTTTCTTCGTAGATCAAACCAGAAATACGTTTTACACCACCACGACGAGCCAAACGTCTAATAGCAGGCTTGGTAATACCTTGGATGTTATCACGCAACACTTTACGATGACGTTTAGCACCACCTTTTCCCAAGCCTTTACCACCTTTACCACGGCCAGTCATTTTTAGTCACTTTTTATTATTTTCACTTTAAACGCACTTCGGAAGAGATACACAAGAACTGTTAGCTTCCATTGCAGACCAACTTGTATTTATACCAAATTCAGATAAAGCTAGAATGAGTAAGTACTATAATACTGCACGTCTCTTTAGCTAAAAAATAAGAAAAAATCATCCACCATTTTACGATTAAATATACGCACACTACAATAAGATATGCCGGCATTTTCTATATAAGCCGAGTACACTGCTTGCAACACAACTATTCGTGTATTAACAGTGTTTCAGTGTTATTATCCAGTGTTTAATAAAAAATAGAAAAAAAGTGAAGTGAAAAATGGCTCGTACTAAGCAAACTGCTCGTAAATCGACTGGTGGAAAAGCACCACGTAAACAATTGGCTACCAAGGCAGCTCGTAAAAGTGCACCAGCTACTGGTGGTGTTAAGAAGCCACATCGTTTTCGCCCCGGTACAGTAGCTTTGCGTGAAATTCGTCGCTATCAGAAGAGTACTGAATTATTGATTCGCAAATTGCCCTTCCAACGGTTGGTTCGTGAAATTGCTCAAGATTTCAAGACTGATTTGCGTTTCCAGAGCTCTGCTGTGATGGCTCTTCAAGAAGCAAGTGAAGCGTATTTGGTTGGTCTCTTTGAAGATACCAACTTGTGTGCCATCCATGCTAAACGTGTCACTATTATGCCAAAAGATATTCAATTGGCCAGACGTATTCGTGGCGAACGTGCTTAAATTAAATGGCTGATGACAATAATTACTACTACTAAAACCGTACAAAATGTTTTAAAAATAATCGGTCCTTTTCAGGACCACAAAAACTTTTTATAATAAAGAGTAATATTTTTGTTTTACATATTTTAATAGGAGAAATATTTTATTTAAAAAAAAAAAACGTTAATAAGAGTATTATTTTCGTTCTACATATTTTAATAGGAGAAATATTAAAAAAAAGAATAGTTAATTAGCAAGTATAGCATTTTGAAAGTATTTTTTATTTTTAGTTCCACTATAGTGATGCCGTGCAAAATAATTGCTGCAGCTATGCACATATTAATAAAATGGAAAAGCCGTCGGCAAATTTATTTTGTAAATTTATGTTTTCTTTTTTTCAGATATGCATGAACATCTTTTTGTGTGATTTTTAAATAAATACTAGACTATTCCAGTTTACTGTCAAAATTTCCATTTCTTCCCTTGATTTTGCAATCAATCGGTCCTTTTCTCAGGACCACAAAAACTTTTTATAAAGAGTATTATTTTCGTTCTACATATTTTGATAGGAGAAATATTAAAAAAAAAAATAGAATATTTAATTAGCAAGTATAGCATTTGGAAAGTATTTTTTATTTTTAGTTCCACTATAGTATGCCGTGCAAAATAAATATTACATATTAATAAAATGAAAAAGCCGTCGGCAATTTATTTTTGTAAATAAATATGCATACTTCGTTTTTACTTGATTTGACTGCGACTCTTTCTACCAAGTGATTTAAAAATGTTTATGCATCGTTATGGGATTTTCTTTTCCCGTATCAGCTTTTCTTTTTTCAGATATGCAAGAATATTTTATTGTTGTTGTGTGATTTTTAAATAATTACTAGACTATTCCAGTTTACTGTCAAAATTTCGATTTCTTCCCTTGATTTCGCCTTATTCAAAGATTTACTAATTTTAAGATGCACTATTATCTTTTCAAGTAATAGTCAGGAAATTTATTATTATTAGCTCTGTTCAATAACTGAAAATTGTTAACAATTGTTAATAGTTATTACTAGAAGTGTTCGGTACGTGAACACTTTTCAGTGAAAACTATTAACAATTATTAACAATTTTCAGTTATTGAACAGAGCTATTATCATATAAAACCGAATGAATCAACAAAATGTATTCTCGTTTTTAGACTTTTTTCTACAAGATTTTAGTTCAACTAATGCAATAATGTAATAAGTATGTACAAGAAAAAAAGCAATTTGTTCAAATAATAAAAAAGTAGGATTTGATCTTACTTTTAAATTATTATATTTATTTAATTTTAATTTTTAAATACCGTTTTTAATTTTTAATATGTCAACAAATTGAAATTTTTCATTTAGATTTGTTCCTTTTGTTATGCCAATATTTTTCAAATGATGTGTGTATGTACATATGTATATCCTTCCATATACATATGTACATACATTATTAATGCTATAATTTACATAAAATACTTCGAAATCAAAAAGTATTTGACCGAAAATTTATATTTTTCTCAATATTTTGCTTTTACCGCTCCAATAGTATTGTACAAGGTAAAGTTAGTTTCACTATTCTGTTAAAAGATAACTTTTAAAATTGTTTATTTGTATAAAATGTAGAAGAGCAACAAAAATTTTGTATATATTTTTAAGAAAATACGCAGAAACGTTTTATTAAACAGCTCAGAAACGATCAGAAAAACTGCTGATTAACTATATACTACTAAGGCGGTTATTATGTTTATAAACTTGATTTTGTGATATTGTAGTTGAATTGTTTATTTGAAATCAGATAAATATACATTTTTGGACTATTTTTAATAAGCAATTTGATTAAAAATGTTTTAATTCTCATTAGTTTTCATTCTTGTCCATTTTTCATATAATAGGATAAAGAAAAAATGTCAATGGAAACTTTGCAAATATGAGAAAATTTCTTTGTCATGGACTAAATTTTAAAATAATTTTTAAAAATCGAAAAACTAATAAAATTTTAAATTTCCTTTTACAACATAAAGAAAACATATAAAAGTTCCATATCAATAGATTTTATAAAATTTTTTTCTTGAATTTGTTAAAAAATTTTAAAGTTTTATTAATAATTTGCAATATTTTTTTCATGTTCTTGCTAAGAAAATGCTCATAGAATTTTTCATAATACGGAAAAAAACTTTTTTTCCATTTACAACCATTTTGGGATATCTAAGCTAGCAATATGTAAAAAAGGAAATATTAATTTTGCTAAAGCCTTTAAGAAAAAAATGAAAATATATAAAAAGTTTTGCTAAAATTTATTCACACTCGCACTAAAAATTTTCCAATATGCACACGTTGACTACTATTAGCTTCTCATACCTGGGATGTAAGCAAATTTTATGCCAGCAAAATGTAAATTCGACAGAATCGACATAACGGACGAGGGGGAGGGACGGCTATACTTGTTAAAGATAGCCTTTCTTGTGAAAGGGTTATTATTGATTCCGGATCTTTGGAGAGTACTGTAGTAAGGATACATAGGCTCGGTGGTAATGATTTGACAGTGGTCTCATTGTATCGTAGACCTGTGAGCCCGATGTCTCTTGCTGACCTTGCACCTGTGGCCGACCTTGCCCTTAGGGGCGGTGTAGTAATAGGGGCTGACCTGAATGCCAGAAACTCTTTTTGGGGAGATTCTATCACTGACACAGGTGGACGGGTACTTCGTGAGATGCTTCTTGCAAGACCGAATTTGGAGATTTACCCAACGGACGGACCGACAAGGGTCACGCCGACCTCAGCTTCCTTTATCGATGTAATGATGTCATCTGTGGACCTGGCGCCAATAATATCGGGCAGTGGGCTAAAAACCCACGACTTTGAGTCTGATCACAGGGCTGTTGAGATGGTAATTAGTATGGGGGATTGCTTGGGTCGGATACGCCCGACACGATATGACTACAGTAGAATGAACAGAAGACGCTTCGACGGGTATTTGACTAGAGGACTGGATGGGTGCACACTCCCTATTGATAGGAATGTTGATGAGCATGAGATTGACGTGTGCGTTGAGTCTATGACACAGTGTTTCCGCGACTCTATTGATTTGTCGGTTCCGAAGGTTCCGATACGAGGGAGGGGACTTATGACTTTGCCGCAGAATATTTTGCGCTTTATAGCAGAGAAGAAAAGACTGCGCCGCCTGGTTCGTGTTTGTGGGGACCCGGGGCGATGTATTATTCTAAGGGCCGATATCCGAAACTTGGATAGGATAATTCAGGGTGCCATAGCGGCATGTGAGCGTGAGCAATGGAAAGTATTCCTGGGCAGCATTCGAATGAATGATAATACATACAGGGCCATTAAGACTGCGGCTGGTGTTAATAAGTTTAACACTGTGCATGACTTAGTTGATGCTGGAGGGGTTCTGGTGTCTGACGACGTCGGGAAGGCTCATCTTTTGGCAGATCACTTCGCTGCTATAAGTAGCGTTAGACAGGGGGTAACGGTTGACTCTTTTTCGGACACTGTACGGGACAGGATTCGTGGACTTTGTGACATGGGCCCCATCACGATTTTTGGGGATACTATCAGGGCTGACGGATGTGGAACGGACGGACTGGGATTCGTTGGACCAGGGATGATTGGGGACGCCATTAAGCGAAGGGCTAATAAGCGGTCGAATGGCGTTGACGGGATAGCGGATATAGTATTGAAAAGGACAAGCAGGGACTGCTGGCGATTTCTTTCAATACTTTTTAATCATTGCCTTAACATTGGCTACTTTCCGAGGGCGTGGAAGAAGGCGCTAGTCGTTCCGATACTTAAACCGAGGTCTGATCCGAAGCGGTGCGTTAGCTACAGGCCGATTTCTCTGCTGTCACCCTTTGGCAAATTATTGGAGTATTTTATTTTGTCGCGGGTAAATGAAAGGATCTCTGAGGGGGGCATACTTGCGGAATCACAGTTCGGATTCAGGGCGGGCCATTCGACCTCGCATGCTCTTATGGTGTTCTCGGACTACGTGGCTAGGGGACTGAACAGAAGACACCCAACGATCGCGGTTAGTTTTGACTTTACGAAGGCATTTGATACTGTTTGGCAGGACGGCATTATCTTTAAGATGATCAACATGGGGTTTGACCTGAATATCTGCAGGATCATTGCTAATTTTCTAGCGGAGCGCACATTCAGCGTAAGAATGGGCGATATAAGATCGGATGATAGGTGTGTGCTGGCGGGTGTCCCCCAGGGATCTCTTCTGGGGCCGGTATTGTACAACATCTTTGTGTCCGATATTCCTCCGCCGCCGGACGGTGGCCTTTTACTCTCTTACGCGGACGATATCCTGGTTGCGACTTCAGGGCCTCTGGCCAGGACTGTCAACTCACGGCTTAATGGCTATCTTTCCGTACTGGGAGAGTACTTTGGGAAGTGGCGACTTAGACTGAACATGGACAAGACGGACGCAGTCATGATTAAGGGTAGACGTAGGTATCTGTACCCTAACTGCAGGTCATATATTCCGAGCCTTGTGATTGGGAATGAGCTGATACCGGTCTCTGATAGGATTAGGTATCTTGGCGTGATATTCCACGAAAATTTTGAGTTTTACCGCCACATCGATCACGTCCTGGATAGGACAAAACGCCTTTATGCCACGTATCGGGGGATACTTGGTCGTCGGGGCCTTAATAGGGATATTGCGCTTCTGCTCTATCGTCAAATTATTCGCCCTGTCATCTCCTATGCGTTTCCAACCTGGTTCAGAATATCTTCTGCCCAGATGGAGAGGCTTAGGGTATGGGAGAGGCGGGTATTGGTAGCGTGCCTGGGACTCGTGCGTAGACTTGGGCCTGATGGCAGTTGGCGTAGGCCGTCTTGTAGGTCAATCTATGCGGCCATTGACTTTAATAGGATTGATGCATACATGATGGCATCATGCATTGCATTCGTTGGAAAGGCTCGATCTCTGGAGAACGAGCTTGTCCAACGATGTTTTAGGAGACCCACTGATCTGGAGTCTATCTGTGCGTCTAGATATCTGTCGCCAATTGACCTCCCGGTTTTGAGCGAAGCTGGTCTTCTTTATGAGGGTGCAAACCTCCTATTTTATCATAGGAGATTAAATACTCTCGATTTGTACAATGTAGTTTATAACACTGCACAGTAATATCACCCTTTTGTATATATTTTTCCCTTTTTTTATTATTATTAGAATGTTTTTTTTTTTTTTTTTTTGTTATTTAGCTTTAAGGATTTCACAAGTGCCTCCCTTTTTTTCCTTTTTTAGGGAATATATTAATAATTAGACCTAAGTCATATATATAAATAAATGTAAATATTATATAGTTAAGCTATAAATATCCTCATGAAATAATTAGAATAGTCCTAAGAAAAATACTTAGTATGTAAGGAAATTTTGTTATTTTAAGATTTAGGTTAAGAAAAGCCATGTAAATAGTTTAAGATAATGGAAAGAAAATAAAATTGAATTTTTTATGCCAGCAAAATGTAAATTGTGTTTTTAAACGAAAAAGTGTTATTTTCAAGTGAAGTTTTAGTGCATAAACAAAGTGAACAATAATGTCTGATTCTGCTGTTGTTGAAGCCACCGCATCTCCAGTAGCCGCCCCAGCTGCTGAGAAAAAAGCAAAGAAAGCTGCAAAGGCGAAAAAGCCATCTAGTGTCCCTAGTCATCCACCAACCCATCAAATGGTCGATGCTGCCATCAAAACACTAAAAGAACGTGGAGGTTCATCTCTACCAGCCATTAAGAAATACCTTACAAGTACTTACAAGGTAGATGCTCAAAAATTGGCTCCTTTCATCAAGAGATATTTGAAGAGTGCTGTAACTAGTGGAAAATTAATTCAAACTAAAGGTAAGGGTGCTTCTGGTTCATTTAAATTATCTGCTGCCGCCTCAAAAGATCCGAAAGCAAAGAAGCCAGCTGCGGAAAAGAAAAAGTCTGCTGTTGCTGCCGGCGACAAAAAGAAGAAGGCTAAAACAGCCAAAAAGGCGGCCCCTGCCGCAAAGAAACCATCGGCCGCTAAAAAGACTGCTGAGAAGAAGAAGACCGAAAAAGTCAAGGCAAAAACTGTCAAAAAGACTGGCACAGTTAAAGCAAAACCCGTCAAAAAGGCACCAGCAACTAAACCAAAAGCACCCAAAGCCAAGAGCGCCGTAGCAGCGAAACCCAAAAAGGCAGCCCCAGCAAAAAAGCCAGCAGCCAAAAAGGCCGCCTCCAAAAAGTAAATTGCTTTTTCTTCTTCAATGTAAACATTTTTTCGATATTCGAAAAAAGATTTATTTCCAAAAATAAAAAGCCCTTTTCAGGGCTACAAAATAATTTTATAAAGAGATTAAATTGAAAACATCTACAAATTAAAAACAAACAAAAATACTTAAATAGATAAGTATAATACTTAGTGCATTGGGTAACTTTATTTGCAAAAATAATACCTAGACTCCTTTTTTATTTGTAGATAATTAATTGTAAAGAAATTCAATTTCTAAATAAAAATAAATAAGCCATATTTATTTCAGGTCTACAAAATATTATCAGAGATCGAAAATATTTTTAGATTAAGTGCTAAAGAAAATTTAATTTCCACAAAATAAGAAAAAATTTTATAAAACAGCAAAATGTAAATAAATAAGAACTAAAAGCGGTTTTCCGACGGCTTTTTATAATAGAATATATAGTACATACATAGTACACTGATAATGCGTACATTGATGTTAAAATGCCGTCGGCAAAACGCGTTTAATTATATATTCCAAAGTAAATAAAAAAAATGTACTGCAAATTAATAAATTGTCCACTTTATCGAGCCTTTGCTACAATAGCGATATAACATTGTCAATAAATGTTTAAAAACCAAAAATATTCAATCTCATTTTATATATTTTGGTACTGCAAATTAATAAATTGTCCACTTTATCGAGCCTTTGCTACAATAGCGATATAACATTGTCAATAAATGTTTAAAAACCAAAAATATTCAATCTCATTTTATATATTTTGGTTTATGTACGAACAAATAAAAAGACATTTTCACACGCTATTTATTTATATTTCTCCTTGCAATTATTTTTGTATAAAAAAATCGGCTATCTATCTGTTTTTACAATTTGGTTTGTGGCACTAAGAAGAGTCAGTTTGTTTGCTTGCTTAACAACGATTATATATTCTCGTCTTATTATTTTTGTATATAAAATACACATATTTTTCTTTTCAATTTATTTTATGGTTATTTTTAATTAAGAATAAATTTTCACTCACTTTTTATTTCATTAAGAATAAATTTTCACACACTTTCCCCTCTCAACTAATTTTTTGGACACAAAATGCACTATCTCTTTTTAAAATTCGTTTTGTGGCCCTGAAAAGGGCCTTTTTCTGTGTATTGTTGAATAAAAATATATATGATAACCATTGATGATTGGATGACAATTTATTTGGAGCTGGTGTATTTTGTTACGGCTTTAGTACCTTCACTGACAGCATGCTTAGCCAATTCACCGGGCAACAATAGACGGACAGCAGTTTGAATTTCCCGACTGGTGATTGTTGAACGCTTGTTGTAGTGAGCCAAACGGGAAGCTTCAGCAGCAATACGCTCAAAAATATCATTAACAAAACTGTTCATGATACTCATGGCCTTCGATGAGATACCAGTATCGGGATGTACTTGCTTCAACACTTTGTAAATGTAGATGGCATAACTTTCCTTGCGCTTACGCTTCTTGCCTTTATCGCTCTTTGTAATATTCTTTTGCGCTTTACCAGCCTTCTTTGCCGCTTTACCACTAGTTTTAGGAGGCATTATTCACTTTTCTTCACAACTTCACAAACACTTTTTTAACACTGTTCACAAATTTTTAAATTTTGCAGGAAAGTCACGCTTTATATACATTTTTTGAAAGAGTAAAAGACACATCGTTTCTGCTTCGGCTCTACATACACAGCTCACCCTTATGTGTATAAGCAAGAGCGCAAAGAAACTATAAATACCCACGATATCGTATGCAACTTCAACAGTTTGTGCTAACAGTGCTATTTGTGAAGTGTTTAAATAAAAAAATAATAATAAAACTAAAAGTGAAAAATGTCTGGTCGTGGTAAAGGTGGCAAAGTTAAGGGAAAGGCAAAGTCCCGTTCAAACCGTGCTGGTTTACAATTTCCCGTCGGTCGTATTCATCGTTTGTTGCGCAAAGGCAATTATGCTGAACGTGTTGGTGCCGGAGCTCCAGTATATTTAGCTGCTGTTATGGAATATTTGGCAGCTGAAGTTCTTGAGTTGGCTGGCAATGCTGCTCGTGACAACAAAAAGACGAGAATTATTCCACGTCATTTACAATTGGCCATCCGCAACGACGAAGAATTGAACAAGTTGTTGTCCGGCGTAACAATTGCTCAAGGTGGTGTCTTACCCAACATCCAGGCCGTTTTATTGCCCAAGAAAACTGAAAAGAAGGCTTAAATTATTTCAATTTATTGCTAAAATAATACAATGTGAGAATTATTTCATGCCAACCAACATACACATACATACATATATGAACCAACCGTCCTTTTCAGGACGACAAATTTATTTCCAAAAAGAGAAGTTTTGTTTAAAACAATTTTATTTTAACGAGAGGATGAAGAAGAAGAATTACAAAATACATTTTATTAGAATGAATTTTTACCTAAAAACATTACTAAATATTTCCTTGTTTCTTCTTTCATGATTAAAAAACATTGCTCAAATTTGTGTGTGTGTACAGAGTGTATGTACACATTTTTTTCAACTTACAACAAAACTCGTTTGCTTTGGCACATGCATACATACATTCATGAGACTCGCCTTGTCTAACAGTACAATTTGTGTATACACAATAGAATCGTGTCGGTTTTATTTTGCCGAAGTCGTGTCTGCACGAAGAATTTCCTGTATACCTATTATTTGTCAAAGTACATATTTAACGTACATTACCTTTTGTAATGAATTGACTTTTTCAACATACATAAATTAATATTTTCATCCGCCTAGAAAAAAAATTAATGATAGTCTTTGAGAAATGCTTTATTAGCATCTAACGAATTTTTCGTTTATAATTTTATTTATAGAATTAAGTATCTTTTGTAACGTTTTGAAAAATAATAAATTGAACACAACAAATAAAAATCTCTTTTTTAAAAATATTTGTGGTCCTGAAAAGGACCGATTGTTTTTAAATTTTGCCGCTGTTATTATTCCATTTACTTCATGTAGTATTTAACCGCCGAAGCCGTACAAAGTACGACCTTGTCTTTTCAAAGCATAAACAACATCCATAGCGGTGACAGTTTTTCTTTTGGCATGTTCAGTGTAGGTGACGGCATCACGGATGACATTTTCCAAAAATACCTTTAAAACACCACGGGTTTCTTCGTAGATCAAACCAGAAATACGTTTTACACCACCACGACGAGCCAAACGTCTAATAGCAGGCTTGGTAATACCTTGGATGTTATCACGCAACACTTTACGATGACGTTTAGCACCACCTTTTCCCAAGCCTTTACCACCTTTACCACGGCCAGTCATTTTTAGTCACTTTTTATTATTTTCACTTTAAACGCACTTCAGAAGAGATACACAAGAACTGTTAGCTTCCATTGCAAACCAACTTGTATTTATACCAAATTCAGATAAAGCTAGAATGAGTAAGTACTATAATACTGCACGTCTCTTTAGCTAAAAAATAAGAAAAAATCATCCACCATTTTACGATTAAATATACGCACACTACAATAAGATATGCCGGCATTTTCTATATAAACCGAGTAGACTGCTTGCAACACAACTATTCGTGTATTAACAGTGTTTCAGTGTTATTATCCAGTGTTTAATAAAAAATAGAAAAAAAGTGAAGTGAAAAATGGCTCGTACTAAGCAAACTGCTCGTAAATCGACTGGTGGAAAAGCACCACGTAAACAATTGGCTACCAAGGCAGCTCGTAAAAGTGCACCAGCTACTGGTGGTGTTAAGAAGCCACATCGTTTTCGCCCCGGTACAGTAGCTTTGCGTGAAATTCGTCGCTATCAGAAGAGTACTGAATTATTGATTCGCAAATTGCCCTTCCAACGGTTGGTTCGTGAAATTGCTCAAGATTTCAAGACTGATTTGCGTTTCCAGAGCTCTGCTGTGATGGCTCTTCAAGAAGCAAGTGAAGCGTATTTGGTTGGTCTCTTTGAAGATACCAACTTGTGTGCCATCCATGCTAAACGTGTCACTATTATGCCAAAAGATATTCAATTGGCCAGACGTATTCGTGGCGAACGTGCTTAAATTAAATGGCTGATGACAATAATTACTACTACTAAAACCGTACAAAATGTTTTAAAAATAATCGGTCCTTTTCAGGACCACAAAAACTTTTTATAATAAAGAGTAATATTTTTGTTTTACATATTTTAATAGGAGAAATATTTTATTTAAAAAAAAAACGTTAATAAGAGTATTATTTTCGTTCTACATATTTTAATAGGAGAAATATTAAAAAAAAGAATAGTTAATTAGCAAGTATAGCATTTTGAAAGTATTTTTTATTTTTAGTTCCACTATAGTGATGCCGTGCAAAATAATTGCTGCAGCTATGCACATATTAATAAAATGGAAAAGCCGTCGGCAAATTTATTTTGTAAATTTATGTTTTCTTTTTTTCAGATATGCATGAACATCTTTTTGTGTGATTTTTAAATAAATACTAGACTATTCCAGTTTACTGTCAAAATTTCCATTTCTTCCCTTGATTTTGCAATCAATCGGTCCTTTTCTCAGGACCACAAAAACTTTTTATAAAGAGTATTATTTTCGTTCTACATATTTTGATAGGAGAAATATTAAAAAAAAAATAGAATATTTAATTAGCAAGTATAGCATTTTGAAAGTATTTTTTATTTTTAGTTCCACTATAGTATGCCGTGCAAAATAAATATTACATATTAATAAAATGAAAAAGCCGTCGGCAATTTATTTTTGTAAATAAATATGCATACTTCGTTTTTACTTGATTTGACTGCGACTCTTTCTACCAAGTGATTTAAAAATGTTTATGCATCGTTATGGGATTTTCTTTTCCCGTATCAGCTTTTCTTTTTTCAGATATGCAAGAATATTTTATTGTTGTTTTATTTGATTTTTAAATAATTACTAGACTATTCCAGTTTACTGTCAAAATTTCGATTTCTTCCCTTGATTTCGCCTTATTCAAAGATTTACTAATTTTAAGATGCACTATTATCTTTTCAAGTAATAGTCAGGAAATTTATTATTATTAGCTCTGTTCAATAACTGAAAATTGTTAACAATTGTTAATAGTTATTACTAGAAGTGTTCGGTACGTGAACACTTTTCAGTGAAAACTATTAACAATTATTAACAATTTTCAGTTATTGAACAGAGCTATTATCATATAAAACCGAATGAATCAACAAAATGTATTCTCGTTTTTAGACTTTTTTCTACAAGATTTTAGTTCAACTAATGCAATAATGTAATAAGTATGTACAAGAAAAAAAAACAATTTGTTCAAATAATAAAAAAGTAGGATTTGATCTTACTTTTAAATTATTATATTTATTTAATTTTAATTTTTAAATACCGTTTTTAATTTTTAATATGTCAACAAATTGAAATTTTTCATTTAGATTTGTTCCTTTTGTTATGCCAATATTTTTCAAATGATGTGTGTATGTACATATGTATATCCTTCCATATACATATGTACATACATTATTAATGCTATAATTTACATAAAATACTTCGAAATCAAAAAGTATTTGACCGAAAATTTATATTTTTCTCAATATTTTGCTTTTACCGCTCCAATAGTATTGTACAAGGTAAAGTTAGTTTCACTATTCTGTTAAAAGATAACTTTTAAAATTGTTTATTTGTATAAAATGTAGAAGAGCAACAAAAATTTTGTATATATTTTTAAGAAAATACGCAGAAACGTTTTATTAATCAGCTCAGAAACGATCAGAAAAACTGCTGATTAACTATATAGTACTAAGGCGGTTATTATGTTTATAAAGTTGATTTTGTGATATTGTAGTTGAATTGTTTATTTGAAATCAGATAAATATACATTTTTGGACTATTTTTAATAAACAATTTGATTAAAAATGTTTTAATTCTCATTAGTTTTCATTCTTGTCCATTTTTCATATAATAGGATAAAGAAAAAATGTCAATGGAAACTTTGCAAATATGAGAAAATTTCTTTGTCATGGACTAAATTTTAAAATAATTTTTAAAAATCGAAAAACTAATAAAATTTTAAATTTCCTTTTACAACATAAAGAAAACATATAAAAGTTCCATATCAATAGATTTTATAAAATTTTTTTCTTGAATTTGTTAAAAAATTTTAAAGTTTTATTAATAATTTGCAATATTTTTTTCATGTTCTTGCTAAGAAAATGCTCATAGAATTTTTCATAATACGGAAAAAAACTTTTTTTCCATTTACAACCATTTTGGGATATCTAAGCTAGCAATATGTAAAAAAGGAAATATTAATTTTGCTAAAGCCTTTAAGAAAAAAATGAAAATATATAAAAAGTTTTGCTAAAATTTATTCACACTCGCACTAAAAATTTTCCAATATGCACACGTTGACTACTATTAGCTTCTCATACCTGGGATGTAAGCAAATTTTATGCCAGCAAAATGTAAATTGTGTTTTTAAACGAAAAAGTGTTATTTTCAAGTGAAGTTTTAGTGCATAAACAAAGTGAACAATAATGTCTGATTCTGCTGTTGTTGAAGCCACCGCATCTCCAGTAGCCGCCCCAGCTGCTGAGAAAAAAGCAAAGAAAGCTGCAAAGGCGAAAAAGCCATCTAGTGTCCCTAGTCATCCACCAACCCATCAAATGGTCGATGCTGCCATCAAAACACTAAAAGAACGTGGAGGTTCATCTCTACCAGCCATTAAGAAATACCTTACAAGTACTTACAAGGTAGATGCTCAAAAATTGGCTCCTTTCATCAAGAGATATTTGAAGAGTGCTGTAACTAGTGGAAAATTAATTCAAACTAAAGGTAAGGGTGCTTCTGGTTCATTTAAATTATCTGCTGCCGCCTCAAAAGATCCGAAAGCAAAGAAGCCAGCTGCGGAAAAGAAAAAGTCTGCTGTTGCTGCCGGCGACAAAAAGAAGAAGGCTAAAACAGCCAAAAAGGCGGCCCCTGCCGCAAAGAAACCATCGGCCGCTAAAAAGACTGCTGAGAAGAAGAAGACCGAAAAAGTCAAGGCAAAAACTGTCAAAAAGACTGGCACAGTTAAAGCAAAACCCGTCAAAAAGGCACCAGCAACTAAACCAAAAGCACCCAAAGCCAAGAGCGCCGTAGCAGCGAAACCCAAAAAGGCAGCCCCAGCAAAAAAGCCAGCAGCCAAAAAGGCCGCCTCCAAAAAGTAAATTGCTTTTTCTTCTTCAATGTAAACATTTTTTCGATATTCGAAAAAAGATTTATTTCCAAAAATAAAAAGCCCTTTTCAGGGCTACAAAATAATTTTATAAAGAGATTAAATTGAAAACATCTACAAATTAAAAACAAACAAAAATACTTAAATAGATAAGTATAATACTTAGTGCATTGGGTAACTTTATTTGCAAAAATAATACCTAGACTCCTTTTTTATTTGTAGATAATTAATTGTAAAGAAATTCAATTTCTAAATAAAAATAAATAAGCCATATTTATTTCAGGTCTACAAAATATTATCAGAGATCGAAAATATTTTTAGATTAAGTGCTAAAGAAAATTTAATTTCCACAAAATAAGAAAAAATTTTATAAAACAGCAAAATGTAAATAAATAAGAACTAAAAGCGGTTTTCCGACGGCTTTTTATAATAGAATATATAGTACATACATAGTACACTGATAATGCGTACATTGATGTTAAAATGCCGTCGGCAAAACGCGTTTAATTATATATTCCAAAGTAAATAAAAAAAATGTACTGCAAATTAATAAATTGTCCACTTTATCGAGCCTTTGCTACAATAGCGATATAACATTGTCAATAAATGTTTAAAAACCAAAAATATTCAATCTCATTTTATATATTTTGGTACTGCAAATTAATAAATTGTCCACTTTATCGAGCCTTTGCTACAATAGCGATATAACATTGTCAATAAATGTTTAAAAACCAAAAATATTCAATCTCATTTTATATATTTTGGTTTATGTACGAACAAATAAAAAGACATTTTCACACGCTATTTATTTATATTTCTCCTTGCAATTATTTTTGTATA
Organism: Panzeria rudis; assembly: GCA_956483635.1. Taxonomy (NCBI): domain Eukaryota; kingdom Metazoa; phylum Arthropoda; class Insecta; order Diptera; family Tachinidae; genus Panzeria; species Panzeria rudis. The sequence goes on from OY101450.1 coordinate 49,246,144, forward strand.
AAAAAATCGGCTATCTATCTGTTTTTACAATTTGGTTTGTGGCACTAAGAAGAGTCAGTTTGTTTGCTTGCTTAACAACGATTATATATTCTCGTCTTATTATTTTTGTATATAAAATACACATATTTTTCTTTTCAATTTATTTTATGGTTATTTTTAATTAAGAATAAATTTTCACTCACTTTTTATTTCATTAAGAATAAATTTTCACACACTTTCCCCTCTCAACTAATTTTTTGGACACAAAATGCACTATCTCTTTTTAAAATTCGTTTTGTGGCCCTGAAAAGGGCCTTTTTCTGTGTATTGTTGAATAAAAATATATATGATAACCATTGATGATTGGATGACAATTTATTTGGAGCTGGTGTATTTTGTTACGGCTTTAGTACCTTCACTGACAGCATGCTTAGCCAATTCACCGGGCAACAATAGACGGACAGCAGTTTGAATTTCCCGACTGGTGATTGTTGAACGCTTGTTGTAGTGAGCCAAACGGGAAGCTTCAGCAGCAATACGCTCAAAAATATCATTAACAAAACTGTTCATGATACTCATGGCCTTCGATGAGATACCAGTATCGGGATGTACTTGCTTCAACACTTTGTAAATGTAGATGGCATAACTTTCCTTGCGCTTACGCTTCTTGCCTTTATCGCTCTTTGTAATATTCTTTTGCGCTTTACCAGCCTTCTTTGCCGCTTTACCACTAGTTTTAGGAGGCATTATTCACTTTTCTTCACAACTTCACAAACACTTTTTTAACACTGTTCACAAATTTTTAAATTTTGCAGGAAAGTCACGCTTTATATACATTTTTTGAAAGAGTAAAAGACACATCGTTTCTGCTTCGGCTCTACATACACAGCTCACCCTTATGTGTATAAGCAAGAGCGCAAAGAAACTATAAATACCCACGATATCGTATGCAACTTCAACAGTTTGTGCTAACAGTGCTATTTGTGAAGTGTTTAAATAAAAAAATAATAATAAAACTAAAAGTGAAAAATGTCTGGTCGTGGTAAAGGTGGCAAAGTTAAGGGAAAGGCAAAGTCCCGTTCAAACCGTGCTGGTTTACAATTTCCCGTCGGTCGTATTCATCGTTTGTTGCGCAAAGGCAATTATGCTGAACGTGTTGGTGCCGGAGCTCCAGTATATTTAGCTGCTGTTATGGAATATTTGGCAGCTGAAGTTCTTGAGTTGGCTGGCAATGCTGCTCGTGACAACAAAAAGACGAGAATTATTCCACGTCATTTACAATTGGCCATCCGCAACGACGAAGAATTGAACAAGTTGTTGTCCGGCGTAACAATTGCTCAAGGTGGTGTCTTACCCAACATCCAGGCCGTTTTATTGCCCAAGAAAACTGAAAAGAAGGCTTAAATTATTTCAATTTATTGCTAAAATAATACAATGTGAGAATTATTTCATGCCAACCAACATACACATACATACATATATGAACCAACCGTCCTTTTCAGGACGACAAATTTATTTCCAAAAAGAGAAGTTTTGTTTAAAACAATTTTATTTTAACGAGAGGATGAAGAAGAAGAATTACAAAATACATTTTATTAGAATGAATTTTTACCTAAAAACATTACTAAATATTTCCTTGTTTCTTCTTTCATGATTAAAAAACATTGCTCAAATTTGTGTGTGTGTACAGAGTGTATGTACACATTTTTTTCAACTTACAACAAAACTCGTTTGCTTTGGCACATGCATACATACATTCATGAGACTCGCCTTGTCTAACAGTACAATTTGTGTATACACAATAGAATCGTGTCGGTTTTATTTTGCCGAAGTCGTGTCTGCACGAAGAATTTCCTGTATACCTATTATTTGTCAAAGTACATATTTAACGTACATTACCTTTTGTAATGAATTGACTTTTTCAACATACATAAATTAATATTTTCATCCGCCTAGAAAAAAAATTAATGATAGTCTTTGAGAAATGCTTTATTAGCATCTAACGAATTTTTCGTTTATAATTTTATTTATAGAATTAAGTATCTTTTGTAACGTTTTGAAAAATAATAAATTGAACACAACAAATAAAAATCTCTTTTTTAAAAATATTTGTGGTCCTGAAAAGGACCGATTGTTTTTAAATTTTGCCGCTGTTATTATTCCATTTACTTCATGTAGTATTTAACCGCCGAAGCCGTACAAAGTACGACCTTGTCTTTTCAAAGCATAAACAACATCCATAGCGGTGACAGTTTTTCTTTTGGCATGTTCAGTGTAGGTGACGGCATCACGGATGACATTTTCCAAAAATACCTTTAAAACACCACGGGTTTCTTCGTAGATCAAACCAGAAATACGTTTTACACCACCACGACGAGCCAAACGTCTAATAGCAGGCTTGGTAATACCTTGGATGTTATCACGCAACACTTTACGATGACGTTTAGCACCACCTTTTCCCAAGCCTTTACCACCTTTACCACGGCCAGTCATTTTTAGTCACTTTTTATTATTTTCACTTTAAACGCACTTCAGAAGAGATACACAAGAACTGTTAGCTTCCATTGCAAACCAACTTGTATTTATACCAAATTCAGATAAAGCTAGAATGAGTAAGTACTATAATACTGCACGTCTCTTTAGCTAAAAAATAAGAAAAAATCATCCACCATTTTACGATTAAATATACGCACACTACAATAAGATATGCCGGCATTTTCTATATAAACCGAGTAGACTGCTTGCAACACAACTATTCGTGTATTAACAGTGTTTCAGTGTTATTATCCAGTGTTTAATAAAAAATAGAAAAAAAGTGAAGTGAAAAATGGCTCGTACTAAGCAAACTGCTCGTAAATCGACTGGTGGAAAAGCACCACGTAAACAATTGGCTACCAAGGCAGCTCGTAAAAGTGCACCAGCTACTGGTGGTGTTAAGAAGCCACATCGTTTTCGCCCCGGTACAGTAGCTTTGCGTGAAATTCGTCGCTATCAGAAGAGTACTGAATTATTGATTCGCAAATTGCCCTTCCAACGGTTGGTTCGTGAAATTGCTCAAGATTTCAAGACTGATTTGCGTTTCCAGAGCTCTGCTGTGATGGCTCTTCAAGAAGCAAGTGAAGCGTATTTGGTTGGTCTCTTTGAAGATACCAACTTGTGTGCCATCCATGCTAAACGTGTCACTATTATGCCAAAAGATATTCAATTGGCCAGACGTATTCGTGGCGAACGTGCTTAAATTAAATGGCTGATGACAATAATTACTACTACTAAAACCGTACAAAATGTTTTAAAAATAATCGGTCCTTTTCAGGACCACAAAAACTTTTTATAATAAAGAGTAATATTTTTGTTTTACATATTTTAATAGGAGAAATATTTTATTTAAAAAAAAAACGTTAATAAGAGTATTATTTTCGTTCTACATATTTTAATAGGAGAAATATTAAAAAAAAGAATAGTTAATTAGCAAGTATAGCATTTTGAAAGTATTTTTTATTTTTAGTTCCACTATAGTGATGCCGTGCAAAATAATTGCTGCAGCTATGCACATATTAATAAAATGGAAAAGCCGTCGGCAAATTTATTTTGTAAATTTATGTTTTCTTTTTTTCAGATATGCATGAACATCTTTTTGTGTGATTTTTAAATAAATACTAGACTATTCCAGTTTACTGTCAAAATTTCCATTTCTTCCCTTGATTTTGCAATCAATCGGTCCTTTTCTCAGGACCACAAAAACTTTTTATAAAGAGTATTATTTTCGTTCTACATATTTTGATAGGAGAAATATTAAAAAAAAAATAGAATATTTAATTAGCAAGTATAGCATTTTGAAAGTATTTTTTATTTTTAGTTCCACTATAGTATGCCGTGCAAAATAAATATTACATATTAATAAAATGAAAAAGCCGTCGGCAATTTATTTTTGTAAATAAATATGCATACTTCGTTTTTACTTGATTTGACTGCGACTCTTTCTACCAAGTGATTTAAAAATGTTTATGCATCGTTATGGGATTTTCTTTTCCCGTATCAGCTTTTCTTTTTTCAGATATGCAAGAATATTTTATTGTTGTTTTATTTGATTTTTAAATAATTACTAGACTATTCCAGTTTACTGTCAAAATTTCGATTTCTTCCCTTGATTTCGCCTTATTCAAAGATTTACTAATTTTAAGATGCACTATTATCTTTTCAAGTAATAGTCAGGAAATTTATTATTATTAGCTCTGTTCAATAACTGAAAATTGTTAACAATTGTTAATAGTTATTACTAGAAGTGTTCGGTACGTGAACACTTTTCAGTGAAAACTATTAACAATTATTAACAATTTTCAGTTATTGAACAGAGCTATTATCATATAAAACCGAATGAATCAACAAAATGTATTCTCGTTTTTAGACTTTTTTCTACAAGATTTTAGTTCAACTAATGCAATAATGTAATAAGTATGTACAAGAAAAAAAAACAATTTGTTCAAATAATAAAAAAGTAGGATTTGATCTTACTTTTAAATTATTATATTTATTTAATTTTAATTTTTAAATACCGTTTTTAATTTTTAATATGTCAACAAATTGAAATTTTTCATTTAGATTTGTTCCTTTTGTTATGCCAATATTTTTCAAATGATGTGTGTATGTACATATGTATATCCTTCCATATACATATGTACATACATTATTAATGCTATAATTTACATAAAATACTTCGAAATCAAAAAGTATTTGACCGAAAATTTATATTTTTCTCAATATTTTGCTTTTACCGCTCCAATAGTATTGTACAAGGTAAAGTTAGTTTCACTATTCTGTTAAAAGATAACTTTTAAAATTGTTTATTTGTATAAAATGTAGAAGAGCAACAAAAATTTTGTATATATTTTTAAGAAAATACGCAGAAACGTTTTATTAATCAGCTCAGAAACGATCAGAAAAACTGCTGATTAACTATATAGTACTAAGGCGGTTATTATGTTTATAAAGTTGATTTTGTGATATTGTAGTTGAATTGTTTATTTGAAATCAGATAAATATACATTTTTGGACTATTTTTAATAAACAATTTGATTAAAAATGTTTTAATTCTCATTAGTTTTCATTCTTGTCCATTTTTCATATAATAGGATAAAGAAAAAATGTCAATGGAAACTTTGCAAATATGAGAAAATTTCTTTGTCATGGACTAAATTTTAAAATAATTTTTAAAAATCGAAAAACTAATAAAATTTTAAATTTCCTTTTACAACATAAAGAAAACATATAAAAGTTCCATATCAATAGATTTTATAAAATTTTTTTCTTGAATTTGTTAAAAAATTTTAAAGTTTTATTAATAATTTGCAATATTTTTTTCATGTTCTTGCTAAGAAAATGCTCATAGAATTTTTCATAATACGGAAAAAAACTTTTTTTCCATTTACAACCATTTTGGGATATCTAAGCTAGCAATATGTAAAAAAGGAAATATTAATTTTGCTAAAGCCTTTAAGAAAAAAATGAAAATATATAAAAAGTTTTGCTAAAATTTATTCACACTCGCACTAAAAATTTTCCAATATGCACACGTTGACTACTATTAGCTTCTCATACCTGGGATGTAAGCAAATTTTATGCCAGCAAAATGTAAATTGTGTTTTTAAACGAAAAAGTGTTATTTTCAAGTGAAGTTTTAGTGCATAAACAAAGTGAACAATAATGTCTGATTCTGCTGTTGTTGAAGCCACCGCATCTCCAGTAGCCGCCCCAGCTGCTGAGAAAAAAGCAAAGAAAGCTGCAAAGGCGAAAAAGCCATCTAGTGTCCCTAGTCATCCACCAACCCATCAAATGGTCGATGCTGCCATCAAAACACTAAAAGAACGTGGAGGTTCATCTCTACCAGCCATTAAGAAATACCTTACAAGTACTTACAAGGTAGATGCTCAAAAATTGGCTCCTTTCATCAAGAGATATTTGAAGAGTGCTGTAACTAGTGGAAAATTAATTCAAACTAAAGGTAAGGGTGCTTCTGGTTCATTTAAATTATCTGCTGCCGCCTCAAAAGATCCGAAAGCAAAGAAGCCAGCTGCGGAAAAGAAAAAGTCTGCTGTTGCTGCCGGCGACAAAAAGAAGAAGGCTAAAACAGCCAAAAAGGCGGCCCCTGCCGCAAAGAAACCATCGGCCGCTAAAAAGACTGCTGAGAAGAAGAAGACCGAAAAAGTCAAGGCAAAAACTGTCAAAAAGACTGGCACAGTTAAAGCAAAACCCGTCAAAAAGGCACCAGCAACTAAACCAAAAGCACCCAAAGCCAAGAGCGCCGTAGCAGCGAAACCCAAAAAGGCAGCCCCAGCAAAAAAGCCAGCAGCCAAAAAGGCCGCCTCCAAAAAGTAAATTGCTTTTTCTTCTTCAATGTAAACATTTTTTCGATATTCGAAAAAAGATTTATTTCCAAAAATAAAAAGCCCTTTTCAGGGCTACAAAATAATTTTATAAAGAGATTAAATTGAAAACATCTACAAATTAAAAACAAACAAAAATACTTAAATAGATAAGTATAATACTTAGTGCATTGGGTAACTTTATTTGCAAAAATAATACCTAGACTCCTTTTTTATTTGTAGATAATTAATTGTAAAGAAATTCAATTTCTAAATAAAAATAAATAAGCCATATTTATTTCAGGTCTACAAAATATTATCAGAGATCGAAAATATTTTTAGATTAAGTGCTAAAGAAAATTTAATTTCCACAAAATAAGAAAAAATTTTATAAAACAGCAAAATGTAAATAAATAAGAACTAAAAGCGGTTTTCCGACGGCTTTTTATAATAGAATATATAGTACATACATAGTACACTGATAATGCGTACATTGATGTTAAAATGCCGTCGGCAAAACGCGTTTAATTATATATTCCAAAGTAAATAAAAAAAATGTACTGCAAATTAATAAATTGTCCACTTTATCGAGCCTTTGCTACAATAGCGATATAACATTGTCAATAAATGTTTAAAAACCAAAAATATTCAATCTCATTTTATATATTTTGGTACTGCAAATTAATAAATTGTCCACTTTATCGAGCCTTTGCTACAATAGCGATATAACATTGTCAATAAATGTTTAAAAACCAAAAATATTCAATCTCATTTTATATATTTTGGTTTATGTACGAACAAATAAAAAGACATTTTCACACGCTATTTATTTATATTTCTCCTTGCAATTATTTTTGTATAAAAAAATCGGCTATCTATCTGTTTTTACAATTTGGTTTGTGGCACTAAGAAGAGTCAGTTTGTTTGCTTGCTTAACAACGATTATATATTCTCGTCTTATTATTTTTGTATATAAAATACACATATTTTTCTTTTCAATTTATTTTATGGTTATTTTTAATTAAGAATAAATTTTCACTCACTTTTTATTTCATTAAGAATAAATTTTCACACACTTTCCCCTCTCAACTAATTTTTTGGACACAAAATGCACTATCTCTTTTTAAAATTCGTTTTGTGGCCCTGAAAAGGGCCTTTTTCTGTGTATTGTTGAATAAAAATATATATGATAACCATTGATGATTGGATGACAATTTATTTGGAGCTGGTGTATTTTGTTACGGCTTTAGTACCTTCACTGACAGCATGCTTAGCCAATTCACCGGGCAACAATAGACGGACAGCAGTTTGAATTTCCCGACTGGTGATTGTTGAACGCTTGTTGTAGTGAGCCAAACGGGAAGCTTCAGCAGCAATACGCTCAAAAATATCATTAACAAAACTGTTCATGATACTCATGGCCTTCGATGAGATACCAGTATCGGGATGTACTTGCTTCAACACTTTGTAAATGTAGATGGCATAACTTTCCTTGCGCTTACGCTTCTTGCCTTTATCGCTCTTTGTAATATTCTTTTGCGCTTTACCAGCCTTCTTTGCCGCTTTACCACTAGTTTTAGGAGGCATTATTCACTTTTCTTCACAACTTCACAAACACTTTTTTAACACTGTTCACAAATTTTTAAATTTTGCAGGAAAGTCACGCTTTATATACATTTTTTGAAAGAGTAAAAGACACATCGTTTCTGCTTCGGCTCTACATACACAGCTCACCCTTATGTGTATAAGCAAGAGCGCAAAGAAACTATAAATACCCACGATATCGTATGCAACTTCAACAGTTTGTGCTAACAGTGCTATTTGTGAAGTGTTTAAATAAAAAAATAATAATAAAACTAAAAGTGAAAAATGTCTGGTCGTGGTAAAGGTGGCAAAGTTAAGGGAAAGGCAAAGTCCCGTTCAAACCGTGCTGGTTTACAATTTCCCGTCGGTCGTATTCATCGTTTGTTGCGCAAAGGCAATTATGCTGAACGTGTTGGTGCCGGAGCTCCAGTATATTTAGCTGCTGTTATGGAATATTTGGCAGCTGAAGTTCTTGAGTTGGCTGGCAATGCTGCTCGTGACAACAAAAAGACGAGAATTATTCCACGTCATTTACAATTGGCCATCCGCAACGACGAAGAATTGAACAAGTTGTTGTCCGGCGTAACAATTGCTCAAGGTGGTGTCTTACCCAACATCCAGGCCGTTTTATTGCCCAAGAAAACTGAAAAGAAGGCTTAAATTATTTCAATTTATTGCTAAAATAATACAATGTGAGAATTATTTCATGCCAACCAACATACACATACATACATATATGAACCAACCGTCCTTTTCAGGACGACAAATTTATTTCCAAAAAGAGAAGTTTTGTTTAAAACAATTTTATTTTAACGAGAGGATGAAGAAGAAGAATTACAAAATACATTTTATTAGAATGAATTTTTACCTAAAAACATTACTAAATATTTCCTTGTTTCTTCTTTCATGATTAAAAAACATTGCTCAAATTTGTGTGTGTGTACAGAGTGTATGTACACATTTTTTTCAACTTACAACAAAACTCGTTTGCTTTGGCACATGCATACATACATTCATGAGACTCGCCTTGTCTAACAGTACAATTTGTGTATACACAATAGAATCGTGTCGGTTTTATTTTGCCGAAGTCGTGTCTGCACGAAGAATTTCCTGTATACCTATTATTTGTCAAAGTACATATTTAACGTACATTACCTTTTGTAATGAATTGACTTTTTCAACATACATAAATTAATATTTTCATCCGCCTAGAAAAAAAATTAATGATAGTCTTTGAGAAATGCTTTATTAGCATCTAACGAATTTTTCGTTTATAATTTTATTTATAGAATTAAGTATCTTTTGTAACGTTTTGAAAAATAATAAATTGAACACAACAAATAAAAATCTCTTTTTTAAAAATATTTGTGGTCCTGAAAAGGACCGATTGTTTTTAAATTTTGCCGCTGTTATTATTCCATTTACTTCATGTAGTATTTAACCGCCGAAGCCGTACAAAGTACGACCTTGTCTTTTCAAAGCATAAACAACATCCATAGCGGTGACAGTTTTTCTTTTGGCATGTTCAGTGTAGGTGACGGCATCACGGATGACATTTTCCAAAAATACCTTTAAAACACCACGGGTTTCTTCGTAGATCAAACCAGAAATACGTTTTACACCACCACGACGAGCCAAACGTCTAATAGCAGGCTTGGTAATACCTTGGATGTTATCACGCAACACTTTACGATGACGTTTAGCACCACCTTTTCCCAAGCCTTTACCACCTTTACCACGGCCAGTCATTTTTAGTCACTTTTTATTATTTTCACTTTAAACGCACTTCAGAAGAGATACACAAGAACTGTTAGCTTCCATTGCAAACCAACTTGTATTTATACCAAATTCAGATAAAGCTAGAATGAGTAAGTACTATAATACTGCACGTCTCTTTAGCTAAAAAATAAGAAAAAATCATCCACCATTTTACGATTAAATATACGCACACTACAATAAGATATGCCGGCATTTTCTATATAAACCGAGTAGACTGCTTGCAACACAACTATTCGTGTATTAACAGTGTTTCAGTGTTATTATCCAGTGTTTAATAAAAAATAGAAAAAAAGTGAAGTGAAAAATGGCTCGTACTAAGCAAACTGCTCGTAAATCGACTGGTGGAAAAGCACCACGTAAACAATTGGCTACCAAGGCAGCTCGTAAAAGTGCACCAGCTACTGGTGGTGTTAAGAAGCCACATCGTTTTCGCCCCGGTACAGTAGCTTTGCGTGAAATTCGTCGCTATCAGAAGAGTACTGAATTATTGATTCGCAAATTGCCCTTCCAACGGTTGGTTCGTGAAATTGCTCAAGATTTCAAGACTGATTTGCGTTTCCAGAGCTCTGCTGTGATGGCTCTTCAAGAAGCAAGTGAAGCGTATTTGGTTGGTCTCTTTGAAGATACCAACTTGTGTGCCATCCATGCTAAACGTGTCACTATTATGCCAAAAGATATTCAATTGGCCAGACGTATTCGTGGCGAACGTGCTTAAATTAAATGGCTGATGACAATAATTACTACTACTAAAACCGTACAAAATGTTTTAAAAATAATCGGTCCTTTTCAGGACCACAAAAACTTTTTATAATAAAGAGTAATATTTTTGTTTTACATATTTTAATAGGAGAAATATTTTATTTAAAAAAAAAACGTTAATAAGAGTATTATTTTCGTTCTACATATTTTAATAGGAGAAATATTAAAAAAAAGAATAGTTAATTAGCAAGTATAGCATTTTGAAAGTATTTTTTATTTTTAGTTCCACTATAGTGATGCCGTGCAAAATAATTGCTGCAGCTATGCACATATTAATAAAATGGAAAAGCCGTCGGCAAATTTATTTTGTAAATTTATGTTTTCTTTTTTTCAGATATGCATGAACATCTTTTTGTGTGATTTTTAAATAAATACTAGACTATTCCAGTTTACTGTCAAAATTTCCATTTCTTCCCTTGATTTTGCAATCAATCGGTCCTTTTCTCAGGACCACAAAAACTTTTTATAAAGAGTATTATTTTCGTTCTACATATTTTGATAGGAGAAATATTAAAAAAAAAATAGAATATTTAATTAGCAAGTATAGCATTTTGAAAGTATTTTTTATTTTTAGTTCCACTATAGTATGCCGTGCAAAATAAATATTACATATTAATAAAATGAAAAAGCCGTCGGCAATTTATTTTTGTAAATAAATATGCATACTTCGTTTTTACTTGATTTGACTGCGACTCTTTCTACCAAGTGATTTAAAAATGTTTATGCATCGTTATGGGATTTTCTTTTCCCGTATCAGCTTTTCTTTTTTCAGATATGCAAGAATATTTTATTGTTGTTTTATTTGATTTTTAAATAATTACTAGACTATTCCAGTTTACTGTCAAAATTTCGATTTCTTCCCTTGATTTCGCCTTATTCAAAGATTTACTAATTTTAAGATGCACTATTATCTTTTCAAGTAATAGTCAGGAAATTTATTATTATTAGCTCTGTTCAATAACTGAAAATTGTTAACAATTGTTAATAGTTATTACTAGAAGTGTTCGGTACGTGAACACTTTTCAGTGAAAACTATTAACAATTATTAACAATTTTCAGTTATTGAACAGAGCTATTATCATATAAAACCGAATGAATCAACAAAATGTATTCTCGTTTTTAGACTTTTTTCTACAAGATTTTAGTTCAACTAATGCAATAATGTAATAAGTATGTACAAGAAAAAAAAACAATTTGTTCAAATAATAAAAAAGTAGGATTTGATCTTACTTTTAAATTATTATATTTATTTAATTTTAATTTTTAAATACCGTTTTTAATTTTTAATATGTCAACAAATTGAAATTTTTCATTTAGATTTGTTCCTTTTGTTATGCCAATATTTTTCAAATGATGTGTGTATGTACATATGTATATCCTTCCATATACATATGTACATACATTATTAATGCTATAATTTACATAAAATACTTCGAAATCAAAAAGTATTTGACCGAAAATTTATATTTTTCTCAATATTTTGCTTTTACCGCTCCAATAGTATTGTACAAGGTAAAGTTAGTTTCACTATTCTGTTAAAAGATAACTTTTAAAATTGTTTATTTGTATAAAATGTAGAAGAGCAACAAAAATTTTGTATATATTTTTAAGAAAATACGCAGAAACGTTTTATTAATCAGCTCAGAAACGATCAGAAAAACTGCTGATTAACTATATAGTACTAAGGCGGTTATTATGTTTATAAAGTTGATTTTGTGATATTGTAGTTGAATTGTTTATTTGAAATCAGATAAATATACATTTTTGGACTATTTTTAATAAACAATTTGATTAAAAATGTTTTAATTCTCATTAGTTTTCATTCTTGTCCATTTTTCATATAATAGGATAAAGAAAAAATGTCAATGGAAACTTTGCAAATATGAGAAAATTTCTTTGTCATGGACTAAATTTTAAAATAATTTTTAAAAATCGAAAAACTAATAAAATTTTAAATTTCCTTTTACAACATAAAGAAAACATATAAAAGTTCCATATCAATAGATTTTATAAAATTTTTTTCTTGAATTTGTTAAAAAATTTTAAAGTTTTATTAATAATTTGCAATATTTTTTTCATGTTCTTGCTAAGAAAATGCTCATAGAATTTTTCATAATACGGAAAAAAACTTTTTTTCCATTTACAACCATTTTGGGATATCTAAGCTAGCAATATGTAAAAAAGGAAATATTAATTTTGCTAAAGCCTTTAAGAAAAAAATGAAAATATATAAAAAGTTTTGCTAAAATTTATTCACACTCGCACTAAAAATTTTCCAATATGCACACGTTGACTACTATTAGCTTCTCATACCTGGGATGTAAGCAAATTTTATGCCAGCAAAATGTAAATTGTGTTTTTAAACGAAAAAGTGTTATTTTCAAGTGAAGTTTTAGTGCATAAACAAAGTGAACAATAATGTCTGATTCTGCTGTTGTTGAAGCCACCGCATCTCCAGTAGCCGCCCCAGCTGCTGAGAAAAAAGCAAAGAAAGCTGCAAAGGCGAAAAAGCCATCTAGTGTCCCTAGTCATCCACCAACCCATCAAATGGTCGATGCTGCCATCAAAACACTAAAAGAACGTGGAGGTTCATCTCTACCAGCCATTAAGAAATACCTTACAAGTACTTACAAGGTAGATGCTCAAAAATTGGCTCCTTTCATCAAGAGATATTTGAAGAGTGCTGTAACTAGTGGAAAATTAATTCAAACTAAAGGTAAGGGTGCTTCTGGTTCATTTAAATTATCTGCTGCCGCCTCAAAAGATCCGAAAGCAAAGAAGCCAGCTGCGGAAAAGAAAAAGTCTGCTGTTGCTGCCGGCGACAAAAAGAAGAAGGCTAAAACAGCCAAAAAGGCGGCCCCTGCCGCAAAGAAACCATCGGCCGCTAAAAAGACTGCTGAGAAGAAGAAGACCGAAAAAGTCAAGGCAAAAACTGTCAAAAAGACTGGCACAGTTAAAGCAAAACCCGTCAAAAAGGCACCAGCAACTAAACCAAAAGCACCCAAAGCCAAGAGCGCCGTAGCAGCGAAACCCAAAAAGGCAGCCCCAGCAAAAAAGCCAGCAGCCAAAAAGGCCGCCTCCAAAAAGTAAATTGCTTTTTCTTCTTCAATGTAAACATTTTTTCGATATTCGAAAAAAGATTTATTTCCAAAAATAAAAAGCCCTTTTCAGGGCTACAAAATAATTTTATAAAGAGATTAAATTGAAAACATCTACAAATTAAAAACAAACAAAAATACTTAAATAGATAAGTATAATACTTAGTGCATTGGGTAACTTTATTTGCAAAAATAATACCTAGACTCCTTTTTTATTTGTAGATAATTAATTGTAAAGAAATTCAATTTCTAAATAAAAATAAATAAGCCATATTTATTTCAGGTCTACAAAATATTATCAGAGATCGAAAATATTTTTAGATTAAGTGCTAAAGAAAATTTAATTTCCACAAAATAAGAAAAAATTTTATAAAACAGCAAAATGTAAATAAATAAGAACTAAAAGCGGTTTTCCGACGGCTTTTTATAATAGAATATATAGTACATACATAGTACACTGATAATGCGTACATTGATGTTAAAATGCCGTCGGCAAAACGCGTTTAATTATATATTCCAAAGTAAATAAAAAAAATGTACTGCAAATTAATAAATTGTCCACTTTATCGAGCCTTTGCTACAATAGCGATATAACATTGTCAATAAATGTTTAAAAACCAAAAATATTCAATCTCATTTTATATATTTTGGTACTGCAAATTAATAAATTGTCCACTTTATCGAGCCTTTGCTACAATAGCGATATAACATTGTCAATAAATGTTTAAAAACCAAAAATATTCAATCTCATTTTATATATTTTGGTTTATGTACGAACAAATAAAAAGACATTTTCACACGCTATTTATTTATATTTCTCCTTGCAATTATTTTTGTATAAAAAAATCGGCTATCTATCTGTTTTTACAATTTGGTTTGTGGCACTAAGAAGAGTCAGTTTGTTTGCTTGCTTAACAACGATTATATATTCTCGTCTTATTATTTTTGTATATAAAATACACATATTTTTCTTTTCAATTTATTTTATGGTTATTTTTAATTAAGAATAAATTTTCACTCACTTTTTATTTCATTAAGAATAAATTTTCACACACTTTCCCCTCTCAACTAATTTTTTGGACACAAAATGCACTATCTCTTTTTAAAATTCGTTTTGTGGCCCTGAAAAGGGCCTTTTTCTGTGTATTGTTGAATAAAAATATATATGATAACCATTGATGATTGGATGACAATTTATTTGGAGCTGGTGTATTTTGTTACGGCTTTAGTACCTTCACTGACAGCATGCTTAGCCAATTCACCGGGCAACAATAGACGGACAGCAGTTTGAATTTCCCGACTGGTGATTGTTGAACGCTTGTTGTAGTGAGCCAAACGGGAAGCTTCAGCAGCAATACGCTCAAAAATATCATTAACAAAACTGTTCATGATACTCATGGCCTTCGATGAGATACCAGTATCGGGATGTACTTGCTTCAACACTTTGTAAATGTAGATGGCATAACTTTCCTTGCGCTTACGCTTCTTGCCTTTATCGCTCTTTGTAATATTCTTTTGCGCTTTACCAGCCTTCTTTGCCGCTTTACCACTAGTTTTAGGAGGCATTATTCACTTTTCTTCACAACTTCACAAACACTTTTTTAACACTGTTCACAAATTTTTAAATTTTGCAGGAAAGTCACGCTTTATATACATTTTTTGAAAGAGTAAAAGACACATCGTTTCTGCTTCGGCTCTACATACACAGCTCACCCTTATGTGTATAAGCAAGAGCGCAAAGAAACTATAAATACCCACGATATCGTATGCAACTTCAACAGTTTGTGCTAACAGTGCTATTTGTGAAGTGTTTAAATAAAAAAATAATAATAAAACTAAAAGTGAAAAATGTCTGGTCGTGGTAAAGGTGGCAAAGTTAAGGGAAAGGCAAAGTCCCGTTCAAACCGTGCTGGTTTACAATTTCCCGTCGGTCGTATTCATCGTTTGTTGCGCAAAGGCAATTATGCTGAACGTGTTGGTGCCGGAGCTCCAGTATATTTAGCTGCTGTTATGGAATATTTGGCAGCTGAAGTTCTTGAGTTGGCTGGCAATGCTGCTCGTGACAACAAAAAGACGAGAATTATTCCACGTCATTTACAATTGGCCATCCGCAACGACGAAGAATTGAACAAGTTGTTGTCCGGCGTAACAATTGCTCAAGGTGGTGTCTTACCCAACATCCAGGCCGTTTTATTGCCCAAGAAAACTGAAAAGAAGGCTTAAATTATTTCAATTTATTGCTAAAATAATACAATGTGAGAATTATTTCATGCCAACCAACATACACATACATACATATATGAACCAACCGTCCTTTTCAGGACGACAAATTTATTTCCAAAAAGAGAAGTTTTGTTTAAAACAATTTTATTTTAACGAGAGGATGAAGAAGAAGAATTACAAAATACATTTTATTAGAATGAATTTTTACCTAAAAACATTACTAAATATTTCCTTGTTTCTTCTTTCATGATTAAAAAACATTGCTCAAATTTGTGTGTGTGTACAGAGTGTATGTACACATTTTTTTCAACTTACAACAAAACTCGTTTGCTTTGGCACATGCATACATACATTCATGAGACTCGCCTTGTCTAACAGTACAATTTGTGTATACACAATAGAATCGTGTCGGTTTTATTTTGCCGAAGTCGTGTCTGCACGAAGAATTTCCTGTATACCTATTATTTGTCAAAGTACATATTTAACGTACATTACCTTTTGTAATGAATTGACTTTTTCAACATACATAAATTAATATTTTCATCCGCCTAGAAAAAAAATTAATGATAGTCTTTGAGAAATGCTTTATTAGCATCTAACGAATTTTTCGTTTATAATTTTATTTATAGAATTAAGTATCTTTTGTAACGTTTTGAAAAATAATAAATTGAACACAACAAATAAAAATCTCTTTTTTAAAAATATTTGTGGTCCTGAAAAGGACCGATTGTTTTTAAATTTTGCCGCTGTTATTATTCCATTTACTTCATGTAGTATTTAACCGCCGAAGCCGTACAAAGTACGACCTTGTCTTTTCAAAGCATAAACAACATCCATAGCGGTGACAGTTTTTCTTTTGGCATGTTCAGTGTAGGTGACGGCATCACGGATGACATTTTCCAAAAATACCTTTAAAACACCACGGGTTTCTTCGTAGATCAAACCAGAAATACGTTTTACACCACCACGACGAGCCAAACGTCTAATAGCAGGCTTGGTAATACCTTGGATGTTATCACGCAACACTTTACGATGACGTTTAGCACCACCTTTTCCCAAGCCTTTACCACCTTTACCACGGCCAGTCATTTTTAGTCACTTTTTATTATTTTCACTTTAAACGCACTTCAGAAGAGATACACAAGAACTGTTAGCTTCCATTGCAAACCAACTTGTATTTATACCAAATTCAGATAAAGCTAGAATGAGTAAGTACTATAATACTGCGCGTCTCTTTAGCTAAAAAATAAGAAAAAATCATCCACCATTTTACGATTAAATATACGCACACTACAATAAGATATGCCGGCATTTTCTATATAAACCGAGTAGACTGCTTGCAACACAACTATTCGTGTATTAACAGTGTTTCAGTGTTATTATCCAGTGTTTAATAAAAAATAGAAAAAAAGTGAAGTGAAAAATGGCTCGTACTAAGCAAACTGCTCGTAAATCGACTGGTGGAAAAGCACCACGTAAACAATTGGCTACCAAGGCAGCTCGTAAAAGTGCACCAGCTACTGGTGGTGTTAAGAAGCCACATCGTTTTCGCCCCGGTACAGTAGCTTTGCGTGAAATTCGTCGCTATCAGAAGAGTACTGAATTATTGATTCGCAAATTGCCCTTCCAACGGTTGGTTCGTGAAATTGCTCAAGATTTCAAGACTGATTTGCGTTTCCAGAGCTCTGCTGTGATGGCTCTTCAAGAAGCAAGTGAAGCGTATTTGGTTGGTCTCTTTGAAGATACCAACTTGTGTGCCATCCATGCTAAACGTGTCACTATTATGCCAAAAGATATTCAATTGGCCAGACGTATTCGTGGCGAACGTGCTTAAATTAAATGGCTGATGACAATAATTACTACTACTAAAACCGTACAAAATGTTTTAAAAATAATCGGTCCTTTTCAGGACCACAAAAACTTTTTATAATAAAGAGTAATATTTTTGTTTTACATATTTTAATAGGAGAAATATTTTATTTAAAAAAAAAACGTTAATAAGAGTATTATTTTCGTTCTACATATTTTAATAGGAGAAATATTAAAAAAAAGAATAGTTAATTAGCAAGTATAGCATTTTGAAAGTATTTTTTATTTTTAGTTCCACTATAGTGATGCCGTGCAAAATAATTGCTGCAGCTATGCACATATTAATAAAATGGAAAAGCCGTCGGCAAATTTATTTTGTAAATTTATGTTTTCTTTTTTTCAGATATGCATGAACATCTTTTTGTGTGATTTTTAAATAAATACTAGACTATTCCAGTTTACTGTCAAAATTTCCATTTCTTCCCTTGATTTTGCAATCAATCGGTCCTTTTCTCAGGACCACAAAAACTTTTTATAAAGAGTATTATTTTCGTTCTACATATTTTGATAGGAGAAATATTAAAAAAAAAATAGAATATTTAATTAGCAAGTATAGCATTTTGAAAGTATTTTTTATTTTTAGTTCCACTATAGTATGCCGTGCAAAATAAATATTACATATTAATAAAATGAAAAAGCCGTCGGCAATTTATTTTTGTAAATAAATATGCATACTTCGTTTTTACTTGATTTGACTGCGACTCTTTCTACCAAGTGATTTAAAAATGTTTATGCATCGTTATGGGATTTTCTTTTCCCGTATCAGCTTTTCTTTTTTCAGATATGCAAGAATATTTTATTGTTGTTTTATTTGATTTTTAAATAATTACTAGACTATTCCAGTTTACTGTCAAAATTTCGATTTCTTCCCTTGATTTCGCCTTATTCAAAGATTTACTAATTTTAAGATGCACTATTATCTTTTCAAGTAATAGTCAGGAAATTTATTATTATTAGCTCTGTTCAATAACTGAAAATTGTTAACAATTGTTAATAGTTATTACTAGAAGTGTTCGGTACGTGAACACTTTTCAGTGAAAACTATTAACAATTATTAACAATTTTCAGTTATTGAACAGAGCTATTATCATATAAAACCGAATGAATCAACAAAATGTATTCTCGTTTTTAGACTTTTTTCTACAAGATTTTAGTTCAACTAATGCAATAATGTAATAAGTATGTACAAGAAAAAAAAACAATTTGTTCAAATAATAAAAAAGTAGGATTTGATCTTACTTTTAAATTATTATATTTATTTAATTTTAATTTTTAAATACCGTTTTTAATTTTTAATATGTCAACAAATTGAAATTTTTCATTTAGATTTGTTCCTTTTGTTATGCCAATATTTTTCAAATGATGTGTGTATGTACATATGTATATCCTTCCATATACATATGTACATACATTATTAATGCTATAATTTACATAAAATACTTCGAAATCAAAAAGTATTTGACCGAAAATTTATATTTTTCTCAATATTTTGCTTTTACCGCTCCAATAGTATTGTACAAGGTAAAGTTAGTTTCACTATTCTGTTAAAAGATAACTTTTAAAATTGTTTATTTGTATAAAATGTAGAAGAGCAACAAAAATTTTGTATATATTTTTAAGAAAATACGCAGAAACGTTTTATTAATCAGCTCAGAAACGATCAGAAAAACTGCTGATTAACTATATAGTACTAAGGCGGTTATTATGTTTATAAAGTTGATTTTGTGATATTGTAGTTGAATTGTTTATTTGAAATCAGATAAATATACATTTTTGGACTATTTTTAATAAACAATTTGATTAAAAATGTTTTAATTCTCATTAGTTTTCATTCTTGTCCATTTTTCATATAATAGGATAAAGAAAAAATGTCAATGGAAACTTTGCAAATATGAGAAAATTTCTTTGTCATGGACTAAATTTTAAAATAATTTTTAAAAATCGAAAAACTAATAAAATTTTAAATTTCCTTTTACAACATAAAGAAAACATATAAAAGTTCCATATCAATAGATTTTATAAAATTTTTTTCTTGAATTTGTTAAAAAATTTTAAAGTTTTATTAATAATTTGCAATATTTTTTTCATGTTCTTGCTAAGAAAATGCTCATAGAATTTTTCATAATACGGAAAAAAACTTTTTTTCCATTTACAACCATTTTGGGATATCTAAGCTAGCAATATGTAAAAAAGGAAATATTAATTTTGCTAAAGCCTTTAAGAAAAAAATGAAAATATATAAAAAGTTTTGCTAAAATTTATTCACACTCGCACTAAAAATTTTCCAATATGCACACGTTGACTACTATTAGCTTCTCATACCTGGGATGTAAGCAAATTTTATGCCAGCAAAATGTAAATTGTGTTTTTAAACGAAAAAGTGTTATTTTCAAGTGAAGTTTTAGTGCATAAACAAAGTGAACAATAATGTCTGATTCTGCTGTTGTTGAAGCCACCGCATCTCCAGTAGCCGCCCCAGCTGCTGAGAAAAAAGCAAAGAAAGCTGCAAAGGCGAAAAAGCCATCTAGTGTCCCTAGTCATCCACCAACCCATCAAATGGTCGATGCTGCCATCAAAACACTAAAAGAACGTGGAGGTTCATCTCTACCAGCCATTAAGAAATACCTTACAAGTACTTACAAGGTAGATGCTCAAAAATTGGCTCCTTTCATCAAGAGATATTTGAAGAGTGCTGTAACTAGTGGAAAATTAATTCAAACTAAAGGTAAGGGTGCTTCTGGTTCATTTAAATTATCTGCTGCCGCCTCAAAAGATCCGAAAGCAAAGAAGCCAGCTGCGGAAAAGAAAAAGTCTGCTGTTGCTGCCGGCGACAAAAAGAAGAAGGCTAAAACAGCCAAAAAGGCGGCCCCTGCCGCAAAGAAACCATCGGCCGCTAAAAAGACTGCTGAGAAGAAGAAGACCGAAAAAGTCAAGGCAAAAACTGTCAAAAAGACTGGCACAGTTAAAGCAAAACCCGTCAAAAAGGCACCAGCAACTAAACCAAAAGCACCCAAAGCCAAGAGCGCCGTAGCAGCGAAACCCAAAAAGGCAGCCCCAGCAAAAAAGCCAGCAGCCAAAAAGGCCGCCTCCAAAAAGTAAATTGCTTTTTCTTCTTCAATGTAAACATTTTTTCGATATTCGAAAAAAGATTTATTTCCAAAAATAAAAAGCCCTTTTCAGGGCTACAAAATAATTTTATAAAGAGATTAAATTGAAAACATCTACAAATTAAAAACAAACAAAAATACTTAAATAGATAAGTATAATACTTAGTGCATTGGGTAACTTTATTTGCAAAAATAATACCTAGACTCCTTTTTTATTTGTAGATAATTAATTGTAAAGAAATTCAATTTCTAAATAAAAATAAATAAGCCATATTTATTTCAGGTCTACAAAATATTATCAGAGATCGAAAATATTTTTAGATTAAGTGCTAAAGAAAATTTAATTTCCACAAAATAAGAAAAAATTTTATAAAACAGCAAAATGTAAATAAATAAGAACTAAAAGCGGTTTTCCGACGGCTTTTTATAATAGAATATATAGTACATACATAGTACACTGATAATGCGTACATTGATGTTAAAATGCCGTCGGCAAAACGCGTTTAATTATATATTCCAAAGTAAATAAAAAAAATGTACTGCAAATTAATAAATTGTCCACTTTATCGAGCCTTTGCTACAATAGCGATATAACATTGTCAATAAATGTTTAAAAACCAAAAATATTCAATCTCATTTTATATATTTTGGTACTGCAAATTAATAAATTGTCCACTTTATCGAGCCTTTGCTACAATAGCGATATAACATTGTCAATAAATGTTTAAAAACCAAAAATATTCAATCTCATTTTATATATTTTGGTTTATGTACGAACAAATAAAAAGACATTTTCACACGCTATTTATTTATATTTCTCCTTGCAATTATTTTTGTATAAAAAAATCGGCTATCTATCTGTTTTTACAATTTGGTTTGTGGCACTAAGAAGAGTCAGTTTGTTTGCTTGCTTAACAACGATTATATATTCTCGTCTTATTATTTTTGTATATAAAATACACATATTTTTCTTTTCAATTTATTTTATGGTTATTTTTAATTAAGAATAAATTTTCACTCACTTTTTATTTCATTAAGAATAAATTTTCACACACTTTCCCCTCTCAACTAATTTTTTGGACACAAAATGCACTATCTCTTTTTAAAATTCGTTTTGTGGCCCTGAAAAGGGCCTTTTTCTGTGTATTGTTGAATAAAAATATATATGATAACCATTGATGATTGGATGACAATTTATTTGGAGCTGGTGTATTTTGTTACGGCTTTAGTACCTTCACTGACAGCATGCTTAGCCAATTCACCGGGCAACAATAGACGGACAGCAGTTTGAATTTCCCGACTGGTGATTGTTGAACGCTTGTTGTAGTGAGCCAAACGGGAAGCTTCAGCAGCAATACGCTCAAAAATATCATTAACAAAACTGTTCATGATACTCATGGCCTTCGATGAGATACCAGTATCGGGATGTACTTGCTTCAACACTTTGTAAATGTAGATGGCATAACTTTCCTTGCGCTTACGCTTCTTGCCTTTATCGCTCTTTGTAATATTCTTTTGCGCTTTACCAGCCTTCTTTGCCGCTTTACCACTAGTTTTAGGAGGCATTATTCACTTTTCTTCACAACTTCACAAACACTTTTTTAACACTGTTCACAAATTTTTAAATTTTGCAGGAAAGTCACGCTTTATATACATTTTTTGAAAGAGTAAAAGACACATCGTTTCTGCTTCGGCTCTACATACACAGCTCACCCTTATGTGTATAAGCAAGAGCGCAAAGAAACTATAAATACCCACGATATCGTATGCAACTTCAACAGTTTGTGCTAACAGTGCTATTTGTGAAGTGTTTAAATAAAAAAATAATAATAAAACTAAAAGTGAAAAATGTCTGGTCGTGGTAAAGGTGGCAAAGTTAAGGGAAAGGCAAAGTCCCGTTCAAACCGTGCTGGTTTACAATTTCCCGTCGGTCGTATTCATCGTTTGTTGCGCAAAGGCAATTATGCTGAACGTGTTGGTGCCGGAGCTCCAGTATATTTAGCTGCTGTTATGGAATATTTGGCAGCTGAAGTTCTTGAGTTGGCTGGCAATGCTGCTCGTGACAACAAAAAGACGAGAATTATTCCACGTCATTTACAATTGGCCATCCGCAACGACGAAGAATTGAACAAGTTGTTGTCCGGCGTAACAATTGCTCAAGGTGGTGTCTTACCCAACATCCAGGCCGTTTTATTGCCCAAGAAAACTGAAAAGAAGGCTTAAATTATTTCAATTTATTGCTAAAATAATACAATGTGAGAATTATTTCATGCCAACCAACATACACATACATACATATATGAACCAACCGTCCTTTTCAGGACGACAAATTTATTTCCAAAAAGAGAAGTTTTGTTTAAAACAATTTTATTTTAACGAGAGGATGAAGAAGAAGAATTACAAAATACATTTTATTAGAATGAATTTTTACCTAAAAACATTACTAAATATTTCCTTGTTTCTTCTTTCATGATTAAAAAACATTGCTCAAATTTGTGTGTGTGTACAGAGTGTATGTACACATTTTTTTCAACTTACAACAAAACTCGTTTGCTTTGGCACATGCATACATACATTCATGAGACTCGCCTTGTCTAACAGTACAATTTGTGTATACACAATAGAATCGTGTCGGTTTTATTTTGCCGAAGTCGTGTCTGCACGAAGAATTTCCTGTATACCTATTATTTGTCAAAGTACATATTTAACGTACATTACCTTTTGTAATGAATTGACTTTTTCAACATACATAAATTAATATTTTCATCCGCCTAGAAAAAAAATTAATGATAGTCTTTGAGAAATGCTTTATTAGCATCTAACGAATTTTTCGTTTATAATTTTATTTATAGAATTAAGTATCTTTTGTAACGTTTTGAAAAATAATAAATTGAACACAACAAATAAAAATCTCTTTTTTAAAAATATTTGTGGTCCTGAAAAGGACCGATTGTTTTTAAATTTTGCCGCTGTTATTATTCCATTTACTTCATGTAGTATTTAACCGCCGAAGCCGTACAAAGTACGACCTTGTCTTTTCAAAGCATAAACAACATCCATAGCGGTGACAGTTTTTCTTTTGGCATGTTCAGTGTAGGTGACGGCATCACGGATGACATTTTCCAAAAATACCTTTAAAACACCACGGGTTTCTTCGTAGATCAAACCAGAAATACGTTTTACACCACCACGACGAGCCAAACGTCTAATAGCAGGCTTGGTAATACCTTGGATGTTATCACGCAACACTTTACGATGACGTTTAGCACCACCTTTTCCCAAGCCTTTACCACCTTTACCACGGCCAGTCATTTTTAGTCACTTTTTATTATTTTCACTTTAAACGCACTTCAGAAGAGATACACAAGAACTGTTAGCTTCCATTGCAAACCAACTTGTATTTATACCAAATTCAGATAAAGCTAGAATGAGTAAGTACTATAATACTGCACGTCTCTTTAGCTAAAAAATAAGAAAAAATCATCCACCATTTTACGATTAAATATACGCACACTACAATAAGATATGCCGGCATTTTCTATATAAACCGAGTAGACTGCTTGCAACACAACTATTCGTGTATTAACAGTGTTTCAGTGTTATTATCCAGTGTTTAATAAAAAATAGAAAAAAAGTGAAGTGAAAAATGGCTCGTACTAAGCAAACTGCTCGTAAATCGACTGGTGGAAAAGCACCACGTAAACAATTGGCTACCAAGGCAGCTCGTAAAAGTGCACCAGCTACTGGTGGTGTTAAGAAGCCACATCGTTTTCGCCCCGGTACAGTAGCTTTGCGTGAAATTCGTCGCTATCAGAAGAGTACTGAATTATTGATTCGCAAATTGCCCTTCCAACGGTTGGTTCGTGAAATTGCTCAAGATTTCAAGACTGATTTGCGTTTCCAGAGCTCTGCTGTGATGGCTCTTCAAGAAGCAAGTGAAGCGTATTTGGTTGGTCTCTTTGAAGATACCAACTTGTGTGCCATCCATGCTAAACGTGTCACTATTATGCCAAAAGATATTCAATTGGCCAGACGTATTCGTGGCGAACGTGCTTAAATTAAATGGCTGATGACAATAATTACTACTACTAAAACCGTACAAAATGTTTTAAAAATAATCGGTCCTTTTCAGGACCACAAAAACTTTTTATAATAAAGAGTAATATTTTTGTTTTACATATTTTAATAGGAGAAATATTTTATTTAAAAAAAAAACGTTAATAAGAGTATTATTTTCGTTCTACATATTTTAATAGGAGAAATATTAAAAAAAAGAATAGTTAATTAGCAAGTATAGCATTTTGAAAGTATTTTTTATTTTTAGTTCCACTATAGTGATGCCGTGCAAAATAATTGCTGCAGCTATGCACATATTAATAAAATGGAAAAGCCGTCGGCAAATTTATTTTGTAAATTTATGTTTTCTTTTTTTCAGATATGCATGAACATCTTTTTGTGTGATTTTTAAATAAATACTAGACTATTCCAGTTTACTGTCAAAATTTCCATTTCTTCCCTTGATTTTGCAATCAATCGGTCCTTTTCTCAGGACCACAAAAACTTTTTATAAAGAGTATTATTTTCGTTCTACATATTTTGATAGGAGAAATATTAAAAAAAAAATAGAATATTTAATTAGCAAGTATAGCATTTTGAAAGTATTTTTTATTTTTAGTTCCACTATAGTATGCCGTGCAAAATAAATATTACATATTAATAAAATGAAAAAGCCGTCGGCAATTTATTTTTGTAAATAAATATGCATACTTCGTTTTTACTTGATTTGACTGCGACTCTTTCTACCAAGTGATTTAAAAATGTTTATGCATCGTTATGGGATTTTCTTTTCCCGTATCAGCTTTTCTTTTTTCAGATATGCAAGAATATTTTATTGTTGTTTTATTTGATTTTTAAATAATTACTAGACTATTCCAGTTTACTGTCAAAATTTCGATTTCTTCCCTTGATTTCGCCTTATTCAAAGATTTACTAATTTTAAGATGCACTATTATCTTTTCAAGTAATAGTCAGGAAATTTATTATTATTAGCTCTGTTCAATAACTGAAAATTGTTAACAATTGTTAATAGTTATTACTAGAAGTGTTCGGTACGTGAACACTTTTCAGTGAAAACTATTAACAATTATTAACAATTTTCAGTTATTGAACAGAGCTATTATCATATAAAACCGAATGAATCAACAAAATGTATTCTCGTTTTTAGACTTTTTTCTACAAGATTTTAGTTCAACTAATGCAATAATGTAATAAGTATGTACAAGAAAAAAAAACAATTTGTTCAAATAATAAAAAAGTAGGATTTGATCTTACTTTTAAATTATTATATTTATTTAATTTTAATTTTTAAATACCGTTTTTAATTTTTAATATGTCAACAAATTGAAATTTTTCATTTAGATTTGTTCCTTTTGTTATGCCAATATTTTTCAAATGATGTGTGTATGTACATATGTATATCCTTCCATATACATATGTACATACATTATTAATGCTATAATTTACATAAAATACTTCGAAATCAAAAAGTATTTGACCGAAAATTTATATTTTTCTCAATATTTTGCTTTTACCGCTCCAATAGTATTGTACAAGGTAAAGTTAGTTTCACTATTCTGTTAAAAGATAACTTTTAAAATTGTTTATTTGTATAAAATGTAGAAGAGCAACAAAAATTTTGTATATATTTTTAAGAAAATACGCAGAAACGTTTTATTAATCAGCTCAGAAACGATCAGAAAAACTGCTGATTAACTATATAGTACTAAGGCGGTTATTATGTTTATAAAGTTGATTTTGTGATATTGTAGTTGAATTGTTTATTTGAAATCAGATAAATATACATTTTTGGACTATTTTTAATAAACAATTTGATTAAAAATGTTTTAATTCTCATTAGTTTTCATTCTTGTCCATTTTTCATATAATAGGATAAAGAAAAAATGTCAATGGAAACTTTGCAAATATGAGAAAATTTCTTTGTCATGGACTAAATTTTAAAATAATTTTTAAAAATCGAAAAACTAATAAAATTTTAAATTTCCTTTTACAACATAAAGAAAACATATAAAAGTTCCATATCAATAGATTTTATAAAATTTTTTTCTTGAATTTGTTAAAAAATTTTAAAGTTTTATTAATAATTTGCAATATTTTTTTCATGTTCTTGCTAAGAAAATGCTCATAGAATTTTTCATAATACGGAAAAAAACTTTTTTTCCATTTACAACCATTTTGGGATATCTAAGCTAGCAATATGTAAAAAAGGAAATATTAATTTTGCTAAAGCCTTTAAGAAAAAAATGAAAATATATAAAAAGTTTTGCTAAAATTTATTCACACTCGCACTAAAAATTTTCCAATATGCACACGTTGACTACTATTAGCTTCTCATACCTGGGATGTAAGCAAATTTTATGCCAGCAAAATGTAAATTGTGTTTTTAAACGAAAAAGTGTTATTTTCAAGTGAAGTTTTAGTGCATAAACAAAGTGAACAATAATGTCTGATTCTGCTGTTGTTGAAGCCACCGCATCTCCAGTAGCCGCCCCAGCTGCTGAGAAAAAAGCAAAGAAAGCTGCAAAGGCGAAAAAGCCATCTAGTGTCCCTAGTCATCCACCAACCCATCAAATGGTCGATGCTGCCATCAAAACACTAAAAGAACGTGGAGGTTCATCTCTACCAGCCATTAAGAAATACCTTACAAGTACTTACAAGGTAGATGCTCAAAAATTGGCTCCTTTCATCAAGAGATATTTGAAGAGTGCTGTAACTAGTGGAAAATTAATTCAAACTAAAGGTAAGGGTGCTTCTGGTTCATTTAAATTATCTGCTGCCGCCTCAAAAGATCCGAAAGCAAAGAAGCCAGCTGCGGAAAAGAAAAAGTCTGCTGTTGCTGCCGGCGACAAAAAGAAGAAGGCTAAAACAGCCAAAAAGGCGGCCCCTGCCGCAAAGAAACCATCGGCCGCTAAAAAGACTGCTGAGAAGAAGAAGACCGAAAAAGTCAAGGCAAAAACTGTCAAAAAGACTGGCACAGTTAAAGCAAAACCCGTCAAAAAGGCACCAGCAACTAAACCAAAAGCACCCAAAGCCAAGAGCGCCGTAGCAGCGAAACCCAAAAAGGCAGCCCCAGCAAAAAAGCCAGCAGCCAAAAAGGCCGCCTCCAAAAAGTAAATTGCTTTTTCTTCTTCAATGTAAACATTTTTTCGATATTCGAAAAAAGATTTATTTCCAAAAATAAAAAGCCCTTTTCAGGGCTACAAAATAATTTTATAAAGAGATTAAATTGAAAACATCTACAAATTAAAAACAAACAAAAATACTTAAATAGATAAGTATAATACTTAGTGCATTGGGTAACTTTATTTGCAAAAATAATACCTAGACTCCTTTTTTATTTGTAGATAATTAATTGTAAAGAAATTCAATTTCTAAATAAAAATAAATAAGCCATATTTATTTCAGGTCTACAAAATATTATCAGAGATCGAAAATATTTTTAGATTAAGTGCTAAAGAAAATTTAATTTCCACAAAATAAGAAAAAATTTTATAAAACAGCAAAATGTAAATAAATAAGAACTAAAAGCGGTTTTCCGACGGCTTTTTATAATAGAATATATAGTACATACATAGTACACTGATAATGCGTACATTGATGTTAAAATGCCGTCGGCAAAACGCGTTTAATTATATATTCCAAAGTAAATAAAAAAAATGTACTGCAAATTAATAAATTGTCCACTTTATCGAGCCTTTGCTACAATAGCGATATAACATTGTCAATAAATGTTTAAAAACCAAAAATATTCAATCTCATTTTATATATTTTGGTTTATGTACGAATAAATAAAAAGACATTTTCACACGCTATTTATTTATATTTCTCCTTGCAATTATTTTTGTATAAAAAAATCGGCTATCTATCTGTTTTTACAATTTGGTTTGTGGCACTAAGAAGAGTCAGTTTGTTTGCTTGCTTAACAACGATTATATATTCTCGTCTTATTATTTTTGTATATAAAATACACATATTTTTCTTTTCAATTTATTTTATGGTTATTTTTAATTAAGAATAAATTTTCACTCACTTTTTATTTCATTAAGAATAAATTTTCACACACTTTCCCCTCTCAACTAATTTTTTGGACACAAAATGCACTATCTCTTTTTAAAATTCGTTTTGTGGCCCTGAAAAGGGCCTTTTTCTGTGTATTGTTGAATAAAAATATATATGATAACCATTGATGATTGGATGACAATTTATTTGGAGCTG
This sequence comes from Panzeria rudis, assembly GCA_956483635.1. Taxonomy (NCBI): domain Eukaryota; kingdom Metazoa; phylum Arthropoda; class Insecta; order Diptera; family Tachinidae; genus Panzeria; species Panzeria rudis. Next base: position 49,275,193 of record OY101450.1, read on the forward strand.
GTGTATTTTGTTACGGCTTTAGTACCTTCACTGACAGCATGCTTAGCCAATTCACCGGGCAACAATAGACGGACAGCAGTTTGAATTTCCCGACTGGTGATTGTTGAACGCTTGTTGTAGTGAGCCAAACGGGAAGCTTCAGCAGCAATACGCTCAAAAATATCATTAACAAAACTGTTCATGATACTCATGGCCTTCGATGAGATACCAGTATCGGGATGTACTTGCTTCAACACTTTGTAAATGTAGATGGCATAACTTTCCTTGCGCTTACGCTTCTTGCCTTTATCGCTCTTTGTAATATTCTTTTGCGCTTTACCAGCCTTCTTTGCCGCTTTACCACTAGTTTTAGGAGGCATTATTCACTTTTCTTCACAACTTCACAAACACTTTTTTAACACTGTTCACAAATTTTTAAATTTTGCAGGAAAGTCACGCTTTATATACATTTTTTGAAAGAGTAAAAGACACATCGTTTCTGCTTCGGCTCTACATACACAGCTCACCCTTATGTGTATAAGCAAGAGCGCAAAGAAACTATAAATACCCACGATATCGTATGCAACTTCAACAGTTTGTGCTAACAGTGCTATTTGTGAAGTGTTTAAATAAAAAAAAAAATAAAACTAAAAGTGAAAAATGTCTGGTCGTGGTAAAGGTGGCAAAGTTAAGGGAAAGGCAAAGTCCCGTTCAAACCGTGCTGGTTTACAATTTCCCGTCGGTCGTATTCATCGTTTGTTGCGCAAAGGCAATTATGCTGAACGTGTTGGTGCCGGAGCTCCAGTATATTTAGCTGCTGTTATGGAATATTTGGCAGCTGAAGTTCTTGAGTTGGCTGGCAATGCTGCTCGTGACAACAAAAAGACGAGAATTATTCCACGTCATTTACAATTGGCCATCCGCAACGACGAAGAATTGAACAAGTTGTTGTCCGGCGTAACAATTGCTCAAGGTGGTGTCTTACCCAACATCCAGGCCGTTTTATTGCCCAAGAAAACTGAAAAGAAGGCTTAAATTATTTCAATTTATTGCTAAAATAATACAATGTGAGAATTATTTCATGCCAACCAACATACACATACATACATATATGAACCAACCGTCCTTTTCAGGACGACAAATTTATTTCCAAAAAGAGAAGTTTTGTTTAAAACAATTTTATTTTAACGAGAGGATGAAGAAGAAGAATTACAAAATACATTTTATTAGAATGAATTTTTACCTAAAAACATTACTAAATATTTCCTTGTTTCTTCTTTCATGATTAAAAAACATTGCTCAAATTTGTGTGTGTGTACAGAGTGTATGTACACATTTTTTTCAACTTACAACAAAACTCGTTTGCTTTGGCACATGCATACATACATTCATGAGACGCCTTGTCTAACAGTACAATTTGTGTATACACAATAGAATCGTGTCGGTTTTATTTTGCCGAAGTCGTGTCTGCACGAAGAATTTCCTGTATACCTATTATTTGTCAAAGTACATATTTAACGTACATTACCTTTTGTAATGAATTGACTTTTTCAACATACATAAATTAATATTTTCATCCGCCTAGAAAAAAAATTAATGATAGTCTTTGAGAAATGCTTTATTAGCATCTAACGAATTTTTCGTTTATAATTTTATTTATAGAATTAAGTATCTTTTGTAACGTTTTGAAAAATAATAAATTGAACACAACAAATAAAAATCTCTTTTTTAAAAATATTTGTGGTCCTGAAAAGGACCGATTGTTTTTAAATTTTGCCGCTGTTATTATTCCATTTACTTCATGTAGTATTTAACCGCCGAAGCCGTACAAAGTACGACCTTGTCTTTTCAAAGCATAAACAACATCCATAGCGGTGACAGTTTTTCTTTTGGCATGTTCAGTGTAGGTGACGGCATCACGGATGACATTTTCCAAAAATACCTTTAAAACACCACGGGTTTCTTCGTAGATCAAACCAGAAATACGTTTTACACCACCACGACGAGCCAAACGTCTAATAGCAGGCTTGGTAATACCTTGGATGTTATCACGCAACACTTTACGATGACGTTTAGCACCACCTTTTCCCAAGCCTTTACCACCTTTACCACGGCCAGTCATTTTTAGTCACTTTTTATTATTTTCACTTTAAACGCACTTCAGAAGAGATACACAAGAACTGTTAGCTTCCATTGCAAACCAACTTGTATTTATACCAAATTCAGATAAAGCTAGAATGAGTAAGTACTATAATACTGCACGTCTCTTTAGCTAAAAAATAAGAAAAAATCATCCACCATTTTACGATTAAATATACGCACACTACAATAAGATATGCCGGCATTTTCTATATAAACCGAGTAGACTGCTTGCAACACAACTATTCGTGTATTAACAGTGTTTCAGTGTTATTATCCAGTGTTTAATAAAAAATAGAAAAAAAGTGAAGTGAAAAATGGCTCGTACTAAGCAAACTGCTCGTAAATCGACTGGTGGAAAAGCACCACGTAAACAATTGGCTACCAAGGCAGCTCGTAAAAGTGCACCAGCTACTGGTGGTGTTAAGAAGCCACATCGTTTTCGCCCCGGTACAGTAGCTTTGCGTGAAATTCGTCGCTATCAGAAGAGTACTGAATTATTGATTCGCAAATTGCCCTTCCAACGGTTGGTTCGTGAAATTGCTCAAGATTTCAAGACTGATTTGCGTTTCCAGAGCTCTGCTGTGATGGCTCTTCAAGAAGCAAGTGAAGCGTATTTGGTTGGTCTCTTTGAAGATACCAACTTGTGTGCCATCCATGCTAAACGTGTCACTATTATGCCAAAAGATATTCAATTGGCCAGACGTATTCGTGGCGAACGTGCTTAAATTAAATGGCTGATGACAATAATTACTACTACTAAAACCGTACAAAATGTTTTAAAAACAATCGGTCCTTTTCAGGACCACAAAAACTTTTTATAATAAAGAGTAATATTTTTGTTTTACATATTTTAATAGGAGAAATATTTTATTTAAAAAAAAAACGTTAATAAGAGTATTATTTTCGTTCTACATATTTTAATAGGAGAAATATTAAAAAAAATAATAGTTAATTAGCAAGTATAGCATTTTGAAAGTATTTTTTATTTTTAGTTCCACTATAGTGATGCCGTGCAAAATAATTGCTGCAGCTATGCACATATTAATAAAATGGAAAAGCCGTCGGCAAATTTATTTTGTAAATTTATGTTTTCTTTTTTTCAGATATGCATGAACATCTTTTTGTGTGATTTTTAAATAAATACTAGACTATTCCAGTTTACTGTCAAAATTTCCATTTCTTCCCTTGATTTTGCAATCAATCGGTCCTTTTCTCAGGACCACAAAAACTTTTTATAAAGAGTATTATTTTCGTTCTACATATTTTGATAGGAGAAATATTAAAAAAAAATAGAATATTTAATTAGCAAGTATAGCATTTTGAAAGTATTTTTTATTTTTAGTTCCACTATAGTATGCCGTGCAAAATAAATATTACATATTAATAAAATGAAAAAGCCGTCGGCAATTTATTTTTGTAAATAAATATGCATACTTCGTTTTTACTTGATTTGACTGCGACTCTTTCTACCAAGTGATTTAAAAATGTTTATGCATCGTTATGGGATTTTCTTTTCCCGTATCAGCTTTTCTTTTTTCAGATATGCAAGAATATTTTATTGTTGTTGTGTGATTTTTAAATAATTACTAGACTATTCCAGTTTACTGTCAAAATTTCGATTTCTTCCCTTGATTTCGCCTTATTCAAAGATTTACTAATTTTAAGATGCACTATTATCTTTTCAAGTAATAGTCAGGAAATTTATTATTATTAGCTCTGTTCAATAACTGAAAATTGTTAACAATTGTTAATAGTTATTACTAGAAGTGTTCGGTACGTGAACACTTTTCAGTGAAAACTATTAACAATTATTAACAATTTTCAGTTATTGAACAGAGCTATTATCATATAAAACCGAATGAATCAACAAAATGTATTCTCGTTTTTAGACTTTTTTCTACAAGATTTTAGTTCAACTAATGCAATAATGTAATAAGTATGTACAAGAAAAAAAGCAATTTGTTCAAATAATAAAAAAGTAGGATTTGATCTTACTTTTAAATTATTATATTTATTTAATTTTAATTTTTAAATACCGTTTTTAATTTTTAATATGTCAACAAATTGAAATTTTTCATTTAGATTTGTTCCTTTTGTTATGCCAATATTTTTCAAATGATGTGTGTATGTACATATGTATATCCTTCCATATACATATGTACATACATTATTAATGCTATAATTTACATAAAATACTTCGAAATCAAAAAGTATTTGACCGAAAATTTATATTTTTCTCAATATTTTGCTTTTACCGCTCCAATAGTATTGTACAAGGTAAAGTTAGTTTCACTATTCTGTTAAAAGATAACTTTTAAAATTGTTTATTTGTATAAAATGTAGAAGAGCAACAAAAATTTTGTATATATTTTTAAGAAAATACGCAGAAACGTTTTATTAATCAGCTCAGAAACGATCAGAAAAACTGCTGATTAACTATATACTACTAAGGCGGTTATTATGTTTATAAAGTTGATTTTGTGATATTGTAGTTGAATTGTTTATTTGAAATCAGATAAATATACATTTTTGGACTATTTTTAATAAACAATTTGATTAAAAATGTTTTAATTCTCATTAGTTTTCATTCTTGTCCATTTTTCATATAATAGGATAAAGAAAAAATGTCAATGGAAACTTTGCAAATATGAGAAAATTTCTTTGTCATGGACTAAATTTTAAAATAATTTTTAAAAATCGAAAAACTAATAAAATTTTAAATTTCCTTTTACAACATAAAGAAAACATATAAAAGTTCCATATCAATAGATTTTATAAAATTTTTTTCTTGAATTTGTTAAAAAATTTTAAAGTTTTATTAATAATTTGCAATATTTTTTTCATGTTCTTGCTAAGAAAATGCTCATAGAATTTTTCATAATACGGAAAAAAACTTTTTTTCCATTTACAACCATTTTGGGATATCTAAGCTAGCAATATGTAAAAAAGGAAATATTAATTTTGCTAAAGCCTTTAAGAAAAAAATGAAAATATATAAAAAGTTTTGCTAAAATTTATTCACACTCGCACTAAAAATTTTCCAATATGCACACGTTGACTACTATTAGCTTCTCATACCTGGGATGTAAGCAAATTTTATGCCAGCAAAATGTAAATTGTGTTTTTAAACGAAAAAGTGTTATTTTCAAGTGAAGTTTTAGTGCATAAACAAAGTGAACAATAATGTCTGATTCTGCTGTTGTTGAAGCCACCGCATCTCCAGTAGCCGCCCCAGCTGCTGAGAAAAAAGCAAAGAAAGCTGCAAAGGCGAAAAAGCCATCTAGTGTCCCTAGTCATCCACCAACCCATCAAATGGTCGATGCTGCCATCAAAACACTAAAAGAACGTGGAGGTTCATCTCTACCAGCCATTAAGAAATACCTTACAAGTACTTACAAGGTAGATGCTCAAAAATTGGCTCCTTTCATCAAGAGATATTTGAAGAGTGCTGTAACTAGTGGAAAATTAATTCAAACTAAAGGTAAGGGTGCTTCTGGTTCATTTAAATTATCTGCTGCCGCCTCAAAAGATCCGAAAGCAAAGAAGCCAGCGGAAAAGAAAAAGTCTGCTGTTGCTGCCGGCGACAAAAAGAAGAAGGCTAAAACAGCCAAAAAGGCGGCCCCTGCCGCAAAGAAACCATCGGCCGCTAAAAAGACTGCTGAGAAGAAGAAGACCGAAAAAGTCAAGGCAAAAACTGTCAAAAAGACTGGCACAGTTAAAGCAAAACCCGTCAAAAAGGCACCAGCAACTAAACCAAAAGCACCCAAAGCCAAGAGCGCCGTAGCAGCGAAACCCAAAAAGGCAGCCCCAGCAAAAAAGCCAGCAGCCAAAAAGGCCGCCTCCAAAAAGTAAATTGCTTTTTCTTCTTCAATGTAAACATTTTTTCGATATTCGAAAAAAGATTTATTTCCAAAAATAAAAAGCCCTTTTCAGGGCTACAAAATAATTTTATAAAGAGATTAAATTGAAAACATCTACAAATTAAAAACAAACAAAAATACTTAAATAGATAAGTATAATACTTAGTGCATTGGGTAACTTTATTTGCAAAAATAATACCTAGACTCCTTTTTTATTTGTAGATAATTAATTGTAAAGAAATTCAATTTCTAAATAAAAATAAATAAGCCATATTTATTTCAGGTCTACAAAATATTATCAGAGATCGAAAATATTTTTAGATTAAGTGCTAAAGAAAATTTAATTTCCACAAAATAAGAAAAAATTTTATAAAACAGCAAAATGTAAATAAATAAGAACTAAAAGCGGTTTTCCGACGGCTTTTTATAATAGAATATATAGTACATACATAGTACACTGATAATGCGTACATTGATGTTAAAATGCCGTCGGCAAAACGCGTTTAATTATATATTCCAAAGTAAATAAAAAAAATGTACTGCAAATTAATAAATTGTCCACTTTATCGAGCCTTTGCTACAATAGCGATATAACATTGTCAATAAATGTTTAAAAACCAAAAATATTCAATCTCATTTTATATATTTTGGTTTATGTACGAATAAATAAAAAGACATTTTCACACGCTATTTATTTATATTTCTCCTTGCAATTATTTTTGTATAAAAAAATCGGCTATCTATCTGTTTTTACAATTTGGTTTGTGGCACTAAGAAGAGTCAGTTTGTTTGCTTGCTTAACAACGATTATATATTCTCGTCTTATTATTTTTGTATATAAAATACACATATTTTTCTTTTCAATTTATTTTATGGTTATTTTTAATTAAGAATAAATTTTCACTCACTTTTTATTTCATTAAGAATAAATTTTCACACACTTTCCCCTCTCAACTAATTTTTTGGACACAAAATGCACTATCTCTTTTTAAAATTCGTTTTGTGGCCCTGAAAAGGGCCTTTTTCTGTGTATTGTTGAATAAAAATATATATGATAACCATTGATGATTGGATGACAATTTATTTGGAGCTGGTGTATTTTGTTACGGCTTTAGTACCTTCACTGACAGCATGCTTAGCCAATTCACCGGGCAACAATAGACGGACAGCAGTTTGAATTTCCCGACTGGTGATTGTTGAACGCTTGTTGTAGTGAGCCAAACGGGAAGCTTCAGCAGCAATACGCTCAAAAATATCATTAACAAAACTGTTCATGATACTCATGGCCTTCGATGAGATACCAGTATCGGGATGTACTTGCTTCAACACTTTGTAAATGTAGATGGCATAACTTTCCTTGCGCTTACGCTTCTTGCCTTTATCGCTCTTTGTAATATTCTTTTGCGCTTTACCAGCCTTCTTTGCCGCTTTACCACTAGTTTTAGGAGGCATTATTCACTTTTCTTCACAACTTCACAAACACTTTTTTAACACTGTTCACAAATTTTTAAATTTTGCAGGAAAGTCACGCTTTATATACATTTTTTGAAAGAGTAAAAGACACATCGTTTCTGCTTCGGCTCTACATACACAGCTCACCCTTATGTGTATAAGCAAGAGCGCAAAGAAACTATAAATACCCACGATATCGTATGCAACTTCAACAGTTTGTGCTAACAGTGCTATTTGTGAAGTGTTTAAATAAAAAAATAATAATAAAACTAAAAGTGAAAAATGTCTGGTCGTGGTAAAGGTGGCAAAGTTAAGGGAAAGGCAAAGTCCCGTTCAAACCGTGCTGGTTTACAATTTCCCGTCGGTCGTATTCATCGTTTGTTGCGCAAAGGCAATTATGCTGAACGTGTTGGTGCCGGAGCTCCAGTATATTTAGCTGCTGTTATGGAATATTTGGCAGCTGAAGTTCTTGAGTTGGCTGGCAATGCTGCTCGTGACAACAAAAAGACGAGAATTATTCCACGTCATTTACAATTGGCCATCCGCAACGACGAAGAATTGAACAAGTTGTTGTCCGGCGTAACAATTGCTCAAGGTGGTGTCTTACCCAACATCCAGGCCGTTTTATTGCCCAAGAAAACTGAAAAGAAGGCTTAAATTATTTCAATTTATTGCTAAAATAATACAATGTGAGAATTATTTCATGCCAACCAACATACACATACATACATATATGAACCAACCGTCCTTTTCAGGACGACAAATTTATTTCCAAAAAGAGAAGTTTTGTTTAAAACAATTTTATTTTAACGAGAGGATGAAGAAGAAGAATTACAAAATACATTTTATTAGAATGAATTTTTACCTAAAAACATTACTAAATATTTCCTTGTTTCTTCTTTCATGATTAAAAAACATTGCTCAAATTTGTGTGTGTGTACAGAGTGTATGTACACATTTTTTTCAACTTACAACAAAACTCGTTTGCTTTGGCACATGCATACATACATTCATGAGACGCCTTGTCTAACAGTACAATTTGTGTATACACAATAGAATCGTGTCGGTTTTATTTTGCCGAAGTCGTGTCTGCACGAAGAATTTCCTGTATACCTATTATTTGTCAAAGTACATATTTAACGTACATTACCTTTTGTAATGAATTGACTTTTTCAACATACATAAATTAATATTTTCATCCGCCTAGAAAAAAAATTAATGATAGTCTTTGAGAAATGCTTTATTAGCATCTAACGAATTTTTCGTTTATAATTTTATTTATAGAATTAAGTATCTTTTGTAACGTTTTGAAAAATAATAAATTGAACACAACAAATAAAAATCTCTTTTTTAAAAATATTTGTGGTCCTGAAAAGGACCGATTGTTTTTAAATTTTGCCGCTGTTATTATTCCATTTACTTCATGTAGTATTTAACCGCCGAAGCCGTACAAAGTACGACCTTGTCTTTTCAAAGCATAAACAACATCCATAGCGGTGACAGTTTTTCTTTTGGCATGTTCAGTGTAGGTGACGGCATCACGGATGACATTTTCCAAAAATACCTTTAAAACACCACGGGTTTCTTCGTAGATCAAACCAGAAATACGTTTTACACCACCACGACGAGCCAAACGTCTAATAGCAGGCTTGGTAATACCTTGGATGTTATCACGCAACACTTTACGATGACGTTTAGCACCACCTTTTCCCAAGCCTTTACCACCTTTACCACGGCCAGTCATTTTTAGTCACTTTTTATTATTTTCACTTTAAACGCACTTCAGAAGAGATACACAAGAACTGTTAGCTTCCATTGCAAACCAACTTGTATTTATACCAAATTCAGATAAAGCTAGAATGAGTAAGTACTATAATACTGCACGTCTCTTTAGCTAAAAAATAAGAAAAAATCATCCACCATTTTACGATTAAATATACGCACACTACAATAAGATATGCCGGCATTTTCTATATAAACCGAGTAGACTGCTTGCAACACAACTATTCGTGTATTAACAGTGTTTCAGTGTTATTATCCAGTGTTTAATAAAAAATAGAAAAAAAGTGAAGTGAAAAATGGCTCGTACTAAGCAAACTGCTCGTAAATCGACTGGTGGAAAAGCACCACGTAAACAATTGGCTACCAAGGCAGCTCGTAAAAGTGCACCAGCTACTGGTGGTGTTAAGAAGCCACATCGTTTTCGCCCCGGTACAGTAGCTTTGCGTGAAATTCGTCGCTATCAGAAGAGTACTGAATTATTGATTCGCAAATTGCCCTTCCAACGGTTGGTTCGTGAAATTGCTCAAGATTTCAAGACTGATTTGCGTTTCCAGAGCTCTGCTGTGATGGCTCTTCAAGAAGCAAGTGAAGCGTATTTGGTTGGTCTCTTTGAAGATACCAACTTGTGTGCCATCCATGCTAAACGTGTCACTATTATGCCAAAAGATATTCAATTGGCCAGACGTATTCGTGGCGAACGTGCTTAAATTAAATGGCTGATGACAATAATTACTACTACTAAAACCGTACAAAATGTTTTAAAAACAATCGGTCCTTTTCAGGACCACAAAAACTTTTTATAATAAAGAGTAATATTTTTGTTTTACATATTTTAATAGGAGAAATATTTTATTTAAAAAAAAAACGTTAATAAGAGTATTATTTTCGTTCTACATATTTTAATAGGAGAAATATTAAAAAAAATAATAGTTAATTAGCAAGTATAGCATTTTGAAAGTATTTTTTATTTTTAGTTCCACTATAGTGATGCCGTGCAAAATAATTGCTGCAGCTATGCACATATTAATAAAATGGAAAAGCCGTCGGCAAATTTATTTTGTAAATTTATGTTTTCTTTTTTTCAGATATGCATGAACATCTTTTTGTGTGATTTTTAAATAAATACTAGACTATTCCAGTTTACTGTCAAAATTTCCATTTCTTCCCTTGATTTTGCAATCAATCGGTCCTTTTCTCAGGACCACAAAAACTTTTTATAAAGAGTATTATTTTCGTTCTACATATTTTGATAGGAGAAATATTAAAAAAAAATAGAATATTTAATTAGCAAGTATAGCATTTTGAAAGTATTTTTTATTTTTAGTTCCACTATAGTATGCCGTGCAAAATAAATATTACATATTAATAAAATGAAAAAGCCGTCGGCAATTTATTTTTGTAAATAAATATGCATACTTCGTTTTTACTTGATTTGACTGCGACTCTTTCTACCAAGTGATTTAAAAATGTTTATGCATCGTTATGGGATTTTCTTTTCCCGTATCAGCTTTTCTTTTTTCAGATATGCAAGAATATTTTATTGTTGTTGTGTGATTTTTAAATAATTACTAGACTATTCCAGTTTACTGTCAAAATTTCGATTTCTTCCCTTGATTTCGCCTTATTCAAAGATTTACTAATTTTAAGATGCACTATTATCTTTTCAAGTAATAGTCAGGAAATTTATTATTATTAGCTCTGTTCAATAACTGAAAATTGTTAACAATTGTTAATAGTTATTACTAGAAGTGTTCGGTACGTGAACACTTTTCAGTGAAAACTATTAACAATTATTAACAATTTTCAGTTATTGAACAGAGCTATTATCATATAAAACCGAATGAATCAACAAAATGTATTCTCGTTTTTAGACTTTTTTCTACAAGATTTTAGTTCAACTAATGCAATAATGTAATAAGTATGTACAAGAAAAAAAGCAATTTGTTCAAATAATAAAAAAGTAGGATTTGATCTTACTTTTAAATTATTATATTTATTTAATTTTAATTTTTAAATACCGTTTTTAATTTTTAATATGTCAACAAATTGAAATTTTTCATTTAGATTTGTTCCTTTTGTTATGCCAATATTTTTCAAATGATGTGTGTATGTACATATGTATATCCTTCCATATACATATGTACATACATTATTAATGCTATAATTTACATAAAATACTTCGAAATCAAAAAGTATTTGACCGAAAATTTATATTTTTCTCAATATTTTGCTTTTACCGCTCCAATAGTATTGTACAAGGTAAAGTTAGTTTCACTATTCTGTTAAAAGATAACTTTTAAAATTGTTTATTTGTATAAAATGTAGAAGAGCAACAAAAATTTTGTATATATTTTTAAGAAAATACGCAGAAACGTTTTATTAATCAGCTCAGAAACGATCAGAAAAACTGCTGATTAACTATATACTACTAAGGCGGTTATTATGTTTATAAAGTTGATTTTGTGATATTGTAGTTGAATTGTTTATTTGAAATCAGATAAATATACATTTTTGGACTATTTTTAATAAACAATTTGATTAAAAATGTTTTAATTCTCATTAGTTTTCATTCTTGTCCATTTTTCATATAATAGGATAAAGAAAAAATGTCAATGGAAACTTTGCAAATATGAGAAAATTTCTTTGTCATGGACTAAATTTTAAAATAATTTTTAAAAATCGAAAAACTAATAAAATTTTAAATTTCCTTTTACAACATAAAGAAAACATATAAAAGTTCCATATCAATAGATTTTATAAAATTTTTTTCTTGAATTTGTTAAAAAATTTTAAAGTTTTATTAATAATTTGCAATATTTTTTTCATGTTCTTGCTAAGAAAATGCTCATAGAATTTTTCATAATACGGAAAAAAACTTTTTTTCCATTTACAACCATTTTGGGATATCTAAGCTAGCAATATGTAAAAAAGGAAATATTAATTTTGCTAAAGCCTTTAAGAAAAAAATGAAAATATATAAAAAGTTTTGCTAAAATTTATTCACACTCGCACTAAAAATTTTCCAATATGCACACGTTGACTACTATTAGCTTCTCATACCTGGGATGTAAGCAAATTTTATGCCAGCAAAATGTAAATTGTGTTTTTAAACGAAAAAGTGTTATTTTCAAGTGAAGTTTTAGTGCATAAACAAAGTGAACAATAATGTCTGATTCTGCTGTTGTTGAAGCCACCGCATCTCCAGTAGCCGCCCCAGCTGCTGAGAAAAAAGCAAAGAAAGCTGCAAAGGCGAAAAAGCCATCTAGTGTCCCTAGTCATCCACCAACCCATCAAATGGTCGATGCTGCCATCAAAACACTAAAAGAACGTGGAGGTTCATCTCTACCAGCCATTAAGAAATACCTTACAAGTACTTACAAGGTAGATGCTCAAAAATTGGCTCCTTTCATCAAGAGATATTTGAAGAGTGCTGTAACTAGTGGAAAATTAATTCAAACTAAAGGTAAGGGTGCTTCTGGTTCATTTAAATTATCTGCTGCCGCCTCAAAAGATCCGAAAGCAAAGAAGCCAGCTGCGGAAAAGAAAAAGTCTGCTGTTGCTGCCGGCGACAAAAAGAAGAAGGCTAAAACAGCCAAAAAGGCGGCCCCTGCCGCAAAGAAACCATCGGCCGCTAAAAAGACTGCTGAGAAGAAGAAGACCGAAAAAGTCAAGGCAAAAACTGTCAAAAAGACTGGCACAGTTAAAGCAAAACCCGTCAAAAAGGCACCAGCAACTAAACCAAAAGCACCCAAAGCCAAGAGCGCCGTAGCAGCGAAACCCAAAAAGGCAGCCCCAGCAAAAAAGCCAGCAGCCAAAAAGGCCGCCTCCAAAAAGTAAATTGCTTTTTCTTCTTCAATGTAAACATTTTTTCGATATTCGAAAAAAGATTTATTTCCAAAAATAAAAAGCCCTTTTCAGGGCTACAAAATAATTTTATAAAGAGATTAAATTGAAAACATCTACAAATTAAAAACAAACAAAAATACTTAAATAGATAAGTATAATACTTAGTGCATTGGGTAACTTTATTTGCAAAAATAATACCTAGACTCCTTTTTTATTTGTAGATAATTAATTGTAAAGAAATTCAATTTCTAAATAAAAATAAATAAGCCATATTTATTTCAGGTCTACAAAATATTATCAGAGATCGAAAATATTTTTAGATTAAGTGCTAAAGAAAATTTAATTTCCACAAAATAAGAAAAAATTTTATAAAACAGCAAAATGTAAATAAATAAGAACTAAAAGCGGTTTTCCGACGGCTTTTTATAATAGAATATATAGTACATACATAGTACACTGATAATGCGTACATTGATGTTAAAATGCCGTCGGCAAAACGCGTTTAATTATATATTCCAAAGTAAATAAAAAAAATGTACTGCAAATTAATAAATTGTCCACTTTATCGAGCCTTTGCTACAATAGCGATATAACATTGTCAATAAATGTTTAAAAACCAAAAATATTCAATCTCATTTTATATATTTTGGTTTATGTACGAATAAATAAAAAGACATTTTCACACGCTATTTATTTATATTTCTCCTTGCAATTATTTTTGTATAAAAAAATCGGCTATCTATCTGTTTTTACAATTTGGTTTGTGGCACTAAGAAGAGTCAGTTTGTTTGCTTGCTTAACAACGATTATATATTCTCGTCTTATTATTTTTGTATATAAAATACACATATTTTTCTTTTCAATTTATTTTATGGTTATTTTTAATTAAGAATAAATTTTCACTCACTTTTTATTTCATTAAGAATAAATTTTCACACACTTTCTCTCCTCCCAACTAATTTTTTGGACACAAAATGCACTATCTCTTTTTAAAATTCGTTTTGTGGCCCTGAAAAGGGCCTTTTTCTGTGTATTGTTGAATAAAAATATATATGATAACCATTGATGATTGGATGACAATTTATTTGGAGCTGGTGTATTTTGTTACGGCTTTAGTACCTTCACTGACAGCATGCTTAGCCAATTCACCGGGCAACAATAGACGGACAGCAGTTTGTATTTCCCGACTGGTGATTGTTGAACGCTTGTTGTAGTGAGCCAAACGGGAAGCTTCAGCAGCAATACGCTCAAAAATATCATTAACAAAACTGTTCATGATACTCATGGCCTTCGATGAGATACCAGTATCGGGATGTACTTGCTTCAACACTTTGTAAATGTAGATGGCATAACTTTCCTTGCGCTTACGCTTCTTGCCTTTATCGCTCTTTGTAATATTCTTTTGCGCTTTACCAGCCTTCTTTGCCGCTTTACCACTAGTTTTAGGAGGCATTATTCACTTTTCTTCACAACTTCACCAAACACTTTTTCAACACTGTTCACAAATTTTTAAATTTTGCGGGAAAGTCACGCTTTATATACATTTTTTGAAAGAGTAAAAGACACATCGTTTCTGCTTCGGCTCTACATACACAGCTCACCCTTATGTGTATAAGCAAGAGCGCAAAGAAACTATAAATACCCACGATATCGTATGCAACTTCAACAGTTTGTGCTAACAGTGCTATTTGTGAAGTGTTTAAATAAAAAAAAAATAAAACTAAAAGTGAAAAATGTCTGGTCGTGGTAAAGGTGGCAAAGTTAAGGGAAAGGCAAAGTCCCGTTCAAACCGTGCTGGTTTACAATTTCCCGTCGGTCGTATTCATCGTTTGTTGCGCAAAGGCAATTATGCTGAACGTGTTGGTGCCGGAGCTCCAGTATATTTAGCTGCTGTTATGGAATATTTGGCAGCTGAAGTTCTTGAGTTGGCTGGCAATGCTGCTCGTGACAACAAAAAGACGAGAATTATTCCACGTCATTTACAATTGGCCATCCGCAACGACGAAGAATTGAACAAGTTGTTGTCCGGCGTAACAATTGCTCAAGGTGGTGTCTTACCCAACATCCAGGCCGTTTTATTGCCCAAGAAAACTGAAAAGAAGGCTTAAATTATTTCAATTTATTGCTAAAATAATACAATGTGAGAATTATTTCATGCCAACCAACATACACATACATACATATATGAACCAACCGTCCTTTTCAGGACGACAAATTTATTTCCAAAAAGAGAAGTTTTGTTTAAAACAATTTTATTTTAACGAGAGGATGAAGAAGAAGAATTACAAAATACATTTTATTAGAATGAATTTTTACCTAAAAACATTACTAAATATTTCCTTGTTTCTTCTTTCATGATTAAAAAACATTGCTCAAATTTGTGTGTGTGTACAGAGTGTATGTACACATTTTTTTCAACTTACAACAAAACTCGTTTGCTTTGGCACATGCATACATACATTCATGAGACTCGCCTTGTCTAACAGTACAATTTGTGTATACACAATAGAATCGTGTCGGTTTTATTTTGCCGAAGTCGTGTCTGCACGAAGAATTTCCTGTATACCTATTATTTGTCAAAGTACATATTTAACGTACATTACCTTTTGTAATGAATTGACTTTTTCAACATACATAAATTAATATTTTCATCCGCCTAGAAAAAAAATTAATGATAGTCTTTGAGAAATGCTTTATTAGCATCTAACGAATTTTTCGTTTATAATTTTATTTATAGAATTAAGTATCTTTTGTAACGTTTTGAAAAATAATAAATTGAACACAACAAATAAAAATCTCTTTTTTAAAAATATTTGTGGTCCTGAAAAGGACCGATTGTTTTTAAATTTTGCCGCTGTTATTATTCCATTTACTTCATGTAGTATTTAACCGCCGAAGCCGTACAAAGTACGACCTTGTCTTTTTAAAGCATAAACAACATCCATAGCGGTGACAGTTTTTCTTTTGGCATGTTCAGTGTAGGTGACGGCATCACGGATGACATTTTCCAAAAATACCTTTAAAACACCACGGGTTTCTTCGTAGATCAAACCAGAAATACGTTTTACACCACCACGACGAGCCAAACGTCTAATAGCAGGCTTGGTAATACCTTGGATGTTATCACGCAACACTTTACGATGACGTTTAGCACCACCTTTTCCCAAGCCTTTACCACCTTTACCACGGCCAGTCATTTTTAGTCACTTTTTATTATTTTCACTTTAAACGCACTTCAGAAGAGATACACAAGAACTGTTAGCTTCCATTGCAGACCAACTTGTATTTATACCAAATTCAGATAAAGCTAGAATGAGTAAGTACTATAATACTGCACGTCTCTTTAGCTAAAAAATAAGAAAAAATCATCCACCATTTTACGATTAAATATACGCACACTACAATAAGATATGCCGGCATTTTCTATATAAGCCGAGTACACTGCTTGCAACACAACTATTCGTGTATTAACAGTGTTTCAGTGTTATTATCCAGTGTTTAATAAAAATAGAAAAAAAGTGAAGTGAAAAATGGCTCGTACTAAGCAAACTGCTCGTAAATCGACTGGTGGAAAAGCACCACGTAAACAATTGGCTACCAAGGCAGCTCGTAAAAGTGCACCAGCTACTGGTGGTGTTAAGAAGCCACATCGTTTTCGCCCCGGTACAGTAGCTTTGCGTGAAATTCGTCGCTATCAGAAGAGTACTGAATTATTGATTCGCAAATTGCCCTTCCAACGGTTGGTTCGTGAAATTGCTCAAGATTTCAAGACTGATTTGCGTTTCCAGAGCTCTGCTGTGATGGCTCTTCAAGAAGCAAGTGAAGCGTATTTGGTTGGTCTCTTTGAAGATACCAACTTGTGTGCCATCCATGCTAAACGTGTCACTATTATGCCAAAAGATATTCAATTGGCCAGACGTATTCGTGGCGAACGTGCTTAAATTAAATGGCTGATGACAATAATTACTACTACTAAAACCGTACAAAATGTTTTAAAAACAATCGGTCCTTTTCAGGACCACAAAAACTTTTTATAATAAAGAGTAATATTTTTGTTTTACATATTTTAATAGGAGAAATATTTTATTTAAAAAAAAAACGTTAATAAGAGTATTATTTTCGTTCTACATATTTTAATAGGAGAAATATTGAAAAAAATAATAGTTAATTAGCAAGTATAGCATTTTGAAAGTATTTTTTATTTTTAGTTCCACTATAGTGATGCCGTGCAAAATAATTGCTGCAGCTATGCACATATTAATAAAATGGAAAAGCCGTCGGCAAATTTATTTTGTAAATTTATGTTTTCTTTTTTTCAGATATGCATGAACATCTTTTTGTGTGATTTTTAAATAAATACTAGACTATTCCAGTTTACTGTCAAAATTTCCATTTCTTCCCTTGATTTTGCAATCAATCGGTCCTTTTCTCAGGACCACAAAAACTTTTTATAAAGAGTATTATTTTCGTTCTACATATTTTGATAGGAGAAATATTAAAAAAAAATAGAATATTTAATTAGCAAGTATAGCATTTTGAAAGTATTTTTTATTTTTAGTTCCACTATAGTATGCCGTGCAAAATAAATATTACATATTAATAAAATGAAAAAGCCGTCGGCAATTTATTTTTGTAAATAAATATGCATACTTCGTTTTTACTTGATTTGACTGCGACTCTTTCTACCAAGTGATTTAAAAATGTTTATGCATCGTTATGGGATTTTCTTTTCCCGTATCAGCTTTTCTTTTTTCAGATATGCAAGAATATTTTATTGTTGTTGTGTGATTTTTAAATAATTACTAGACTATTCCAGTTTACTGTCAAAATTTCGATTTCTTCCCTTGATTTCGCCTTATTCAAAGATTTACTAATTTTAAGATGCACTATTATCTTTTCAAGTAATAGTCAGGAAATTTATTATTATTAGCTCTGTTCAATAACTGAAAATTGTTAACAATTGTTAATAGTTATTACTAGAAGTGTTCGGTACGTGAACACTTTTCAGTGAAAACTATTAACAATTATTAACAATTTTCAGTTATTGAACAGAGCTATTATCATATAAAACCGAATGAATCAACAAAATGTATTCTCGTTTTTAGACTTTTTTCTACAAGATTTTAGTTCAACTAATGCAATAATGTAATAAGTATGTACAAGAAAAAAAGCAATTTGTTCAAATAATAAAAAAGTCGGATTTGATCTTACTTTTAAATTATTATATTTATTTAATTTTAATTTTTAAATACCGTTTTTAATTTTTAATATGTCAACAAATTGAAATTTTTCATTTAGATTTGTTCCTTTTGTTATGCCAATATTTTTCAAATGATGTGTGTATGTACATATGTATATCCTTCCATATACATATGTACATACATTATTAATGCTATAATTTACATAAAATACTTCGAAATCAAAAAGTATTTGACCGAAAATTTATATTTTTCTCAATATTTTGCTTTTACCGCTCCAATAGTATTGTACAAGGTAAAGTTAGTTTCACTATTCTGTTAAAAGATAACTTTTAAAATTGTTTATTTGTATAAAATGTAGAAGAGCAACAAAAATTTTGTATATATTTTTAAGAAAATACGCAGAAACGTTTTATTAATCAGCTCAGAAACGATCAGAAAAACTGCTGATTAACTATATACTACTAAGGCGGTTATTATGTTTATAAAGTTGATTTTGTGATATTGTAGTTGAATTGTTTATTTGAAATCAGATAAATATACATTTTTGGACTATTTTTAATAAACAATTTGATTAAAAATGTTTTAATTCTCATTAGTTTTCATTCTTGTCCATTTTTCATATAATAGGATAAAGAAAAAATGTCAATGGAAACTTTGCAAATATGAGAAAATTTCTTTGTCATGGACTAAATTTTAAAATAATTTTTAAAAATCGAAAAACTAATAAAATTTTAAATTTCCTTTTACAACATAAAGAAAACATATAAAAGTTCCATATCAATAGATTTTATAAAATTTTTTTCTTGAATTTGTTAAAAAATTTTAAAGTTTTATTAATAATTTGCAATATTTTTTTCATGTTCTTGCTAAGAAAATGCTCATAGAATTTTTCATAATACGGAAAAAAACTTTTTTTCCATTTACAACCATTTTGGGATATCTAAGCTAGCAATATGTAAAAAAGGAAATATTAATTTTGCTAAAGCCTTTAAGAAAAAAATGAAAATATATAAAAAGTTTTGCTAAAATTTATTCACACTCGCACTAAAAATTTTCCAATATGCACACGTTGACTACTATTAGCTTCTCATACCTGGGATGTAAGCAAATTTTATGCCAGCAAAATGTAAATTGTGTTTTTAAACGAAAAAGTGTTATTTTCAAGTGAAGTTTTAGTGCATAAACAAAGTGAACAATAATGTCTGATTCTGCTGTTGTTGAAGCCACCGCATCTCCAGTAGCCGCCCCAGCTGCTGAGAAAAAAGCAAAGAAAGCTGCAAAGGCGAAAAAGCCATCTAGTGTCCCTAGTCATCCACCAACCCATCAAATGGTCGATGCTGCCATCAAAACACTAAAAGAACGTGGAGGTTCATCTCTACCAGCCATTAAGAAATACCTTACAAGTACTTACAAGGTAGATGCTCAAAAATTGGCTCCTTTCATCAAGAGATATTTGAAGAGTGCTGTAACTAGTGGAAAATTAATTCAAACTAAAGGTAAGGGTGCTTCTGGTTCATTTAAATTATCTGCTGCCGCCTCAAAAGATCCGAAAGCAAAGAAGCCAGCTGCGGAAAAGAAAAAGTCTGCTGTTGCTGCCGGCGACAAAAAGAAGAAGGCTAAAACAGCCAAAAAGGCGGCCCCTGCCGCAAAGAAACCATCGGCCGCTAAAAAGACTGCTGAGAAGAAGAAGACCGAAAAAGTCAAGGCAAAAACTGTCAAAAAGACTGGCACAGTTAAAGCAAAACCCGTCAAAAAGGCACCAGCAACTAAACCAAAAGCACCCAAAGCCAAGAGCGCCGTAGCAGCGAAACCCAAAAAGGCAGCCCCAGCAAAAAAGCCAGCAGCCAAAAAGGCCGCCTCCAAAAAGTAAATTGCTTTTTCTTCTTCAATGTAAACATTTTTTCGATATTCGAAAAAAGATTTATTTCCAAAAATAAAAAGCCCTTTTCAGGGCTACAAAATAATTTTATAAAGAGATTAAATTGAAAACATCTACAAATTAAAAACAAACAAAAATACTTAAATAGATAAGTATAATACTTAGTGCATTGGGT
This sequence comes from Panzeria rudis, assembly GCA_956483635.1. Lineage (NCBI taxonomy): Eukaryota > Metazoa > Arthropoda > Insecta > Diptera > Tachinidae > Panzeria > Panzeria rudis. The sequence continues at coordinate 49,295,509 of OY101450.1, forward strand.
AACTTTATTTGCAAAAATAATACCTAGACTCCTTTTTTATTTGTAGATAATTAATTGTAAAGAAATTCAATTTCTAAATAAAAATAAATAAGCCATATTTATTTCAGGTCTACAAAATATTATCAGAGATCGAAAATATTTTTAGATTAAGTGCTAAAGAAAATTTAATTTCCACAAAATAAGAAAAAATTTTATAAAACAGCAAAATGTAAATAAATAAGAACTAAAAGCGGTTTTCCGACGGCTTTTTATAATAGAATATATAGTACATACATAGTACACTGATAATGCGTACATTGATGTTAAAATGCCGTCGGCAAAACGCGTTTAATTATATATTCCAAAGTAAATAAAAAAAATGTACTGCAAATTAATAAATTGTCCACTTTATCGAGCCTTTGCTACAATAGCGATATAACATTGTCAATAAATGTTTAAAAACCAAAAATATTCAATCTCATTTTATATATTTTGGTTTATGTACGAATAAATAAAAAGACATTTTCACACGCTATTTATTTATATTTCTCCTTGCAATTATTTTTGTATAAAAAAATCGGCTATCTATCTGTTTTTACAATTTGGTTTGTGGCACTAAGAAGAGTCAGTTTGTTTGCTTGCTTAACAACGATTATATATTCTCGTCTTATTATTTTTGTATATAAAATACACATATTTTTCTTTTCAATTTATTTTATGGTTATTTTTAATTAAGAATAAATTTTCACTCACTTTTTATTTCATTAAGAATAAATTTTCACACACTTTCTCTCCTCCCAACTAATTTTTTGGACACAAAATGCACTATCTCTTTTTAAAATTCCTTTTGTGGCCCTGAAAAGGGCCTTTTTCTGTGTATTGTTGAATAAAAATATATATGATAACCATTGATGATTGGATGACAATTTATTTGGAGCTGGTGTATTTTGTTACGGCTTTAGTACCTTCACTGACAGCATGCTTAGCCAATTCACCGGGCAACAATAGACGGACAGCAGTTTGAATTTCCCGACTGGTGATTGTTGAACGCTTGTTGTAGTGAGCCAAACGGGAAGCTTCAGCAGCAATACGCTCAAAAATATCATTAACAAAACTGTTCATGATACTCATGGCCTTCGATGAGATACCAGTATCGGGATGTACTTGCTTCAACACTTTGTAAATGTAGATGGCATAACTTTCCTTGCGCTTACGCTTCTTGCCTTTATCGCTCTTTGTAATATTCTTTTGCGCTTTACCAGCCTTCTTTGCCGCTTTACCACTAGTTTTAGGAGGCATTATTCACTTTTCTTCACAACTTCACAAACACTTTTTCAACACTGTTCACAAATTTTTAAATTTTGCGGGAAAGTCACGCTTTATATACATTTTTTGAAAGAGTAAAAGACACATCGTTTCTGCTTCGGCTCTACATACACAGCTCACCCTTATGTGTATAAGCAAGAGCGCAAAGAAACTATAAATACCCACGATATCGTATGCAACTTCAACAGTTTGTGCTAACAGTGCTATTTGTGAAGTGTTTAAATAAAAAAAAAAATAAAACTAAAAGTGAAAAATGTCTGGTCGTGGTAAAGGTGGCAAAGTTAAGGGAAAGGCAAAGTCCCGTTCAAACCGTGCTGGTTTACAATTTCCCGTCGGTCGTATTCATCGTTTGTTGCGCAAAGGCAATTATGCTGAACGTGTTGGTGCCGGAGCTCCAGTATATTTAGCTGCTGTTATGGAATATTTGGCAGCTGAAGTTCTTGAGTTGGCTGGCAATGCTGCTCGTGACAACAAAAAGACGAGAATTATTCCACGTCATTTACAATTGGCCATCCGCAACGACGAAGAATTGAACAAGTTGTTGTCCGGCGTAACAATTGCTCAAGGTGGTGTCTTACCCAACATCCAGGCCGTTTTATTGCCCAAGAAAACTGAAAAGAAGGCTTAAATTATTTCAATTTATTGCTAAAATAATACAATGTGAGAATTATTTCATGCCAACCAACATACACATACATACATATATGAACCAACCGTCCTTTTCAGGACGACAAATTTATTTCCAAAAAGAGAAGTTTTGTTTAAAACAATTTTATTTTAACGAGAGGATGAAGAAGAAGAATTACAAAATACATTTTATTAGAATGAATTTTTACCTAAAAACATTACTAAATATTTCCTTGTTTCTTCTTTCATGATTAAAAAACATTGCTCAAATTTGTGTGTGTGTACAGAGTGTATGTACACATTTTTTTCAACTTACAACAAAACTCGTTTGCTTTGGCACATGCATACATACATTCATGAGACTCGCCTTGTCTAACAGTACAATTTGTGTATACACAATAGAATCGTGTCGGTTTTATTTTGCCGAAGTCGTGTCTGCACGAAGAATTTCCTGTATACCTATTATTTGTCAAAGTACATATTTAACGTACATTACCTTTTGTAATGAATTGACTTTTTCAACATACATAAATTAATATTTTCATCCGCCTAGAAAAAAAATTAATGATAGTCTTTGAGAAATGCTTTATTAGCATCTAACGAATTTTTCGTTTATAATTTTATTTATAGAATTAAGTATCTTTTGTAACGTTTTGAAAAATAATAAATTGAACACAACAAATAAAAATCTCTTTTTTAAAAATATTTGTGGTCCTGAAAAGGACCGATTGTTTTTAAATTTTGCCGCTGTTATTATTCCATTTACTTCATGTAGTATTTAACCGCCGAAGCCGTACAAAGTACGACCTTGTCTTTTTAAAGCATAAACAACATCCATAGCGGTGACAGTTTTTCTTTTGGCATGTTCAGTGTAGGTGACGGCATCACGGATGACATTTTCCAAAAATACCTTTAAAACACCACGGGTTTCTTCGTAGATCAAACCAGAAATACGTTTTACACCACCACGACGAGCCAAACGTCTAATAGCAGGCTTGGTAATACCTTGGATGTTATCACGCAACACTTTACGATGACGTTTAGCACCACCTTTTCCCAAGCCTTTACCACCTTTACCACGGCCAGTCATTTTTAGTCACTTTTTATTATTTTCACTTTAAACGCACTTCAGAAGAGATACACAAGAACTGTTAGCTTCCATTGCAGACCAACTTGTATTTATACCAAATTCAGATAAAGCTAGAATGAGTAAGTACTATAATACTGCACGTCTCTTTAGCTAAAAAATAAGAAAAAATCATCCACCATTTTACGATTAAATATACGCACACTACAATAAGATATGCCGGCATTTTCTATATAAGCCGAGTACACTGCTTGCAACACAACTATTCGTGTATTAACAGTGTTTCAGTGTTATTATCCAGTGTTTAATAAAAATAGAAAAAAAGTGAAGTGAAAAATGGCTCGTACTAAGCAAACTGCTCGTAAATCGACTGGTGGAAAAGCACCACGTAAACAATTGGCTACCAAGGCAGCTCGTAAAAGTGCACCAGCTACTGGTGGTGTTAAGAAGCCACATCGTTTTCGCCCCGGTACAGTAGCTTTGCGTGAAATTCGTCGCTATCAGAAGAGTACTGAATTATTGATTCGCAAATTGCCCTTCCAACGGTTGGTTCGTGAAATTGCTCAAGATTTCAAGACTGATTTGCGTTTCCAGAGCTCTGCTGTGATGGCTCTTCAAGAAGCAAGTGAAGCGTATTTGGTTGGTCTCTTTGAAGATACCAACTTGTGTGCCATCCATGCTAAACGTGTCACTATTATGCCAAAAGATATTCAATTGGCCAGACGTATTCGTGGCGAACGTGCTTAAATTAAATGGCTGATGACAATAATTACTACTACTAAAACCGTACAAAATGTTTTAAAAACAATCGGTCCTTTTCAGGACCACAAAAACTTTTTATAATAAAGAGTAATATTTTTGTTTTACATATTTTAATAGGAGAAATATTTTATTTAAAAAAAAAACGTTAATAAGAGTATTATTTTCGTTCTACATATTTTAATAGGAGAAATATTGAAAAAAATAATAGTTAATTAGCAAGTATAGCATTTTGAAAGTATTTTTTATTTTTAGTTCCACTATAGTGATGCCGTGCAAAATAATTGCTGCAGCTATGCACATATTAATAAAATGGAAAAGCCGTCGGCAAATTTATTTTGTAAATTTATGTTTTCTTTTTTTCAGATATGCATGAACATCTTTTTGTGTGATTTTTAAATAAATACTAGACTATTCCAGTTTACTGTCAAAATTTCCATTTCTTCCCTTGATTTTGCAATCAATCGGTCCTTTTCTCAGGACCACAAAAACTTTTTATAAAGAGTATTATTTTCGTTCTACATATTTTGATAGGAGAAATATTAAAAAAAAATAGAATATTTAATTAGCAAGTATAGCATTTTGAAAGTATTTTTTATTTTTAGTTCCACTATAGTATGCCGTGCAAAATAAATATTACATATTAATAAAATGAAAAAGCCGTCGGCAATTTATTTTTGTAAATAAATATGCATACTTCGTTTTTACTTGATTTGACTGCGACTCTTTCTACCAAGTGATTTAAAAATGTTTATGCATCGTTATGGGATTTTCTTTTCCCGTATCAGCTTTTCTTTTTTCAGATATGCAAGAATATTTTATTGTTGTTGTGTGATTTTTAAATAATTACTAGACTATTCCAGTTTACTGTCAAAATTTCGATTTCTTCCCTTGATTTCGCCTTATTCAAAGATTTACTAATTTTAAGATGCACTATTATCTTTTCAAGTAATAGTCAGGAAATTTATTATTATTAGCTCTGTTCAATAACTGAAAATTGTTAACAATTGTTAATAGTTATTACTAGAAGTGTTCGGTACGTGAACACTTTTCAGTGAAAACTATTAACAATTATTAACAATTTTCAGTTATTGAACAGAGCTATTATCATATAAAACCGAATGAATCAACAAAATGTATTCTCGTTTTTAGACTTTTTTCTACAAGATTTTAGTTCAACTAATGCAATAATGTAATAAGTATGTACAAGAAAAAAAGCAATTTGTTCAAATAATAAAAAAGTAGGATTTGATCTTACTTTTAAATTATTATATTTATTTAATTTTAATTTTTAAATACCGTTTTTAATTTTTAATATGTCAACAAATTGAAATTTTTCATTTAGATTTGTTCCTTTTGTTATGCCAATATTTTTCAAATGATGTGTGTATGTACATATGTATATCCTTCCATATACATATGTACATACATTATTAATGCTATAATTTACATAAAATACTTCGAAATCAAAAAGTATTTGACCGAAAATTTATATTTTTCTCAATATTTTGCTTTTACCGCTCCAATAGTATTGTACAAGGTAAAGTTAGTTTCACTATTCTGTTAAAAGATAACTTTTAAAATTGTTTATTTGTATAAAATGTAGAAGAGCAACAAAAATTTTGTATATATTTTTAAGAAAATACGCAGAAACGTTTTATTAATCAGCTCAGAAACGATCAGAAAAACTGCTGATTAACTATATACTACTAAGGCGGTTATTATGTTTATAAAGTTGATTTTGTGATATTGTAGTTGAATTGTTTATTTGAAATCAGATAAATATACATTTTTGGACTATTTTTAATAAACAATTTGATTAAAAATGTTTTAATTCTCATTAGTTTTCATTCTTGTCCATTTTTCATATAATAGGATAAAGAAAAAATGTCAATGGAAACTTTGCAAATATGAGAAAATTTCTTTGTCATGGACTAAATTTTAAAATAATTTTTAAAAATCGAAAAACTAATAAAATTTTAAATTTCCTTTTACAACATAAAGAAAACATATAAAAGTTCCATATCAATAGATTTTATAAAATTTTTTTCTTGAATTTGTTAAAAAATTTTAAAGTTTTATTAATAATTTGCAATATTTTTTTCATGTTCTTGCTAAGAAAATGCTCATAGAATTTTTCATAATACGGAAAAAAACTTTTTTTCCATTTACAACCATTTTGGGATATCTAAGCTAGCAATATGTAAAAAAGGAAATATTAATTTTGCTAAAGCCTTTAAGAAAAAAATGAAAATATATAAAAAGTTTTGCTAAAATTTATTCACACTCGCACTAAAAATTTTCCAATATGCACACGTTGACTACTATTAGCTTCTCATACCTGGGATGTAAGCAAATTTTATGCCAGCAAAATGTAAATTGTGTTTTTAAACGAAAAAGTGTTATTTTCAAGTGAAGTTTTAGTGCATAAACAAAGTGAACAATAATGTCTGATTCTGCTGTTGTTGAAGCCACCGCATCTCCAGTAGCCGCCCCAGCTGCTGAGAAAAAAGCAAAGAAAGCTGCAAAGGCGAAAAAGCCATCTAGTGTCCCTAGTCATCCACCAACCCATCAAATGGTCGATGCTGCCATCAAAACACTAAAAGAACGTGGAGGTTCATCTCTACCAGCCATTAAGAAATACCTTACAAGTACTTACAAGGTAGATGCTCAAAAATTGGCTCCTTTCATCAAGAGATATTTGAAGAGTGCTGTAACTAGTGGAAAATTAATTCAAACTAAAGGTAAGGGTGCTTCTGGTTCATTTAAATTATCTGCTGCCGCCTCAAAAGATCCGAAAGCAAAGAAGCCAGCTGCGGAAAAGAAAAAGTCTGCTGTTGCTGCCGGCGACAAAAAGAAGAAGGCTAAAACAGCCAAAAAGGCGGCCCCTGCCGCAAAGAAACCATCGGCCGCTAAAAAGACTGCTGAGAAGAAGAAGACCGAAAAAGTCAAGGCAAAAACTGTCAAAAAGACTGGCACAGTTAAAGCAAAACCCGTCAAAAAGGCACCAGCAACTAAACCAAAAGCACCCAAAGCCAAGAGCGCCGTAGCAGCGAAACCCAAAAAGGCAGCCCCAGCAAAAAAGCCAGCAGCCAAAAAGGCCGCCTCCAAAAAGTAAATTGCTTTTTCTTCTTCAATGTAAACATTTTTTCGATATTCGAAAAAAGATTTATTTCCAAAAATAAAAAGCCCTTTTCAGGGCTACAAAATAATTTTATAAAGAGATTAAATTGAAAACATCTACAAATTAAAAACAAACAAAAATACTTAAATAGATAAGTATAATACTTAGTGCATTGGGTAACTTTATTTGCAAAAATAATACCTAGACTCCTTTTTTATTTGTAGATAATTAATTGTAAAGAAATTCAATTTCTAAATAAAAATAAATAAGCCATATTTATTTCAGGTCTACAAAATATTATCAGAGATCGAAAATATTTTTAGATTAAGTGCTAAAGAAAATTTAATTTCCACAAAATAAGAAAAAATTTTATAAAACAGCAAAATGTAAATAAATAAGAACTAAAAGCGGTTTTCCGACGGCTTTTTATAATAGAATATATAGTACATACATAGTACACTGATAATGCGTACATTGATGTTAAAATGCCGTCGGCAAAACGCGTTTAATTATATATTCCAAAGTAAATAAAAAAAATGTACTGCAAATTAATAAATTGTCCACTTTATCGAGCCTTTGCTACAATAGCGATATAACATTGTCAATAAATGTTTAAAAACCAAAAATATTCAATCTCATTTTATATATTTTGGTTTATGTACGAATAAATAAAAAGACATTTTCACACGCTATTTATTTATATTTCTCCTTGCAATTATTTTTGTATAAAAAAATCGGCTATCTATCTGTTTTTACAATTTGGTTTGTGGCACTAAGAAGAGTCAGTTTGTTTGCTTGCTTAACAACGATTATATATTCTCGTCTTATTATTTTTGTATATAAAATACACATATTTTTCTTTTCAATTTATTTTATGGTTATTTTTAATTAAGAATAAATTTTCACTCACTTTTTATTTCATTAAGAATAAATTTTCACACACTTTCTCTCCTCCCAACTAATTTTTTGGACACAAAATGCACTATCTCTTTTTAAAATTCGTTTTGTGGCCCTGAAAAGGGCCTTTTTCTGTGTATTGTTGAATAAAAATATATATGATAACCATTGATGATTGGATGACAATTTATTTGGAGCTGGTGTATTTTGTTACGGCTTTAGTACCTTCACTGACAGCATGCTTAGCCAATTCACCGGGCAACAATAGACGGACAGCAGTTTGAATTTCCCGACTGGTGATTGTTGAACGCTTGTTGTAGTGAGCCAAACGGGAAGCTTCAGCAGCAATACGCTCAAAAATATCATTAACAAAACTGTTCATGATACTCATGGCCTTCGATGAGATACCAGTATCGGGATGTACTTGCTTCAACACTTTGTAAATGTAGATGGCATAACTTTCCTTGCGCTTACGCTTCTTGCCTTTATCGCTCTTTGTAATATTCTTTTGCGCTTTACCAGCCTTCTTTGCCGCTTTACCACTAGTTTTAGGAGGCATTATTCACTTTTCTTCACAACTTCACAAACACTTTTTCAACACTGTTCACAAATTTTTAAATTTTGCGGGAAAGTCACGCTTTATATACATTTTTTGAAAGAGTAAAAGACACATCGTTTCTGCTTCGGCTCTACATACACAGCTCACCCTTATGTGCATAAGCAAGAGCGCAAAGAAACTATAAATACCCACGATATCGTATGCAACTTCAACAGTTTGTGCTAACAGTGCTATTTGTGAAGTGTTTAAATAAAAAAAAAAATAAAACTAAAAGTGAAAAATGTCTGGTCGTGGTAAAGGTGGCAAAGTTAAGGGAAAGGCAAAGTCCCGTTCAAACCGTGCTGGTTTACAATTTCCCGTCGGTCGTATTCATCGTTTGTTGCGCAAAGGCAATTATGCTGAACGTGTTGGTGCCGGAGCTCCAGTATATTTAGCTGCTGTTATGGAATATTTGGCAGCTGAAGTTCTTGAGTTGGCTGGCAATGCTGCTCGTGACAACAAAAAGACGAGAATTATTCCACGTCATTTACAATTGGCCATCCGCAACGACGAAGAATTGAACAAGTTGTTGTCCGGCGTAACAATTGCTCAAGGTGGTGTCTTACCCAACATCCAGGCCGTTTTATTGCCCAAGAAAACTGAAAAGAAGGCTTAAATTATTTCAATTTATTGCTAAAATAATACAATGTGAGAATTATTTCATGCCAACCAACATACACATACATACATATATGAACCAACCGTCCTTTTCAGGACGACAAATTTATTTCCAAAAAGAGAAGTTTTGTTTAAAACAATTTTATTTTAACGAGAGGATGAAGAAGAAGAATTACAAAATACATTTTATTAGAATGAATTTTTACCTAAAAACATTACTAAATATTTCCTTGTTTCTTCTTTCATGATTAAAAAACATTGCTCAAATTTGTGTGTGTGTACAGAGTGTATGTACACATTTTTTTCAACTTACAACAAAACTCGTTTGCTTTGGCACATGCATACATACATTCATGAGACTCGCCTTGTCTAACAGTACAATTTGTGTATACACAATAGAATCGTGTCGGTTTTATTTTGCCGAAGTCGTGTCTGCACGAAGAATTTCCTGTATACCTATTATTTGTCAAAGTACATATTTAACGTACATTACCTTTTGTAATGAATTGACTTTTTCAACATACATAAATTAATATTTTCATCCGCCTAGAAAAAAAATTAATGATAGTCTTTGAGAAATGCTTTATTAGCATCTAACGAATTTTTCGTTTATAATTTTATTTATAGAATTAAGTATCTTTTGTAACGTTTTGAAAAATAATAAATTGAACACAACAAATAAAAATCTCTTTTTTAAAAATATTTGTGGTCCTGAAAAGGACCGATTGTTTTTAAATTTTGCCGCTGTTATTATTCCATTTACTTCATGTAGTATTTAACCGCCGAAGCCGTACAAAGTACGACCTTGTCTTTTTAAAGCATAAACAACATCCATAGCGGTGACAGTTTTTCTTTTGGCATGTTCAGTGTAGGTGACGGCATCACGGATGACATTTTCCAAAAATACCTTTAAAACACCACGGGTTTCTTCGTAGATCAAACCAGAAATACGTTTTACACCACCACGACGAGCCAAACGTCTAATAGCAGGCTTGGTAATACCTTGGATGTTATCACGCAACACTTTACGATGACGTTTAGCACCACCTTTTCCCAAGCCTTTACCACCTTTACCACGGCCAGTCATTTTTAGTCACTTTTTATTATTTTCACTTTAAACGCACTTCAGAAGAGATACACAAGAACTGTTAGCTTCCATTGCAGACCAACTTGTATTTATACCAAATTCAGATAAAGCTAGAATGAGTAAGTACTATAATACTGCACGTCTCTTTAGCTAAAAAATAAGAAAAAATCATCCACCATTTTACGATTAAATATACGCACACTACAATAAGATATGCCGGCATTTTCTATATAAGCCGAGTACACTGCTTGCAACACAACAACAACGAACAGTTCTTGTGTATCTCTTGTGAAGTGCGTTTGAAGTGAAAATAATAAAAAGTGACTAAAAATAAGTAAATAGAAGGCAATTTAAAAACAATTTGGAAAACAGTGACAGGTGCAGTGACACAAAGTTTACGTATTCTGAATAGAATTGTAAAAACAATAATATAGAAATTTGTTGGTCTTTGGTGAATTTGAGAAGCCTATAGAAGGCAACAAATTAAAACTAAGTAGACATTTGAACACTTAGTAAGGAGAAATAACTTTTTATATAGAAAGTGATAAATAAGTCTATTTGTATTGGCCATTTGCCAAAGTGATAGGCCCATAAGGGGCAAATAAAATAAAACTTTGAAAACAGACTTATTGGGCAAATCCATATACAGATTGCCCATTGTAAAAATGGAGGAGGGCGAACGTCCCAACTCCGGTACTAAAAGACCACGTGTGTCTATCACAGTGGATGAACTACAAGAGATAATAAACAACAAAGATAAAGAAATCGAGTTCCTTAATAAGAAATTTTGCTATATAATTGAGGAAAATGAGAAACTGAAAAAGGCCGTAGATGTCTTGCTGAAAGACAGAAAAAATATTCAAGTTCCTGAAGAAAGTGAAGGCGAAGAAAGTGAGGTGACTCTGGAAGAAGAGGAAGAATCAGATAATGACATGTGCGTGGATCCAAAGCTTAATGCGAAGGAAAGCGAAGCTCCTACAGCTGCCCCTAAGCCGATTGGGGAAAGAAAGAAGAAGATGATAGCAGATAATAAGAAGCCGCAGGCGAAGGTCAATGCTGCCACCTCGGGTCAAGCTGCTGAAAAAGTTAAAAGTAAAAAGGTACCAGTTATTACTGTATATAATATTGACTTAAAAAGATACATTAGTTTAATTGACTCACTTTTGGGGCATAAGAATTATAATGTTAAAACATTGGGTAAGAGTGTTGCCAATATAGGGACCTGCACCGTGGGCGACCATGAAAAGGTTAGACAATTGCTTGAGGGACAGCAAGTCGAATTTTACACATATACCCCTAAGGGTATGCGACCGTATAGGGTCGTTGTAGAGGGGCTTCCGCATTCGTTTGAATCGGAAGAGATTTTGGAATACCTGAATGGGCTACAGATCAATACCACCGTATCGAGTCTGGTAAGATTAGGTAACGACAAATGGGTCGTTGGGTTGTCCAGGGATTCGGATATCCGGAAATTTTATGCCATTAGGTATATCTTGCGCTGTAAGGTGCATATTAGAAAATATATCAGGAAGGGCGTCACTCAGTGCTTTAATTGTCAGCGCTTTGGACATGTTTCGACTAATTGTCACATGCCATTTCGGTGTGTGAAATGTGGTGGGTCCCATGGCCCAGGCAAGTGCAGTGTGCCTCCAAAGGAGGATAATAATGTGGAGGTATTGGTGACTGATCCGGTCACGGGCCAAGTATCCAGGAGGATGGGTTTGACAGTTAAATGTGTGAATTGTGGTACTGAGGGACATGTGGCCAGTTCCAAGGACTGTCCTCGCCGTATCGAACTGCTTCGGAAATTGCAGAAGAAAAAGGAAACTGGTGGTAATCGGCCTCAGGTTTTGTCCGCTCCCACTGGCGGTACTAGGGTGGGCGTCTCTTACGCTGCAGCTGCTAAGGCTGCTCAGGGTGGTGGGCGTTCGGCTCCTTTGGGAACTACCTCGCGGTCCCGTGGGGCTCCTTCGGCTGATATGTCGTTGGGTGTTGCCATGGCGCAATTTGATACTATAGATCGTGACTGTAGGCGCTTCTTTGGGGGTGGTCTTCTGCGGTGTCTTGACCGAATTGGCGGTTTTGCTAATGATTACCATACATTGGGCACGGACGAGGACAGGTCCCGCGCGCTGTTTGGTATGCTAATATCACTCGGTCGTCATGGCTAATTTCATGAAAATAATTTTTGTTAACGTGAACTCGATCGTCTCTAGACATAGAAGACATTTCTTGGGATTGTTCTTGACGGAAAACAAACCGGACATTGTTCTGTTGGCTGAGCATGGTCTTAATGCCCGCCACAGATTTGACATAAGTGGGTACACGACGTTTAGACAGGACCGACGGGACAGACGTGGTGGGGGAACCGCCGTTCTTGTGAGGAGCACGTATCTTTGTGAGGAGATCGTTCTTAATACGGGTGCTATTGAGAACACTGCTGTGCGCGTTCGTAGGGTGGGTGGCAGGGATATCGTAGTGATTTCCATGTACCTTAGACCTGGGGTGGTACTGGAGGCTGAGTATTTCGATTCAGTCCAAGTACTGTCTGGTGATTGCAGTATAGTGATAGGTGCTGACCTTAACACGAGACACCCGTATTGGGGCGATCCCTATACTAACGTTAATGGTCGAAGGTTGCAGGAGATACTGTTGGAGAGCCCTGATATTGACGTACTGAGGACTGACGGGCCGACGAGGATAAACGCGGTTCTGTCATCATACATTGACTTTTTCTTGACAACGGGGGACATTGTTCCTACTACCTCGAACGGACTTCGTACATTGGATTACGAGTCGGACCACAGAGCGGTAGAGCTCATTTTCACTACTGGGGAGTTCGAGGCTAGGGAGTGCCCGACGAGGTATGACTTTGACAGGATTGACATTCGACGATATAGGAATAGACTGACTGGGAACTTGACGGGCATAGGTCTGCCAGTTGATAGGAATGTGACAGAGACTGAGATAGACCGGTGCATTGAGGCGATGGAAGGGGCATTTGTTGACGCTATGGAACATTCGATCCCAAGGGTGGCTGTGCGGGGAAGGGGTATGCTGGAACTGCCGTCTCATATTCTGAACTTTATCGCACACAAGAAGAGGCTTAGGCGAACGCTGCACAGGTGTGACCCTAGCAGGCATGGTGTGTTGAAGGCCGAAATAAGGAACCTTGATAGAATAATACAGGGTGCTATAGCGGTGTTTGAAACAGAATATTGGACGAATTTTCTGAGTAGAATTCGTGTCAATAATAGGACATTCCGGAAGGTAAAATCGGCTGCGGGATTGAATGTTCGCGCACCAGTAAAAAGTTTGAAGGGCCCTGGTGGCGTGCTTGTATCTGACGATACTGGGAAGGCAAATCTGTTGGCCGAGTCATTCTTTGGGCCACCTCGTGCCACGGGTAATGGGGGAAGTGATCCGTTTGACGTGGAAGTTCAGCGGGCTATCTCGACATTGGACAGGACTGTACCTATGACGGTGTTTGGGGATACTATGACAGCGGACGGGGACATTGTACGTGTGGACATTGGGGGAATTGGGTTTGTCAATACTGAGACTGTTGGCAGTGCTTTAAAGTGGAGAGCGAATAAAAGGTCCAGTGGCATCGACAACATACCGGACTTTGTACTGCGAAAGACTAATAATGCAACATGGCGTTTTTTGGCGATCGTTTTCAATCATTGTATCAATATTGGCTACTTTCCGAGGGCGTGGAGAGCGGCATTGGTTGTACCAATACCAAAACGGGGATCTGATCTCTCTGAGAGTGGCAGCTACAGGCCCATATCACTTTTGTCGGCCTTTGGGAAACTCTTTGAGTCCTTCATATTGGCCGCAATTAATTGCAGGATTGAGGAAGGTGGAATTCTGAATGACTTTCAATTTGGTTTTCGACGTGGACTTTCGACATCACATGCACTTATGGTGCTGACTGACTATGTTGGGAGAGGTCTGAATAGGAGGTACGGAACAGCAGCAGTGAGCCTGGACTTCGCGAGGGCTTTTGACACAGTTTGGCAGAACGGTATTATTTTCAAATTGCTACGATTGGGATTTGACAGGAATGTATGCCGCCTTGTGGCTGCCTTTCTGGAGGATCGGAGATTTGCTGTGCGAGTTAGGGATTCACTGTCGGACGAGGGACGGATTACCGCTGGTGTACCACAGGGTTCATTACTGGGTCCTGTGTTATACAATATATACATATCGGACATACCTCGGCCACCTGAGGGTGATCTTTTGTTGATATATGCTGATGACATACTGCTTGCGGCTTCGGGCGCCAGGGCCAGTAGTGTTAATAGACGTCTGGGTGGATATTTGGATAGCCTTAGCGGTTATTTTGATAGGTGGAAACTGAATATTAACATGCGAAAGACGGTTGCGATGGCTTTTAAGGGCTTGTACAGGAATATATATCCCAATTGGAGGTCATATGTTCCAGACTTGGTGATGGATGGTACAGCGGTTGGGACTTCGGATAGGATGAGATATCTGGGGGTAACATTTCATGAAAGGTTTGAGTATTATCGTCACGTGGATAGTGCTTTGGTTAGGGTGAAGGGGGCATTCAATGCGTATCAGGGTGTACTTAGACGTAGAGGGGGCCTTGACCGGAGAATACGCCTTTTGGTATATCGTCAGGTAATTCGGCCTCTCATCTCATATGCCTTTCCGGTCTGGTTTGGAATCTCCTCCTGCCAGATGGAGAGGCTTAGGAGATGGGAGAGGCGGATTCTGGTCGCTTGTCTGGGCCTTAGGCCTACAATTGGGTACGATGGCACGATTCGTAGACCGTCGAACGAATCTGTTTACACAGGGGCTGACTTTGGCAGGATTGACGTCTTCATGGTACGGAATGCCATAAGATTTTTAGAGGGTGCACGTTCCCTGGACAATGTTCTTGTGAGAAACTGTTTTGAAAGGGTGGGTAACCTGGAGGCTGTTCGGCTTTCCAAGTACCTCACCCCTGCCGACATGCTGACCCTCAATGAGGCTGGTCTCCTTTATAACGGTGCAGATCTTTTATTTTACCACAGGAGGGTAAATACACTTGATATTGTTGATGTAGTGTATAATACTGCTCAATAGAGCCTGTCTCTCTCTCTCTCTCTCTCTCTCTCTTTTGTATATTAATTCTTCCGATTTTTAGTTTGTAGGTGTTTTTGTTCTGGTAGTTAAGCTAGGTTTAGGTTCCTTATTATAAGAAATTATAAAAGCGTCTCCTTTTTAGTCCCTTTTTGGAGAAAATAACCTTGTAATTGCAATTAATTTTTATTTATTTTTTAATCGTATGTACTTAAGATGCAAATATTTCTTTGTAAGAAAAATATAAACAGTTGGATGTCCTTGATTGATACGCTAGTATGTAAGGAATAATATAAATGTAACAAATGTAGTATTAGTTTTTTAATTTTGGAACTTTTTCAATGTAAAAAATTATATGGGATTTAATAAAAATGAATTGAATTGAATTGAACTTGCAACACAACTATTCGTGTATTAACAGTGTTTCAGTGTTATTATCCAGTGTTTAATAAAAATAGAAAAAAAGTGAAGTGAAAAATGGCTCGTACTAAGCAAACTGCTCGTAAATCGACTGGTGGAAAAGCACCACGTAAACAATTGGCTACCAAGGCAGCTCGTAAAAGTGCACCAGCTACTGGTGGTGTTAAGAAGCCACATCGTTTTCGCCCCGGTACAGTAGCTTTGCGTGAAATTCGTCGCTATCAGAAGAGTACTGAATTATTGATTCGCAAATTGCCCTTCCAACGGTTGGTTCGTGAAATTGCTCAAGATTTCAAGACTGATTTGCGTTTCCAGAGCTCTGCTGTGATGGCTCTTCAAGAAGCAAGTGAAGCGTATTTGGTTGGTCTCTTTGAAGATACCAACTTGTGTGCCATCCATGCTAAACGTGTCACTATTATGCCAAAAGATATTCAATTGGCCAGACGTATTCGTGGCGAACGTGCTTAAATTAAATGGCTGATGACAATAATTACTACTACTAAAACCGTACAAAATGTTTTAAAAACAATCGGTCCTTTTCAGGACCACAAAAACTTTTTATAATAAAGAGTAATATTTTTGTTTTACATATTTTAATAGGAGAAATATTTTATTTAAAAAAAAAACGTTAATAAGAGTATTATTTTCGTTCTACATATTTTAATAGGAGAAATATTGAAAAAAATAATAGTTAATTAGCAAGTATAGCATTTTGAAAGTATTTTTTATTTTTAGTTCCACTATAGTGATGCCGTGCAAAATAATTGCTGCAGCTATGCACATATTAATAAAATGGAAAAGCCGTCGGCAAATTTATTTTGTAAATTTATGTTTTCTTTTTTTCAGATATGCATGAACATCTTTTTGTGTGATTTTTAAATAAATACTAGACTATTCCAGTTTACTGTCAAAATTTCCATTTCTTCCCTTGATTTTGCAATCAATCGGTCCTTTTCTCAGGACCACAAAAACTTTTTATAAAGAGTATTATTTTCGTTCTACATATTTTGATAGGAGAAATATTAAAAAAAAATAGAATATTTAATTAGCAAGTATAGCATTTTGAAAGTATTTTTTATTTTTAGTTCCACTATAGTATGCCGTGCAAAATAAATATTACATATTAATAAAATGAAAAAGCCGTCGGCAATTTATTTTTGTAAATAAATATGCATACTTCGTTTTTACTTGATTTGACTGCGACTCTTTCTACCAAGTGATTTAAAAATGTTTATGCATCGTTATGGGATTTTCTTTTCCCGTATCAGCTTTTCTTTTTTCAGATATGCAAGAATATTTTATTGTTGTTGTGTGATTTTTAAATAATTACTAGACTATTCCAGTTTACTGTCAAAATTTCGATTTCTTCCCTTGATTTCGCCTTATTCAAAGATTTACTAATTTTAAGATGCACTATTATCTTTTCAAGTAATAGTCAGGAAATTTATTATTATTAGCTCTGTTCAATAACTGAAAATTGTTAACAATTGTTAATAGTTATTACTAGAAGTGTTCGGTACGTGAACACTTTTCAGTGAAAACTATTAACAATTATTAACAATTTTCAGTTATTGAACAGAGCTATTATCATATAAAACCGAATGAATCAACAAAATGTATTCTCGTTTTTAGACTTTTTTCTACAAGATTTTAGTTCAACTAATGCAATAATGTAATAAGTATGTACAAGAAAAAAAGCAATTTGTTCAAATAATAAAAAAGTAGGATTTGATCTTACTTTTAAATTATTATATTTATTTAATTTTAATTTTTAAATACCGTTTTTAATTTTTAATATGTCAACAAATTGAAATTTTTCATTTAGATTTGTTCCTTTTGTTATGCCAATATTTTTCAAATGATGTGTGTATGTACATATGTATATCCTTCCATATACATATGTACATACATTATTAATGCTATAATTTACATAAAATACTTCGAAATCAAAAAGTATTTGACCGAAAATTTATATTTTTCTCAATATTTTGCTTTTACCGCTCCAATAGTATTGTACAAGGTAAAGTTAGTTTCACTATTCTGTTAAAAGATAACTTTTAAAATTGTTTATTTGTATAAAATGTAGAAGAGCAACAAAAATTTTGTATATATTTTTAAGAAAATACGCAGAAACGTTTTATTAATCAGCTCAGAAACGATCAGAAAAACTGCTGATTAACTATATACTACTAAGGCGGTTATTATGTTTATAAAGTTGATTTTGTGATATTGTAGTTGAATTGTTTATTTGAAATCAGATAAATATACATTTTTGGACTATTTTTAATAAACAATTTGATTAAAAATGTTTTAATTCTCATTAGTTTTCATTCTTGTCCATTTTTCATATAATAGGATAAAGAAAAAATGTCAATGGAAACTTTGCAAATATGAGAAAATTTCTTTGTCATGGACTAAATTTTAAAATAATTTTTAAAAATCGAAAAACTAATAAAATTTTAAATTTCCTTTTACAACATAAAGAAAACATATAAAAGTTCCATATCAATAGATTTTATAAAATTTTTTTCTTGAATTTGTTAAAAAATTTTAAAGTTTTATTAATAATTTGCAATATTTTTTTCATGTTCTTGCTAAGAAAATGCTCATAGAATTTTTCATAATACGGAAAAAAACTTTTTTTCCATTTACAACCATTTTGGGATATCTAAGCTAGCAATATGTAAAAAAGGAAATATTAATTTTGCTAAAGCCTTTAAGAAAAAAATGAAAATATATAAAAAGTTTTGCTAAAATTTATTCACACTCGCACTAAAAATTTTCCAATATGCACACGTTGACTACTATTAGCTTCTCATACCTGGGATGTAAGCAAATTTTATGCCAGCAAAATGTAAATTGTGTTTTTAAACGAAAAAGTGTTATTTTCAAGTGAAGTTTTAGTGCATAAACAAAGTGAACAATAATGTCTGATTCTGCTGTTGTTGAAGCCACCGCATCTCCAGTAGCCGCCCCAGCTGCTGAGAAAAAAGCAAAGAAAGCTGCAAAGGCGAAAAAGCCATCTAGTGTCCCTAGTCATCCACCAACCCATCAAATGGTCGATGCTGCCATCAAAACACTAAAAGAACGTGGAGGTTCATCTCTACCAGCCATTAAGAAATACCTTACAAGTACTTACAAGGTAGATGCTCAAAAATTGGCTCCTTTCATCAAGAGATATTTGAAGAGTGCTGTAACTAGTGGAAAATTAATTCAAACTAAAGGTAAGGGTGCTTCTGGTTCATTTAAATTATCTGCTGCCGCCTCAAAAGATCCGAAAGCAAAGAAGCCAGCTGCGGAAAAGAAAAAGTCTGCTGTTGCTGCCGGCGACAAAAAGAAGAAGGCTAAAACAGCCAAAAAGGCGGCCCCTGCCGCAAAGAAACCATCGGCCGCTAAAAAGACTGCTGAGAAGAAGAAGACCGAAAAAGTCAAGGCAAAAACTGTCAAAAAGACTGGCACAGTTAAAGCAAAACCCGTCAAAAAGGCACCAGCAACTAAACCAAAAGCACCCAAAGCCAAGAGCGCCGTAGCAGCGAAACCCAAAAAGGCAGCCCCAGCAAAAAAGCCAGCAGCCAAAAAGGCCGCCTCCAAAAAGTAAATTGCTTTTTCTTCTTCAATGTAAACATTTTTTCGATATTCGAAAAAAGATTTATTTCCAAAAATAAAAAGCCCTTTTCAGGGCTACAAAATAATTTTATAAAGAGATTAAATTGAAAACATCTACAAATTAAAAACAAACAAAAATACTTAAATAGATAAGTATAATACTTAGTGCATTGGGTAACTTTATTTGCAAAAATAATACCTAGACTCCTTTTTTATTTGTAGATAATTAATTGTAAAGAAATTCAATTTCTAAATAAAAATAAATAAGCCATATTTATTTCAGGTCTACAAAATATTATCAGAGATCGAAAATATTTTTAGATTAAGTGCTAAAGAAAATTTAATTTCCACAAAATAAGAAAAAATTTTATAGAACAGCAAAATGTAAATAAATAAGAACTAAAAGCGGTTTTCCGACGGCTTTTTATAATAGAATATATAGTACATACATAGTACACTGATAATGCGTACATTGATGTTAAAATGCCGTCGGCAAAACGCGTTTAATTATATATTCCAAAGTAAATAAAAAAAATGTACTGCAAATTAATAAATTGTCCACTTTATCGAGCCTTTGCTACAATAGCGATATAACATTGTCAATAAATGTTTAAAAACCAAAAATATTCAATCTCATTTTATATATTTTGGTTTATGTACGAATAAATAAAAAGACATTTTCACACGCTATTTATTTATATTTCTCCTTGCAATTATTTTTGTATAAAAAAATCGGCTATCTATCTGTTTTTACAATTTGGTTTGTGGCACTAAGAAGAGTCAGTTTGTTTGCTTGCTTAACAACGATTATATATTCTCGTCTTATTATTTTTGTATATAAAATACACATATTTTTCTTTTCAATTTATTTTATGGTTATTTTTAATTAAGAATAAATTTTCACTCACTTTTTATTTCATTAAGAATAAATTTTCACACACTTTCCCCTCTCAACTAATTTTTTGGACACAAAATGCACTATCTCTTTTTAAAATTCGTTTTGTGGCCCTGAAAAGGGCCTTTTTCTGTGTATTGTTGAATAAAAATATATATGATAACCATTGATGATTGGATGACAATTTATTTGGAGCTGGTGTATTTTGTTACGGCTTTAGTACCTTCACTGACAGCATGCTTAGCCAATTCACCGGGCAACAATAGACGGACAGCAGTTTGTATTTCCCGACTGGTGATTGTTGAACGCTTGTTGTAGTGAGCCAAACGGGAAGCTTCAGCAGCAATACGCTCAAAAATATCATTAACAAAACTGTTCATGATACTCATGGCCTTCGATGAGATACCAGTATCGGGATGTACTTGCTTCAACACTTTGTAAATGTAGATGGCATAACTTTCCTTGCGCTTACGCTTCTTGCCTTTATCGCTCTTTGTAATATTCTTTTGCGCTTTACCAGCCTTCTTTGCCGCTTTACCACTAGTTTTAGGAGGCATTATTCACTTTTCTTCACAACTTCACAAACACTTTTTTAACACTGTTCACAAATTTTTAAATTTTGCAGGAAAGTCACGCTTTACTGTCAAAATTTCCATTTCTTCCCTTGATTTTGCAATCAATCGGTCCTTTTCTCAGGACCACAAAAACTTTTTATAAAGAGTATTATTTTCGTTCTACATATTTTGATAGGAGAAATATTAAAAAAAAATAGAATATTTAATTAGCAAGTATAGCATTTTGAAAGTATTTTTTATTTTTAGTTCCACTATAGTATGCCGTGCAAAATAAATATTACATATTAATAAAATGAAAAAGCCGTCGGCAATTTATTTTTGTAAATAAATATGCATACTTCGTTTTTACTTGATTTGACTGCGACTCTTTCTACCAAGTGATTTAAAAATGTTTATGCATCGTTATGGGATTTTCTTTTCCCGTATCAGCTTTTCTTTTTTCAGATATGCAAGAATATTTTATTGTTGTTGTGTGATTTTTAAATAATTACTAGACTATTCCAGTTTACTGTCAAAATTTCGATTTCTTCCCTTGATTTCGCCTTATTCAAAGATTTACTAATTTTAAGATGCACTATTATCTTTTCAAGTAATAGTCAGGAAATTTATTATTATTAGCTCTGTTCAATAACTGAAAATTGTTAACAATTGTTAATAGTTATTACTAGAAGTGTTCGGTACGTGAACACTTTTCAGTGAAAACTATTAACAATTATTAACAATTTTCAGTTATTGAACAGAGCTATTATCATATAAAACCGAATGAATCAACAAAATGTATTCTCGTTTTTAGACTTTTTTCTACAAGATTTTAGTTCAACTAATGCAATAATGTAATAAGTATGTACAAGAAAAAAAGCAATTTGTTCAAATAATAAAAAAGTAGGATTTGATCTTACTTTTAAATTATTATATTTATTTAATTTTAATTTTTAAATACCGTTTTTAATTTTTAATATGTCAACAAATTGAAATTTTTCATTTAGATTTGTTCCTTTTGTTATGCCAATATTTTTCAAATGATGTGTGTATGTACATATGTATATCCTTCCATATACATATGTACATACATTATTAATGCTATAATTTACATAAAATACTTCGAAATCAAAAAGTATTTGACCGAAAATTTATATTTTTCTCAATATTTTGCTTTTACCGCTCCAATAGTATTGTACAAGGTAAAGTTAGTTTCACTATTCTGTTAAAAGATAACTTTTAAAATTGTTTATTTGTATAAAATGTAGAAGAGCAACAAAAATTTTGTATATATTTTTAAGAAAATACGCAGAAACGTTTTATTAATCAGCTCAGAAACGATCAGAAAAACTGCTGATTAACTATATACTACTAAGGCGGTTATTATGTTTATAAAGTTGATTTTGTGATATTGTAGTTGAATTGTTTATTTGAAATCAGATAAATATACATTTTTGGACTATTTTTAATAAACAATTTGATTAAAAATGTTTTAATTCTCATTAGTTTTCATTCTTGTCCATTTTTCATATAATAGGATAAAGAAAAAATGTCAATGGAAACTTTGCAAATATGAGAAAATTTCTTTGTCATGGACTAAATTTTAAAATAATTTTTAAAAATCGAAAAACTAATAAAATTTTAAATTTCCTTTTACAACATAAAGAAAACATATAAAAGTTCCATATCAATAGATTTTATAAAATTTTTTTCTTGAATTTGTTAAAAAATTTTAAAGTTTTATTAATAATTTGCAATATTTTTTTCATGTTCTTGCTAAGAAAATGCTCATAGAATTTTTCATAATACGGAAAAAAACTTTTTTTCCATTTACAACCATTTTGGGATATCTAAGCTAGCAATATGTAAAAAAGGAAATATTAATTTTGCTAAAGCCTTTAAGAAAAAAATGAAAATATATAAAAAGTTTTGCTAAAATTTATTCACACTCGCACTAAAAATTTTCCAATATGCACACGTTGACTACTATTAGCTTCTCATACCTGGGATGTAAGCAAATTTTATGCCAGCAAAATGTAAATTGTGTTTTTAAACGAAAAAGTGTTATTTTCAAGTGAAGTTTTAGTGCATAAACAAAGTGAACAATAATGTCTGATTCTGCTGTTGTTGAAGCCACCGCATCTCCAGTAGCCGCCCCAGCTGCTGAGAAAAAAGCAAAGAAAGCTGCAAAGGCGAAAAAGCCATCTAGTGTCCCTAGTCATCCACCAACCCATCAAATGGTCGATGCTGCCATCAAAACACTAAAAGAACGTGGAGGTTCATCTCTACCAGCCATTAAGAAATACCTTACAAGTACTTACAAGGTAGATGCTCAAAAATTGGCTCCTTTCATCAAGAGATATTTGAAGAGTGCTGTAACTAGTGGAAAATTAATTCAAACTAAAGGTAAGGGTGCTTCTGGTTCATTTAAATTATCTGCTGCCGCCTCAAAAGATCCGAAAGCAAAGAAGCCAGCTGCGGAAAAGAAAAAGTCTGCTGTTGCTGCCGGCGACAAAAAGAAGAAGGCTAAAACAGCCAAAAAGGCGGCCCCTGCCGCAAAGAAACCATCGGCCGCTAAAAAGACTGCTGAGAAGAAGAAGACCGAAAAAGTCAAGGCAAAAACTGTCAAAAAGACTGGCACAGTTAAAGCAAAACCCGTCAAAAAGGCACCAGCAACTAAACCAAAAGCACCCAAAGCCAAGAGCGCCGTAGCAGCGAAACCCAAAAAGGCAGCCCCAGCAAAAAAGCCAGCAGCCAAAAAGGCCGCCTCCAAAAAGTAAATTGCTTTTTCTTCTTCAATGTAAACATTTTTTCGATATTCGAAAAAAGATTTATTTCCAAAAATAAAAAGCCCTTTTCAGGGCTACAAAATAATTTTATAAAGAGATTAAATTGAAAACATCTACAAATTAAAAACAAACAAAAATACTTAAATAGATAAGTATAATACTTAGTGCATTGGGTAACTTTATTTGCAAAAATAATACCTAGACTCCTTTTTTATTTGTAGATAATTAATTGTAAAGAAATTCAATTTCTAAATAAAAATAAATAAGCCATATTTATTTCAGGTCTACAAAATATTATCAGAGATCGAAAATATTTTTAGATTAAGTGCTAAAGAAAATTTAATTTCCACAAAATAAGAAAAAATTTTATAAAACAGCAAAATGTAAATAAATAAGAACTAAAAGCGGTTTTCCGACGGCTTTTTATAATAGAATATATAGTACATACATAGTACACTGATAATGCGTACATTGATGTTAAAATGCCGTCGGCAAAACGCGTTTAATTATATATTCCAAAGTAAATAAAAAAAATGTACTGCAAATTAATAAATTGTCCACTTTATCGAGCCTTTGCTACAATAGCGATATAACATTGTCAATAAATGTTTAAAAACCAAAAATATTCAATCTCATTTTATATATTTTGGTTTATGTACGAATAAATAAAAAGACATTTTCACACGCTATTTATTTATATTTCTCCTTGCAATTATTTTTGTATAAAAAAATCGGCTATCTATCTGTTTTTACAATTTGGTTTGTGGCACTAAGAAGAGTCAGTTTGTTTGCTTGCTTAACAACGATTATATATTCTCGTCTTATTATTTTTGTATATAAAATACACATATTTTTCTTTTCAATTTATTTTATGGTTATTTTTAATTAAGAATAAATTTTCACTCACTTTTTATTTCATTAAGAATAAATTTTCACACACTTTCCCCTCTCAACTAATTTTTTGGACACAAAATGCACTATCTCTTTTTAAAATTCGTTTTGTGGCCCTGAAAAGGGCCTTTTTCTGTGTATTGTTGAATAAAAATATATATGATAACCATTGATGATTGGATGACAATTTATTTGGAGCTGGTGTATTTTGTTACGGCTTTAGTACCTTCACTGACAGCATGCTTAGCCAATTCACCGGGCAACAATAGACGGACAGCAGTTTGTATTTCCCGACTGGTGATTGTTGAACGCTTGTTGTAGTGAGCCAAACGGGAAGCTTCAGCAGCAATACGCTCAAAAATATCATTAACAAAACTGTTCATGATACTCATGGCCTTCGATGAGATACCAGTATCGGGATGTACTTGCTTCAACACTTTGTAAATGTAGATGGCATAACTTTCCTTGCGCTTACGCTTCTTGCCTTTATCGCTCTTTGTAATATTCTTTTGCGCTTTACCAGCCTTCTTTGCCGCTTTACCACTAGTTTTAGGAGGCATTATTCACTTTTCTTCACAACTTCACAAACACTTTTTTAACACTGTTCACAAATTTTTAAATTTTGCAGGAAAGTCACGCTTTACTGTCAAAATTTCCATTTCTTCCCTTGATTTTGCAATCAATCGGTCCTTTTCTCAGGACCACAAAAACTTTTTATAAAGAGTATTATTTTCGTTCTACATATTTTGATAGGAGAAATATTAAAAAAAAATAGAATATTTAATTAGCAAGTATAGCATTTTGAAAGTATTTTTTATTTTTAGTTCCACTATAGTATGCCGTGCAAAATAAATATTACATATTAATAAAATGAAAAAGCCGTCGGCAATTTATTTTTGTAAATAAATATGCATACTTCGTTTTTACTTGATTTGACTGCGACTCTTTCTACCAAGTGATTTAAAAATGTTTATGCATCGTTATGGGATTTTCTTTTCCCGTATCAGCTTTTCTTTTTTCAGATATGCAAGAATATTTTATTGTTGTTGTGTGATTTTTAAATAATTACTAGACTATTCCAGTTTACTGTCAAAATTTCGATTTCTTCCCTTGATTTCGCCTTATTCAAAGATTTACTAATTTTAAGATGCACTATTATCTTTTCAAGTAATAGTCAGGAAATTTATTATTATTAGCTCTGTTCAATAACTGAAAATTGTTAACAATTGTTAATAGTTATTACTAGAAGTGTTCGGTACGTGAACACTTTTCAGTGAAAACTATTAACAATTATTAACAATTTTCAGTTATTGAACAGAGCTATTATCATATAAAACCGAATGAATCAACAAAATGTATTCTCGTTTTTAGACTTTTTTCTACAAGATTTTAGTTCAACTAATGCAATAATGTAATAAGTATGTACAAGAAAAAAAGCAATTTGTTCAAATAATAAAAAAGTAGGATTTGATCTTACTTTTAAATTATTATATTTATTTAATTTTAATTTTTAAATACCGTTTTTAATTTTTAATATGTCAACAAATTGAAATTTTTCATTTAGATTTGTTCCTTTTGTTATGCCAATATTTTTCAAATGATGTGTGTATGTACATATGTATATCCTTCCATATACATATGTACATACATTATTAATGCTATAATTTACATAAAATACTTCGAAATCAAAAAGTATTTGACCGAAAATTTATATTTTTCTCAATATTTTGCTTTTACCGCTCCAATAGTATTGTACAAGGTAAAGTTAGTTTCACTATTCTGTTAAAAGATAACTTTTAAAATTGTTTATTTGTATAAAATGTAGAAGAGCAACAAAAATTTTGTATATATTTTTAAGAAAATACGCAGAAACGTTTTATTAATCAGCTCAGAAACGATCAGAAAAACTGCTGATTAACTATATACTACTAAGGCGGTTATTATGTTTATAAAGTTGATTTTGTGATATTGTAGTTGAATTGTTTATTTGAAATCAGATAAATATACATTTTTGGACTATTTTTAATAAACAATTTGATTAAAAATGTTTTAATTCTCATTAGTTTTCATTCTTGTCCATTTTTCATATAATAGGATAAAGAAAAAATGTCAATGGAAACTTTGCAAATATGAGAAAATTTCTTTGTCATGGACTAAATTTTAAAATAATTTTTAAAAATCGAAAAACTAATAAAATTTTAAATTTCCTTTTACAACATAAAGAAAACATATAAAAGTTCCATATCAATAGATTTTATAAAATTTTTTTCTTGAATTTGTTAAAAAATTTTAAAGTTTTATTAATAATTTGCAATATTTTTTTCATGTTCTTGCTAAGAAAATGCTCATAGAATTTTTCATAATACGGAAAAAAACTTTTTTTCCATTTACAACCATTTTGGGATATCTAAGCTAGCAATATGTAAAAAAGGAAATATTAATTTTGCTAAAGCCTTTAAGAAAAAAATGAAAATATATAAAAAGTTTTGCTAAAATTTATTCACACTCGCACTAAAAATTTTCCAATATGCACACGTTGACTACTATTAGCTTCTCATACCTGGGATGTAAGCAAATTTTATGCCAGCAAAATGTAAATTGTGTTTTTAAACGAAAAAGTGTTATTTTCAAGTGAAGTTTTAGTGCATAAACAAAGTGAACAATAATGTCTGATTCTGCTGTTGTTGAAGCCACCGCATCTCCAGTAGCCGCCCCAGCTGCTGAGAAAAAAGCAAAGAAAGCTGCAAAGGCGAAAAAGCCATCTAGTGTCCCTAGTCATCCACCAACCCATCAAATGGTCGATGCTGCCATCAAAACACTAAAAGAACGTGGAGGTTCATCTCTACCAGCCATTAAGAAATACCTTACAAGTACTTACAAGGTAGATGCTCAAAAATTGGCTCCTTTCATCAAGAGATATTTGAAGAGTGCTGTAACTAGTGGAAAATTAATTCAAACTAAAGGTAAGGGTGCTTCTGGTTCATTTAAATTATCTGCTGCCGCCTCAAAAGATCCGAAAGCAAAGAAGCCAGCTGCGGAAAAGAAAAAGTCTGCTGTTGCTGCCGGCGACAAAAAGAAGAAGGCTAAAACAGCCAAAAAGGCGGCCCCTGCCGCAAAGAAACCATCGGCCGCTAAAAAGACTGCTGAGAAGAAGAAGACCGAAAAAGTCAAGGCAAAAACTGTCAAAAAGACTGGCACAGTTAAAGCAAAACCCGTCAAAAAGGCACCAGCAACTAAACCAAAAGCACCCAAAGCCAAGAGCGCCGTAGCAGCGAAACCCAAAAAGGCAGCCCCAGCAAAAAAGCCAGCAGCCAAAAAGGCCGCCTCCAAAAAGTAAATTGCTTTTTCTTCTTCAATGTAAACATTTTTTCGATATTCGAAAAAAGATTTATTTCCAAAAATAAAAAGCCCTTTTCAGGGCTACAAAATAATTTTATAAAGAGATTAAATTGAAAACATCTACAAATTAAAAACAAACAAAAATACTTAAATAGATAAGTATAATACTTAGTGCATTGGGTAACTTTATTTGCAAAAATAATACCTAGACTCCTTTTTTATTTGTAGATAATTAATTGTAAAGAAATTCAATTTCTAAATAAAAATAAATAAGCCATATTTATTTCAGGTCTACAAAATATTATCAGAGATCGAAAATATTTTTAGATTAAGTGCTAAAGAAAATTTAATTTCCACAAAATAAGAAAAAATTTTATAAAACAGCAAAATGTAAATAAATAAGAACTAAAAGCGGTTTTCCGACGGCTTTTTATAATAGAATATATAGTACATACATAGTACACTGATAATGCGTACATTGATGTTAAAATGCCGTCGGCAAAACGCGTTTAATTATATATTCCAAAGTAAATAAAAAAAATGTACTGCAAATTAATAAATTGTCCACTTTATCGAGCCTTTGCTACAATAGCGATATAACATTGTCAATAAATGTTTAAAAACCAAAAATATTCAATCTCATTTTATATATTTTGGTTTATGTACGAATAAATAAAAAGACATTTTCACACGCTATTTATTTATATTTCTCCTTGCAATTATTTTTGTATAAAAAAATCGGCTATCTATCTGTTTTTACAATTTGGTTTGTGGCACTAAGAAGAGTCAGTTTGTTTGCTTGCTTAACAACGATTATATATTCTCGTCTTATTATTTTTGTATATAAAATACACATATTTTTCTTTTCAATTTATTTTATGGTTATTTTTAATTAAGAATAAATTTTCACTCACTTTTTATTTCATTAAGAATAAATTTTCACACACTTTCCCCTCTCAACTAATTTTTTGGACACAAAATGCACTATCTCTTTTTAAAATTCGTTTTGTGGCCCTGAAAAGGGCCTTTTTCTGTGTATTGTTGAATAAAAATATATATGATAACCATTGATGATTGGATGACAATTTATTTGGAGCTGGTGTATTTTGTTACGGCTTTAGTACCTTCACTGACAGCATGCTTAGCCAATTCACCGGGCAACAATAGACGGACAGCAGTTTGTATTTCCCGACTGGTGATTGTTGAACGCTTGTTGTAGTGAGCCAAACGGGAAGCTTCAGCAGCAATACGCTCAAAAATATCATTAACAAAACTGTTCATGATACTCATGGCCTTCGATGAGATACCAGTATCGGGATGTACTTGCTTCAACACTTTGTAAATGTAGATGGCATAACTTTCCTTGCGCTTACGCTTCTTGCCTTTATCGCTCTTTGTAATATTCTTTTGCGCTTTACCAGCCTTCTTTGCCGCTTTACCACTAGTTTTAGGAGGCATTATTCACTTTTCTTCACAACTTCACAAACACTTTTTTAACACTGTTCACAAATTTTTAAATTTTGCAGGAAAGTCACGCTTTACTGTCAAAATTTCCATTTCTTCCCTTGATTTTGCAATCAATCGGTCCTTTTCTCAGGACCACAAAAACTTTTTATAAAGAGTATTATTTTCGTTCTACATATTTTGATAGGAGAAATATTAAAAAAAAATAGAATATTTAATTAGCAAGTATAGCATTTTGAAAGTATTTTTTATTTTTAGTTCCACTATAGTATGCCGTGCAAAATAAATATTACATATTAATAAAATGAAAAAGCCGTCGGCAATTTATTTTTGTAAATAAATATGCATACTTCGTTTTTACTTGATTTGACTGCGACTCTTTCTACCAAGTGATTTAAAAATGTTTATGCATCGTTATGGGATTTTCTTTTCCCGTATCAGCTTTTCTTTTTTCAGATATGCAAGAATATTTTATTGTTGTTGTGTGATTTTTAAATAATTACTAGACTATTCCAGTTTACTGTCAAAATTTCGATTTCTTCCCTTGATTTCGCCTTATTCAAAGATTTACTAATTTTAAGATGCACTATTATCTTTTCAAGTAATAGTCAGGAAATTTATTATTATTAGCTCTGTTCAATAACTGAAAATTGTTAACAATTGTTAATAGTTATTACTAGAAGTGTTCGGTACGTGAACACTTTTCAGTGAAAACTATTAACAATTATTAACAATTTTCAGTTATTGAACAGAGCTATTATCATATAAAACCGAATGAATCAACAAAATGTATTCTCGTTTTTAGACTTTTTTCTACAAGATTTTAGTTCAACTAATGCAATAATGTAATAAGTATGTACAAGAAAAAAAGCAATTTGTTCAAATAATAAAAAAGTAGGATTTGATCTTACTTTTAAATTATTATATTTATTTAATTTTAATTTTTAAATACCGTTTTTAATTTTTAATATGTCAACAAATTGAAATTTTTCATTTAGATTTGTTCCTTTTGTTATGCCAATATTTTTCAAATGATGTGTGTATGTACATATGTATATCCTTCCATATACATATGTACATACATTATTAATGCTATAATTTACATAAAATACTTCGAAATCAAAAAGTATTTGACCGAAAATTTATATTTTTCTCAATATTTTGCTTTTACCGCTCCAATAGTATTGTACAAGGTAAAGTTAGTTTCACTATTCTGTTAAAAGATAACTTTTAAAATTGTTTATTTGTATAAAATGTAGAAGAGCAACAAAAATTTTGTATATATTTTTAAGAAAATACGCAGAAACGTTTTATTAATCAGCTCAGAAACGATCAGAAAAACTGCTGATTAACTATATACTACTAAGGCGGTTATTATGTTTATAAAGTTGATTTTGTGATATTGTAGTTGAATTGTTTATTTGAAATCAGATAAATATACATTTTTGGACTATTTTTAATAAACAATTTGATTAAAAATGTTTTAATTCTCATTAGTTTTCATTCTTGTCCATTTTTCATATAATAGGATAAAGAAAAAATGTCAATGGAAACTTTGCAAATATGAGAAAATTTCTTTGTCATGGACTAAATTTTAAAATAATTTTTAAAAATCGAAAAACTAATAAAATTTTAAATTTCCTTTTACAACATAAAGAAAACATATAAAAGTTCCATATCAATAGATTTTATAAAATTTTTTTCTTGAATTTGTTAAAAAATTTTAAAGTTTTATTAATAATTTGCAATATTTTTTTCATGTTCTTGCTAAGAAAATGCTCATAGAATTTTTCATAATACGGAAAAAAACTTTTTTTCCATTTACAACCATTTTGGGATATCTAAGCTAGCAATATGTAAAAAAGGAAATATTAATTTTGCTAAAGCCTTTAAGAAAAAAATGAAAATATATAAAAAGTTTTGCTAAAATTTATTCACACTCGCACTAAAAATTTTCCAATATGCACACGTTGACTACTATTAGCTTCTCATACCTGGGATGTAAGCAAATTTTATGCCAGCAAAATGTAAATTGTGTTTTTAAACGAAAAAGTGTTATTTTCAAGTGAAGTTTTAGTGCATAAACAAAGTGAACAATAATGTCTGATTCTGCTGTTGTTGAAGCCACCGCATCTCCAGTAGCCGCCCCAGCTGCTGAGAAAAAAGCAAAGAAAGCTGCAAAGGCGAAAAAGCCATCTAGTGTCCCTAGTCATCCACCAACCCATCAAATGGTCGATGCTGCCATCAAAACACTAAAAGAACGTGGAGGTTCATCTCTACCAGCCATTAAGAAATACCTTACAAGTACTTACAAGGTAGATGCTCAAAAATTGGCTCCTTTCATCAAGAGATATTTGAAGAGTGCTGTAACTAGTGGAAAATTAATTCAAACTAAAGGTAAGGGTGCTTCTGGTTCATTTAAATTATCTGCTGCCGCCTCAAAAGATCCGAAAGCAAAGAAGCCAGCTGCGGAAAAGAAAAAGTCTGCTGTTGCTGCCGGCGACAAAAAGAAGAAGGCTAAAACAGCCAAAAAGGCGGCCCCTGCCGCAAAGAAACCATCGGCCGCTAAAAAGACTGCTGAGAAGAAGAAGACCGAAAAAGTCAAGGCAAAAACTGTCAAAAAGACTGGCACAGTTAAAGCAAAACCCGTCAAAAAGGCACCAGCAACTAAACCAAAAGCACCCAAAGCCAAGAGCGCCGTAGCAGCGAAACCCAAAAAGGCAGCCCCAGCAAAAAAGCCAGCAGCCAAAAAGGCCGCCTCCAAAAAGTAAATTGCTTTTTCTTCTTCAATGTAAACATTTTTTCGATATTCGAAAAAAGATTTATTTCCAAAAATAAAAAGCCCTTTTCAGGGCTACAAAATAATTTTATAAAGAGATTAAATTGAAAACATCTACAAATTAAAAACAAACAAAAATACTTAAATAGATAAGTATAATACTTAGTGCATTGGGTAACTTTATTTGCAAAAATAATACCTAGACTCCTTTTTTATTTGTAGATAATTAATTGTAAAGAAATTCAATTTCTAAATAAAAATAAATAAGCCATATTTATTTCAGGTCTACAAAATATTATCAGAGATCGAAAATATTTTTAGATTAAGTGCTAAAGAAAATTTAATTTCCACAAAATAAGAAAAAATTTTATAAAACAGCAAAATGTAAATAAATAAGAACTAAAAGCGGTTTTCCGACGGCTTTTTATAATAGAATATATAGTACATACATAGTACACTGATAATGCGTACATTGATGTTAAAATGCCGTCGGCAAAACGCGTTTAATTATATATTCCAAAGTAAATAAAAAAAATGTACTGCAAATTAATAAATTGTCCACTTTATCGAGCCTTTGCTACAATAGCGATATAACATTGTCAATAAATGTTTAAAAACCAAAAATATTCAATCTCATTTTATATATTTTGGTTTATGTACGAATAAATAAAAAGACATTTTCACACGCTATTTATTTATATTTCTCCTTGCAATTATTTTTGTATAAAAAAATCGGCTATCTATCTGTTTTTACAATTTGGTTTGTGGCACTAAGAAGAGTCAGTTTGTTTGCTTGCTTAACAACGATTATATATTCTCGTCTTATTATTTTTGTATATAAAATACACATATTTTTCTTTTCAATTTATTTTATGGTTATTTTTAATTAAGAATAAATTTTCACTCACTTTTTATTTCATTAAGAATAAATTTTCACACACTTTCTCTCCTCCCAACTAATTTTTTGGACACAAAATGCACTATCTCTTTTTAAAATTCGTTTTGTGGCCCTGAAAAGGGCCTTTTTCTGTGTATTGTTGAATAAAAATATATATGATAACCATTGATGATTGGATGACAATTTATTTGGAGCTGGTGTATTTTGTTACGGCTTTAGTACCTTCACTGACAGCATGCTTAGCCAATTCACCGGGCAACAATAGACGGACAGCAGTTTGAATTTCCCGACTGGTGATTGTTGAACGCTTGTTGTAGTGAGCCAAACGGGAAGCTTCAGCAGCAATACGCTCAAAAATATCATTAACAAAACTGTTCATGATACTCATGGCCTTCGATGAGATACCAGTATCGGGATGTACTTGCTTCAACACTTTGTAAATGTAGATGGCATAACTTTCCTTGCGCTTACGCTTCTTGCCTTTATCGCTCTTTGTAATATTCTTTTGCGCTTTACCAGCCTTCTTTGCCGCTTTACCACTAGTTTTAGGAGGCATTATTCACTTTTCTTCACAACTTCACAAACACTTTTTCAACACTGTTCACAAATTTTTAAATTTTGCGGGAAAGTCACGCTTTATATACATTTTTTGAAAGAGTAAAAGACACATCGTTTCTGCTTCGGCTCTACATACACAGCTCACCCTTATGTGTATAAGCAAGAGCGCAAAGAAACTATAAATACCCACGATATCGTATGCAACTTCAACAGTTTGTGCTAACAGTGCTATTTGTGAAGTGTTTAAATAAAAAAAAAAATAAAACTAAAAGTGAAAAATGTCTGGTCGTGGTAAAGGTGGCAAAGTTAAG
Source organism: Panzeria rudis (assembly GCA_956483635.1). Taxonomy (NCBI): domain Eukaryota; kingdom Metazoa; phylum Arthropoda; class Insecta; order Diptera; family Tachinidae; genus Panzeria; species Panzeria rudis. Next base: position 49,329,209 of record OY101450.1, read on the forward strand.
GGAAAGGCAAAGTCCCGTTCAAACCGTGCTGGTTTACAATTTCCCGTCGGTCGTATTCATCGTTTGTTGCGCAAAGGCAATTATGCTGAACGTGTTGGTGCCGGAGCTCCAGTATATTTAGCTGCTGTTATGGAATATTTGGCAGCTGAAGTTCTTGAGTTGGCTGGCAATGCTGCTCGTGACAACAAAAAGACGAGAATTATTCCACGTCATTTACAATTGGCCATCCGCAACGACGAAGAATTGAACAAGTTGTTGTCCGGCGTAACAATTGCTCAAGGTGGTGTCTTACCCAACATCCAGGCCGTTTTATTGCCCAAGAAAACTGAAAAGAAGGCTTAAATTATTTCAATTTATTGCTAAAATAATACAATGTGAGAATTATTTCATGCCAACCAACATACACATACATACATATATGAACCAACCGTCCTTTTCAGGACGACAAATTTATTTCCAAAAAGAGAAGTTTTGTTTAAAACAATTTTATTTTAACGAGAGGATGAAGAAGAAGAATTACAAAATACATTTTATTAGAATGAATTTTTACCTAAAAACATTACTAAATATTTCCTTGTTTCTTCTTTCATGATTAAAAAACATTGCTCAAATTTGTGTGTGTGTACAGAGTGTATGTACACATTTTTTTCAACTTACAACAAAACTCGTTTGCTTTGGCACATGCATACATACATTCATGAGACTCGCCTTGTCTAACAGTACAATTTGTGTATACACAATAGAATCGTGTCGGTTTTATTTTGCCGAAGTCGTGTCTGCACGAAGAATTTCCTGTATACCTATTATTTGTCAAAGTACATATTTAACGTACATTACCTTTTGTAATGAATTGACTTTTTCAACATACATAAATTAATATTTTCATCCGCCTAGAAAAAAAATTAATGATAGTCTTTGAGAAATGCTTTATTAGCATCTAACGAATTTTTCGTTTATAATTTTATTTATAGAATTAAGTATCTTTTGTAACGTTTTGAAAAATAATAAATTGAACACAACAAATAAAAATCTCTTTTTTAAAAATATTTGTGGTCCTGAAAAGGACCGATTGTTTTTAAATTTTGCCGCTGTTATTATTCCATTTACTTCATGTAGTATTTAACCGCCGAAGCCGTACAAAGTACGACCTTGTCTTTTCAAAGCATAAACAACATCCATAGCGGTGACAGTTTTTCTTTTGGCATGTTCAGTGTAGGTGACGGCATCACGGATGACATTTTCCAAAAATACCTTTAAAACACCACGGGTTTCTTCGTAGATCAAACCAGAAATACGTTTTACACCACCACGACGAGCCAAACGTCTAATAGCAGGCTTGGTAATACCTTGGATGTTATCACGCAACACTTTACGATGACGTTTAGCACCACCTTTTCCCAAGCCTTTACCACCTTTACCACGGCCAGTCATTTTTAGTCACTTTTTATTATTTTCACTTTAAACGCACTTCAGAAGAGATACACAAGAACTGTTAGCTTCCATTGCAAACCAACTTGTATTTATACCAAATTCAGATAAAGCTAGAATGAGTAAGTACTATAATACTGCACGTCTCTTTAGCTAAAAAATAAGAAAAAATCATCCACCATTTTACGATTAAATATACGCACACTACAATAAGATATGCCGGCATTTTCTATATAAACCGAGTAGACTGCTTGCAACACAACTATTCGTGTATTAACAGTGTTTCAGTGTTATTATCCAGTGTTTAATAAAAAATAGAAAAAAAGTGAAGTGAAAAATGGCTCGTACTAAGCAAACTGCTCGTAAATCGACTGGTGGAAAAGCACCACGTAAACAATTGGCTACCAAGGCAGCTCGTAAAAGTGCACCAGCTACTGGTGGTGTTAAGAAGCCACATCGTTTTCGCCCCGGTACAGTAGCTTTGCGTGAAATTCGTCGCTATCAGAAGAGTACTGAATTATTGATTCGCAAATTGCCCTTCCAACGGTTGGTTCGTGAAATTGCTCAAGATTTCAAGACTGATTTGCGTTTCCAGAGCTCTGCTGTGATGGCTCTTCAAGAAGCAAGTGAAGCGTATTTGGTTGGTCTCTTTGAAGATACCAACTTGTGTGCCATCCATGCTAAACGTGTCACTATTATGCCAAAAGATATTCAATTGGCCAGACGTATTCGTGGCGAACGTGCTTAAATTAAATGGCTGATGACAATAATTACTACTACTAAAACCGTACAAAATGTTTTAAAAATAATCGGTCCTTTTCAGGACCACAAAAACTTTTTATAATAAAGAGTAATATTTTTGTTTTACATATTTTAATAGGAGAAATATTTTATTTAAAAAAAAAAACGTTAATAAGAGTATTATTTTCGTTCTACATATTTTAATAGGAGAAATATTAAAAAAAAGAATAGTTAATTAGCAAGTATAGCATTTTGAAAGTATTTTTTATTTTTAGTTCCACTATAGTGATGCCGTGCAAAATAATTGCTGCAGCTATGCACATATTAATAAAATGGAAAAGCCGTCGGCAAATTTATTTTGTAAATTTATGTTTTCTTTTTTTCAGATATGCATGAACATCTTTTTGTGTGATTTTTAAATAAATACTATACTATTCCAGTTTACTGTCAAAATTTCCATTTCTTCCCTTGATTTTGCAATCAATCGGTCCTTTTCTCAGGACCACAAAAACTTTTTATAAAGAGTATTATTTTCGTTCTACATATTTTGATAGGAGAAATATTAAAAAAAAATAGAATATTTAATTAGCAAGTATAGCATTTTGAAAGTATTTTTTATTTTTAGTTCCACTATAGTATGCCGTGCAAAATAAATATTACATATTAATAAAATGAAAAAGCCGTCGGCAATTTATTTTTGTAAATAAATATGCATACTTCGTTTTTACTTGATTTGACTGCGACTCTTTCTACCAAGTGATTTAAAAATGTTTATGCATCGTTATGGGATTTTCTTTTCCCGTATCAGCTTTTCTTTTTTCAGATATGCAAGAATATTTTATTGTTGTTGTGTGATTTTTAAATAATTACTAGACTATTCCAGTTTACTGTCAAAATTTCGATTTCTTCCCTTGATTTCGCCTTATTCAAAGATTTACTAATTTTAAGATGCACTATTATCTTTTCAAGTAATAGTCAGGAAATTTATTATTATTAGCTCTGTTCAATAACTGAAAATTGTTAACAATTGTTAATAGTTATTACTAGAAGTGTTCGGTACGTGAACACTTTTCAGTGAAAACTATTAACAATTATTAACAATTTTCAGTTATTGAACAGAGCTATTATCATATAAAACCGAATGAATCAACAAAATGTATTCTCGTTTTTAGACTTTTTTCTACAAGATTTTAGTTCAACTAATGCAATAATGTAATAAGTATGTACAAGAAAAAAAGCAATTTGTTCAAATAATAAAAAAGTAGGATTTGATCTTACTTTTAAATTATTATATTTATTTAATTTTAATTTTTAAATACCGTTTTTAATTTTTAATATGTCAACAAATTGAAATTTTTCATTTAGATTTGTTCCTTTTGTTATGCCAATATTTTTCAAATGATGTGTGTATGTACATATGTATATCCTTCCATATACATATGTACATACATTATTAATGCTATAATTTACATAAAATACTTCGAAATCAAAAAGTATTTGACCGAAAATTTATATTTTTCTCAATATTTTGCTTTTACCGCTCCAATAGTATTGTACAAGGTAAAGTTAGTTTCACTATTCTGTTAAAAGATAACTTTTAAAATTGTTTATTTGTATAAAATGTAGAAGAGCAACAAAAATTTTGTATATATTTTTAAGAAAATACGCAGAAACGTTTTATTAATCAGCTCAGAAACGATCAGAAAAACTGCTGATTAACTATATACTACTAAGGCGGTTATTATGTTTATAAAGTTGATTTTGTGATATTGTAGTTGAATTGTTTATTTGAAATCAGATAAATATACATTTTTGGACTATTTTTAATAAACAATTTGATTAAAAATGTTTTAATTCTCATTAGTTTTCATTCTTGTCCATTTTTCATATAATAGGATAAAGAAAAAATGTCAATGGAAACTTTGCAAATATGAGAAAATTTCTTTGTCATGGACTAAATTTTAAAATAATTTTTAAAAATCGAAAAACTAATAAAATTTTAAATTTCCTTTTACAACATAAAGAAAACATATAAAAGTTCCATATCAATAGATTTTATAAAATTTTTTTCTTGAATTTGTTAAAAAATTTTAAAGTTTTATTAATAATTTGCAATATTTTTTTCATGTTCTTGCTAAGAAAATGCTCATAGAATTTTTCATAATACGGAAAAAAACTTTTTTTCCATTTACAACCATTTTGGGATATCTAAGCTAGCAATATGTAAAAAAGGAAATATTAATTTTGCTAAAGCCTTTAAGAAAAAAATGAAAATATATAAAAAGTTTTGCTAAAATTTATTCACACTCGCACTAAAAATTTTCCAATATGCACACGTTGACTACTATTAGCTTCTCATACCTGGGATGTAAGCAAATTTTATGCCAGCAAAATGTAAATTGTGTTTTTAAACGAAAAAGTGTTATTTTCAAGTGAAGTTTTAGTGCATAAACAAAGTGAACAATAATGTCTGATTCTGCTGTTGTTGAAGCCACCGCATCTCCAGTAGCCGCCCCAGCTGCTGAGAAAAAAGCAAAGAAAGCTGCAAAGGCGAAAAAGCCATCTAGTGTCCCTAGTCATCCACCAACCCATCAAATGGTCGATGCTGCCATCAAAACACTAAAAGAACGTGGAGGTTCATCTCTACCAGCCATTAAGAAATACCTTACAAGTACTTACAAGGTAGATGCTCAAAAATTGGCTCCTTTCATCAAGAGATATTTGAAGAGTGCTGTAACTAGTGGAAAATTAATTCAAACTAAAGGTAAGGGTGCTTCTGGTTCATTTAAATTATCTGCTGCCGCCTCAAAAGATCCGAAAGCAAAGAAGCCAGCTGCGGAAAAGAAAAAGTCTGCTGTTGCTGCCGGCGACAAAAAGAAGAAGGCTAAAACAGCCAAAAAGGCGGCCCCTGCCGCAAAGAAACCATCGGCCGCTAAAAAGACTGCTGAGAAGAAGAAGACCGAAAAAGTCAAGGCAAAAACTGTCAAAAAGACTGGCACAGTTAAAGCAAAACCCGTCAAAAAGGCACCAGCAACTAAACCAAAAGCACCCAAAGCCAAGAGCGCCGTAGCAGCGAAACCCAAAAAGGCAGCCCCAGCAAAAAAGCCAGCAGCCAAAAAGGCCGCCTCCAAAAAGTAAATTGCTTTTTCTTCTTCAATGTAAACATTTTTTCGATATTCGAAAAAAGATTTATTTCCAAAAATAAAAAGCCCTTTTCAGGGCTACAAAATAATTTTATAAAGAGATTAAATTGAAAACATCTACAAATTAAAAACAAACAAAAATACTTAAATAGATAAGTATAATACTTAGTGCATTGGGTAACTTTATTTGCAAAAATAATACCTAGACTCCTTTTTTATTTGTAGATAATTAATTGTAAAGAAATTCAATTTCTAAATAAAAATAAATAAGCCATATTTATTTCAGGTCTACAAAATATTATCAGAGATCGAAAATATTTTTAGATTAAGTGCTAAAGAAAATTTAATTTCCACAAAATAAGAAAAAATTTTATAAAACAGCAAAATGTAAATAAATAAGAACTAAAAGCGGTTTTCCGACGGCTTTTTATAATAGAATATATAGTACATACATAGTACACTGATAATGCGTACATTGATGTTAAAATGCCGTCGGCAAAACGCGTTTAATTATATATTCCAAAGTAAATAAAAAAAATGTACTGCAAATTAATAAATTGTCCACTTTATCGAGCCTTTGCTACAATAGCGATATAACATTGTCAATAAATGTTTAAAAACCAAAAATATTCAATCTCATTTTATATATTTTGGTTTATGTACGAATAAATAAAAAGACATTTTCACACGCTATTTATTTATATTTCTCCTTGCAATTATTTTTGTATAAAAAAATCGGCTATCTATCTGTTTTTACAATTTGGTTTGTGGCACTAAGAAGAGTCAGTTTGTTTGCTTGCTTAACAACGATTATATATTCTCGTCTTATTATTTTTGTATATAAAATACACATATTTTTCTTTTCAATTTATTTTATGGTTATTTTTAATTAAGAATAAATTTTCACTCACTTTTTATTTCATTAAGAATAAATTTTCACACACTTTCTCTCCTCCCAACTAATTTTTTGGACACAAAATGCACTATCTCTTTTTAAAATTCGTTTTGTGGCCCTGAAAAGGGCCTTTTTCTGTGTATTGTTGAATAAAAATATATATGATAACCATTGATGATTGGATGACAATTTATTTGGAGCTGGTGTATTTTGTTACGGCTTTAGTACCTTCACTGACAGCATGCTTAGCCAATTCACCGGGCAACAATAGACGGACAGCAGTTTGAATTTCCCGACTGGTGATTGTTGAACGCTTGTTGTAGTGAGCCAAACGGGAAGCTTCAGCAGCAATACGCTCAAAAATATCATTAACAAAACTGTTCATGATACTCATGGCCTTCGATGAGATACCAGTATCGGGATGTACTTGCTTCAACACTTTGTAAATGTAGATGGCATAACTTTCCTTGCGCTTACGCTTCTTGCCTTTATCGCTCTTTGTAATATTCTTTTGCGCTTTACCAGCCTTCTTTGCCGCTTTACCACTAGTTTTAGGAGGCATTATTCACTTTTCTTCACAACTTCACAAACACTTTTTCAACACTGTTCACAAATTTTTAAATTTTGCGGGAAAGTCACGCTTTATATACATTTTTTGAAAGAGTAAAAGACACATCGTTTCTGCTTCGGCTCTACATACACAGCTCACCCTTATGTGTATAAGCAAGAGCGCAAAGAAACTATAAATACCCACGATATCGTATGCAACTTCAACAGTTTGTGCTAACAGTGCTATTTGTGAAGTGTTTAAATAAAAAAAAAAATAAAACTAAAAGTGAAAAATGTCTGGTCGTGGTAAAGGTGGCAAAGTTAAGGGAAAGGCAAAGTCCCGTTCAAACCGTGCTGGTTTACAATTTCCCGTCGGTCGTATTCATCGTTTGTTGCGCAAAGGCAATTATGCTGAACGTGTTGGTGCCGGAGCTCCAGTATATTTAGCTGCTGTTATGGAATATTTGGCAGCTGAAGTTCTTGAGTTGGCTGGCAATGCTGCTCGTGACAACAAAAAGACGAGAATTATTCCACGTCATTTACAATTGGCCATCCGCAACGACGAAGAATTGAACAAGTTGTTGTCCGGCGTAACAATTGCTCAAGGTGGTGTCTTACCCAACATCCAGGCCGTTTTATTGCCCAAGAAAACTGAAAAGAAGGCTTAAATTATTTCAATTTATTGCTAAAATAATACAATGTGAGAATTATTTCATGCCAACCAACATACACATACATACATATATGAACCAACCGTCCTTTTCAGGACGACAAATTTATTTCCAAAAAGAGAAGTTTTGTTTAAAACAATTTTATTTTAACGAGAGGATGAAGAAGAAGAATTACAAAATACATTTTATTAGAATGAATTTTTACCTAAAAACATTACTAAATATTTCCTTGTTTCTTCTTTCATGATTAAAAAACATTGCTCAAATTTGTGTGTGTGTACAGAGTGTATGTACACATTTTTTTCAACTTACAACAAAACTCGTTTGCTTTGGCACATGCATACATACATTCATGAGACTCGCCTTGTCTAACAGTACAATTTGTGTATACACAATAGAATCGTGTCGGTTTTATTTTGCCGAAGTCGTGTCTGCACGAAGAATTTCCTGTATACCTATTATTTGTCAAAGTACATATTTAACGTACATTACCTTTTGTAATGAATTGACTTTTTCAACATACATAAATTAATATTTTCATCCGCCTAGAAAAAAAATTAATGATAGTCTTTGAGAAATGCTTTATTAGCATCTAACGAATTTTTCGTTTATAATTTTATTTATAGAATTAAGTATCTTTTGTAACGTTTTGAAAAATAATAAATTGAACACAACAAATAAAAATCTCTTTTTTAAAAATATTTGTGGTCCTGAAAAGGACCGATTGTTTTTAAATTTTGCCGCTGTTATTATTCCATTTACTTCATGTAGTATTTAACCGCCGAAGCCGTACAAAGTACGACCTTGTCTTTTTAAAGCATAAACAACATCCATAGCGGTGACAGTTTTTCTTTTGGCATGTTCAGTGTAGGTGACGGCATCACGGATGACATTTTCCAAAAATACCTTTAAAACACCACGGGTTTCTTCGTAGATCAAACCAGAAATACGTTTTACACCACCACGACGAGCCAAACGTCTAATAGCAGGCTTGGTAATACCTTGGATGTTATCACGCAACACTTTACGATGACGTTTAGCACCACCTTTTCCCAAGCCTTTACCACCTTTACCACGGCCAGTCATTTTTAGTCACTTTTTATTATTTTCACTTTAAACGCACTTCAGAAGAGATACACAAGAACTGTTAGCTTCCATTGCAGACCAACTTGTATTTATACCAAATTCAGATAAAGCTAGAATGAGTAAGTACTATAATACTGCACGTCTCTTTAGCTAAAAAATAAGAAAAAATCATCCACCATTTTACGATTAAATATACGCACACTACAATAAGATATGCCGGCATTTTCTATATAAGCCGAGTACACTGCTTGCAACACAACTATTCGTGTATTAACAGTGTTTCAGTGTTATTATCCAGTGTTTAATAAAAATAGAAAAAAAGTGAAGTGAAAAATGGCTCGTACTAAGCAAACTGCTCGTAAATCGACTGGTGGAAAAGCACCACGTAAACAATTGGCTACCAAGGCAGCTCGTAAAAGTGCACCAGCTACTGGTGGTGTTAAGAAGCCACATCGTTTTCGCCCCGGTACAGTAGCTTTGCGTGAAATTCGTCGCTATCAGAAGAGTACTGAATTATTGATTCGCAAATTGCCCTTCCAACGGTTGGTTCGTGAAATTGCTCAAGATTTCAAGACTGATTTGCGTTTCCAGAGCTCTGCTGTGATGGCTCTTCAAGAAGCAAGTGAAGCGTATTTGGTTGGTCTCTTTGAAGATACCAACTTGTGTGCCATCCATGCTAAACGTGTCACTATTATGCCAAAAGATATTCAATTGGCCAGACGTATTCGTGGCGAACGTGCTTAAATTAAATGGCTGATGACAATAATTACTACTACTAAAACCGTACAAAATGTTTTAAAAATAATCGGTCCTTTTCAGGACCACAAAAACTTTTTATAATAAAGAGTAATATTTTTGTTTTACATATTTTAATAGGAGAAATATTTTATTTAAAAAAAAAAAACGTTAATAAGAGTATTATTTTCGTTCTACATATTTTAATAGGAGAAATATTAAAAAAAAGAATAGTTAATTAGCAAGTATAGCATTTTGAAAGTATTTTTTATTTTTAGTTCCACTATAGTGATGCCGTGCAAAATAATTGCTGCAGCTATGCACATATTAATAAAATGGAAAAGCCGTCGGCAAATTTATTTTGTAAATTTATGTTTTCTTTTTTTCAGATATGCATGAACATCTTTTTGTGTGATTTTTAAATAAATACTATACTATTCCAGTTTACTGTCAAAATTTCCATTTCTTCCCTTGATTTTGCAATCAATCGGTCCTTTTCTCAGGACCACAAAAACTTTTTATAAAGAGTATTATTTTCGTTCTACATATTTTGATAGGAGAAATATTAAAAAAAAAAAATAGAATATTTAATTAGCAAGTATAGCATTTTGAAAGTATTTTTTATTTTTAGTTCCACTATAGTATGCCGTGCAAAATAAATATTACATATTAATAAAATGAAAAAGCCGTCGGCAATTTATTTTTGTAAATAAATATGCATACTTCGTTTTTACTTGATTTGACTGCGACTCTTTCTACCAAGTGATTTAAAAATGTTTATGCATCGTTATGGGATTTTCTTTTCCCGTATCAGCTTTTCTTTTTTCAGATATGCAAGAATATTTTATTGTTGTTGTGTGATTTTTAAATAATTACTAGACTATTCCAGTTTACTGTCAAAATTTCGATTTCTTCCCTTGATTTCGCCTTATTCAAAGATTTACTAATTTTAAGATGCACTATTATCTTTTCAAGTAATAGTCAGGAAATTTATTATTATTAGCTCTGTTCAATAACTGAAAATTGTTAACAATTGTTAATAGTTATTACTAGAAGTGTTCGGTACGTGAACACTTTTCAGTGAAAACTATTAACAATTATTAACAATTTTCAGTTATTGAACAGAGCTATTATCATATAAAACCGAATGAATCAACAAAATGTATTCTCGTTTTTAGACTTTTTTCTACAAGATTTTAGTTCAACTAATGCAATAATGTAATAAGTATGTACAAGAAAAAAAGCAATTTGTTCAAATAATAAAAAAGTAGGATTTGATCTTACTTTTAAATTATTATATTTATTTAATTTTAATTTTTAAATACCGTTTTTAATTTTTAATATGTCAACAAATTGAAATTTTTCATTTAGATTTGTTCCTTTTGTTATGCCAATATTTTTCAAATGATGTGTGTATGTACATATGTATATCCTTCCATATACATATGTACATACATTATTAATGCTATAATTTACATAAAATACTTCGAAATCAAAAAGTATTTGACCGAAAATTTATATTTTTCTCAATATTTTGCTTTTACCGCTCCAATAGTATTGTACAAGGTAAAGTTAGTTTCACTATTCTGTTAAAAGATAACTTTTAAAATTGTTTGCCCTTCCAACGGTTGGTTCGTGAAATTGCTCAAGATTTCAAGACTGATTTGCGTTTCCAGAGCTCTGCTGTGATGGCTCTTCAAGAAGCAAGTGAAGCGTATTTGGTTGGTCTCTTTGAAGATACCAACTTGTGTGCCATCCATGCTAAACGTGTCACTATTATGCCAAAAGATATTCAATTGGCCAGACGTATTCGTGGCGAACGTGCTTAAATTAAATGGCTGATGACAATAATTACTACTACTAAAACCGTACAAAATGTTTTAAAAACAATCGGTCCTTTTCAGGACCACAAAAACTTTTTATAATAAAGAGTAATATTTTTGTTTTACATATTTTAATAGGAGAAATATTTTATTTAAAAAAAAAACGTTAATAAGAGTATTATTTTCGTTCTACATATTTTAATAGGAGAAATATTGAAAAAAATAATAGTTAATTAGCAAGTATAGCATTTTGAAAGTATTTTTTATTTTTAGTTCCACTATAGTGATGCCGTGCAAAATAATTGCTGCAGCTATGCACATATTAATAAAATGGAAAAGCCGTCGGCAAATTTATTTTGTAAATTTATGTTTTCTTTTTTTCAGATATGCATGAACATCTTTTTGTGTGATTTTTAAATAAATACTAGACTATTCCAGTTTACTGTCAAAATTTCCATTTCTTCCCTTGATTTTGCAATCAATCGGTCCTTTTCTCAGGACCACAAAAACTTTTTATAAAGAGTATTATTTTCGTTCTACATATTTTGATAGGAGAAATATTAAAAAAAAATAGAATATTTAATTAGCAAGTATAGCATTTTGAAAGTATTTTTTATTTTTAGTTCCACTATAGTATGCCGTGCAAAATAAATATTACATATTAATAAAATGAAAAAGCCGTCGGCAATTTATTTTTGTAAATAAATATGCATACTTCGTTTTTACTTGATTTGACTGCGACTCTTTCTACCAAGTGATTTAAAAATGTTTATGCATCGTTATGGGATTTTCTTTTCCCGTATCAGCTTTTCTTTTTTCAGATATGCAAGAATATTTTATTGTTGTTGTGTGATTTTTAAATAATTACTAGACTATTCCAGTTTACTGTCAAAATTTCGATTTCTTCCCTTGATTTCGCCTTATTCAAAGATTTACTAATTTTAAGATGCACTATTATCTTTTCAAGTAATAGTCAGGAAATTTATTATTATTAGCTCTGTTCAATAACTGAAAATTGTTAACAATTGTTAATAGTTATTACTAGAAGTGTTCGGTACGTGAACACTTTTCAGTGAAAACTATTAACAATTATTAACAATTTTCAGTTATTGAACAGAGCTATTATCATATAAAACCGAATGAATCAACAAAATGTATTCTCGTTTTTAGACTTTTTTCTACAAGATTTTAGTTCAACTAATGCAATAATGTAATAAGTATGTACAAGAAAAAAAGCAATTTGTTCAAATAATAAAAAAGTAGGATTTGATCTTACTTTTAAATTATTATATTTATTTAATTTTAATTTTTAAATACCGTTTTTAATTTTTAATATGTCAACAAATTGAAATTTTTCATTTAGATTTGTTCCTTTTGTTATGCCAATATTTTTCAAATGATGTGTGTATGTACATATGTATATCCTTCCATATACATATGTACATACATTATTAATGCTATAATTTACATAAAATACTTCGAAATCAAAAAGTATTTGACCGAAAATTTATATTTTTCTCAATATTTTGCTTTTACCGCTCCAATAGTATTGTACAAGGTAAAGTTAGTTTCACTATTCTGTTAAAAGATAACTTTTAAAATTGTTTGCCCTTCCAACGGTTGGTTCGTGAAATTGCTCAAGATTTCAAGACTGATTTGCGTTTCCAGAGCTCTGCTGTGATGGCTCTTCAAGAAGCAAGTGAAGCGTATTTGGTTGGTCTCTTTGAAGATACCAACTTGTGTGCCATCCATGCTAAACGTGTCACTATTATGCCAAAAGATATTCAATTGGCCAGACGTATTCGTGGCGAACGTGCTTAAATTAAATGGCTGATGACAATAATTACTACTACTAAAACCGTACAAAATGTTTTAAAAACAATCGGTCCTTTTCAGGACCACAAAAACTTTTTATAATAAAGAGTAATATTTTTGTTTTACATATTTTAATAGGAGAAATATTTTATTTAAAAAAAAAACGTTAATAAGAGTATTATTTTCGTTCTACATATTTTAATAGGAGAAATATTGAAAAAAATAATAGTTAATTAGCAAGTATAGCATTTTGAAAGTATTTTTTATTTTTAGTTCCACTATAGTGATGCCGTGCAAAATAATTGCTGCAGCTATGCACATATTAATAAAATGGAAAAGCCGTCGGCAAATTTATTTTGTAAATTTATGTTTTCTTTTTTTCAGATATGCATGAACATCTTTTTGTGTGATTTTTAAATAAATACTAGACTATTCCAGTTTACTGTCAAAATTTCCATTTCTTCCCTTGATTTTGCAATCAATCGGTCCTTTTCTCAGGACCACAAAAACTTTTTATAAAGAGTATTATTTTCGTTCTACATATTTTGATAGGAGAAATATTAAAAAAAAATAGAATATTTAATTAGCAAGTATAGCATTTTGAAAGTATTTTTTATTTTTAGTTCCACTATAGTATGCCGTGCAAAATAAATATTACATATTAATAAAATGAAAAAGCCGTCGGCAATTTATTTTTGTAAATAAATATGCATACTTCGTTTTTACTTGATTTGACTGCGACTCTTTCTACCAAGTGATTTAAAAATGTTTATGCATCGTTATGGGATTTTCTTTTCCCGTATCAGCTTTTCTTTTTTCAGATATGCAAGAATATTTTATTGTTGTTGTGTGATTTTTAAATAATTACTAGACTATTCCAGTTTACTGTCAAAATTTCGATTTCTTCCCTTGATTTCGCCTTATTCAAAGATTTACTAATTTTAAGATGCACTATTATCTTTTCAAGTAATAGTCAGGAAATTTATTATTATTAGCTCTGTTCAATAACTGAAAATTGTTAACAATTGTTAATAGTTATTACTAGAAGTGTTCGGTACGTGAACACTTTTCAGTGAAAACTATTAACAATTATTAACAATTTTCAGTTATTGAACAGAGCTATTATCATATAAAACCGAATGAATCAACAAAATGTATTCTCGTTTTTAGACTTTTTTCTACAAGATTTTAGTTCAACTAATGCAATAATGTAATAAGTATGTACAAGAAAAAAAGCAATTTGTTCAAATAATAAAAAAGTAGGATTTGATCTTACTTTTAAATTATTATATTTATTTAATTTTAATTTTTAAATACCGTTTTTAATTTTTAATATGTCAACAAATTGAAATTTTTCATTTAGATTTGTTCCTTTTGTTATGCCAATATTTTTCAAATGATGTGTGTATGTACATATGTATATCCTTCCATATACATATGTACATACATTATTAATGCTATAATTTACATAAAATACTTCGAAATCAAAAAGTATTTGACCGAAAATTTATATTTTTCTCAATATTTTGCTTTTACCGCTCCAATAGTATTGTACAAGGTAAAGTTAGTTTCACTATTCTGTTAAAAGATAACTTTTAAAATTGTTTATTTGTATAAAATGTAGAAGAGCAACAAAAATTTTGTATATATTTTTAAGAAAATACGCAGAAACGTTTTATTAATCAGCTCAGAAACGATCAGAAAAACTGCTGATTAACTATATACTACTAAGGCGGTTATTATGTTTATAAAGTTGATTTTGTGATATTGTAGTTGAATTGTTTATTTGAAATCAGATAAATATACATTTTTGGACTATTTTTAATAAACAATTTGATTAAAAATGTTTTAATTCTCATTAGTTTTCATTCTTGTCCATTTTTCATATAATAGGATAAAGAAAAAATGTCAATGGAAACTTTGCAAATATGAGAAAATTTCTTTGTCATGGACTAAATTTTAAAATAATTTTTAAAAATCGAAAAACTAATAAAATTTTAAATTTCCTTTTACAACATAAAGAAAACATATAAAAGTTCCATATCAATAGATTTTATAAAATTTTTTTCTTGAATTTGTTAAAAAATTTTAAAGTTTTATTAATAATTTGCAATATTTTTTTCATGTTCTTGCTAAGAAAATGCTCATAGAATTTTTCATAATACGGAAAAAAACTTTTTTTCCATTTACAACCATTTTGGGATATCTAAGCTAGCAATATGTAAAAAAGGAAATATTAATTTTGCTAAAGCCTTTAAGAAAAAAATGAAAATATATAAAAAGTTTTGCTAAAATTTATTCACACTCGCACTAAAAATTTTCCAATATGCACACGTTGACTACTATTAGCTTCTCATACCTGGGATGTAAGCAAATTTTATGCCAGCAAAATGTAAATTGTGTTTTTAAACGAAAAAGTGTTATTTTCAAGTGAAGTTTTAGTGCATAAACAAAGTGAACAATAATGTCTGATTCTGCTGTTGTTGAAGCCACCGCATCTCCAGTAGCCGCCCCAGCTGCTGAGAAAAAAGCAAAGAAAGCTGCAAAGGCGAAAAAGCCATCTAGTGTCCCTAGTCATCCACCAACCCATCAAATGGTCGATGCTGCCATCAAAACACTAAAAGAACGTGGAGGTTCATCTCTACCAGCCATTAAGAAATACCTTACAAGTACTTACAAGGTAGATGCTCAAAAATTGGCTCCTTTCATCAAGAGATATTTGAAGAGTGCTGTAACTAGTGGAAAATTAATTCAAACTAAAGGTAAGGGTGCTTCTGGTTCATTTAAATTATCTGCTGCCGCCTCAAAAGATCCGAAAGCAAAGAAGCCAGCTGCGGAAAAGAAAAAGTCTGCTGTTGCTGCCGGCGACAAAAAGAAGAAGGCTAAAACAGCCAAAAAGGCGGCCCCTGCCGCAAAGAAACCATCGGCCGCTAAAAAGACTGCTGAGAAGAAGAAGACCGAAAAAGTCAAGGCAAAAACTGTCAAAAAGACTGGCACAGTTAAAGCAAAACCCGTCAAAAAGGCACCAGCAACTAAACCAAAAGCACCCAAAGCCAAGAGCGCCGTAGCAGCGAAACCCAAAAAGGCAGCCCCAGCAAAAAAGCCAGCAGCCAAAAAGGCCGCCTCCAAAAAGTAAATTGCTTTTTCTTCTTCAATGTAAACATTTTTTCGATATTCGAAAAAAGATTTATTTCCAAAAATAAAAAGCCCTTTTCAGGGCTACAAAATAATTTTATAAAGAGATTAAATTGAAAACATCTACAAATTAAAAACAAACAAAAATACTTAAATAGATAAGTATAATACTTAGTGCATTGGGTAACTTTATTTGCAAAAATAATACCTAGACTCCTTTTTTATTTGTAGATAATTAATTGTAAAGAAATTCAATTTCTAAATAAAAATAAATAAGCCATATTTATTTCAGGTCTACAAAATATTATCAGAGATCGAAAATATTTTTAGATTAAGTGCTAAAGAAAATTTAATTTCCACAAAATAAGAAAAAATTTTATAAAACAGCAAAATGTAAATAAATAAGAACTAAAAGCGGTTTTCCGACGGCTTTTTATAATAGAATATATAGTACATACATAGTACACTGATAATGCGTACATTGATGTTAAAATGCCGTCGGCAAAACGCGTTTAATTATATATTCCAAAGTAAATAAAAAAAATGTACTGCAAATTAATAAATTGTCCACTTTATCGAGCCTTTGCTACAATAGCGATATAACATTGTCAATAAATGTTTAAAAACCAAAAATATTCAATCTCATTTTATATATTTTGGTTTATGTACGAATAAATAAAAAGACATTTTCACACGCTATTTATTTATATTTCTCCTTGCAATTATTTTTGTATAAAAAAATCGGCTATCTATCTGTTTTTACAATTTGGTTTGTGGCACTAAGAAGAGTCAGTTTGTTTGCTTGCTTAACAACGATTATATATTCTCGTCTTATTATTTTTGTATATAAAATACACATATTTTTCTTTTCAATTTATTTTATGGTTATTTTTAATTAAGAATAAATTTTCACTCACTTTTTATTTCATTAAGAATAAATTTTCACACACTTTCTCTCCTCCCAACTAATTTTTTGGACACAAAATGCACTATCTCTTTTTAAAATTCGTTTTGTGGCCCTGAAAAGGGCCTTTTTCTGTGTATTGTTGAATAAAAATATATATGATAACCATTGATGATTGGATGACAATTTATTTGGAGCTGGTGTATTTTGTTACGGCTTTAGTACCTTCACTGACAGCATGCTTAGCCAATTCACCGGGCAACAATAGACGGACAGCAGTTTGAATTTCCCGACTGGTGATTGTTGAACGCTTGTTGTAGTGAGCCAAACGGGAAGCTTCAGCAGCAATACGCTCAAAAATATCATTAACAAAACTGTTCATGATACTCATGGCCTTCGATGAGATACCAGTATCGGGATGTACTTGCTTCAACACTTTGTAAATGTAGATGGCATAACTTTCCTTGCGCTTACGCTTCTTGCCTTTATCGCTCTTTGTAATATTCTTTTGCGCTTTACCAGCCTTCTTTGCCGCTTTACCACTAGTTTTAGGAGGCATTATTCACTTTTCTTCACAACTTCACAAACACTTTTTCAACACTGTTCACAAATTTTTAAATTTTGCGGGAAAGTCACGCTTTATATACATTTTTTGAAAGAGTAAAAGACACATCGTTTCTGCTTCGGCTCTACATACACAGCTCACCCTTATGTGTATAAGCAAGAGCGCAAAGAAACTATAAATACCCACGATATCGTATGCAACTTCAACAGTTTGTGCTAACAGTGCTATTTGTGAAGTGTTTAAATAAAAAAAAAAATAAAACTAAAAGTGAAAAATGTCTGGTCGTGGTAAAGGTGGCAAAGTTAAGGGAAAGGCAAAGTCCCGTTCAAACCGTGCTGGTTTACAATTTCCCGTCGGTCGTATTCATCGTTTGTTGCGCAAAGGCAATTATGCTGAACGTGTTGGTGCCGGAGCTCCAGTATATTTAGCTGCTGTTATGGAATATTTGGCAGCTGAAGTTCTTGAGTTGGCTGGCAATGCTGCTCGTGACAACAAAAAGACGAGAATTATTCCACGTCATTTACAATTGGCCATCCGCAACGACGAAGAATTGAACAAGTTGTTGTCCGGCGTAACAATTGCTCAAGGTGGTGTCTTACCCAACATCCAGGCCGTTTTATTGCCCAAGAAAACTGAAAAGAAGGCTTAAATTATTTCAATTTATTGCTAAAATAATACAATGTGAGAATTATTTCATGCCAACCAACATACACATACATACATATATGAACCAACCGTCCTTTTCAGGACGACAAATTTATTTCCAAAAAGAGAAGTTTTGTTTAAAACAATTTTATTTTAACGAGAGGATGAAGAAGAAGAATTACAAAATACATTTTATTAGAATGAATTTTTACCTAAAAACATTACTAAATATTTCCTTGTTTCTTCTTTCATGATTAAAAAACATTGCTCAAATTTGTGTGTGTGTACAGAGTGTATGTACACATTTTTTTCAACTTACAACAAAACTCGTTTGCTTTGGCACATGCATACATACATTCATGAGACTCGCCTTGTCTAACAGTACAATTTGTGTATACACAATAGAATCGTGTCGGTTTTATTTTGCCGAAGTCGTGTCTGCACGAAGAATTTCCTGTATACCTATTATTTGTCAAAGTACATATTTAACGTACATTACCTTTTGTAATGAATTGACTTTTTCAACATACATAAATTAATATTTTCATCCGCCTAGAAAAAAAATTAATGATAGTCTTTGAGAAATGCTTTATTAGCATCTAACGAATTTTTCGTTTATAATTTTATTTATAGAATTAAGTATCTTTTGTAACGTTTTGAAAAATAATAAATTGAACACAACAAATAAAAATCTCTTTTTTAAAAATATTTGTGGTCCTGAAAAGGACCGATTGTTTTTAAATTTTGCCGCTGTTATTATTCCATTTACTTCATGTAGTATTTAACCGCCGAAGCCGTACAAAGTACGACCTTGTCTTTTCAAAGCATAAACAACATCCATAGCGGTGACAGTTTTTCTTTTGGCATGTTCAGTGTAGGTGACGGCATCACGGATGACATTTTCCAAAAATACCTTTAAAACACCACGGGTTTCTTCGTAGATCAAACCAGAAATACGTTTTACACCACCACGACGAGCCAAACGTCTAATAGCAGGCTTGGTAATACCTTGGATGTTATCACGCAACACTTTACGATGACGTTTAGCACCACCTTTTCCCAAGCCTTTACCACCTTTACCACGGCCAGTCATTTTTAGTCACTTTTTATTATTTTCACTTTAAACGCACTTCAGAAGAGATACACAAGAACTGTTAGCTTCCATTGCAGACCAACTTGTATTTATACCAAATTCAGATAAAGCTAGAATGAGTAAGTACTATAATACTGCACGTCTCTTTAGCTAAAAAATAAGAAAAAATCATCCACCATTTTACGATTAAATATACGCACACTACAATAAGATATGCCGGCATTTTCTATATAAGCCGAGTACACTGCTTGCAACACAACTATTCGTGTATTAACAGTGTTTCAGTGTTATTATCCAGTGTTTAATAAAAATAGAAAAAAAGTGAAGTGAAAAATGGCTCGTACTAAGCAAACTGCTCGTAAATCGACTGGTGGAAAAGCACCACGTAAACAATTGGCTACCAAGGCAGCTCGTAAAAGTGCACCAGCTACTGGTGGTGTTAAGAAGCCACATCGTTTTCGCCCCGGTACAGTAGCTTTGCGTGAAATTCGTCGCTATCAGAAGAGTACTGAATTATTGATTCGCAAATTGCCCTTCCAACGGTTGGTTCGTGAAATTGCTCAAGATTTCAAGACTGATTTGCGTTTCCAGAGCTCTGCTGTGATGGCTCTTCAAGAAGCAAGTGAAGCGTATTTGGTTGGTCTCTTTGAAGATACCAACTTGTGTGCCATCCATGCTAAACGTGTCACTATTATGCCAAAAGATATTCAATTGGCCAGACGTATTCGTGGCGAACGTGCTTAAATTAAATGGCTGATGACAATAATTACTACTACTAAAACCGTACAAAATGTTTTAAAAACAATCGGTCCTTTTCAGGACCACAAAAACTTTTTATAATAAAGAGTAATATTTTTGTTTTACATATTTTAATAGGAGAAATATTTTATTTAAAAAAAAAACGTTAATAAGAGTATTATTTTCGTTCTACATATTTTAATAGGAGAAATATTAAAAAAAATAATAGTTAATTAGCAAGTATAGCATTTTGAAAGTATTTTTTATTTTTAGTTCCACTATAGTGATGCCGTGCAAAATAATTGCTGCAGCTATGCACATATTAATAAAATGGAAAAGCCGTCGGCAAATTTATTTTGTAAATTTATGTTTTCTTTTTTTCAGATATGCATGAACATCTTTTTGTGTGATTTTTAAATAAATACTAGACTATTCCAGTTTACTGTCAAAATTTCCATTTCTTCCCTTGATTTTGCAATCAATCGGTCCTTTTCTCAGGACCACAAAAACTTTTTATAAAGAGTATTATTTTCGTTCTACATATTTTGATAGGAGAAATATTAAAAAAAAATAGAATATTTAATTAGCAAGTATAGCATTTTGAAAGTATTTTTTATTTTTAGTTCCACTATAGTATGCCGTGCAAAATAAATATTACATATTAATAAAATGAAAAAGCCGTCGGCAATTTATTTTTGTAAATAAATATGCATACTTCGTTTTTACTTGATTTGACTGCGACTCTTTCTACCAAGTGATTTAAAAATGTTTATGCATCGTTATGGGATTTTCTTTTCCCGTATCAGCTTTTCTTTTTTCAGATATGCAAGAATATTTTATTGTTGTTGTGTGATTTTTAAATAATTACTAGACTATTCCAGTTTACTGTCAAAATTTCGATTTCTTCCCTTGATTTCGCCTTATTCAAAGATTTACTAATTTTAAGATGCACTATTATCTTTTCAAGTAATAGTCAGGAAATTTATTATTATTAGCTCTGTTCAATAACTGAAAATTGTTAACAATTGTTAATAGTTATTACTAGAAGTGTTCGGTACGTGAACACTTTTCAGTGAAAACTATTAACAATTATTAACAATTTTCAGTTATTGAACAGAGCTATTATCATATAAAACCGAATGAATCAACAAAATGTATTCTCGTTTTTAGACTTTTTTCTACAAGATTTTAGTTCAACTAATGCAATAATGTAATAAGTATGTACAAGAAAAAAAGCAATTTGTTCAAATAATAAAAAAGTAGGATTTGATCTTACTTTTAAATTATTATATTTATTTAATTTTAATTTTTAAATACCGTTTTTAATTTTTAATATGTCAACAAATTGAAATTTTTCATTTAGATTTGTTCCTTTTGTTATGCCAATATTTTTCAAATGATGTGTGTATGTACATATGTATATCCTTCCATATACATATGTACATACATTATTAATGCTATAATTTACATAAAATACTTCGAAATCAAAAAGTATTTGACCGAAAATTTATATTTTTCTCAATATTTTGCTTTTACCGCTCCAATAGTATTGTACAAGGTAAAGTTAGTTTCACTATTCTGTTAAAAGATAACTTTTAAAATTGTTTATTTGTATAAAATGTAGAAGAGCAACAAAAATTTTGTATATATTTTTAAGAAAATACGCAGAAACGTTTTATTAATCAGCTCAGAAACGATCAGAAAAACTGCTGATTAACTATATACTACTAAGGCGGTTATTATGTTTATAAAGTTGATTTTGTGATATTGTAGTTGAATTGTTTATTTGAAATCAGATAAATATACATTTTTGGACTATTTTTAATAAACAATTTGATTAAAAATGTTTTAATTCTCATTAGTTTTCATTCTTGTCCATTTTTCATATAATAGGATAAAGAAAAAATGTCAATGGAAACTTTGCAAATATGAGAAAATTTCTTTGTCATGGACTAAATTTTAAAATAATTTTTAAAAATCGAAAAACTAATAAAATTTTAAATTTCCTTTTACAACATAAAGAAAACATATAAAAGTTCCATATCAATAGATTTTATAAAATTTTTTTCTTGAATTTGT
The DNA here is from genome assembly GCA_956483635.1 of Panzeria rudis. Lineage (NCBI taxonomy): Eukaryota > Metazoa > Arthropoda > Insecta > Diptera > Tachinidae > Panzeria > Panzeria rudis. The sequence goes on from OY101450.1 coordinate 49,351,254, forward strand.
TAAAAAATTTTAAAGTTTTATTAATAATTTGCAATATTTTTTTCATGTTCTTGCTAAGAAAATGCTCATAGAATTTTTCATAATACGGAAAAAAACTTTTTTTCCATTTACAACCATTTTGGGATATCTAAGCTAGCAATATGTAAAAAAGGAAATATTAATTTTGCTAAAGCCTTTAAGAAAAAAATGAAAATATATAAAAAGTTTTGCTAAAATTTATTCACACTCGCACTAAAAATTTTCCAATATGCACACGTTGACTACTATTAGCTTCTCATACCTGGGATGTAAGCAAATTTTATGCCAGCAAAATGTAAATTGTGTTTTTAAACGAAAAAGTGTTATTTTCAAGTGAAGTTTTAGTGCATAAACAAAGTGAACAATAATGTCTGATTCTGCTGTTGTTGAAGCCACCGCATCTCCAGTAGCCGCCCCAGCTGCTGAGAAAAAAGCAAAGAAAGCTGCAAAGGCGAAAAAGCCATCTAGTGTCCCTAGTCATCCACCAACCCATCAAATGGTCGATGCTGCCATCAAAACACTAAAAGAACGTGGAGGTTCATCTCTACCAGCCATTAAGAAATACCTTACAAGTACTTACAAGGTAGATGCTCAAAAATTGGCTCCTTTCATCAAGAGATATTTGAAGAGTGCTGTAACTAGTGGAAAATTAATTCAAACTAAAGGTAAGGGTGCTTCTGGTTCATTTAAATTATCTGCTGCCGCCTCAAAAGATCCGAAAGCAAAGAAGCCAGCTGCGGAAAAGAAAAAGTCTGCTGTTGCTGCCGGCGACAAAAAGAAGAAGGCTAAAACAGCCAAAAAGGCGGCCCCTGCCGCAAAGAAACCATCGGCCGCTAAAAAGACTGCTGAGAAGAAGAAGACCGAAAAAGTCAAGGCAAAAACTGTCAAAAAGACTGGCACAGTTAAAGCAAAACCCGTCAAAAAGGCACCAGCAACTAAACCAAAAGCACCCAAAGCCAAGAGCGCCGTAGCAGCGAAACCCAAAAAGGCAGCCCCAGCAAAAAAGCCAGCAGCCAAAAAGGCCGCCTCCAAAAAGTAAATTGCTTTTTCTTCTTCAATGTAAACATTTTTTCGATATTCGAAAAAAGATTTATTTCCAAAAATAAAAAGCCCTTTTCAGGGCTACAAAATAATTTTATAAAGAGATTAAATTGAAAACATCTACAAATTAAAAACAAACAAAAATACTTAAATAGATAAGTATAATACTTAGTGCATTGGGTAACTTTATTTGCAAAAATAATACCTAGACTCCTTTTTTATTTGTAGATAATTAATTGTAAAGAAATTCAATTTCTAAATAAAAATAAATAAGCCATATTTATTTCAGGTCTACAAAATATTATCAGAGATCGAAAATATTTTTAGATTAAGTGCTAAAGAAAATTTAATTTCCACAAAATAAGAAAAAATTTTATAAAACAGCAAAATGTAAATAAATAAGAACTAAAAGCGGTTTTCCGACGGCTTTTTATAATAGAATATATAGTACATACATAGTACACTGATAATGCGTACATTGATGTTAAAATGCCGTCGGCAAAACGCGTTTAATTATATATTCCAAAGTAAATAAAAAAAATGTACTGCAAATTAATAAATTGTCCACTTTATCGAGCCTTTGCTACAATAGCGATATAACATTGTCAATAAATGTTTAAAAACCAAAAATATTCAATCTCATTTTATATATTTTGGTTTATGTACGAATAAATAAAAAGACATTTTCACACGCTATTTATTTATATTTCTCCTTGCAATTATTTTTGTATAAAAAAATCGGCTATCTATCTGTTTTTACAATTTGGTTTGTGGCACTAAGAAGAGTCAGTTTGTTTGCTTGCTTAACAACGATTATATATTCTCGTCTTATTATTTTTGTATATAAAATACACATATTTTTCTTTTCAATTTATTTTATGGTTATTTTTAATTAAGAATAAATTTTCACTCACTTTTTATTTCATTAAGAATAAATTTTCACACACTTTCCCCTCTCAACTAATTTTTTGGACACAAAATGCACTATCTCTATTTAAAATTCGTTTTGTGGCCCTGAAAAGGGCCTTTTTCTGTGTATTGTTGAATAAAAATATGATAACCATTGATGATTGGATGACAATTTATTTGGAGCTGGTGTATTTTGTTACGGCTTTAGTACCTTCACTGACAGCATGCTTAGCCAATTCACCGGGCAACAATAGACGGACAGCAGTTTGAATTTCCCGACTGGTGATTGTTGAACGCTTGTTGTAGTGAGCCAAACGGGAAGCTTCAGCAGCAATACGCTCAAAAATATCATTAACAAAACTGTTCATGATACTCATGGCCTTCGATGAGATACCAGTATCGGGATGTACTTGCTTCAACACTTTGTAAATGTAGATGGCATAACTTTCCTTGCGCTTACGCTTCTTGCCTTTATCGCTCTTTGTAATATTCTTTTGCGCTTTACCAGCCTTCTTTGCCGCTTTACCACTAGTTTTAGGAGGCATTATTCACTTTTCTTCACAACTTCACAAACACTTTTTCAACACTGTTCACAAATTTTTAAATTTTGCGGGAAAGTCACGCTTTATATACATTTTTTGAAAGAGTAAAAGACACATCGTTTCTGCTTCGGCTCTACATACACAGCTCACCCTTATGTGTATAAGCAAGAGCGCAAAGAAACTATAAATACCCACGATATCGTATGCAACTTCAACAGTTTGTGCTAACAGTGCTATTTGTGAAGTGTTTAAATAAAAAAAAAATAAAACTAAAAGTGAAAAATGTCTGGTCGTGGTAAAGGTGGCAAAGTTAAGGGAAAGGCAAAGTCCCGTTCAAACCGTGCTGGTTTACAATTTCCCGTCGGTCGTATTCATCGTTTGTTGCGCAAAGGCAATTATGCTGAACGTGTTGGTGCCGGAGCTCCAGTATATTTAGCTGCTGTTATGGAATATTTGGCAGCTGAAGTTCTTGAGTTGGCTGGCAATGCTGCTCGTGACAACAAAAAGACGAGAATTATTCCACGTCATTTACAATTGGCCATCCGCAACGACGAAGAATTGAACAAGTTGTTGTCCGGCGTAACAATTGCTCAAGGTGGTGTCTTACCCAACATCCAGGCCGTTTTATTGCCCAAGAAAACTGAAAAGAAGGCTTAAATTATTTCAATTTATTGCTAAAATAATACAATGTGAGAATTATTTCATGCCAACCAACATACACATACATACATATATGAACCAACCGTCCTTTTCAGGACGACAAATTTATTTCCAAAAAGAGAAGTTTTGTTTAAAACAATTTTATTTTAACGAGAGGATGAAGAAGAAGAATTACAAAATACATTTTATTAGAATGAATTTTTACCTAAAAACATTACTAAATATTTCCTTGTTTCTTCTTTCATGATTAAAAAACATTGCTCAAATTTGTGTGTGTGTACAGAGTGTATGTACACATTTTTTTCAACTTACAACAAAACTCGTTTGCTTTGGCACATGCATACATACATTCATGAGACTCGCCTTGTCTAACAGTACAATTTGTGTATACACAATAGAATCGTGTCGGTTTTATTTTGCCGAAGTCGTGTCTGCACGAAGAATTTCCTGTATACCTATTATTTGTCAAAGTACATATTTAACGTACATTACCTTTTGTAATGAATTGACTTTTTCAACATACATAAATTAATATTTTCATCCGCCTAGAAAAAAAATTAATGATAGTCTTTGAGAAATGCTTTATTAGCATCTAACGAATTTTTCGTTTATAATTTTATTTATAGAATTAAGTATCTTTTGTAACGTTTTGAAAAATAATAAATTGAACACAACAAATAAAAATCTCTTTTTTAAAAATATTTGTGGTCCTGAAAAGGACCGATTGTTTTTAAATTTTGCCGCTGTTATTATTCCATTTACTTCATGTAGTATTTAACCGCCGAAGCCGTACAAAGTACGACCTTGTCTTTTCAAAGCATAAACAACATCCATAGCGGTGACAGTTTTTCTTTTGGCATGTTCAGTGTAGGTGACGGCATCACGGATGACATTTTCCAAAAATACCTTTAAAACACCACGGGTTTCTTCGTAGATCAAACCAGAAATACGTTTTACACCACCACGACGAGCCAAACGTCTAATAGCAGGCTTGGTAATACCTTGGATGTTATCACGCAACACTTTACGATGACGTTTAGCACCACCTTTTCCCAAGCCTTTACCACCTTTACCACGGCCAGTCATTTTTAGTCACTTTTTATTATTTTCACTTTAAACGCACTTCAGAAGAGATACACAAGAACTGTTAGCTTCCATTGCAGACCAACTTGTATTTATACCAAATTCAGATAAAGCTAGAATGAGTAAGTACTATAATACTGCACGTCTCTTTAGCTAAAAAATAAGAAAAAATCATTTTCAATTCAATTCAATTTTATTTTCTTTCCATTATCTTAAACTATTTACATGGCTTTTCTTAACCTAAATCTTAAAATAACAAAATTTCCTTACATACTAGGTATTTTTCTTAGGACTATTCTAATTATTTCATGAGGATATTTATAGCTTAACTATATAATATTTACATTTATTTATATATATGACTTAGGTCTAATTATTAATATATTCCCTAAAAAAGGAAAAAAAGGAGGCACTTGTGAAATCCTTAAAGCTAAATAACAAAACAAAAAAAAAATTCTAATAATAATAAAAAAAGGGAAAAATATATACAAAAGGGTGATATTACTGTGCAGTGTTATAAACTACATTGTACAAATCGAGAGTATTTAATCTCCTATGATAAAATAGGAGGTTTGCACCCTCATAAAGAAGACCAGCTTCGCTCAAAACCGGGAGGTCAATTGGCGACAGATATCTAGACGCACAGATAGACTCCAGATCAGTGGGTCTCCTAAAACATCGTTGGACAAGCTCGTTCTCGGTCCTTTTCAGGACCACAAAAACTTTTTATAATAAAGAGTAATATTTTTGTTTTACATATTTTAATAGGAGAAATATTTTATTTAAAAAAAAACGTTAATAAGAGTATTATTTTCGTTCTACATATTTTAATAGGAGAAATATTAAAAAAAATAATAGTTAATTAGCAAGTATAGCATTTTGAAAGTATTTTTTATTTTTAGTTCCACTATAGTGATGCCGTGCAAAATAATTGCTGCAGCTATGCACATATTAATAAAATGGAAAAGCCGTCGGCAAATTTATTTTGTAAATTTATGTTTTCTTTTTTTCAGATATGCATGAACATCTTTTTGTGTGATTTTTAAATAAATACTAGACTATTCCAGTTTACTGTCAAAATTTCCATTTCTTCCCTTGATTTTGCAATCAATCGGTCCTTTTCTCAGGACCACAAAAACTTTTTATAAAGAGTATTATTTTCGTTCTACATATTTTGATAGGAGAAATATTAAAAAAAAATAGAATATTTAATTAGCAAGTATAGCATTTTGAAAGTATTTTTTATTTTTAGTTCCACTATAGTATGCCGTGCAAAATAAATATTACATATTAATAAAATGAAAAAGCCGTCGGCAATTTATTTTTGTAAATAAATATGCATACTTCGTTTTTACTTGATTTGACTGCGACTCTTTCTACCAAGTGATTTAAAAATGTTTATGCATCGTTATGGGATTTTCTTTTCCCGTATCAGCTTTTCTTTTTTCAGATATGCAAGAATATTTTATTGTTGTTGTGTGATTTTTAAATAATTACTAGACTATTCCAGTTTACTGTCAAAATTTCGATTTCTTCCCTTGATTTCGCCTTATTCAAAGATTTACTAATTTTAAGATGCACTATTATCTTTTCAAGTAATAGTCAGGAAATTTATTATTATTAGCTCTGTTCAATAACTGAAAATTGTTAACAATTGTTAATAGTTATTACTAGAAGTGTTCGGTACGTGAACACTTTTCAGTGAAAACTATTAACAATTATTAACAATTTTCAGTTATTGAACAGAGCTATTATCATATAAAACCGAATGAATCAACAAAATGTATTCTCGTTTTTAGACTTTTTTCTACAAGATTTTAGTTCAACTAATGCAATAATGTAATAAGTATGTACAAGAAAAAAAGCAATTTGTTCAAATAATAAAAAAGTAGGATTTGATCTTACTTTTAAATTATTATATTTATTTAATTTTAATTTTTAAATACCGTTTTTAATTTTTAATATGTCAACAAATTGAAATTTTTCATTTAGATTTGTTCCTTTTGTTATGCCAATATTTTTCAAATGATGTGTGTATGTACATATGTATATCCTTCCATATACATATGTACATACATTATTAATGCTATAATTTACATAAAATACTTCGAAATCAAAAAGTATTTGACCGAAAATTTATATTTTTCTCAATATTTTGCTTTTACCGCTCCAATAGTATTGTACAAGGTAAAGTTAGTTTCACTATTCTGTTAAAAGATAACTTTTAAAATTGTTTATTTGTATAAAATGTAGAAGAGCAACAAAAATTTTGTATATATTTTTAAGAAAATACGCAGAAACGTTTTATTAATCAGCTCAGAAACGATCAGAAAAACTGCTGATTAACTATATACTACTAAGGCGGTTATTATGTTTATAAAGTTGATTTTGTGATATTGTAGTTGAATTGTTTATTTGAAATCAGATAAATATACATTTTTGGACTATTTTTAATAAACAATTTGATTAAAAATGTTTTAATTCTCATTAGTTTTCATTCTTGTCCATTTTTCATATAATAGGATAAAGAAAAAATGTCAATGGAAACTTTGCAAATATGAGAAAATTTCTTTGTCATGGACTAAATTTTAAAATAATTTTTAAAAATCGAAAAACTAATAAAATTTTAAATTTCCTTTTACAACATAAAGAAAACATATAAAAGTTCCATATCAATAGATTTTATAAAATTTTTTTCTTGAATTTGTTAAAAAATTTTAAAGTTTTATTAATAATTTGCAATATTTTTTTCATGTTCTTGCTAAGAAAATGCTCATAGAATTTTTCATAATACGGAAAAAAACTTTTTTTCCATTTACAACCATTTTGGGATATCTAAGCTAGCAATATGTAAAAAAGGAAATATTAATTTTGCTAAAGCCTTTAAGAAAAAAATGAAAATATATAAAAAGTTTTGCTAAAATTTATTCACACTCGCACTAAAAATTTTCCAATATGCACACGTTGACTACTATTAGCTTCTCATACCTGGGATGTAAGCAAATTTTATGCCAGCAAAATGTAAATTGTGTTTTTAAACGAAAAAGTGTTATTTTCAAGTGAAGTTTTAGTGCATAAACAAAGTGAACAATAATGTCTGATTCTGCTGTTGTTGAAGCCACCGCATCTCCAGTAGCCGCCCCAGCTGCTGAGAAAAAAGCAAAGAAAGCTGCAAAGGCGAAAAAGCCATCTAGTGTCCCTAGTCATCCACCAACCCATCAAATGGTCGATGCTGCCATCAAAACACTAAAAGAACGTGGAGGTTCATCTCTACCAGCCATTAAGAAATACCTTACAAGTACTTACAAGGTAGATGCTCAAAAATTGGCTCCTTTCATCAAGAGATATTTGAAGAGTGCTGTAACTAGTGGAAAATTAATTCAAACTAAAGGTAAGGGTGCTTCTGGTTCATTTAAATTATCTGCTGCCGCCTCAAAAGATCCGAAAGCAAAGAAGCCAGCTGCGGAAAAGAAAAAGTCTGCTGTTGCTGCCGGCGACAAAAAGAAGAAGGCTAAAACAGCCAAAAAGGCGGCCCCTGCCGCAAAGAAACCATCGGCCGCTAAAAAGACTGCTGAGAAGAAGAAGACCGAAAAAGTCAAGGCAAAAACTGTCAAAAAGACTGGCACAGTTAAAGCAAAACCCGTCAAAAAGGCACCAGCAACTAAACCAAAAGCACCCAAAGCCAAGAGCGCCGTAGCAGCGAAACCCAAAAAGGCAGCCCCAGCAAAAAAGCCAGCAGCCAAAAAGGCCGCCTCCAAAAAGTAAATTGCTTTTTCTTCTTCAATGTAAACATTTTTTCGATATTCGAAAAAAGATTTATTTCCAAAAATAAAAAGCCCTTTTCAGGGCTACAAAATAATTTTATAAAGAGATTAAATTGAAAACATCTACAAATTAAAAACAAACAAAAATACTTAAATAGATAAGTATAATACTTAGTGCATTGGGTAACTTTATTTGCAAAAATAATACCTAGACTCCTTTTTTATTTGTAGATAATTAATTGTAAAGAAATTCAATTTCTAAATAAAAATAAATAAGCCATATTTATTTCAGGTCTACAAAATATTATCAGAGATCGAAAATATTTTTAGATTAAGTGCTAAAGAAAATTTAATTTCCACAAAATAAGAAAAAATTTTATAAAACAGCAAAATGTAAATAAATAAGAACTAAAAGCGGTTTTCCGACGGCTTTTTATAATAGAATATATAGTACATACATAGTACACTGATAATGCGTACATTGATGTTAAAATGCCGTCGGCAAAACGCGTTTAATTATATATTCCAAAGTAAATAAAAAAAATGTACTGCAAATTAATAAATTGTCCACTTTATCGAGCCTTTGCTACAATAGCGATATAACATTGTCAATAAATGTTTAAAAACCAAAAATATTCAATCTCATTTTATATATTTTGGTTTATGTACGAATAAATAAAAAGACATTTTCACACGCTATTTATTTATATTTCTCCTTGCAATTATTTTTGTATAAAAAAATCGGCTATCTATCTGTTTTTACAATTTGGTTTGTGGCACTAAGAAGAGTCAGTTTGTTTGCTTGCTTAACAACGATTATATATTCTCGTCTTATTATTTTTGTATATAAAATACACATATTTTTCTTTTCAATTTATTTTATGGTTATTTTTAATTAAGAATAAATTTTCACTCACTTTTTATTTCATTAAGAATAAATTTTCACACACTTTCCCCTCTCAACTAATTTTTGGACACAAAATGCACTATCTCTATTTAAAATTCGTTTTGTGGCCCTGAAAAGGGCCTTTTTCTGTGTATTGTTGAATAAAAATATGATAACCATTGATGATTGGATGACAATTTATTTGGAGCTGGTGTATTTTGTTACGGCTTTAGTACCTTCACTGACAGCATGCTTAGCCAATTCACCGGGCAACAATAGACGGACAGCAGTTTGAATTTCCCGACTGGTGATTGTTGAACGCTTGTTGTAGTGAGCCAAACGGGAAGCTTCAGCAGCAATACGCTCAAAAATATCATTAACAAAACTGTTCATGATACTCATGGCCTTCGATGAGATACCAGTATCGGGATGTACTTGCTTCAACACTTTGTAAATGTAGATGGCATAACTTTCCTTGCGCTTACGCTTCTTGCCTTTATCGCTCTTTGTAATATTCTTTTGCGCTTTACCAGCCTTCTTTGCCGCTTTACCACTAGTTTTAGGAGGCATTATTCACTTTCCTTCACAACTTCACAAACACTTTTTCAACACTGTTCACAAATTTTTAAATTTTGCGGGAAAGTCACGCTTTATATACATTTTTTGAAAGAGTAAAAGACACATCGTTTCTGCTTCGGCTCTACATACACAGCTCACCCTTATGTGTATAAGCAAGAGCGCAAAGAAACTATAAATACCCACGATATCGTATGCAACTTCAACAGTTTGTGCTAACAGTGCTATTTGTGAAGTGTTTAAATAAAAAAAAAAATAAAACTAAAAGTGAAAAATGTCTGGTCGTGGTAAAGGTGGCAAAGTTAAGGGAAAGGCAAAGTCCCGTTCAAACCGTGCTGGTTTACAATTTCCCGTCGGTCGTATTCATCGTTTGTTGCGCAAAGGCAATTATGCTGAACGTGTTGGTGCCGGAGCTCCAGTATATTTAGCTGCTGTTATGGAATATTTGGCAGCTGAAGTTCTTGAGTTGGCTGGCAATGCTGCTCGTGACAACAAAAAGACGAGAATTATTCCACGTCATTTACAATTGGCCATCCGCAACGACGAAGAATTGAACAAGTTGTTGTCCGGCGTAACAATTGCTCAAGGTGGTGTCTTACCCAACATCCAGGCCGTTTTATTGCCCAAGAAAACTGAAAAGAAGGCTTAAATTATTTCAATTTATTGCTAAAATAATACAATGTGAGAATTATTTCATGCCAACCAACATACACATACATACATATATGAACCAACCGTCCTTTTCAGGACGACAAATTTATTTCCAAAAAGAGAAGTTTTGTTTAAAACAATTTTATTTTAACGAGAGGATGAAGAAGAAGAATTACAAAATACATTTTATTAGAATGAATTTTTACCTAAAAACATTACTAAATATTTCCTTGTTTCTTCTTTCATGATTAAAAAACATTGCTCAAATTTGTGTGTGTGTACAGAGTGTATGTACACATTTTTTTCAACTTACAACAAAACTCGTTTGCTTTGGCACATGCATACATACATTCATGAGACTCGCCTTGTCTAACAGTACAATTTGTGTATACACAATAGAATCGTGTCGGTTTTATTTTGCCGAAGTCGTGTCTGCACGAAGAATTTCCTGTATACCTATTATTTGTCAAAGTACATATTTAACGTACATTACCTTTTGTAATGAATTGACTTTTTCAACATACATAAATTAATATTTTCATCCGCCTAGAAAAAAAATTAATGATAGTCTTTGAGAAATGCTTTATTAGCATCTAACGAATTTTTCGTTTATAATTTTATTTATAGAATTAAGTATCTTTTGTAACGTTTTGAAAAATAATAAATTGAACACAACAAATAAAAATCTCTTTTTTAAAAATATTTGTGGTCCTGAAAAGGACCGATTGTTTTTAAATTTTGCCGCTGTTATTATTCCATTTACTTCATGTAGTATTTAACCGCCGAAGCCGTACAAAGTACGACCTTGTCTTTTTAAAGCATAAACAACATCCATAGCGGTGACAGTTTTTCTTTTGGCATGTTCAGTGTAGGTGACGGCATCACGGATGACATTTTCCAAAAATACCTTTAAAACACCACGGGTTTCTTCGTAGATCAAACCAGAAATACGTTTTACACCACCACGACGAGCCAAACGTCTAATAGCAGGCTTGGTAATACCTTGGATGTTATCACGCAACACTTTACGATGACGTTTAGCACCACCTTTTCCCAAGCCTTTACCACCTTTACCACGGCCAGTCATTTTTAGTCACTTTTTATTATTTTCACTTTAAACGCACTTCAGAAGAGATACACAAGAACTGTTAGCTTCCATTGCAGACCAACTTGTATTTATACCAAATTCAGATAAAGCTAGAATGAGTAAGTACTATAATACTGCACGTCTCTTTAGCTAAAAAATAAGAAAAAATCATCCACCATTTTACGATTAAATATACGCACACTACAATAAGATATGCCGGCATTTTCTATATAAGCCGAGTACACTGCTTGCAACACAACTATTCGTGTATTAACAGTGTTTCAGTGTTATTATCCAGTGTTTAATAAAAATAGAAAAAAAGTGAAGTGAAAAATGGCTCGTACTAAGCAAACTGCTCGTAAATCGACTGGTGGAAAAGCACCACGTAAACAATTGGCTACCAAGGCAGCTCGTAAAAGTGCACCAGCTACTGGTGGTGTTAAGAAGCCACATCGTTTTCGCCCCGGTACAGTAGCTTTGCGTGAAATTCGTCGCTATCAGAAGAGTACTGAATTATTGATTCGCAAATTGCCCTTCCAACGGTTGGTTCGTGAAATTGCTCAAGATTTCAAGACTGATTTGCGTTTCCAGAGCTCTGCTGTGATGGCTCTTCAAGAAGCAAGTGAAGCGTATTTGGTTGGTCTCTTTGAAGATACCAACTTGTGTGCCATCCATGCTAAACGTGTCACTATTATGCCAAAAGATATTCAATTGGCCAGACGTATTCGTGGCGAACGTGCTTAAATTAAATGGCTGATGACAATAATTACTACTACTAAAACCGTACAAAATGTTTTAAAAACAATCGGTCCTTTTCAGGACCACAAAAACTTTTTATAATAAAGAGTAATATTTTTGTTTTACATATTTTAATAGGAGAAATATTTTATTTAAAAAAAAAACGTTAATAAGAGTATTATTTTCGTTCTACATATTTTAATAGGAGAAATATTAAAAAAAATAATAGTTAATTAGCAAGTATAGCATTTTGAAAGTATTTTTTATTTTTAGTTCCACTATAGTGATGCCGTGCAAAATAATTGCTGCAGCTATGCACATATTAATAAAATGGAAAAGCCGTCGGCAAATTTATTTTGTAAATTTATGTTTTCTTTTTTTCAGATATGCATGAACATCTTTTTGTGTGATTTTTAAATAAATACTAGACTATTCCAGTTTACTGTCAAAATTTCCATTTCTTCCCTTGATTTTGCAATCAATCGGTCCTTTTCTCAGGACCACAAAAACTTTTTATAAAGAGTATTATTTTCGTTCTACATATTTTGATAGGAGAAATATTAAAAAAAAATAGAATATTTAATTAGCAAGTATAGCATTTTGAAAGTATTTTTTATTTTTAGTTCCACTATAGTATGCCGTGCAAAATAAATATTACATATTAATAAAATGAAAAAGCCGTCGGCAATTTATTTTTGTAAATAAATATGCATACTTCGTTTTTACTTGATTTGACTGCGACTCTTTCTACCAAGTGATTTAAAAATGTTTATGCATCGTTATGGGATTTTCTTTTCCCGTATCAGCTTTTCTTTTTTCAGATATGCAAGAATATTTTATTGTTGTTGTGTGATTTTTAAATAATTACTAGACTATTCCAGTTTACTGTCAAAATTTCGATTTCTTCCCTTGATTTCGCCTTATTCAAAGATTTACTAATTTTAAGATGCACTATTATCTTTTCAAGTAATAGTCAGGAAATTTATTATTATTAGCTCTGTTCAATAACTGAAAATTGTTAACAATTGTTAATAGTTATTACTAGAAGTGTTCGGTACGTGAACACTTTTCAGTGAAAACTATTAACAATTATTAACAATTTTCAGTTATTGAACAGAGCTATTATCATATAAAACCGAATGAATCAACAAAATGTATTCTCGTTTTTAGACTTTTTTCTACAAGATTTTAGTTCAACTAATGCAATAATGTAATAAGTATGTACAAGAAAAAAAGCAATTTGTTCAAATAATAAAAAAGTAGGATTTGATCTTACTTTTAAATTATTATATTTATTTAATTTTAATTTTTAAATACCGTTTTTAATTTTTAATATGTCAACAAATTGAAATTTTTCATTTAGATTTGTTCCTTTTGTTATGCCAATATTTTTCAAATGATGTGTGTATGTACATATGTATATCCTTCCATATACATATGTACATACATTATTAATGCTATAATTTACATAAAATACTTCGAAATCAAAAAGTATTTGACCGAAAATTTATATTTTTCTCAATATTTTGCTTTTACCGCTCCAATAGTATTGTACAAGGTAAAGTTAGTTTCACTATTCTGTTAAAAGATAACTTTTAAAATTGTTTATTTGTATAAAATGTAGAAGAGCAACAAAAATTTTGTATATATTTTTAAGAAAATACGCAGAAACGTTTTATTAATCAGCTCAGAAACGATCAGAAAAACTGCTGATTAACTATATACTACTAAGGCGGTTATTATGTTTATAAAGTTGATTTTGTGATATTGTAGTTGAATTGTTTATTTGAAATCAGATAAATATACATTTTTGGACTATTTTTAATAAACAATTTGATTAAAAATGTTTTAATTCTCATTAGTTTTCATTCTTGTCCATTTTTCATATAATAGGATAAAGAAAAAATGTCAATGGAAACTTTGCAAATATGAGAAAATTTCTTTGTCATGGACTAAATTTTAAAATAATTTTTAAAAATCGAAAAACTAATAAAATTTTAAATTTCCTTTTACAACATAAAGAAAACATATAAAAGTTCCATATCAATAGATTTTATAAAATTTTTTTCTTGAATTTGTTAAAAAATTTTAAAGTTTTATTAATAATTTGCAATATTTTTTTCATGTTCTTGCTAAGAAAATGCTCATAGAATTTTTCATAATACGGAAAAAAACTTTTTTTCCATTTACAACCATTTTGGGATATCTAAGCTAGCAATATGTAAAAAAGGAAATATTAATTTTGCTAAAGCCTTTAAGAAAAAAATGAAAATATATAAAAAGTTTTGCTAAAATTTATTCACACTCGCACTAAAAATTTTCCAATATGCACACGTTGACTACTATTAGCTTCTCATACCTGGGATGTAAGCAAATTTTATGCCAGCAAAATGTAAATTGTGTTTTTAAACGAAAAAGTGTTATTTTCAAGTGAAGTTTTAGTGCATAAACAAAGTGAACAATAATGTCTGATTCTGCTGTTGTTGAAGCCACCGCATCTCCAGTAGCCGCCCCAGCTGCTGAGAAAAAAGCAAAGAAAGCTGCAAAGGCGAAAAAGCCATCTAGTGTCCCTAGTCATCCACCAACCCATCAAATGGTCGATGCTGCCATCAAAACACTAAAAGAACGTGGAGGTTCATCTCTACCAGCCATTAAGAAATACCTTACAAGTACTTACAAGGTAGATGCTCAAAAATTGGCTCCTTTCATCAAGAGATATTTGAAGAGTGCTGTAACTAGTGGAAAATTAATTCAAACTAAAGGTAAGGGTGCTTCTGGTTCATTTAAATTATCTGCTGCCGCCTCAAAAGATCCGAAAGCAAAGAAGCCAGCTGCGGAAAAGAAAAAGTCTGCTGTTGCTGCCGGCGACAAAAAGAAGAAGGCTAAAACAGCCAAAAAGGCGGCCCCTGCCGCAAAGAAACCATCGGCCGCTAAAAAGACTGCTGAGAAGAAGAAGACCGAAAAAGTCAAGGCAAAAACTGTCAAAAAGACTGGCACAGTTAAAGCAAAACCCGTCAAAAAGGCACCAGCAACTAAACCAAAAGCACCCAAAGCCAAGAGCGCCGTAGCAGCGAAACCCAAAAAGGCAGCCCCAGCAAAAAAGCCAGCAGCCAAAAAGGCCGCCTCCAAAAAGTAAATTGCTTTTTCTTCTTCAATGTAAACATTTTTTCGATATTCGAAAAAAGATTTATTTCCAAAAATAAAAAGCCCTTTTCAGGGCTACAAAATGATTTTATAAAGAGATTAAATTGAAAACATCTACAAATTAAAAACAAACAAAAATACTTAAATAGATAAGTATAATACTTAGTGCATTGGGTAACTTTATTTGCAAAAATAATACCTAGACTCCTTTTTTATTTGTAGATAATTAATTGTAAAGAAATTCAATTTCTAAATAAAAATAAATAAGCCATATTTATTTCAGGTCTACAAAATATTATCAGAGATCGAAAATATTTTTAGATTAAGTGCTAAAGAAAATTTAATTTCCACAAAATAAGAAAAAATTTTATAAAACAGCAAAATGTAAATAAATAAGAACTAAAAGCGGTTTTCCGACGGCTTTTTATAATAGAATATATAGTACATACATAGTACACTGATAATGCGTACATTGATGTTAAAATGCCGTCGGCAAAACGCGTTTAATTATATATTCCAAAGTAAATAAAAAAAATGTACTGCAAATTAATAAATTGTCCACTTTATCGAGCCTTTGCTACAATAGCGATATAACATTGTCAATAAATGTTTAAAAACCAAAAATATTCAATCTCATTTTATATATTTTGGTTTATGTACGAATAAATAAAAAGACATTTTCACACGCTATTTATTTATATTTCTCCTTGCAATTATTTTTGTATAAAAAAATCGGCTATCTATCTGTTTTTACAATTTGGTTTGTGGCACTAAGAAGAGTCAGTTTGTTTGCTTGCTTAACAACGATTATATATTCTCGTCTTATTATTTTTGTATATAAAATACACATATTTTTCTTTTCAATTTATTTTATGGTTATTTTTAATTAAGAATAAATTTTCACTCACTTTTTATTTCATTAAGAATAAATTTTCACACACTTTCCCCTCTCAACTAATTTTTTGGACACAAAATGCACTATCTCTTTTTAAAATTCGTTTTGTGGCCCTGAAAAGGGCCTTTTTCTGTGTATTGTTGAATAAAAATATATATGATAACCATTGATGATTGGATGACAATTTATTTGGAGCTGGTGTATTTTGTTACGGCTTTAGTACCTTCACTGACAGCATGCTTAGCCAATTCACCGGGCAACAATAGACGGACAGCAGTTTGAATTTCCCGACTGGTGATTGTTGAACGCTTGTTGTAGTGAGCCAAACGGGAAGCTTCAGCAGCAATACGCTCAAAAATATCATTAACAAAACTGTTCATGATACTCATGGCCTTCGATGAGATACCAGTATCGGGATGTACTTGCTTCAACACTTTGTAAATGTAGATGGCATAACTTTCCTTGCGCTTACGCTTCTTGCCTTTATCGCTCTTTGTAATATTCTTTTGCGCTTTACCAGCCTTCTTTGCCGCTTTACCACTAGTTTTAGGAGGCATTATTCACTTTTCTTCACAACTTCACAAACACTTTTTCAACACTGTTCACAAATTTTTAAATTTTGCGGGAAAGTCACGCTTTATATACATTTTTTGAAAGAGTAAAAGACACATCGTTTCTGCTTCGGCTCTACATACACAGCTCACCCTTATGTGTATAAGCAAGAGCGCAAAGAAACTATAAATACCCACGATATCGTATGCAACTTCAACAGTTTGTGCTAACAGTGCTATTTGTGAAGTGTTCAAATAAAAATAATAATAAAACTAAAAGTGAAAAATGTCTGGTCGTGGTAAAGGTGGCAAAGTTAAGGGAAAGGCAAAGTCCCGTTCAAACCGTGCTGGTTTACAATTTCCCGTCGGTCGTATTCATCGTTTGTTGCGCAAAGGCAATTATGCTGAACGTGTTGGTGCCGGAGCTCCAGTATATTTAGCTGCTGTTATGGAATATTTGGCAGCTGAAGTTCTTGAGTTGGCTGGCAATGCTGCTCGTGACAACAAAAAGACGAGAATTATTCCACGTCATTTACAATTGGCCATCCGCAACGACGAAGAATTGAACAAGTTGTTGTCCGGCGTAACAATTGCTCAAGGTGGTGTCTTACCCAACATCCAGGCCGTTTTATTGCCCAAGAAAACTGAAAAGAAGGCTTAAATTATTTCAATTTATTGCTAAAATAATACAATGTGAGAATTATTTCATGCCAACCAACATACACATACATACATATATGAACCAACCGTCCTTTTCAGGACGACAAATTTATTTCCAAAAAGAGAAGTTTTGTTTAAAACAATTTTATTTTAACGAGAGGATGAAGAAGAAGAATTACAAAATACATTTTATTAGAATGAATTTTTACCTAAAAACATTACTAAATATTTCCTTGTTTCTTCTTTCATGATTAAAAAACATTGCTCAAATTTGTGTGTGTGTACAGAGTGTATGTACACATTTTTTTCAACTTACAACAAAACTCGTTTGCTTTGGCACATGCATACATTCATGAGACTCGCCTTGTCTAACAGTACAATTTGTGTATACACAATAGAATCGTGTCGGTTTTATTTTGCCGAAGTCGTGTCTGCACGAAGAATTTCCTGTATACCTATTATTTGTCAAACTACATATTTAACGTACATACAGTTTTCAATTAATTACCTTTTGTAATGAATTTACTTTTTCAACATACATAAATTAATATTTTCATCCGCCTAGAAACAAATTAATGATGGTCTTTGAGAAATGCTTTATTAGCATCTAACGAATTTTTCGTTTATAATTTTATTTATCTTTTGTAACGTTTTGAAAAATAATAAATCGAACACAACAAATAAAAATCTCTTTTTTAAAAATATTTGTGGTCCTGAAAAGGACCGATTGTTTTTAAATTTTGCCGCTGTTATTATTCCATTTACTTCATGTAGTATTTAACCGCCGAAACCGTACAAAGTACGACCTTGTCTTTTCAAAGCATAAACAACATCCATAGCGGTGACAGTTTTTCTTTTGGCATGTTCAGTGTAGGTGACGGCATCACGGATGACATTTTCCAAAAATACCTTTAAAACACCACGGGTTTCTTCGTAGATCAAACCAGAAATACGTTTTACACCACCACGACGAGCCAAACGTCTAATAGCAGGCTTGGTAATACCTTGGATGTTATCACGCAACACTTTACGATGACGTTTAGCACCACCTTTTCCCAAGCCTTTACCACCTTTACCACGGCCAGTCATTTTTAGTCACTTTTTATTATTTTCACTTTAAACGCACTTCACAAGAGATACACAAGAACTGTTAGCTTCCAGTGCAGATCAACTTGTATTTATACCAAATTCAGATAAAGCTAGAATGAGTAAGTATTATAATTCTGCACGTCTCTTTAGCTAAAAAATAAGAAAAAATCATCCACCATTTTACGATTAAATATACGCACACTACAATAAGATATGCCGGCATTTTCTATATAAACCGAGTACACTGCTTGCAACACGACTTCTCATAGTATATTGCTTATGGACAATATTGAGAAGGCAATTTAATAAACTTTCAGGTTGTTAACATATAGTTCAACAACAAACAGTGAAGTGTTTGAAGAAAAAATATATATTGATAATTTTGAAGGGCTCATAAAGGGCAATTTAATAGACTTCATTATATAACGCATTCTTGTATCGTACCGTTTTTGGGAGCTAATGCTGATAATGCTTACCCGTAAATATGGCGGATGACAATAATATATTCCCGCAAAAAAGGCCGCGAGTCGCTTGCAATACAACTGACGTTGAATCGTGCCAGTTAGATATTGCAAATAAGAGAATTGAAGAGCTAAGTCAAAAGCTTGATGCTTCATTAAAGCAAATTGAGGAGCTTAAGCGGATTATTGAAAAATCTGCGAAGAAAAGTAAGCCGCGCAGAAGGGTTCGTGTAATCACTGAAGCCGAATTACAAAAAAATGATGATAGCCAAGCTAACGCCGAAGCTGGCATGGATCATAATATGAGCGATGATGCAGACAGTGTCAATGAAGAAACATTGCCCAGCAATGCCATCAATGAAGAAGCTGCTGTTAACATGGGAAAAGAAGCAGTAACTAAGAAGCCAGGGGAGAATCCTGTAACCACGGAAGAAAATAATAAGGTAAAAAGTAAGAAGGTTCCTATAATAACTACTTATAATATTAATGTTAAAGACATGTGTAACGTTATTGATAGGGCCTTAGGCCATCGTAACTATAACATCAAGATTATGGGTAGGGATGTTACAAACATAGGTGTTTGCACTCTCGAGGACTTTGAGAAGCTTAAGGTTTTGTTCAAGGACAAGGGGGTCAATTATTATACTTTTACACCGAGGGCCTTAAGGCCTTTTTCGGTCGTGATAGAGGGCTTGTCGGGTACGTATAGTACGGATGATATTAGGGGTTACCTGGGTGGACTACAAATTAGAATGAACATCATTGGTCTGACTGACCTCGGTAGGGATAGGTGGCTGCTGAGACTCTCGCGGGACTCGGACATATCCTCATTTTACGGGGTGAGATATATACTACGCTGCCGTGTCAGCATGAGGAAGTATAGAAGGCGGGACACGGTAACTCAGTGTTACAACTGTCAGCGCTTCGGTCATGTGTCTAGCAATTGCGAGATGCCTTACCGGTGCGTTAAGTGTGGTGCGGCCCACGGTCCGGGTAAATGCGACATTCCCTCCAAAGATGGGAATACAGTAGAACAGTTGGTTACTGACCCAATTAGTGGTCAGGCTATTAGGAAGATAGGGCTCCCGGTAAGGTGTGTCAATTGTGGCGTTGAGGGGCATGTGGCTAGCTCTAAGGAGTGTCCGCGTAGGATTGAAATATTACGGAAAATGGAGGCAGGGCGGAAACCGGGGAGGGAACCTTTATTGCCTCGTCGACCTGCCAGTGGTGGCCTGGCGCCTGGTGTATCTTTTGCATCGGCGCTATCGTCTGGCCTACCTACGACGAATACTGCGGGGGGAGCGTCGCGATCTATCCCATTGAATGCTGGACCTTCCCTGCGGGGTGCTATGAGCGATTTTGACATGGTAGATCGGGACTGCAGACGCTTTTTCGGTGGGGGACTGTTGAGCTGTCTTGGCAAAATAGGGGGTTTCGCGCGGGAGTATCGTGCACTCAGGGATGATGAGGGGAAGTCTCGGGCATTGCTTGAGATGTTAATGATGCTACAGCACGATGGCTAGAACGATTAAAATCATTTTTATAAACGTGAATTCGGTTGTCTCAAGACATAGGAGACACTATTTGAGATTATTTTTGGACAGACATAGACCAGACGTACTACTTATGGCTGAACATGGGCTCAGCCCCCGCCATAGGTTTCATATTGACGGATACTTGACGTTTCGACAGAATCGACATAGCGGACGAGGGGGAGGGACGGCTATACTTGTTAAAGATAGCCTTTCTTGTGAAAGGGTTATTATTGATTCCGGATCTTTGGAGAGTACTGTAGTAAGGATACATAGGCTCGGTGGTAATGATTTGAGAGTGGTCTCATTGTATCGTAGACCTGTGAGCCCGATGTCTCTTGCTGACCTTGCACCTGTGGCCGACCTTGCCCTTAGGGGCGGTGTAGTAATAGGGGCTGACCTGAATGCCAGAAACTCTTTTTGGGGAGATTCTATCACTGACACAGGTGGACGGGTACTTCGTGAGATGCTTCTTGCAAGACCGAATTTGGAGATTTACCCAACGGACGGACCGACAAGGGTCACGCCGACCTCAGCTTCCTTTATCGATGTAATGATGTCATCTGTGGACCTGGCGCCAATAATATCGGGCAGTGGGCTAAAAACCCACGACTTTGAGTCTGATCACAGGGCTGTTGAGATGGTAATTAGTATGGGGGATTGCTTGGGTCGGATACGCCCGACACGATATGACTACAGTAGAATGAACAGAAGACGCTTCGACGGGTATTTGACTAGAGGACTTGATGGGTGCACACTCCCTATTGATAGGAATGTTGATGAGCATGAGATTGACGTGTGCGTTGAGTCTATGACACAGTGTTTCCGCGACTCTATTGATTTGTCGGTTCCGAAGGTTCCGATACGAGGGAGGGGACTTATGACTTTGCCGCAGAATATTTTGCGCTTTATAGCAGAGAAGAAAAGACTGCGCCGCCTGGTTCGTGTTTGTGGGGACCCGGGGCGATGTATTATTCTAAGGGCCGATATCCGAAACTTGGATAGGATAATTCAGGGTGCCATAGCGGCATGTGAGCGTGAGCAATGGAAAGTATTCCTGGGCAGCATTCGAATGAATGATAATACATACAGGGCCATTAAGACTGCGGCTGGTGTTAATAAGTTTAACACTGTGCATGACTTAGTTGATGCTGGAGGGGTTCTGGTGTCTGACGACGTCGGGAAGGCTCATCTTTTGGCAGATCACTTCGCTGCTATAAGTAGCGTTAGACAGGGGGTAACGGTTGACTCTTTTTCGGACACTGTACGGGACAGGATTCGTGGACTTTGTGACATGGGCCCCATCACGATTTTTGGGGATACTATCAGGGCTGACGGATGTGGAACGGACGGACTGGGATTCGTTGGACCAGGGATGATTGGGGACGCCATTAAGCGAAGGGCTAATAAGCGGTCGAATGGCGTTGACGGGATAGCGGATATAGTATTGAAAAGGACAAGCAGGGACGGCTGGCGATTTCTTTCAATACTTTTTAATCATTGCCTTAACATTGGCTACTTTCCGAGGGCGTGGAAGAAGGCGCTAGTCGTTCCGATACTTAAACCGAGGTCTGATCCGAAGCGGTGCGTTAGCTACAGGCCGATTTCTCTGCTGTCACCCTTTGGCAAATTATTGGAGTATTTTATTTTGTCGCGGGTAAATGAAAGGATCTCTGAGGGGGGCATACTTGCGGAATCACAGTTCGGATTCAGGGCGGGCCATTCGACCTCGCATGCTCTTATGGTGTTCTCGGACTACGTGGCTAGGGGACTGAACAGAAGACACCCAACGATCGCGGTTAGTTTTGACTTTACGAAGGCATTTGATACTGTTTGGCAGGACGGCATTATCTTTAAAATGATCAACATGGGGTTTGACCTGAATATCTGCAGGATCATTGCTAATTTTCTAGCGGAGCGCACATTCAGCGTAAGAATGGGCGATATAAGATCGGCTGATAGGTGTGTGCTGGCGGGTGTCCCCCAGGGATCTCTTCTGGGGCCGGTATTGTACAACATCTTTGTGTCCGATATTCCTCCGCCGCCGGACGGTGGCCTTTTACTCTCTTACGCGGACGATATCCTGGTTGCGACTTCAGGGCCTCTGGCCAGGACTGTCAACTCACGGCTTAATGGCTATCTTTCCGTACTGGGAGAGTACTTTGGGAAGTGGCGACTTAGACTGAACATGGACAAGACGGACGCAGATATGATTAAGGGTAGACGTAGGTATCTGTACCCTAACTGCAGGTCATATATTCTGAGCCTTATGATTGGGAATGAGCTGATACCGGTCTCTGATAGGATTAGGTATCTTGGCGTGATATTCCACGAAAATTTTGAGTTTTACCGCCACATCGATCACGTCCTGGATAGGACAAAACGCCTTTATGCCACGTATCGGGGGATACTTGGTCGTCGGGGCCTTAATAGGGATATTGCGCTTCTGCTCTATCGTCAAATTATTCGCCCTGTCATCTCCTATGCGTTTCCAACCTGGTTCAGAATATCTTCTGCCCAGATGGAGAGGCTTAGGGTATGGGAGAGGCGGGTATTGGTAGCGTGCCTGGGACTCGTGCGTAGACTTGGGCCTGATGGCAGTTGGCGTAGGCCGTCTTGTAGGTCAATCTATGCGGCCATTGACTTTAATAGGATTGATGCATACATGATGGCATCATGCATTGCATTCGTTGGAAAGGCTCGATCTCTGGAGAACGAGCTTGTCCAACGATGTTTTAGGAGACCCACTGATCTGGAGTCTATCTGTGCGTCTAGATATCTGTCGCCAATTGACCTCCCGGTTTTGAGCGAAGCTGGTCTTCTTTATGAGGGTGCAAACCTCCTATTTTATCATAGGAGATTAAATACTCTCGATTTGTACAATGTAGTTTATAACACTGCACAGTAATATCACCCTTTTGTATATATTTTTCCCTTTTTTTTTTTTTTTTTTTTTTGTTATTCCCTCTTTTTATTATTATTAGAATTTTTTGTTTGTTTTGTTATTTAGCTTTAAGGATTTCACAAGTGCCTCCCTTTTTTTCCTTTTTTAGGGAATATATTAATAATTAGACCTAAGTCATATATATAAATAAATGTAAATATTATATAGTTAAGCTATAAATATCCTCATGAAATAATTAGAATAGTCCTAAGAAAAATACTTAGTATGTAAGGAAATTTTGTTATTTTAAGATTTAGGTTAAGAAAAGCCATGTAAATAGTTTAAGATAATGGAAAGAAAATAAAATTGAATTGAATTGAATTGAGCAAAATGTAAATTACTGCGCCGCCTGGTTCGTGTTTGTGGGGACCCGGGGCGATGTATTATTCTAAGGGCCGATATCCGAAACTTGGATAGGATAATTCAGGGTGCCATAGCGGCATGTGAGCGTGAGCAATGGAAAGTATTCCTGGGCAGCATTCGAATGAATGATAATACATACAGGGCCATTAAGACTGCGGCTGGTGTTAATAAGTTTAACACTGTGCATGACTTAGTTGATGCTGGAGGGGTTCTGGTGTCTGACGACGTCGGGAAGGCTCATCTTTTGGCAGATCACTTCGCTGCTATAAGTAGCGTTAGACAGGGGGTAACGGTTGACTCTTTTTCGGACACTGTACGGGACAGGATTCGTGGACTTTGTGACATGGGCCCCATCACGATTTTTGGGGATACTATCAGGGCTGACGGATGTGGAACGGACGGACTGGGATTCGTTGGACCAGGGATGATTGGGGACGCCATTAAGCGAAGGGCTAATAAGCGGTCGAATGGCGTTGACGGGATAGCGGATATAGTATTGAAAAGGACAAGCAGGGACTGCTGGCGATTTCTTTCAATACTTTTTAATCATTGCCTTAACATTGGCTACTTTCCGAGGGCGTGGAAGAAGGCGCTAGTCGTTCCGATACTTAAACCGAGGTCTGATCCGAAGCGGTGCGTTAGCTACAGGCCGATTTCTCTGCTGTCACCCTTTGGCAAATTATTGGAGTATTTTATTTTGTCGCGGGTAAATGAAAGGATCTCTGAGGGGGGCATACTTGCGGAATCACAGTTCGGATTCAGGGCGGGCCATTCGACCTCGCATGCTCTTATGGTGTTCTCGGACTACGTGGCTAGGGGACTGAACAGAAGACACCCAACGATCGCGGTTAGTTTTGACTTTACGAAGGCATTTGATACTGTTTGGCAGGACGGCATTATCTTTAAAATGATCAACATGGGGTTTGACCTGAATATCTGCAGGATCATTGCTAATTTTCTAGCGGAGCGCACATTCAGCGTAAGAATGGGCGATATAAGATCGGCTGATAGGTGTGTGCTGGCGGGTGTCCCCCAGGGATCTCTTCTGGGGCCGGTATTGTACAACATCTTTGTGTCCGATATTCCTCCGCCGCCGGACGGTGGCCTTTTACTCTCTTACGCGGACGATATCCTGGTTGCGACTTCAGGGCCTCTGGCCAGGACTGTCAACTCACGGCTTAATGGCTATCTTTCCGTACTGGGAGAGTACTTTGGGAAGTGGCAACTTAGACTGAACATGGACAAGACGGACGCAGTCATGATTAAGGGTAGACGTAGGTATCTGTACCCTAACTGCAGGTCATATATTCCGAGCCTTATGATTGGGAATGAGCTGATACCGGTCTCTGATAGGATTAGGTATCTTGGCGTGATATTCCACGAAAATTTTGAGTTTTACCGCCACATCGATCACGTCCTGGATAGGACAAAACGCCTTTATGCCACGTATCGGGGGATACTTGGTCGTCGGGGCCTTAATAGGGATATTGCGCTTCTGCTCTATCGTCAAATTATTCGCCCTGTCATCTCCTATGCGTTTCCAACCTGGTTCAGAATATCTTCTGCCCAGATGGAGAGGCTTAGGGTATGGGAGAGGCGGGTATTGGTAGCGTGCCTGGGACTCGTGCGTAGACTTGGGCCTGATGGCAGTTGGCGTAGGCCGTCTTGTAGGTCAATCTATGCGGCCATTGACTTTAATAGGATTGATGCATACATGATGGCATCATGCATTGCATTCGTTGGAAAGGCTCGATCTCTGGAGAACGAGCTTGTCCAACGATGTTTTAGGAGACCCACTGATCTGGAGTCTATCTGTGCGTCTAGATATCTGTCGCCAATTGACCTCCCGGTTTTGAGCGAAGCTGGTCTTCTTTATGAGGGTGCAAACCTCCTATTTTATCATAGGAGATTAAATACTCTCGATTTGTACAATGTAGTTTATAACACTGCACAGTAATATCACCCTTTTGTATATATTTTTCCCTTTTTTTATTATTATTAGAATTTTTTTTTTTGTTTTGTTATTTAGCTTTAAGGATTTCACAAGTGCCTCCCTTTTTTTCCTTTTTTAGGGAATATATTAATAATTAGACCTAAGTCATATATATAAATAAATGTAAATATTATATAGTTAAGCTATAAATATCCTCATGAAATAATTAGAATAGTCCTAAGAAAAATACTTAGTATGTAAGGAAATTTTGTTATTTTAAGATTTAGGTTAAGAAAAGCCATGTAAATAGTTTAAGATAATGGAAAGAAAATAAAATTGAATTGAATTGAATTGCAACACGACTATTCGTGTATTAACAGTGTTTCAGTGTTATTATCCAGTGTTTAATAAAAAATAGAAAAAAGTGAAGTGAAAAATGGCTCGTACTAAGCAAACTGCTCGTAAATCGACTGGTGGAAAAGCACCACGTAAACAATTGGCTACCAAGGCAGCTCGTAAAAGTGCACCAGCTACAGGTGGTGTTAAGAAGCCACATCGTTTTCGCCCCGGTACAGTAGCTTTGCGTGAAATTCGTCGCTATCAGAAGAGTACTGAATTATTGATTCGCAAATTGCCCTTCCAACGGTTGGTTCGTGAAAGCCCCAGCAAAAAAGCCAGCAGCCAAAAAGGCCGCCTCCAAAAAGTAAATTGCTTTTTCTTCTTCAATGTAAACAATTTTTCGATATTCGAAAAAAGATTTATTTCCAAAAATAAAAAGCCCTTTTCAGGGTTACAAAATAATTTTATAAAGAGATTAAATTGAAAACATCTGCAAATTAAAAACAAACAAAAATACTTAAATAGATAAGTATAATACTTAGTGCATTGGGTAACTTTATTTGCAAAAATAATACCTAGACTCCTTTTTTATTTGTAGATAATTAATTGTAAAGAAATTCAATTTCTAAATAAAAATAAATAAGCCATATTTATTTCAGGTCTACAAAATATTATCAGAGATCGAAAATATTTTTAGATTAAGTGCTAAAGAAAATTTAATTTCCACAAAATAAGAAAAATTTTATAAAACAGCAAAATGTAAATAAATAAGAACTAAAAGCGGTTTTCCGAAGTATTCCAAAGTAAATAAAAAAATGTACTGCAAATAAATAAATTGTCCACTTTATCGAGCCTTTGCTACAATAGCGACATAACTCAAAAAAGTATGATTTTTGAACATTGTCAATAAATGTTTAAAAACCAAAAATATTCAATCTCATTTTATATATTTTTAGTGGCCCCGAGAAGGGCCTTTGGTTTATGTACGAATAAATAAAAAGACATTTTCACACGCTATTTTTTATATTTCTCGTTGCAATTATTTTTGTATAAAAAAATCGGCTATCTATCTGTTTTTACAATTTGGTTTGTGGCACTAAGAAGAGTCAGTTTGTTTGCTTGCTTAACAACGATTATATATTCTCGTCTTATTATTTTTGTATATAAAATGAACATATTTTTCTTTTCAATTTATTTAATTAAGAATAAATTTTCATTCACTTTTTATTTCATTAACAATCAATTTTCACACACTTTCCCCTCTCAACTAATTTTTTGGACACAAAATGCACTATCTCTTTTTAAAATTCGTTTTGTGGCCCTGAAAAGGGCCTTTTTCTGTGTATTGTTGAATAAAAAAATATATATATATATATGATAACCATTGATGATTGGATGACAATTTATTTGGAGCTAGTGTATTTTGTTACGGCTTTAGTACCTTCACTGACAGCATGCTTAGCCAATTCACCGGGCAACAATAGACGGACAGCAGTTTGAATTTCCCGACTGGTGATTGTTGAACGTTTGTTGTAGTGAGCCAAACGGGAAGCTTCAGCTGCAATACGCTCAAAAATATCATTAACAAAACTGTTCATGATACTCATGGCCTTCGATGAGATACCAGTATCGGGATGTACTTGCTTCAACACTTTGTAAATGTAGATGGCATAACTTTCCTTGCGCTTACGCTTCTTGCCTTTATCGCTCTTTGTAATATTCTTTTGCGCTTTACCAGCCTTCTTTGCCGCTTTACCACTAGTTTTAGGAGGCATTATTCACTTTTCTTCACAACTTCACAAACACTTTTTCAACACTGTTCACAAATTTTTAAATTTTGCGGGAAAGTCACGCTTTATATACATTTTTTGAAAGAGTAAAAGACACATCGTTTCTGCTTCGGCTCTACATACACAGCTCACCCTTATGTGTATAAGCAAGAGCGCAAAGAAACTATAAATACCCACGATATCGTATGCAACTTCAACAGTTTGTGCTAACAGTGCTATTTGTGAAGTGTTCAAATAAAAATAATAATAAAACTAAAAGTGAAAAATGTCTGGTCGTGGTAAAGGTGGCAAAGTTAAGGGAAAGGCAAAGTCCCGTTCAAACCGTGCTGGTTTACAATTTCCCGTCGGTCGTATTCATCGTTTGTTGCGCAAAGGCAATTATGCTGAACGTGTTGGTGCCGGAGCTCCAGTATATTTAGCTGCTGTTATGGAATATTTGGCAGCTGAAGTTCTTGAGTTGGCTGGCAATGCTGCTCGTGACAACAAAAAGACGAGAATTATTCCACGTCATTTACAATTGGCCATCCGCAACGACGAAGAATTGAACAAGTTGTTGTCCGGCGTAACAATTGCTCAAGGTGGTGTCTTACCCAACATCCAGGCCGTTTTATTGCCCAAGAAAACTGAAAAGAAGGCTTAAATTATTTCAATTTATTGCTAAAATAATACAATGTGAGAATTATTTCATGCCAACCAACATACACATACATACATATATGAACCAACCGTCCTTTTCAGGACGACAAATTTATTTCCAAAAAGAGAAGTTTTGTTTAAAACAATTTTATTTTAACGAGAGGATGAAGAAGAAGAATTACAAAATACATTTTATTATAATGAATTTTTACCTAAAAACATTACTAAATATTTCCTTGTTTCTTCTTTCATGATTAAAAAACATTGCTCAAATTTGTGTGTACAGAGTGTATGTACACATTTTTTTCAACTTACAACAAAACTCGTTTGCTTTGGCACATGCATACATTCATGAGACTCGCCTTGTCTAACAGTACAATTTGTGTATACACAATAGAATCGTGTCGGTTTTATTTTGCCGAAGTCGTGTCTGCACGAAGAATTTCCTGTATACCTATTATTTGTCAAACTACATATTTAACGTACATACAGTTTTCAATTAATTACCTTTTGTAATGAATTTACTTTTTCAACATACATAAATTAATATTTTCATCCGCCTAGAAACAAATTAATGATGGTCTTTGAGAAATGCTTTATTAGCATCTAACGAATTTTTCGTTTATAATTTTATTTATCTTTTGTAACGTTTTGAAAAATAATAAATCGAACACAACAAATAAAAATCTCTTTTTTAAAAATATTTGTGGTCCTGAAAAGGACCGATTGTTTTTAAATTTTGCCGCTGTTATTATTCCATTTACTTCATGTAGTATTTAACCGCCGAAACCGTACAAAGTACGACCTTGTCTTTTCAAAGCATAAACAACATCCATAGCAGTGACAGTTTTTCTTTTGGCATGTTCAGTGTAGGTGACGGCATCACGGATGACATTTTCCAAAAATACCTTTAAAACACCACGGGTTTCTTCGTAGATCAAACCAGAAATACGTTTTACACCACCACGACGAGCCAAACGTCTAATAGCAGGCTTGGTAATACCTTGGATGTTATCACGCAACACTTTACGATGACGTTTAGCACCACCTTTTCCCAAGCCTTTACCACCTTTACCACGGCCAGTCATTTTTAGTCACTTTTTATTATTTTCACTTTAAACGCACTTCACAAGAGATACACAAGAACTGTTAGCTTCCAGTGCAGATCAACTTGTATTTATACCAAATTCAGATAAAGCTAGAATGAGTAAGTATTATAATTCTGCACGTCTCTTTAGCTAAAAAATAAGAAAAAATCATCCACCATTTTACGATTAAATATACGCAAGATATGCCGGCATTTTCTATATAAACCGAGTACACTGCTTGCAACACGACAAGAAAAATCGAACAACGAACGGAAGTGAAGTGAAGTGAAGTGGAATAATTTTAAATAATAATTAAAAACAATTGTTAAACAACAGATACAATAAATTTCAATTTGAAATAATCTCATAAATATTGCTTATGAGCAATTCTGAGAAGCCCATAGGAGGCAATTTAATTAAATTTTTCTTGGATTGTGCTGCTACTGATTAGTTTAATCAGTATAAAGACAATTAGGCCCGTAAGGGCAGAAATATAGACTTAATAATAAATTCTGTTGTTTCTTGAGCGGAAAAATAACAACACTAACAAAAAGCGTTAAATTTTAAACAACATGAGTGACGACGAAAGTCGAAGCTCACTAAAAAGGCCGCGGGTTGGAGCATCCAGTGAGGACCTCCGCCGCATAATAAATGAGAAGGATGCTAAAATTGAGTTCCTGATTAAGAAATTCAATTATATCGAAGAGGAAAACAAGAAGCTTAGAAAAGATGTTCAGGATTTAATCCATAAAAGCAAAAATGCCGAGTCAGACGAAGACAACGACAGTACTGATGACGATGAAAGTGACAATATGAGTATTGGTGACGAAAAAATACCAGAAGGTGCTGCGTATCTAGCACCAAAAAAGAATGCAGAGAATATCCAGGCTAATGCCGTAGCTGGATCAACATTAAATGATGGAAAAACGAAGAAGACTGCACCAGAAACTACAAGATCTGCTTCAACTACAAAAACATCTGTGGAAAAGATGAAGAGTAAGAAGATTCCGGTAATTACAACATATATTATTGATGTAAAAAGAATTATTGATTTTATTGACAAATTGCTATGCCATAAGAACTATAGCATTAAGACATTGGGGAAACATGTAGTAAATATATGGACATGTACTGTAGAGGATCATGATAAGGTTAGGGAATTGCTTGAGGGTCAAAAGGTAGACTTCTATACATATACCCCTAAGCATATGCGGCCATATACGGCCGTTATTGAGGGTCTTCCGCATTCCTTTGAATCCGGAGAAATTTTGGAATATTTTAACGGTCTCCAGATCAACATCAATGTATTTGGTATGGTAAAA
Organism: Panzeria rudis; assembly: GCA_956483635.1. NCBI lineage: Eukaryota > Metazoa > Arthropoda > Insecta > Diptera > Tachinidae > Panzeria > Panzeria rudis. The sequence continues at coordinate 49,381,956 of OY101450.1, forward strand.
TTGGGTGATGATAAATGGATCATCAGGTTGTCCAGGGAGTCGGATATGAGGAAATTTTATGGTATAAGGTATATCTTGCGCTGTAAGGTACACATTAGGAAGTTTATTCGAAAGGGTGTCACTCAGTGCTTCAATTGCCAGCGCTTTGGACATGTATCGTCGAATTGTAACATGCCTTTTAGGTGCGTCAAATGTGGTGGACCTCATGGCCCTGGTAAATGCACCGTGCCTCCAAAGGAGATGAACACGGCTGAAGTATTTTTGACTGATCCTGCAACGGGTCAGGTATCTAGGAAGATGGGTGTTGCGGTTAGATGTGTGAATTGCAACAGTGAGGGACATGTGGCTAGTTCAAAGGACTGCCCACGTCGTATTGGTCTTATGCGCAGGCTACAACAGAAAAGGGAGACTGGTGGCGGCAATCAACCACAGGTTTTGTCCGCTCCCAGTAATGTGATTAGGCCAGGGGTTTCCTATGCAGCGGCGGCTGCTTCTTTTGGCAATCGGTCGATTCCTAAAGGGAGTTCGAAAAAATCGGCTGGTACTCACGGAGCTGAGGTAACATTGGGTATTGCCATGGGTCAATATGACTTTGTTGATCGGGACTGTAGACGTTTCTTTGGAAGCGGTCTACTACAGTGTCTTAACAAGATTGGAAGCTTTGCCAGGGATTATCGTGAACTTGGTACAGATGAGGATAGATCGCGTGCCCTCTTTGGTATGCTAATGACGCTTGGACACCATGGCTAATTCCATTAAATCCATTTTTATAAACGTCAACTCAATCGTTTCTAGGCATAAGAGACATATGTTGGGTTTATTTTTGGCGGAACACAGACCGGAGATAGTATTGTTGGCTGAGCATCATCTTAATTCTCGCCACAGATTTGATGTTAAGGGGTATACGACATATAGGCAGGACCGACAGGACAGACGTGGTGGGGGAACAGCTGTTCTTGTGAGGGAATCATATCATAGTGAGGAGATCGTTCTCGATACTGGTGCTATTGAGAGTACTGCTGTGCGCATCCGTAGGGTAGGCGGCAGGGATATTGTTGTGATAGCCATGTATCTTAGACCTGGCTGTGTATTTGAGGCAGGATATTTTGGGTCCATCCAGAGACTATCTGAGGATTTCAGTGTGGTAATTGGCGCTGACCTTAATGCGAGGCATCCGTATTGGGGCGATCCCCACACTAATGTGAGTGGGCGTGGTCTACGGGAGTTTTTACTGACGAGTCCCGATCTAGACATACTGCAGACTGACGGACCGAGCAGGATAAATCCGGTTTTATCGTCCTACATTGATTTTTTCCTGGCGACAGTAGACATGATTCCGATTGATTCCAACGGACTGCGGACTTTAGACTACGGATCTGACCACAAGGCGGTGGAGTTCATATTCCTTACAGACGAATGTGTCGTACGAGAACCTTCATCGAGGTACGATTTTGACAGAATGGACTGCCGGAGATTTAGGGGCAGATTGACTGAGAATTTGGCGGATCTTGCTATGCCTATTGATACGAATGTTGGGGAAAATGAGATTGACCAATGCATTGGAATGATGGACAGGGCGTTTCTCGATGCCATGGACCAATCGATCCCGAAGGTGACTGTAAGGCGAAGAGGTCTAATGAAGCTTCCACCGAATATTCTTGGCTTCATAGAGCAGAGGAAAAGACTGCGGCGAACACTGCACAGATGTGACCCTAGCAGGCATAGTGTACTGAGGGCCGATATTAACAATATGGGTAGGATCATTCGGGGGGCCATTGCCGTTTTTGAAAAGGAGTATTGGACTGAGTACCTTAGTCGGATTCGGGTCAATAATAGAACATTTAGAAAGGTCAAGTCGGCGGCTGGATTCGACGTTCGCCCTTCGGTTCGTAGTTTATCGGGTCCAGATGGCATGCTTATTTCTGATGACATTGGGAAGGCTAATCTGCTGGCGAGTTCATTCTTTGGAATGCCGCGGCCGGTGGCAAATGGGGGATCAGACCCAACTAGTACAGCGATAATGGAGCTCATTTCTACATTGGACAGAACATCACCTATTGTGTTTTTTGGTGGGTCGACAATGGCGGATGGGGAATCTCATCATACCGACGGAAACGATTTGGGAATAAGTTTTGTTAACGCTGAGTCTATTGGTAACGCCCTCAGGAGAAGGGCAAGCAAGAGATCTAGCGGTGTCGATGGCATACCGGACTTTGTGCTGAAAAAAACCAATGTCGTTGCATGGAGATTTTTGGCGATACTTTTTAACCATTGCTTAAACATTGGTTATTTTCCGAGAGCATGGAGAGCGGCTCTGGTTGTGCCCATACCGAAAAGGGGATGTGATCTCTCGATTAGTGGTAACTATAGACCGATATCGCTTCTTTCGGCCTTCGGTAAGCTTTTTGAATATTTTATTCTTGCCAGGATTAGTAATGTAATTGAGGAAAAAGGCATTCTTAGGGATTTCCAATTTGGATTCCGATGTGGTCTTTCCACATCGCATGCCCTAATGGTGCTCTCGGACTTTGTATCTAGGGGTCTTAATAGGAGATGCGCAACTACTGCTGTGAGCCTTGACTTTGCCAAGGCTTTTGATACTGTCTGGCAAGATGGAATAGTTTTTAAACTGCTTACTCTGGGGTTTGATAGAAGTGTTTGCCGGCTTGTGGCTAGTTTCCTAGAGAATCGTACATTTAAGGTGCGAGTTGGAAGTTCCTTGTCTGTTGAGGGCACGATTTCCGCTGGGGTGCCACAGGGCTCATTGCTGGGCCCTGTGTTGTACAATATATACGTGAGTGACATACCTCAACCACATGTGGATGATCTTTTGCTTATGTATGCCGATGATATATTCATAGCGGCTTCGGGCGCCAGGGCAAGGACTGTCAACAACCGTCTTAATTGTTATTTGGGTACGCTTAATGAATACTTTGTGAGGTGGAAATTGAATTTGAATATTAGTAAAACGGTTGCCATGGTATTTAAGGGTAAGCGTAAGAATATTTGGCCAAATTGGAGGCAATACTTACCGTGCTTGAGAATAGGTGATGATTTTATTAGTACCTCTGACAGGGTAAGATATCTTGGGGTGACCTTCCACGAGAAATTTGAATATTATCGCCACGTGGACGATATTCTGCAGAGAACGAAGGGCTCGTTCAATGCATATCAGCGTGTTTTGAGACGGAATGGGGGCCTGGATCAGAGGATACGTCTGCTACTGTACCGTCAGGTTATTCGACCTCTCATCTCCTATGCCTTTCCAGTTTGGTTTGGAATATCTTCCTCCCAAATGGAAAGACTTAGGAGATGGGAGAGATTGGTTTTAGTGGCTTGTCTTGGTATGAGACCACATCTTGGACCTGATGGTGTGATCCGCAGACCGTCGTGCAGATCCATATATGGTGCGGCTAATATAGGCAGAATTGACGTCTTTATGTCACAGAATGCCATTAAATTTCTTAATAGTGCACGTTCCCTGGACAATACTTTTGTTAGGAATTGTTTTGATAGGATGGGTGGTTTGGACGCCGTTCGTCTTTCGAATTATTTATCGCCTGTCGACTTGTTGACCCTCAGGGAATCCGATCTTGTCTTTAACGGCTCTGATCTTTTATTCTATCATAGGAGAATCAATACTCTGAATATTAATGACACAGTATATAATACTGCTCAATAGTCTCTATCTCTCTCTCTTTTGTACATATCTTTATATTTCCTCCCTTTAGTTTAAGTCATTAATAGTTTAGTTATTTTGTTTTACTAGTTTTAAGTTTTTTTTTTATATAAGAGCCTCTCCTTTTCAATCCCTTTTTGGAGAAATTTCATGAATATATGTTTTAATAATAATTTAGTTTAAGGAATGCACGTAGGATGCAAATATTTATATAAAAAAAAACTGGAAGTCTTTAAACATACAATAGTATAATAAGAATAGTATATAAGTTTATTAGTTTTAATTTAAAGCTTTTGATATGTAATAAATTTTTTGGGATTAATAAACATGAAATGAAATGAAGGAAATGAAATGAACGCAAAATTTAAAAATTTGTGAACAGTGTTAAAAAAGTGTTTGTGAAGTTGTGAAGAAAAGTGAATAATGCCTCCTAAAACTAGCGGTAAAGCGGCAAAGAAGGCTGGTAAAGCGCAAAAGAATATTACAAAGAGCGATAAAGGCAAGAAGCGTAAGCGCAAGGAAAGTTGTGCCATCTACATTTACAAAGTGTTGAAGCAAGTACATCCCGATACTGGTATCTCATCGAAGGCCATGAGTATCATGAACAGTTTTGTTAATGATATTTTTGAGCGTATTGCTGCTGAAGCTTCCCGTTTGGCTCACTACAACAAGCGTTCAACAATCACCAGTCGGGAAATTCAAACTGCTGTCCGTCTATTGTTGCCCGGTGAATTGGCTAAGCATGCTGTCAGTGAAGGTACTAAAGCCGTAACAAAATACACTAGCTCCAAATAAATTGTCATCCAATCATCAATGGTTATCATATATATATATATATATATATTTTTATTCAACAATACACAGAAAAAGGCCCTTTTCAGGGCCACAAAACGAATTTTAAAAGGAGATAGTGCATTTTGTGTCCAAAAAATTAGTTGAGAGGGGAAAGTGTGTGAAAATTGATTGTTAATTGTAATAAACTCAGCTTTTAAAAGTAAGACACAGAGTTTATTATTTTAAAAATATGTAAGTCTTTTATTTCAATTTCTTAAGTATAAAATTAATCTTGCTGCTTTGCTGAATATTTAGTGAGTGACTTAACTATAAATTGTACAAATTAAGTAGACAGTAAAATATTGGTTACAGTTATCCCTTTGTTTCCAAAAATGCATACACTTAATATAATATGTACTGAGTAATAATAATAATAGAGAGTAATGATCATAATGATATTGATAATGATCTTTAATGAGAGTATTGATAATAACAGTATTGATACGGATCTTTACTAAGTCGATACCCTACAACTACCCCCATCACAATTTTGTTTCTCAGCAAATAAGATACATATTTTAAAACATGATTCATTATATCATTTAAACATAGTATACATCGTTAGAAAACAAAATTATATATTTTACTATCTAATTATTTATTTGCAACTTTTAGTTATTATTTCTTATTTTTTAGCTTTTCTTTCTCTTAAATTATATTTAACCATTTCATTTTCTTTTTGTGTTGCGTCCATAGAGACAATATTATCGTTTTGCATTCCTTCAATAGTTACAATATTTTCTTGTTCTGTATCTTCTATATGATTTGACAACAACCTATCTCCAATACTTTGTTGGACACTGGGAAGCATTTTTTGCAATGGGTCTGCCACGGTTGTTGGAATTGCAATATTTTCATTAAGAGGTTCAGCACATAAGACAATTTGGTTCGCATGCCTTTTCCAAGTCTTATTATTTTCAGTCTTTATTAAATATGTTTGCTTACCAAGCTTCTTAAACACTGTGCCTCTTATCCAAGAAACCTTACCCGGAATCGAATAATCTTTGCATATTACATTATCATCTTCATTAAAAACGTTATTTTTATGGCCTTTATGACATTTAATCTGATTTTTTTGTTTGTTTTTTGCATAAACATTTACTTGGTCTTTATTCATTTTTACAACTTTTCGATTGGGATTAATTAAATCAAGTCTTGTTCTTAGTTTGCGTTTATTAAACATTAATTGAACAGGTGAAACACCAGTACTAGAATGTACTGTGTTCCTGTAGTCAAATAAAAATCTGCAAAGCGCACTGTTAAATTCAGCTCTTGATACATTACTTAAACTTCGCTTCAGTGCGTTTTTAATGGTTTTTACTGAGTTTTCAGCCTGACCATTAGTAGCAGGGTGTCCTACAGGAGTTGTAATGTGTTCAATGCCATTAAAATGCAAAAAACTTTTAAATTCTTTGGACACAAATGATGTCCCATTATCCGACACAATACATTTTGGTAAACCAAAACGAGCAAACAAATCTCTTAAAGCTGAGATTGTTGCCAGGCTAGTTGTATTAGTACCCATATCCACACACTCAATCCATTTACTACTACTGTCAACCACCACTAAACACCAACGCTTTAAAAATGGACCAAAAAAGTCTATATGTAGCCTTGTCCAAACTTCCTCTGGTCTAGACCAAGGAATTAGCTCTTGCTGAGGTGGGTTGGGTCGTGTCTTTAAGCATGGTTCACACCCCTTAACAATCTCCTCTAAATCTTTGCCCTGATTTGGCCACCAACAACATTCACGAGCCATAGATTTCATTTTTACTATGCCCATATGTGATGCATGCAAAAAACTAACAATATCACTTCTTAGCTTGGAAGGTATAATCACCCTATATCCCCAAAACAGACTGTTAGATTCAATAGACATTTCGTTTCTTTTTAAGAAATATGGCAATAATTCGGATGCAGTACACTTAGCAGGCCAGCCTGATTCAATGTATTTGCGCACTTTTTGCAAAACCTCATCTTTTTCAGTTTCTAAACTAATAGTTGCAAAATTTAATATCTTTCTGTCAGTAAGCACTTCGTTCACGTAATTTACATATATATCTCTTGGAACGTCGTTCTGGTTCACATCTGATCCCTCAGGATATCTTGAAAAGTAGTCAGCTATATTACCTTTTGATTTAATATGAGAAATATTAAATTGATAACCTGACAAAGTTAATGCTATCCGTTGTAATCTATTTGATGCCATTACTGGGATTCCCTTTTTAGGGTTAAAAATATGCTGCAAAGGTTTGTTATCAGTAACTAACGTGAACTGGCGCCCATACAAATACTGGTGAAACTTTTTTACGCCATACAAAATCGACACGGCTTCACGATCTAATTGTGAATATCTCTTTTCTGTATCTGTTAACGCCCTGGAAGCGAATTCGATGGGCCTTTCTTCGTTATTCGCGTCCACCTGTGACAACACAGCCCCTACACCTACAGGACTGGCATCCACAGTTAATTTTGTTGTAAAATTAGAATTAAAATGTGCTAAGCAGTTTTTTTCTACTAGACTACTTTTTAACTTTTCCACAGCCACCGAGCATTCTCGAGTCCATTTGAATTCGGTACTGACCCTGAGTAATTGATGTAAAGGGTGCAGCAAGGTGGATACATCCGGCAAAAATCTTCTGTAAAAATTCACAACGCCTAAAAATGCTTGTAGCTCTTTTACATTGTTCGGATTTGAAATTTTAGAAATCGCACTAATTTTTTCAGGATTCATATGCAAGCCCCTTTTGTTAATAACATGACCCAAATATTTAATTTCCTTACAGAAAAATTCACATTTTTCTAGTGACAACTTAAAACCGACATTGCTTAAAATATTTAGGACACGATCGAGACGTTCGTTATGCAGCTTACGGTTAGGCGCGCTTATTAAAATGTCATCTAAAAACACTACAACGCCGTCTAAGCCTGCCAACAATGAATCCATAATCCGCTGAAAAATCGCGGGCGCTGAAGCTAAACCATATATAAGCCTGGTATACTGGAACAGGCCTTTGGATGTAGAGATAGTTGTATACTTGCGGGATTCCTCATCTAATTCTATTTGCTGGTACGCCATACTTAAATCAAGTTTTGTAAATTCCTCTCCCCCATGCAATTTCGCAAAAATTTCTTCAATTCGAGGCAAAGGATACTTTTCTATCATTAAATATGGGTTCAGTGTTACCTTAAAATCTCCGCAAATCCTTACACTACCGTTTTTCTTTAATATTGGGACTATTGGTGTTCCCCATTCACTGTATTTGACCGGTTTTAAAATTTTCATTTTTACTAATTCATCTAGTCCTGATTCTACTTTTTCCTTGATTGCTAAAGGTAAAGGTCTAGGTCTGAAAAATTTTGGAACGGCATCTTCTTTCACCTTCAACACGGCCTTACTCATTTTGAAAAGACCCAACCCACCATCAAACAATTTTTTAAACTTTTTAATAATTGGATTGCTTTTTACAGCTGGCATTTCGGATGAATAATTTATGTTGCAAATCTCTATTCCAAACTCTTTTATAAAGTTTCTACCTAAAAGTGGTGGACCGCCATGTTTAATCACAACAATTGGAATGAGTTTCCTTTCATTACCGTATTCTACTAACACATCACAAGCTCCTATAGGAATTATATTTGTACCGTTATAAGCCTTCAACACCATTTCTACTTTACGAAGACGATAATTACTAAAAATAGCTTTGTATGTTTTTTCCGAAATTACATTATTTTCTGAACCCGTGTCCAACTCCATATCAAAAGGATTGTTATTAATAATTACTTTAATTTTTATAGGTCCATCTTCTGAACTTGTTAAAGAAAATAAACTTAAATCTCTATCAACATTTTGTAAAAAATTAATTTTTTTTGTTTTACACATTTTTTTTAAATGTCCCTTTTGATGACAGTTGTTGCACTTATAATTTCTAAACTTACATTGTTCGCTTTTATGATTTTTATGCCCGCAAACTTCACAATGTTGGTCATCTTTCTTGTAACGCTGTTGGTGTACCTTATTTTGAGAATCCCTTTTATCTCTGCCGCCATTTGCTTTCCTGATGAAATTTACCTGCTCTTCCTTTACCGTGACTGTGTCATATTGGTGTTTCGCATATTCGGTATTGTTTGCTATTTCAACTGCTTTCTCGAACGAACACTCCACCGACTCCAAAAAGATTTTGTCTCGGGCTGGACCTTTCTCCAAACCCATTACAAATTTATCCCGAATTGCTGTTGATAAATTTGCACCAAATTCACAATTAACTGCCAATGATCGAACACGTACGGCCCATTCGTTTATTGTCTCCGTAGCTAATTTCGAAGCATTGTAAAATTTGTACCTTTCGGCAAAACCTGATGTTGGTGCCTTGAAATGTTGTTTCATTACCTGCACACACTTATCATAAGTCGTTGCAGCATCTTCTATTTTTTCCGGACTCACTAAATTTCGTAATAACATATACGACCCGTCGCTTAAGGACGTCAGCAAAATCGCCTTCTTTTTCACCACATTCGTTATATCATTTGCCACTAGAAATTGTTCCATCTGGTTCTCAAATATTGACCAATTGTTCTGAGTATGGTCAAAGTTCGGTACTTTACCAATTATTTGTGCTATTTGTGTAGTCGCCATAATTCTCGATATCACGGTTTTTTAAATTAATTATTCTTCGACTTTATACGTACTTTATACGTATGTATGTACTTTGCAATTTATTAAAAAAACTATTGAATTTCGTTTTAAAATTGTTTTATCCTCGTCGCCACTGTAATAAACTCAGCTTTTAAAAGTAAGACACAGAGTTTATTATTTTAAAAATATGTAAGTCTTTTATTTCAATTTCTTAAGTATAAAATTAATCTTGCTGCTTTGCTGAATATTTAGTGAGTGACTTAACTATAAATTGTACAAATTAAGTAGACAGTAAAATATTGGTTACAGTTATCCCTTTGTTTCCAAAAATGCATACACTTAATATAATATGTACTGAGTAATAATAATAATAGAGAGTAATGATCATAATGATATTGATAATGATCTTTAATAAGAGTATTGATAATAACAGTATTGATACGGATCTTTACTAAGTCGATACCCTACAACAGTTTTAAGTTTTTTTTTTATATAAGAGCCTCTCCTTTTCAATCCCTTTTTGGAGAAATTTCATGAATATATGTTTTAATAATAATTTAGTTTAAGGAATGCACGTAGGATGCAAATATTTATATAAAAAAAAACTGGAAGTCTTTAAACATACAATAGTATAATAAGAATAGTATATAAGTTTATTAGTTTTAATTTAAAGCTTTTGATATGTAATAAATTTTTTGGGATTAATAAACATGAAATGAAATGAAGGAAATGAAATGAACGCAAAATTTAAAAATTTGTGAACAGTGTTAAAAAAGTGTTTGTGAAGTTGTGAAGAAAAGTGAATAATGCCTCCTAAAACTAGCGGTAAAGCGGCAAAGAAGGCTGGTAAAGCGCAAAAGAATATTACAAAGAGCGATAAAGGCAAGAAGCGTAAGCGCAAGGAAAGTTGTGCCATCTACATTTACAAAGTGTTGAAGCAAGTACATCCCGATACTGGTATCTCATCGAAGGCCATGAGTATCATGAACAGTTTTGTTAATGATATTTTTGAGCGTATTGCTGCTGAAGCTTCCCGTTTGGCTCACTACAACAAGCGTTCAACAATCACCAGTCGGGAAATTCAAACTGCTGTCCGTCTATTGTTGCCCGGTGAATTGGCTAAGCATGCTGTCAGTGAAGGTACTAAAGCCGTAACAAAATACACTAGCTCCAAATAAATTGTCATCCAATCATCAATGGTTATCATATATATATATATATATATATTTTTATTCAACAATACACAGAAAAAGGCCCTTTTCAGGGCCACAAAACGAATTTTAAAAGGAGATAGTGCATTTTGTGTCCAAAAAATTAGTTGAGAGGGGAAAGTGTGTGAAAATTGATTGTTAATTGTAATAAACTCAGCTTTTAAAAGTAAGACACAGAGTTTATTATTTTAAAAATATGTAAGTCTTTTATTTCAATTTCTTAAGTATAAAATTAATCTTGCTGCTTTGCTGAATATTTAGTGAGTGACTTAACTATAAATTGTACAAATTAAGTAGACAGTAAAATATTGGTTACAGTTATCCCTTTGTTTCCAAAAATGCATACACTTAATATAATATGTACTGAGTAATAATAATAATAGAGAGTAATGATCATAATGATATTGATAATGATCTTTAATAAGAGTATTGATAATAACAGTATTGATACGGATCTTTACTAAGTCGATACCCTACAACTACCCCCATCACAATTTTGTTTCTCAGCAAATAAGATACATATTTTAAAACATGATTCATTATATCATTTAAACATAGTATACATCGTTAGAAAACAAAATTATATATTTTACTATCTAATTATTTATTTGCAACTTTTAGTTATTATTTCTTATTTTTTAGCTTTTCTTTCTCTTAAATTATATTTAACCATTTCATTTTCTTTTTGTGTTGCGTCCATAGAGACAATATTATCGTTTTGCATTCCTTCAATAGTTACAATATTTTCTTGTTCTGTATCTTCTATATGATTTGACAACAACCTATCTCCAATACTTTGTTGGACACTGGGAAGCATTTTTTGCAATGGGTCTGCCACGGTTGTTGGAATTGCAATATTTTCATTAAGAGGTTCAGCACATAAGACAATTTGGTTCGCATGCCTTTTCCAAGTCTTATTATTTTCAGTCTTTATTAAATATGTTTGCTTACCAAGCTTCTTAAACACTGTGCCTCTTATCCAAGAAACCTTACCCGGAATCGAATAATCTTTGCATATTACATTATCATCTTCATTAAAAACGTTATTTTTATGGCCTTTATGACATTTAATCTGATTTTTTTGTTTGTTTTTTGCATAAACATTTACTTGGTCTTTATTCATTTTTACAACTTTTCGATTGGGATTAATTAAATCAAGTCTTGTTCTTAGTTTGCGTTTATTAAACATTAATTGAACAGGTGAAACACCAGTACTAGAATGTACTGTGTTCCTGTAGTCAAATAAAAATCTGCAAAGCGCACTGTTAAATTCAGCTCTTGATACATTACTTAAACTTCGCTTCAGTGCGTTTTTAATGGTTTTTACTGAGTTTTCAGCCTGACCATTAGTAGCAGGGTGTCCTACAGGAGTTGTAATGTGTTCAATGCCATTAAAATGCAAAAAACTTTTAAATTCTTTGGACACAAATGATGTCCCATTATCCGACACAATACATTTTGGTAAACCAAAACGAGCAAACAAATCTCTTAAAGCTGAGATTGTTGCCAGGCTAGTTGTATTAGTACCCATATCCACACACTCAATCCATTTACTACTACTGTCAACCACCACTAAACACCAACGCTTTAAAAATGGACCAAAAAAGTCTATATGTAGCCTTGTCCAAACTTCCTCTGGTCTAGACCAAGGAATTAGCTCTTGCTGAGGTGGGTTGGGTCGTGTCTTTAAGCATGGTTCACACCCCTTAACAATCTCCTCTAAATCTTTGCCCTGATTTGGCCACCAACAACATTCACGAGCCATAGATTTCATTTTTACTATGCCCATATGTGATGCATGCAAAAAACTAACAATATCACTTCTTAGCTTGGAAGGTATAATCACCCTATATCCCCAAAACAGACTGTTAGATTCAATAGACATTTCGTTTCTTTTTAAGAAATATGGCAATAATTCGGATGCAGTACACTTAGCAGGCCAGCCTGATTCAATGTATTTGCGCACTTTTTGCAAAACCTCATCTTTTTCAGTTTCTAAACTAATAGTTGCAAAATTTAATATCTTTCTGTCAGTAAGCACTTCGTTCACGTAATTTACATATATATCTCTTGGAACGTCGTTCTGGTTCACATCTGATCCCTCAGGATATCTTGAAAAGTAGTCAGCTATATTACCTTTTGATTTAATATGAGAAATATTAAATTGATAACCTGACAAAGTTAATGCTATCCGTTGTAATCTATTTGATGCCATTACTGGGATTCCCTTTTTAGGGTTAAAAATATGCTGCAAAGGTTTGTTATCAGTAACTAACGTGAACTGGCGCCCATACAAATACTGGTGAAACTTTTTTACGCCATACAAAATCGACACGGCTTCACGATCTAATTGTGAATATCTCTTTTCTGTATCTGTTAACGCCCTGGAAGCGAATTCGATGGGCCTTTCTTCGTTATTCGCGTCCACCTGTGACAACACAGCCCCTACACCTACAGGACTGGCATCCACAGTTAATTTTGTTGTAAAATTAGAATTAAAATGTGCTAAGCAGTTTTTTTCTACTAGACTACTTTTTAACTTTTCCACAGCCACCGAGCATTCTCGAGTCCATTTGAATTCGGTACTGACCCTGAGTAATTGATGTAAAGGGTGCAGCAAGGTGGATACATCCGGCAAAAATCTTCTGTAAAAATTCACAACGCCTAAAAATGCTTGTAGCTCTTTTACATTGTTCGGATTTGAAATTTTAGAAATCGCACTAATTTTTTCAGGATTCATATGCAAGCCCCTTTTGTTAATAACATGACCCAAATATTTAATTTCCTTACAGAAAAATTCACATTTTTCTAGTGACAACTTAAAACCGACATTGCTTAAAATATTTAGGACACGATCGAGACGTTCGTTATGCAGCTTACGGTTAGGCGCGCTTATTAAAATGTCATCTAAAAACACTACAACGCCGTCTAAGCCTGCCAACAATGAATCCATAATCCGCTGAAAAATCGCGGGCGCTGAAGCTAAACCATATATAAGCCTGGTATACTGGAACAGGCCTTTGGATGTAGAGATAGTTGTATACTTGCGGGATTCCTCATCTAATTCTATTTGCTGGTACGCCATACTTAAATCAAGTTTTGTAAATTCCTCTCCCCCATGCAATTTCGCAAAAATTTCTTCAATTCGAGGCAAAGGATACTTTTCTATCATTAAATATGGGTTCAGTGTTACCTTAAAATCTCCGCAAATCCTTACACTACCGTTTTTCTTTAATATTGGGACTATTGGTGTTCCCCATTCACTGTATTTGACCGGTTTTAAAATTTTCATTTTTACTAATTCATCTAGTCCTGATTCTACTTTTTCCTTGATTGCTAAAGGTAAAGGTCTAGGTCTGAAAAATTTTGGAACGGCATCTTCTTTCACCTTCAACACGGCCTTACTCATTTTGAAAAGACCCAACCCACCATCAAACAATTTTTTAAACTTTTTAATAATTGGATTGCTTTTTACAGCTGGCATTTCGGATGAATAATTTATGTTGCAAATCTCTATTCCAAACTCTTTTATAAAGTTTCTACCTAAAAGTGGTGGACCGCCATGTTTAATCACAACAATTGGAATGAGTTTCCTTTCATTACCGTATTCTACTAACACATCACAAGCTCCTATAGGAATTATATTTGTACCGTTATAAGCCTTCAACACCATTTCTACTTTACGAAGACGATAATTACTAAAAATAGCTTTGTATGTTTTTTCCGAAATTACATTATTTTCTGAACCCGTGTCCAACTCCATATCAAAAGGATTGTTATTAATAATTACTTTAATTTTTATAGGTCCATCTTCTGAACTGGTTAAAGAAAATAAACTTAAATCTCTATCAACATTTTGTAAAAAATTAATTTTTTTTGTTTTACACATTTTTTTTAAATGTCCCTTTTGATGACAGTTGTTGCACTTATAATTTCTAAACTTACATTGTTCGCTTTTATGATTTTTATGCCCGCAAACTTCACAATGTTGGTCATCTTTCTTGTAACGCTGTTGGTGTACCTTATTTTGAGAATCCCTTTTATCTCTGCCGCCATTTGCTTTCCTGATGAAATTTACCTGCTCTTCCTTTACCGTGACTGTGTCATATTGGTGTTTCGCATATTCGGTATTGTTTGCTATTTCAACTGCTTTCTCGAACGAACACTCCACCGACTCCAAAAAGATTTTGTCTCGGGCTGGACCTTTCTCCAAACCCATTACAAATTTATCCCGAATTGCTGTTGATAAATTTGCACCAAATTCACAATTAACTGCCAATGATCGAACACGTACGGCCCATTCGTTTATTGTCTCCGTAGCTAATTTCGAAGCATTGTAAAATTTGTACCTTTCGGCAAAACCTGATGTTGGTGCCTTGAAATGTTGTTTCATTACCTGCACACACTTATCATAAGTCGTTGCAGCATCTTCTATTTTTTCCGGACTCACTAAATTTCGTAATAACATATACGACCCGTCGCTTAAGGACGTCAGCAAAATCGCCTTCTTTTTCACCACATTCGTTATATCATTTGCCACTAGAAATTGTTCCATCTGGTTCTCAAATATTGACCAATTGTTCTGAGTATGGTCAAAGTTCGGTACTTTACCAATTATTTGTGCTATTTGTGTAGTCGCCATAATTCTCGATATCACGGTTTTTTAAATTAATTATTCTTCGACTTTATACGTACTTTATACGTATGTATGTACTTTGCAATTTATTAAAAAAACTATTGAATTTCGTTTTAAAATTGTTTTATCCTCGTCGCCACTGTAATAAACTCAGCTTTTAAAAGTAAGACACAGAGTTTATTATTTTAAAAATATGTAAGTCTTTTATTTCAATTTCTTAAGTATAAAATTAATCTTGCTGCTTTGCTGAATATTTAGTGAGTGACTTAACTATAAATTGTACAAATTAAGTAGACAGTAAAATATTGGTTACAGTTATCCCTTTGTTTCCAAAAATGCATACACTTAATATAATATGTACTGAGTAATAATAATAATAGAGAGTAATGATCATAATGATATTGATAATGATCTTTAATAAGAGTATTGATAATAACAGTATTGATACGGATCTTTACTAAGTCGATACCCTACAACAGTTTTAAGTTTTTTTTTTATATAAGAGCCTCTCCTTTTCAATCCCTTTTTGGAGAAATTTCATGAATATATGTTTTAATAATAATTTAGTTTAAGGAATGCACGTAGGATGCAAATATTTATATAAAAAAAAACTGGAAGTCTTTAAACATACAATAGTATAATAAGAATAGTATATAAGTTTATTAGTTTTAATTTAAAGCTTTTGATATGTAATAAATTTTTTGGGATTAATAAACATGAAATGAAATGAAGGAAATGAAATGAACGCAAAATTTAAAAATTTGTGAACAGTGTTAAAAAAGTGTTTGTGAAGTTGTGAAGAAAAGTGAATAATGCCTCCTAAAACTAGCGGTAAAGCGGCAAAGAAGGCTGGTAAAGCGCAAAAGAATATTACAAAGAGAGATAAAGGCAAGAAGCGTAAGCGCAAGGAAAGTTGTGCCATCTACATTTACAAAGTGTTGAAGCAAGTACATCCCGATACTGGTATCTCATCGAAGGCCATGAGTATCATGAACAGTTTTGTTAATGATATTTTTGAGCGTATTGCTGCTGAAGCTTCCCGTTTGGCTCACTACAACAAGCGTTCAACAATCACCAGTCGGGAAATTCAAACTGCTGTCCGTCTATTGTTGCCCGGTGAATTGGCTAAGCATGCTGTCAGTGAAGGTACTAAAGCCGTAACAAAATACACTAGCTCCAAATAAATTGTCATCCAATCATCAATGGTTATCATATATATATATATATATATATATTTTTATTCAACAATACACAGAAAAAGGCCCTTTTCAGGGCCACAAAACGAATTTTAAAAGGAGATAGTGCATTTTGTGTCCAAAAAATTAGTTGAGAGGGGAAAGTGTGTGAAAATTGATTGTTAATGAAATAAAAAGTGAGTGAAAATTTATTCTTAATTAAATAAATTGAAAAGAAAAATATGTTCATTTTATATACAAAAATAATAAGACGAGAATATATAATCGTTGTTAAGCAAGCAAACAAACTGACTCTTCTTAGTGCCACAAACCAAATTGTAAAAACAGATAGATAGCCGATTTTTTATACAAAAATAATTGCAACGAGAAATATAAAAAAATAGCGTGTGAAAATTTATTTATTTATTCGTACATAAACCAAAGGCCCTTCTCGGGGCCACTAAAAATATATAAAATGAGATTGAATATTTTTGGTTTTTAAACATTTATTGACAATGTTCAAAAATCATACTTTTTTGAGTTATGTCGCTATTGTAGCAAAGGCTCGATAAAGTGGACAATTTATTTATTTGCAGTACATTTTTTTATTTACTTTGGAATACTTCGGAAAACCGCTTTTAGTTCTTATTTATTTACATTTTGCTGTTTTATAAAATTTTTCTTATTTTGTGGAAATTAAATTTTCTTTAGCACTTAATCTAAAAATATTTTCGATCTCTGATAATATTTTGTAGACCTGAAATAAATATGGCTTATTTATTTTTATTTAGAAATTGAATTTCTTTACAATTAATTATCTACAAATAAAAAAGGAGTCTAGGTATTATTTTTGCAAATAAAGTTACCCAATGCACTAAGTATTATACTTATCTATTTAAGTATTTTTGTTTGTTTTTAATTTGCAGATGTTTTCAATTTAATCTCTTTATAAAACTATTTTGTAGCCCTGAAAAGGGCTTTTTATTTTTGGAAATAAATCTTTTTTCGAATATCGAAAAATTGTTTACATTGAAGAAGAAAAAGCAATTTACTTTTTGGAGGCGGCCTTTTTGGCTGCTGGCTTTTTTGCTGGGGCTTTCACGAACCAACCGTTGGAAGGGCAATTTGCGAATCAATAATTCAGTACTCTTCTGATAGCGACGAATTTCACGCAAAGCTACTGTACCGGGGCGAAAACGATGTGGCTTCTTAACACCACCTGTAGCTGGTGCACTTTTACGAGCTGCCTTGGTAGCCAATTGTTTACGTGGTGCTTTTCCACCAGTCGATTTACGAGCAGTTTGCTTAGTACGAGCCATTTTTCACTTCACTTTTTTTTCTATTTTTTATTAAACACTGGATAATAACACTGAAACACTGTTAATACACGAATAGTTGTGTTGCAAGCAGTGTACTCGGCTTATATAGAAAATGCCGGCATATCTTATTGTAGTGTGCGTATATTTAATCGTAAAATGGTGGATGATTTTTTCTTATTTTTTAGCTAACGAGACGTGCAGTATTATACAACTTTCTCATTCTAGCTTTATCTGAATTTGGTATAAATACAAGTTGGTCTGCAATGGAAGCTAACAGTTCTTGTGTATCTCTTGTGAAGTGCGTTTAAAGTGAAAATAATAAAAAGTGACTAAAAATGACTGGCCGTGGTAAAGGTGGTAAAGGCTTGGGAAAAGGTGGTGCTAAACGTCATCGTAAAGTGTTGCGTGATAACATCCAAGGTATTACCAAGCCTGCTATTAGACGTTTGGCTCGTCGTGGTGGTGTAAAACGTATTTCTGGTTTGATCTACGAAGAAACCCGTGGTGTTTTAAAGGTATTTTTGGAAAATGTCATCCGTGATGCCGTCACCTACACTGAACATGCCAAAAGAAAAACTGTCACCGCTATGGATGTTGTTTATGCTTTGAAAAGACAAGGTCGTACTTTGTACGGTTTCGGTGGTTAAATACTACATGAAGTAAATGGAATAATAACAGCGGCAAAATTTAAAAACAATCGGTCCTTTTCAGGACCACAAATATTTTAAAAAAAGAGATTTTTATTTGTTGTGTTCAATTTATTATTTTTCAAAACGTTACAAAAGAGATACTTAATTCTATAAATAAAATTATAAACGAAAAATTCGTTAGATGCTAATAAAGCATTTCTCAAAGACTATCATTAATTTTTTTTCTAGGCGGATGAAAATATTAATTTATGTATGTTGAAAAAGTCAATTCATTACAAAAGGTAATTAATTGAAAACTGTATGTACGTTAAATATGTACTTTGACAAATAATAGGTATACAGGAAATTCTTCGTGCAGACACGACTTCGGCAAAATAAAACCGACACGATTCTATTGTGTATACACAAATTGTACTGTTAGACAAGGCGAGTCTCATGAATGTATGCATGTGCCAAAGCAAACGAGTTTTGTTGTAAGTTGAAAAAAATGTGTACATACACTCTGTACACACAAATTTGAGCAATGTTTTTTAATCATGAAAGAAGAAACAAGGAAATATTTAGTAATGTTTTTAGGTAAAAATTCATTCTAATAAAATGTATTTTGTAATTCTTCTTCTTCATCCTCTCGTTAAAATAAAATTGTTTTAAACAAAACTTCTCTTTTTGGAAATAAATTTGTCGTCCTGAAAAGGACGGTTGGTTCATATATGTATGTATGTGTATGTTGGTTGGCATGAAATAATTCTCACATTGTATTATTTTAGCAATAAATTGAAATAATTTAAGCCTTCTTTTCAGTTTTCTTGGGCAATAAAACGGCCTGGATGTTGGGTAAGACACCACCTTGAGCAATTGTTACGCCGGACAACAACTTGTTCAATTCTTCGTCGTTGCGGATGGCCAATTGTAAATGACGTGGAATAATTCTCGTCTTTTTGTTGTCACGAGCAGCATTGCCAGCCAACTCAAGAACTTCAGCTGCCAAATATTCCATAACAGCAGCTAAATATACTGGAGCTCCGGCACCAACACGTTCAGCATAATTGCCTTTGCGCAACAAACGATGAATACGACCGACGGGAAATTGTAAACCAGCACGGTTTGAACGGGACTTTGCCTTTCCCTTAACTTTGCCACCTTTACCACGACCAGACATTTTTCACTTTTAGTTTTATTATTATTTTTATTTAAACACTTCACAAATAGCACTGTTAGCACAAACTGTTGAAGTTGCATACGATATCGTGGGTATTTATAGTTTCTTTGCGCTCTTGCTTATACACATAAGGGTGAGCTGTGTATGTAGAGCCGAAGCAGAAACGATGTGTCTTTTACTCTTTCAAAAAATGTATATAAAGCGTGACTTTCCCGCAAAATTTAAAGAAAAATCGAACAACGAACGGAAGGAAGTGAAGTGAAGTGAAGTGGAATAATTTTAAATAATAATTAAAAACAATTGTTAAACAACAGATACAATAAATTTCAATTTGAAATAATCTCATAAATATTGCTTATGAGCAATTCTGAGAAGCCCATAGGAGGCAATTTAATTAAATTTTTCTTGGATTGTGCTGCTACTGATTAGTTTAATCAGTATAAAGACAATTAGGCCGTAAGGGCAGAAATATAGACTTAATAATAAATTCTGTTGTTTCTTGAGCGGAAAAATAACAACACTAACAAAAAGCGTTAAATTTTAAACAACATGAGTGACGACGAAAGTCGAAGCTCACTAAAAAGGCCGCGGGTTGGAGCATCCAGTGAGGACCTCCGCCGCATAATAAATGAGAAGGATGCTAAAATTGAGTTCCTGATTAAGAAATTCAATTATATCGAAGAGGAAAACAAGAAGCTTAGAAAAGATGTTCAGGATTTAATCCATAAAAGCAAAAATGCCGAGTCAGACGAAGACAACGACAGTACTGATGACGATGAAAGTGACAATATGAGTATTGGTGACGAAAAAATACCAGAAGGTGCTGCGTATCTAGCACCAAAAAAGAATGCAGAGAATATCCAGGCTAATGCCGTAGCTGGATCAACATTAAATGATGGAAAAACGAAGAAGACTGCACCAGAAACTACAAGATCTGCTAAGGCTTCAACTACAAAAACATCTGTGGAAAAGATGAAGAGTAAGAAGATTCCGGTAATTACAACATATAATATTGATGTAAAAAGAATTATTGATTTTATTGACAAATTGCTATGCCATAAGAACTATAGCATTAAGACATTGGGGAAACATGTAGTAAATATATGGACATGTACTGTAGAGGATCATGATAAGGTTAGGGAATTGCTTGAGGGTCAAAAGGTAGACTTCTATACATATACCCCTAAGCATATGCGGCCATATACGGCCGTTATTGAGGGTCTTCCGCATTCCTTTGAATCCGGAGAAATTTTGGAATATTTTAACGGTCTCCAGATCAACATCAATGTATCTAGTATGGTAAAATTGGGTGATGATAAATGGATCATCAGGTTGTCCAGGGAGTCGGATATGAGGAAATTTTATGGTATAAGGTATATCTTGCGCTGTAAGGTACACATTAGGAAGTTTATTCGAAAGGGTGTCACTCAGTGCTTCAATTGCCAGCGCTTTGGACATGTATCGTCGAATTGTAACATGCCTTTTAGGTGCGTCAAATGTGGTGGACCTCATGGCCCTGGTAAATGCACCGTGCCTCCAAAGGAGATGAACACGGCTGAAGTATTTTTGACTGATCCTGCAACGGGTCAGGTATCTAGGCAGATGGGTGTTGCGGTTAGATGTGTGAATTGCAACAGTGAGGGACATGTGGCTAGTTCAAAGGACTGCCCACGTCGTATTGGTCTTATGCGCAGGCTACAACAGAAAAGGGAGACTGGTGGCGGCAATCAACCACAGGTTTTGTCCGCTCCCAGTAATGTGATTAGGCCAGGGGTTTCCTATGCAGCGGCGGCTGCTTCTTTTGGCAATCGGTCGATTCCTAAAGGGAGTTCGAAAAAATCGGCTGGTACTCACGGAGCTGAGGTAACATTGGGTATTGCCATGGGTCAATATGACTTTGTTGATCGGGACTGTAGACGTTTCTTTGGAAGCGGTCTACTACAGTGTCTTAACAAGATTGGAAGCTTTGCCAGGGATTATCGTGAACTTGGTACAGATGAGGATAGATCGCGTGCCCTCTTTGGTATGCTAATGACGCTTGGACACCATGGCTAATTCCATTAAATCCATTTTTATAAACGTCAACTCAATCGTTTCTAGGCATAAGAGACATATGTTGGGTTTATTTTTGGCGGAACACAGACCGGAGATAGCATTGTTGGCTGAGCATCATCTTAATTCTCGCCACAGATTTGATGTTAAGGGGTATACGACATATAGGCAGGACCGACAGGACAGACGTGGTGGGGGAACAGCTGTTCTTGTGAGGGAATCATATCATAGTGAGGAGATCGTTCTCGATACTGGTGCTATTGAGAGTACTGCTGTGCGCATCCGTAGGGTAGGCGGCAGGGATTTGTTGTGATAGCCATGTATCTTAGACCTGGCTGTGTATTTGAGGCAGGATATTTTGGGTCCATCCAGAGACTATCTGAGGATTTCAGTGTGGTAATTGGCGCTGACCTTAATGCGAGGCATCCGTATTGGGGCGATCCCCACACTAATGTGAGTGGGCGTGGTCTACGGGAGTTTTTACTGACGAGTCCCGATCTAGACATACTGCAGACTGACGGACCGAGCAGGATAAATCCGGTTTTATCGTCCTACATTGATTTTTTCCTGGCGACAGTAGACATGATTCCGATTGATTCCAACGGACTGCGGACTTTAGACTACGGATCTGACCACAAGGCGGTGGAGTTCATATTCCTTACAGACGAATGTGTCGTACGAGAACCTTCATCGAGGTACGATTTTGACAGAATGGACTGCCGGAGATTTAGGGGCAGATTGACTGAGAATTTGGCGGATCTTGCTATGCCTATTGATACGAATGTTGGGGAAAATGAGATTGACCAATGCATTGGAATGATGGACAGGGCGTTTCTCGATGCCATGGACCAATCGATCCCGAAGGTGACTGTAAGGCGAAGAGGTCTAATGAAGCTTCCACCGAATATTCTTGGCTTCATAGAGCAGAGGAAAAGACTGCGGCGAACACTGCACAGATGTGACCCTAGCAGGCATAGTGTACTGAGGGCCGATATTAACAATATGGGTAGGATCATTCTGGGGGCCATTGCCGTTTTTGAAAAGGAGTATTGGACTGAGTACCTTAGTCGGATTCGGGTCAATAATAGAACATTTAGAAAGGTCAAGTCGGCGGCTGGATTCGACGTTCGCCCTTCGGTTCGTAGTTTATCGGGTCCAGATGGCATGCTTATTTCTGATGACATTGGGAAGGCTAATCTGCTGGCGAGTTCATTCTTTGGAATGCCGCGACCGGTGGCAAATGGGGGATCAGACCCAACTAGTACAGCGATAATGGAGCTCATTTCTACATTGGACAGAACATCACCTATTGTGTTTTTTGGTGGGTCGACAATGGCGGATGGGGAATCTCATCATACCGACGGAAACGATTTGGGAATAAGTTTTGTTAACGCTGAGTCTATTGGTAACGCCCTCAGGAGAAGGGCAAGCAAGAGATCTAGCGGTGTCGATGGCATACCGGACTTTGTGCTGAAAAAAACCAATGTCGTTGCATGGAGATTTTTGGCGATACTTTTTAACCATTGCTTAAACATTGGTTATTTTCCGAGAGCATGGAGAGCGGCTCTGGTTGTGCCCATACCGAAAAGGGGTTGTGATCTCTCGATTAGTGGTAACTATAGACCGATATCGCTTCTTTCGGCCTTCGGTAAGCTTTTTGAATATTTTATTCTTGCCAGGATTAGTAATGTAATTGAGGAAAAAGGCATTCTTAGGGATTTCCAATTTGGATTCCGATGTGGTCTTTCCACATCGCATGCCCTAATGGTGCTCTCGGACTTTGTATCTAGGGGTCTTAATAGGAGATGCGCAACTACTGCTGTGAGCCTTGACTTTGCCAAGGCTTTTGATACTGTCTGGCAAGATGGAATAGTTTTTAAACTGCTTACTCTGGGGTTTGATAGAAGTGTTTGCCAGCTTGTGGCTAGTTTCCTAGAGAATCGTACATTTAAGGTGCGAGTTGGAAGTTCCTTGTCTGTTGAGGGCACGATTTCCGCTGGGGTGCCACAGGGCTCATTGCTGGGCCCTGTGTTGTACAATATATACGTGAGTGACATACCTCAACCACATGTGGATGATCTTTTGCTTATGTATGCCGATGATATATTCATAGCGGCTTCGGGCGCCAGGGCAAGGACTGTCAACAACCGTCTTAATTGTTATTTGGGTACGCTTAATGAATACTTTGTGAGGTGGAAATTGAATTTGAATATTAGTAAAACGGTTGCCATGGTATTTAAGGGTAAGCGTAAGAATATTTGGCCAAATTGGAGGCAATACTTACCGTGCTTGAGAATAGGTGATGATTTTATTAGTACCTCTGACAGGGTAAGATATCTTGGGGTGACCTTCCACGAGAAATTTGAATATTATCGCCACGTGGACGATATTCTGCAGAGAACGAAGGGCTCGTTCAATGCATATCAGCGTGTTTTGAGACGGAATGGGGGCCTGGATCAGAGGATACGTCTGCTACTGTACCGTCAGGTTATTCGACCTCTCATCTCCTATGCCTTTCCAGTTTGGTTTGGAATATCTTCCTCCCAAATGGAAAGACTTAGGAGATGGGAGAGATTGGTTTTAGTGGCTTGTCTTGGTATGAGACCACATCTTGGACCTGATGGTGTGATCCGCAGACCGTCGTGCAGATCCATATATGGTGCGGCTAATATAGGCAGAATTGACGTCTTTATGTCACAGAATGCCATTAAATTTCTTAATAGTGCACGTTCCCTGGACAATAGTTTTGTTAGGAATTGTTTTGATAGGATGGGTGGTTTGGACGCCGTTCGTCTTTCGAATTATTTATCGCCTGTCGACTTGTTGACCCTCAGGGAATCCGATCTTGTCTTTAACGGCTCTGATCTTTTATTCTATCATAGGAGAATCAATACTCTGAATATTAATGACACAGTATATAATACTGCTCAATAGTCTCTATCTCTCTCTCTCTTTTGTACATATCTTTATATTTCCTCCCTTTAGTTTAAGTCATTAATAGTTTAGTTATTTTGTTTTACTAGTTTTAAGTTTTTTTTTATATAAGAGCCTCTCCTTTTCAATCCCTTTTTGGAGAAATTTCATGAATATATGTTTTAATAATAATTTAGTTTAAGGAATGCACGTAGGATGCAAATATTTATATAAAAAAACAACTGGAAGTCTTTAAACATACAATAGTATAATAAGAATAGTATATAAGTTTATTAGTTTTAATTTAAAGCTTTTGATATGTAATAAATTTTTTGGGATTAATAAACATGAAATGAAATGAAATGAAAAATGAAATGACTTGCAACACGACTATTCGTGTATTAACAGTGTTTCAGTGTTATTATCCAGTGTTTAATAAAAAATAGAAAAAAAAGTGAAGTGAAAAATGGCTCGTACTAAGCAAACTGCTCGTAAATCGACTGGTGGAAAAGCACCACGTAAACAATTGGCTACCAAGGCAGCTCGTAAAAGTGCACCAGCTACAGGTGGTGTTAAGAAGCCACACCGTTTTCGCCCCGGTACAGTAGCTTTGCGTGAAATTCGTCGCTATCAGAAGAGTACTGAATTATTGATTCGCAAATTGCCCTTCCAACGGTTGGTTCGTGAAAGCCCCAGCAAAAAAGCCAGCAGCCAAAAAGGCCGCCTCCAAAAAGTAAATTGCTTTTTCTTCTTCAATGTAAACAATTTTTCGATACTCGAAAAAAGATTTATTTCCAAAAATAAAAAGCCCTTTTCAGGGCTACAAAATAATTTTATAAAGAGATTAAATTGAAAACATCTGCAAATTAAAAACAAACAAAAATACTTAAATAGATAAGTATAATACTTAGTGCATTGGGTAACTTTATTTGCAAAAATAATACCTAGACTCCTTTTTTATTTGTAGATAATTAATTGTAAAGAAATTCAATTTCTAAATAAAAATAAATAAGCCATATTTATTTCAGGTCTACAAAATATTATCAGAGATCGAAAATATTTTTAGATTAAGTGCTAAAGAAAATTTAATTTCCACAAAATAAGAAAAATTTTATAAAACAGCAAAATGTAAATAAATAAGAACTAAAAGCGGTTTTCCGAAGTATTCCAAAGTAAATAAAAAAATGTACTGCAAATTAATAAATTGTCCACTTTATCGAGCCTTTGCTACAATAGCGACATAACTCAAAAAAGTATGATTTTTGAACATTGTCAATAAATGTTTAAAAACCAAAAATATTCAATCTCATTTTATATATTTTTAGTGTCCCCGAGAAGGGCCTTTGGTTTATGTACGAATAAATAAAAAGACATTTTCACACGCTATTTTTTATATTTCTCGTTGCAATTATTTTTGTATAAAAAAATCGGCTATCTATCTGTTTTTACAATTTGGTTTGTGGCACTAAGAAGAGTCAGTTTGTTTGCTTGCTTAACAACGATTATATATTCTCGTCTTATTATTTTTGTATATAAAATGAACATATTTTTCTTTTCAATTTATTTAATTAAGAATAAATTTTCATTCACTTTTTATTTCATTAACAATCAATTTTCACACACTTTCCCCTCTCAACTAATTTTTTGGACACAAAATGCACTATCTCTTTTTAAAATTCGTTTTGTGGCCCTGAAAAGGGCCTTTTTCTGTGTATTGTTGAATAAAAAAATATATATATATATATATATATATATATGATAACCATTGATGATTGGATGACAATTTATTTGGAGCTAGTGTATTTTGTTACGGCTTTAGTACCTTCACTGACAGCATGCTTAGCCAATTCACCGGGCAACAATAGACGGACAGCAGTTTGAATTTCCCGACTGGTGATTGTTGAACGTTTGTTGTAGTGAGCCAAACGGGAAGCTTCAGCTGCAATACGCTCAAAAATATCATTAACAAAACTGTTCATGATACTCATGGCCTTCGATGAGATACCAGTATCGGGATGTACTTGCTTCAACACTTTGTAAATGTAGATGGCATAACTTTCCTTGCGCTTACGCTTCTTGCCTTTATCGCTCTTTGTAATATTCTTTTGCGCTTTACCAGCCTTCTTTGCCGCTTTACCACTAGTTTTAGGAGGCATTATTCACTTTTCTTCACAACTTCACAAACACTTTTTCAACACTGTTCACAAATTTTTAAATTTTGCGGGAAAGTCACGCTTTATATACATTTTTTGAAAGAGTAAAAGACACATCGTTTCTGCTTCGGCTCTACATACACAGCTCACCCTTATGTGTATAAGCAAGAGCGCAAAGAAACTATAAATACCCACGATATCGTATGCAACTTCAACAGTTTGTGCTAACAGTGCTATTTGTGAAGTGTTCAAATAAAAATAATAATAAAACTAAAAGTGAAAAATGTCTGGTCGTGGTAAAGGTGGCAAAGTTAAGGGAAAGGCAAAGTCCCGTTCAAACCGTGCTGGTTTACAATTTCCCGTCGGTCGTATTCATCGTTTGTTGCGCAAAGGCAATTATGCTGAACGTGTTGGTGCCGGAGCTCCAGTATATTTAGCTGCTGTTATGGAATATTTGGCAGCTGAAGTTCTTGAGTTGGCTGGCAATGCTGCTCGTGACAACAAAAAGACGAGAATTATTCCACGTCATTTACAATTGGCCATCCGCAACGACGAAGAATTGAACAAGTTGTTGTCCGGCGTAACAATTGCTCAAGGTGGTGTCTTACCCAACATCCAGGCCGTTTTATTGCCCAAGAAAACTGAAAAGAAGGCTTAAATTATTTCAATTTATTGCTAAAATAATACAATGTGAGAATTATTTCATGCCAACCAACATACACATACATACATATATGAACCAACCGTCCTTTTCAGGACGACAAATTTATTTCCAAAAAGAGAAGTTTTGTTTAAAACAATTTTATTTTAACGAGAGGATGAAGAAGAAGAATTACAAAATACATTTTATTAGAATGAATTTTTACCTAAAAACATTACTAAATATTTCCTTGTTTCTTCTTTCATGATTAAAAAACATTGCTCAAATTTGTGTGTACAGAGTGTATGTACACATTTTTTTCAACTTACAACAAAACTCGTTTGCTTTGGCACATGCATACATTCATGAGACTCGCCTTGTCTAACAGTACAATTTGTGTATACACAATAGAATCGTGTCGGTTTTATTTTGCCGAAGTCGTGTCTGCACGAAGAATTTCCTGTATACCTATTATTTGTCAAACTACATATTTAACGTACATACAGTTTTCAATTAATTACCTTTTGTAATGAATTTACTTTTTCAACATACATAAATTAATATTTTCATCCGCCTAGAAACAAATTAATGATGGTCTTTGAGAAATGCTTTATTAGCATCTAACGAATTTTTCGTTTATAATTTTATTTATCTTTTGTAACGTTTTGAAAAATAATAAATCGAACACAACAAATAAAAATCTCTTTTTTAAAAATATTTGTGGTCCTGAAAAGGACCGATTGTTTTTAAATTTTGCCGCTGTTATTATTCCATTTACTTCATGTAGTATTTAACCGCCGAAACCGTACAAAGTACGACCTTGTCTTTTCAAAGCATAAACAACATCCATAGCGGTGACAGTTTTTCTTTTGGCATGTTCAGTGTAGGTGACGGCATCACGGATGACATTTTCCAAAAATACCTTTAAAACACCACGGGTTTCTTCGTAGATCAAACCAGAAATACGTTTTACACCACCACGACGAGCCAAACGTCTAATAGCAGGCTTGGTAATACCTTGGATGTTATCACGCAACACTTTACGATGACGTTTAGCACCACCTTTTCCCAAGCCTTTACCACCTTTACCACGGCCAGTCATTTTTAGTCACTTTTTATTATTTTCACTTTAAACGCACTTCACAAGAGATACACAAGAACTGTTAGCTTCCAGTGCAGATCAACTTGTATTTATACCAAATTCAGATAAAGCTAGAATGAGTAAGTATTATAATTCTGCACGTCTCTTTAGCTAAAAAATAAGAAAAAATCATCCACCATTTTACGATTAAATATACGCACACTACAATAAGATATGCCGGCATTTTCTATATAAACCGAGTACACTGCTTGCAACACGACTTCTCATAGTATATTGCTTATGGACAATATTGAGAAGGCAATTTAATAAACTTTCAGGTTGTTAACATATAGTTCAACAACAAACAGTGAAGTGTTTGAAGAAAAAATATATATTGATAATTTTGAAGGGCTCATAAAGGGCAATTTAATAGACTTCATTATATAACGCATTCTTGTATCGTACCGTTTTTGGGAGCTAATGCTGATAATGCTTACCCGTAAATATGGCGGATGACAATAATATATTCCCGCAAAAAAGGCCGCGAGTCGCTTGCAATACAACTGACGTTGAATCGTGCCAGTTAGATATTGCAAATAAGAGAATTGAAGAGCTAAGTCAAAAGCTTGATGCTTCATTAAAGCAAATTGAGGAGCTTAAGCGGATTATTGAAAAATCTGCGAAGAAAAGTAAGCCGCGCAGAAGGGTTCGTGTAATCACTGAAGCCGAATTACAAAAAAATGATGATAGCCAAGCTAACGCCGAAGCTGGCATGGATCATAATATGAGCGATGATGCAGACAGTGTCAATGAAGAAACATTGCCCAGCAATGCCATCAATGAAGAAGCTGCTGTTAACATGGGAAAAGAAGCAGTAACTAAGAAGCCAGGGGAGAATCCTGTAACCACGGAAGAAAATAATAAGGTAAAAAGTAAGAAGGTTCCTATAATAACTACTTATAATATTAATGTTAAAGACATGTGTAACGTTATTGATAGGGCCTTAGGCCATCGTAACTATAACATCAAGATTATGGGTAGGGATGTTACAAACATAGGTGTTTGCACTCTCGAGGACTTTGAGAAGCTTAAGGTTTTGTTCAAGGACAAGGGGGTCAATTATTATACTTTTACACCGAGGGCCTTAAGGCCTTTTTCGGTCGTGATAGAGGGCTTGTCGGGTACGTATAGTACGGATGATATTAGGGGTTACCTGGGTGGACTACAAATTAGAATGAACATCATTGGTCTGACTGACCTCGGTAGGGATAGGTGGCTGCTGAGACTCTCGCGGGACTCGGACATATCCTCATTTTACGGGGTGAGATATATACTACGCTGCCGTGTCAGCATGAGGAAGTATAGAAGGCGGGACACGGTAACTCAGTGTTACAACTGTCAGCGCTTCGGTCATGTGTCTAGCAATTGCGAGATGCCTTACCGGTGCGTTAAGTGTGGTGCGGCCCACGGTCCGGGTAAATGCGACATTCCCTCCAAAGATGGGAATACAGTAGAACAGTTGGTTACTGACCCAATTAGTGGTCAGGCTATTAGGAAGATAGGGCTCCCGGTAAGGTGTGTCAATTGTGGCGTTGAGGGGCATGTGGCTAGCTCTAAGGAGTGTCCGCGTAGGATTGAAATGTTACGGAAAATGGAGGCAGGGCGGAAACCGGGGAGGGAACCTTTATTGCCTCGTCGACCTGCCAGTGGTGGCCTGGCGCCTGGTGTATCTTTTGCATCGGCGCTATCGTCTGGCCTACCTACGACGAATACTGCGGGGGGAGCGTCGCGATCTATCCCATTGAATGCTGGACCTTCCCTGCGGGGTGCTATGAGCGATTTTGACATGGTAGATCGGGACTGCAGACGCTTTTTCGGTGGGGGACTGTTGAGCTGTCTTGGCAAAATAGGGGGTTTCGCGCGGGAGTATCGTGCACTCAGGGATGATGAGGGGAAGTCTCGGGCATTGCTTGGGATGTTAATGATGCTACAGCACGATGGCTAGAACGATTAAAATCATTTTTATAAACGTGAATTCGGTTGTCTCAAGACATAGGAGACACTATTTGAGATTATTTTTGGACAGACATAGACCAGACGTACTACTTATGGCTGAACATGGGCTCAGCCCCCGCCATAGGTTTCATATTGACGGATACTTGACGTTTCGACAGAATCGACATAGCGGACGAGGGGGAGGGACGGCTATACTTGTTAAAGATAGCCTTTCTTGTGAAAGGGTTATTATTGATTCCGGATCTTTGGAGAGTACTGTAGTAAGGATACATAGGCTCGGTGGTAATGATTTGACAGTGGTCTCATTGTATCGTAGACCTGTGAGCCCGATGTCTCTTGCTGACCTTGCACCTGTGGCCGACCTTGCCCTTAGGGGCGGTGTAGTAATAGGGGCTGACCTGAATGCCAGAAACTCTTTTTGGGGAGATTCTATCACTGACACAGGTGGACGGGTACTTCGTGAGATGCTTCTTGCAAGACCGAATTTGGAGATTTACCCAACGGACGGACCGACAAGGGTCACGCCGACCTCAGCTTCCTTTATCGATGTAATGATGTCATCTGTGGACCTGGCGCCAATAATATCGGGCAGTGGGCTAAAAACCCACGACTTTGAGTCTGATCACAGGGCTGTTGAGATGGTAATTAGTATGGGGGATTGCTTGGGTCGGATACGCCCGACACGATATGACTACAGTAGAATGAACAGAAGACGCTTCGACGGGTATTTGACTAGAGGACTTGATGGGTGCACACTCCCTATTGATAGGAATGTTGATGAGCATGAGATTGACGTGTGCGTTGAGTCTATGACACAGTGTTTCCGCGACTCTATTGATTTGTCGGTTCC
This sequence comes from Panzeria rudis, assembly GCA_956483635.1. Classification (NCBI taxonomy): domain Eukaryota; kingdom Metazoa; phylum Arthropoda; class Insecta; order Diptera; family Tachinidae; genus Panzeria; species Panzeria rudis. Next base: position 49,412,960 of record OY101450.1, read on the forward strand.
GAAGGTTCCGATACGAGGGAGGGGACTTATGACTTTGCCGCAGAATATTTTGCGCTTTATAGCAGAGAAGAAAAGACTGCGCCGCCTGGTTCGTGTTTGTGGGGACCCGGGGCGATGTATTATTCTAAGGGCCGATATCCGAAACTTGGATAGGATAATTCAGGGTGCCATAGCGGCATGTGAGCGTGAGCAATGGAAAGTATTCCTGGGCAGCATTCGAATGAATGATAATACATACAGGGCCATTAAGACTGCGGCTGGTGTTAATAAGTTTAACACTGTGCATGACTTAGTTGATGCTGGAGGGGTTCTGGTGTCTGACGACGTCGGGAAGGCTCATCTTTTGGCAGATCACTTCGCTGCTATAAGTAGCGTTAGACAGGGGGTAACGGTTGACTCTTTTTCGGACACTGTACGGGACAGGATTCGTGGACTTTGTGACATGGGCCCCATCACGATTTTTGGGGATACTATCAGGGCTGACGGATGTGGAACGGACGGACTGGGATTCGTTGGACCAGGGATGATTGGGGACGCCATTAAGCGAAGGGCTAATAAGCGGTCGAATGGCGTTGACGGGATAGCGGATATAGTATTGAAAAGGACAAGCAGGGACGGCTGGCGATTTCTTTCAATACTTTTTAATCATTGCCTTAACATTGGCTACTTTCCGAGGGCGTGGAAGAAGGCGCTAGTCGTTCCGATACTTAAACCGAGGTCTGATCCGAAGCGGTGCGTTAGCTACAGGCCGATTTCTCTGCTGTCACCCTTTGGCAAATTATTGGAGTATTTTATTTTGTCGCGGGTAAATGAAAGGATCTCTGAGGGGGGCATACTTGCGGAATCACAGTTCGGATTCAGGGCGGGCCATTCGACCTCGCATGCTCTTATGGTGTTCTCGGACTACGTGGCTAGGGGACTGAACAGAAGACACCCAACGATCGCGGTTAGTTTTGACTTTACGAAGGCATTTGATACTGTTTGGCAGGACGGCATTATCTTTAAAATGATCAACATGGGGTTTGACCTGAATATCTGCAGGATCATTGCTAATTTTCTAGCGGAGCGCACATTCAGCGTAAGAATGGGCGATATAAGATCGGATGATAGGTGTGTGCTGGCGGGTGTCCCCCAGGGATCTCTTCTGGGGCCGGTATTGTACAACATCTTTGTGTCCGATATTCCTCCGCCGCCGGACGGTGGCCTTTTACTCTCTTACGCGGACGATATCCTGGTTGCGACTTCAGGGCCTCTGGCCAGGACTGTCAACTCACGGCTTAATGGCTATCTTTCCGTACTGGGAGAGTACTTTGGGAAGTGGCGACTTAGACTGAACATGGACAAGACGGACGCAGTCATGATTAAGGGTAGACGTAGGTATCTGTACCCTAACTGCAGGTCATATATTCCGAGCCTTATGATTGGGAATGAGCTGATACCGGTCTCTGATAGGATTAGGTATCTTGGCGTGATATTCCACGAAAATTTTGAGTTTTACCGCCACATCGATCACGTCCTGGATAGGACAAAACGCCTTTATGCCACGTATCGGGGGATACTTGGTCGTCGGGGCCTTAATAGGGATATTGCGCTTCTGCTCTATCGTCAAATTATTCGCCCTGTCATCTCCTATGCGTTTCCAACCTGGTTCAGAATATCTTCTGCCCAGATGGAGAGGCTTAGGGTATGGGAGAGGCGGGTATTGGTAGCGTGCCTGGGACTCGTGCGTAGACTTGGGCCTGATGGCAGTTGGCGTAGGCCGTCTTGTAGGTCAATCTATGCGGCCATTGACTTTAATAGGATTGATGCATACATGATGGCATCATGCATTGCATTCGTTGGAAAGGCTCGATCTCTGGAGAACGAGCTTGTCCAACGATGTTTTAGGAGACTCACTGATCTGGAGTCTATCTGTGCGTCTAGATATCTGTCGCCAATTGACCTCCCGGTTTTGAGCGAAGCTGGTCTTCTTTATGAGGGTGCAAACCTCCTATTTTATCATAGGAGATTAAATACTCTCGATTTGTACAATGTAGTTTATAACACTGCACAGTAATATCACCCTTTTGTATATATTTTTCCCTTTTTTTATTATTATTAGAATTTTTTTTTTGTTTTGTTATTTAGCTTTAAGGATTTCACAAGTGCCTCCCTTTTTTTCCTTTTTTAGGGAATATATTAATAATTAGACCTAAGTCATATATATAAATAAATGTAAATATTATATAGTTAAGCTATAAATATCCTCATGAAATAATTAGAATAGTCCTAAGAAAAATACTTAGTATGTAAGGAAATTTTGTTATTTTAAGATTTAGGTTAAGAAAAGCCATGTAAATAGTTTAAGATAATGGAAAGAAAATAAAATTGAATTGAATTGAATTGAAAATTGCAACACGACTATTCGTGTATTAACAGTGTTTCAGTGTTATTATCCAGTGTTTAATAAAAAATAGAAAAAAAAGTGAAGTGAAAAATGGCTCGTACTAAGCAAACTGCTCGTAAATCGACTGGTGGAAAAGCACCACGTAAACAATTGGCTACCAAGGCAGCTCGTAAAAGTGCACCAGCTACAGGTGGTGTTAAGAAGCCACATCGTTTTCGCCCCGGTACAGTAGCTTTGCGTGAAATTCGTCGCTGTCAGAAGAGTACTGAATTATTGATTCGCAAATTGCCCTTCCAACGGTTGGTTCGTGAAATTGCTCAAGATTTCAAGACTGATTTGCGTTTCCAGAGCTCTGCTGTGATGGCTCTTCAAGAAGCAAGTGAAGCGTATTTGGTTGGTCTCTTTGAAGATACCAACTTGTGTGCCATCCATGCTAAACGTGTCACTATTATGCCAAAAGATATTCAATTGGCCAGACGTATTCGTGGCGAACGTGCTTAAATTAAATGGCTGATGACAATAATTACTACTACTAAAACCGTACAAAATGTTTTAAAAATAATCGGTCCTTTTCAGGACCACAAAAACTTTATAATAAAGAGTAATATTTTTGTTTTACATATTTTAATAGGAGAAATATTTTATTTAAAAAAAACGTTAATTAGCATTTGCTTGCAAAAGTTTTCATCATTTTTGAAAACAATCTGTCCTTTTCAGGACCACAAAAACTTTTTATAAAGAGTATTATTTTCGTTCTACATATTTTAATAGGAGAAATATTAAAAAAAGAATAGTTAATTAGCAAGTATAGCATTTTGAAAGTATTTTTTATTTTTAGTTCCACTATAGTGATGCCGTGCAAAATAATTACTGCAGCTATGCACATATTAATAAAATGGAAAAGCCGTCGGCAAATTTATTTTGTAAATTTATGTTTTCTTTTTTTCAGATATGCATGAACATCTTTTTGTGTGATTTTTAAATAAATACTAGACTATTCCAGTTTACTGTCAAAATTTCCATTTCTTCCCTTGATTTTGCAATCAATCGGTCCTTTTCTCAGGACCACAAAAACTTTTTATAAAGAGTATTATTTTCGTTCTACATATTTTGATAGGAGAAATATAAAAAAAAATAGAATATTTAATTAGCAAGTATAGCATTTTGAAAGTATTTTTTATTTTTAGTTCCACTATAGTATGCCGTGCAAAATAAATATTACATATTAATAAAATGAAAAAGCCGTCGGCAATTTATTTTTGTAAATAAATATGCATACTTCGTTTTTACTTGATTTGACTGCGACTCTTTCTACCAAGTGATTTAAAAATGTTTATGCATCGTTATGGGATTTTCTTTTCCCGTATCAGCTTTTCTTTTTTCAGATATGCAAGAATATTTTATTGTTGTTGTGTGATTTTTAAATAATTACTAGATTATTCCAGTTTACTGTCAAAATTTCGATTTCTTCCCTTGATTTCGCCTTATTCAAAGATTTACTAATTTTAAGATGCACTATTATCTTTTCAAGTAATAGGCAGGAAATTTATTATTATTATCATATAAAACCGAATGAATCAACAAAATGTATTCTCGTTTTTAAAGACTTTTTTCTACAAGATTTTAGTTCAACTAATGCAATAATGTAATAAGTATGTACAAGAAAAAAAGCAATTTGTTCAAATAATAAAAAAGTAGGATTTGATCTTACTTTTAAATTATTATATTTATTTAATTTTAATTTTTAAATACCGTTTTTTAATTTTTAATATGTCAACAAATTAAAATTTTTCATTTAGATTTGTTCCTTTTGTTATGCCAATATTTTTCAAATGATGTGTGTATGTACATATGTATATCCTTCCATATACATATGTACATACATTATTAATGCTATAATTTACATAAAATACTTCGAAATCAAAAAGTATTTGACCGAAAATTTATATTTTTCTCAATATTTTGCTTTTACCGCTCCAATAGTATTGTACAAAGTAAAGTTAGTTTCACTATTCTGTTAAAAGATAACTTTTAAAATTGTCTATTTGTATAAAATGTAGAAGAGCAACAAAAATATTGTATATATTTTTAAGAAAATACGCAGAAACGTTTTATTAAACATCTCAGAAACGATCAGAAAAACTGCTGATTAACTATATACTACTAAGGCGGTTATTATGTTTATAAAGTTGATTTTGTGATATTGTAGTTGAATTGTTTATTTGAAATCAGATAAATATACATTTTTGGACTATTTTTATTAAACAATTTGATTAAAAATGTTTTAATTCTCATTAGTTTTCATTCTTGTCCATTTTTCATATAATAGGATAAAGAAAAATGTCAATGGAAACTTTGCAAATATGAGAAAATTTCTTTGTCATGGACTAAATTTTAAAATAATTTTTAAAAATCGAAAAACTAATAAAATTTTAAATTTCCTTTTACAACATAAAGAAAACATATAAAAGTTCCATATCAATAGATTTTATAAAATTTTTTTTCTTGAATTTGTTAAAAAATTTTAAAGTTTTATTAATAATTTGAAATATTTTTTTCATGTTCTTGCTAAGAAAATGCTCATAGAATTTTTCATAATACGGAAAAAAACTTTTTTTCCATTTACAACCATTTTGGGATATCTAAGCTAGCAATATGTAAAAAAGGAAATATTAATTTTGCTAAAGCCTTTAAGAAAAAAATGAAAATATATAAAAAGTTTTGCTAAAATTTTTTCACACTCGCACTAAAAGTTTTCCAATATGCACACGTTGACTACTATTAGCTTCTCATACCTGGGATGTAAGCAAATTTTATGCCAGCAAAATGTAAATCAGAATCGACATAACGGACGAGGGGGAGGGACGGCTATACTTGTTAAAGATAGCCTTTCTTGTGAAAGGGTTATTATTGATTCCGGATACATAGGCTCGGTGGTAATGATTTGACAGTGGTCTCATTGTATCGTAGACCTGTCAGCCCGATGTCTCTTGCTGACCTTGCACCTGTGGCCGACCTTGCCCTTAGGGGCGGTGTAGTAATAGGGGCTGACCTGAATGCCAGAAACTCTTTTTGGGGAGATTCTATCACTGACACAGGTGGACGGGTACTTCGTGAGATGCTTCTTGCAAGACCGAATTTGGAGATTTACCCAACGGACGGACCGACAAGGGTCACGCCGACCTCAGCTTCCTTTATCGATGTAATGATGTCATCTGTGGACCTGGCGCCAATAATATCGGGCAGTGGGCTAAAAACCCACGACTTTGAGTCTGATCACAGGGCTGTTGAGATGGTAATTAGTATGGGGGATTGCTTGGGTCGGATACGCCCGACACGATATGACTACAGTAGAATGAACAGAAGACGCTTCGACGGGTATTTGACTAGAGGACTGGATGGGTGCACACTCCCTATTGATAGGAATGTTGATGAGCATGAGATTGACGTGTGCGTTGAGTCTATGACACAGTGTTTCCGCGACTCTATTGATTTGTCGGTTCCGAAGGTTCCGATACGAGGGAGGGGACTTATGACTTTGCCGCAGAATATTTTGCGCTTTATAGCAGAGAAGAAAAGACTGCGCCGCCTGGTTCGTCTTTGTGGGGACCCGGGGCGATGTATTATTCTAAGGGCCGATATCCGAAACTTGGATAGGATAATTCAGGGTGCCATAGCGGCATGTGAGCGTGAGCAATGGAAAGTATTCCTGGGCAGCATTCGAATGAATGATAATACATACAGGGCCATTAAGACTGCGGCTGGTGTTAATAAGTTTAACACTGTGCATGACTTAGTTGATGCTGGAGGGGTTCTGGTGTCTGACGACGTCGGGAAGGCTCATCTTTTGGCAGATCACTTCGCTGCTATAAGTAGCGTTAGACAGGGGGTAACGGTTGACTCTTTTTCGGACACTGTACGGGACAGGATTCGTGGACTTTGTGACATGGGCCCCATCACGATTTTTGGGGATACTACCAGGCCTGACGGATGTGGAACGGACGGACTGGGATTCGTTGGACCAGGGATGATTGGGGACGCCATTAAGCGAAGGGCTAATAAGCGGTCGAATGGCGTTGACGGGATAGCGGATATAGTATTGAAAAGGACAAGCAGGGACGGCTGGCGTTTTCTTTCAATACTTTTTAATCATTGCCTTAACATTGGCTACTTTCCGAGGGCGTGGAAGAAGGCGCTAGTCGTTCCGATACTTAAACCGAGGTCTGATCCGAAGCGGTGCGTTAGCTACAGGCCGATTTCTCTGCTGTCACCCTTTGGCAAATTATTGGAGTATTTTATTTTGTCGCGGGTAAATGAAAGGATCTCTGAGGGGGGCATACTTGCGGAATCACAATTCGGATTCAGGGCGGGCCATTCGACCTCGCATGCTCTTATGGTGTTCTCGGACTACGTGGCTAGGGGACTGAACAGAAGACACCCAACGATCGCGGTTAGTTTTGACTTTACGAAGGCATTTGATACTGTTTGGCAGGACGGCATTATCTTTAAGATGATCAACATGGGGTTTGACCTGAATATCTGCAGGATCATTGCTAATTTTCTAGCGGAGCGCACATTCAGCGTAAGAATGGGCGATATAAGATCGGATGATAGGTGTGTGCTGGCGGGTGTCCCCCAGGGATCTCTTCTGGGGCCGGTATTGTACAACATCTTTGTGTCCGATATTCCTCCGCCGCCGGACGGTGGCCTTTTACTCTCTTACGCGGACGATATCCTGGTTGCGACTTCAGGGCCTCTGGCCAGGACTGTCAACTCACGGCTTAATGGCTATCTTTCCATACTGGGAGAGTACTTTGGGAAGTGGCGACTTAGACTGAACATGGACAAGACGGACGCAGTCATGATTAAGGGTAGACGTAGGTATCTGTACCCTAACTGCAGGTCATATATTCCGAGCCTTATGATTGGGAATGAGCTGATACCGGTCTCTGATGGGATTAGGTATCTTGGCGTGATATTCCACGAAAATTTTGAGTTTTACCGCCACATCGATCACGTCCTGGATAGGACAAAACGCCTTTATGCCACGTATCGGGGGATACTTGGTCGTCGGGGCCTTAATAGGGATATTGCGCTTCTGCTCTATCGTCAAATTATTCGCCCTGTCATCTCCTATGCGTTTCCAACCTGGTTCAGAATATCTTCTGCCCAGATGGAGAGGCTTAGGGTATGGGAGAGGCGGGTATTGGTAGCGTGCCTGGGACTCGTGCGTAGACTTGGGCCTGATGGCAGTTGGCGTAGGCCGTCTTGTAGGTCAATCTATGCGGCCATTGACTTTAATAGGATTGATGCATACATGATGGCATCATGCATTGCATTCGTTGGAAAGGCTCGATCTCTGGAGAACGAGCTTGTCCAACGATGTTTTAGGAGACTCACTGATCTGGAGTCTATCTGTGCGTCTAGATATCTGTCGCCAATTGACCTCCCGGTTTTGAGCGAAGCTGGTCTTCTTTATGAGGGTGCAAACCTCCTATTTTATCATAGGAGATTAAATACTCTCGATTTGTACAATGTAGTTTATAACACTGCACAGTAATATCACCCTTTTGTATATATTTTTCCCTTTTTTTTTTTTTTTTTTTTTTTTGTTATTCCCTCTTTTTATTATTATTAGAATTTTTTGTTTGTTTTGTTATTTAGCTTTAAGGATTTCACAAGTGCCTCCCTTTTTTTCCTTTTTTAGGGAATATATTAATAATTAGACCTAAGTCATATATATAAATAAATGTAAATATTATATAGTTAAGCTATAAATATCCTCATGAAATAATTAGAATAGTCCTAAGAAAAATACTTATGCCTTAATTCACAAACAAATTTTTGATTAATAAGAGACTTATTAAACAAATTTTTGTATGAAAATTTGTTTTATTAGTCTGTTATAAGTCAGAAAAATTTTTTGTGAATTAAGGCATTAGTATGTAAGGAAATTTTGTTATTTTAAGATTTAGGTTAAGAAAAGCCATGTAAATAGTTTAAGATAAAGGAAAGAAAATAAAATTGAATTGAATTGAATTGAAAGCAAAATGTAAATTGTGTTTTTAAACGAAAAAGTGTTATTTTCAAGTGAAGGAAAAGAGAACAAAAAAAAAAGACAGAGTTAGAACGAAAAACAGTGAAGTGAAGTGAAATAATTTTAAATAATAATTAAAAACAATTGTTAAACAACAAATACAATAAATTTCAATTTGAAATAATCTCATAAATATTGCTTATGAGCAATTCTGAGAAGCCCATAGGAGGCAATTTAATTAAATTTTTCTTGGATTGTGCTGCTACTGATTAGTTTAATCAGTATAAAGACAATTAGGCCCGTAAGGGCAGAAATATAAACTTAATAATAAATTCTGTTGCTTCTTGAGCGGAAAAATAACAACACTAACAAAAAGCGTTAAATTTTAAACAACATGAGTGACGACGAAAGTCGAAGCTCACTAAAAAGGCCGCGGGTTGGAGCATCCAGTGAGGACTTCCGCCGCATAATAAATGAGAAGGATGCTAAAATTGAGTTCCTGATTAAGAAATTCAATTATATCGAAGAGGAAAACAAGAAGCTTAGAAGAGATGTTCAGGATTTAATCCATAAAAGAAAAAATGCCGAGTCAGACGAAGACAACGACAGTACTGATGACGATGAAAGTGACAATATGAGTATTGGTGACGAAAAAATACCAGAAGGTGCTGCGTATCTAGCACCAAAAAAGAATGCAGAGAATATCCAGGCTAATGCCGTAGCTGGATCAACATTAAATGATGGAGAAACGAAGAAGACTGCACCACAAACTACAAGATCTGCTAAGGCTTCAACTACAAAAACATCTGTGGAAAAGATGAAGAGTAAGAAGATTCCGGTAATTACAACATATAATATTGATGTAAAAAGAATTATTGATTTTATTGACAAATTGCTATGCCATAAGAACTATAGCATTAAGACATTGGGGAAACATGTAGTAAATATATGGACATGTACTGTAGAGGATCATGATAAGGTTAGGGAATTGCTTGAGGGTCAAAAGGTAGACTTCTATACATATACCCCTAAGCATATGCGGCCATATACGGCCGTTATTGAGGGTCTTCCGCATTCCTTTGAATCCGGAGAAATTTTGGAATATTCGAACGGTCTCCAGATCAACATCAATGTATCTGGTATGGTAAAATTGGGTGACGATAAATGGATCATCAGGTTGTCCAGGGAATCGGATATGAGGAAATTTTATGGTATAAGGTATATCTTGCGCTGTAAGGTACACATTAGGAAGTTTATTCGAAAGGGTGTCACTCAGTGCTTCAATTGCCAGCGCTTTGGACATGTATCGTCGAATTGTAACATGCCTTTTAGGTGCGTCAAATGTGGTGGACCTCATGGCCCTGGTAAATGCACCGTGCCTCCAAAGGAGATGAACACGGCTGAAGTATTTTTGTTTGATCCTGCAACGGGTCAGGTATCTAGGAAGATGGGTGTTGCGGTTAGATGTGTGAATTGCAACAGTGAGGGACATGTGGCTAGTTCAAAGGACTGCCCACGTCGTATTGGTCTTATGCGCAGGCTACAACAGAAAAGGGAGACTGGTGGCGGCAATCAACCACAGGTTTTGTCCGCTCCCAGTAATGTGATTAGGCCAGGGGTTTCCTATGCAGCGGCGGCTGCTTCTTTTGGCAATCGGTCGATTCCTAAAGGGAGTTCGAAAAAATCGGCTGGTACTCACGGAGCTGAGGTAACATTGGGTATTGCCATGGGTCAATATGACTTTGTTGATCGGGACTGTAGACGTTTCTTTGGAAGCGGTCTACTACAGTGTCTTAACAAGATTGGAAGCTTTGCCAGGGATTATTGTGAACTTGGTACAGATGAGGATAGATCGCGTGCCCTCTTTGGTATGCTAATGACGCTTGGACACCATGGCTAATTCCATTAGATCCATTTTTCTAATATAGGCAGAATTGACGTTTTTATGTCACAGAATGCCATTAAATTTCTTAATAGTGCACGTTCCCTGGACAATAGTTTTGTTAGGAATTGTTTTGATAGGATGGGTGGTTTGGACGCCGTTCGTCTTTCGAATTATTTATCGCCTGTCGACTTGTTGACCCTCAGGGAATCCGATCTTGTCTTTAACGGCTCTGATCTTTTATTCTATCATAGGAGAATCAATACTCTGAATATTAATGACACAGTATATAATACTGCTCAATAGTCTCTATCTCTCTCTCTTTTGTACATATCTTTATATTTCCTCCCTTTAGTTTAAGTCATTAATAGTTTAGTTATTTTGTTTTACTAGTTTTAAGTTTTTTTATATAAGAGCCTCTCCCTTTCAATCCCTTTTTGGAGAAATTTCATGAATATATGTTTTAATAATAATTTAGTTTAAGGAATGCACGTAGGATGCAAATATTTGTATAAAAAAAAACTGGAAGTCTTTAAACATACAATAGTATAATAAGAATAGTATATAAGTTTATTAGTTTTAATTTAAAGCTTTTGATATGTAATAAATTTTTTGGGATTAATAAACATGAAATGAAATGAAACCAGCAAAATGTAAATTGTGTTTTTAAACGAAAAAGTGTTATTTTCAAGTGAAGTTTTAGTGCATAAACAAAGTGAACAATAATGTCTGATTCTGCCGTTGTTGAAGCCACCGCATCTCCAGTAGCCGCCCCAGCTGCTGAGAAAAAAGCAAAGAAAGCTGCAAAGGCGAAAAAGCCATCTAGTGTCCCTAGTCATCCACCAACCCATCAAATGGTCGATGCTGCCATCAAAACATTAAAAGAACGTGGAGGTTCATCTCTACCAGCCATTAAGAAATACCTTACAAGTACTTACAAGGTAGATGCTCAAAAATTGGCTCCTTTCATCAAGAGATATTTGAAGAGTGCTGTAACTAGTGGAAAATTAATTCAAACTAAAGGTAAGGGTGCTTCTGGTTCATTTAAATTATCTGCTGCCGCCTCAAAAGATCCGAAAGCAAAGAAGCCAGCTGCGGAAAAGAAAAAGTCTGCTGTTGCTGCCGGCGACAAAAAGAAGAAGGCTAAAACAGCCAAAAAGGCGGCCCCTGCCGCAAAGAAACCATCGGCCGCTAAAAAGACTGCTGAGAAGAAGAAGGCCGAAAAAGTCAAGGCAAAAACTGTCAAAAAGACTGGCACAGTTAAAGCAAACCCCGTCAAAAAGGCACCAGCCAAAAGATATTCAATTGGCCAGACGTGTTCATGGCGAGCGTGCTTAAATTAAATGGCTGATGACAATAATTACTACTACTAAAATCGTACAAAATGTTTTAAAAATAATCGGTCCTTTTCAGGACCACAAAAACTTTTTATAATAAAGAGTAATATTTTTGTTTTACATATTTTAATAGGAGAAATATTTTATTTAAAAAAAAAAACGTTAATTAGCATTTGCTTGCAAAATGTTTTATCATTTTTGAAAACAATCTGTCCTTTTCAGGACCACAAAAACTTTTTATAAAGACTATTATTTTCGTTCTACATATTTTAATAGGAGAAATATTAAAATAAGAATAGTTAATTAGCAAGTATAGCATTTTGAAAGTATTTTTTATTTTTAGTTCCACTATAGTGATGCCGTGCAAAACAATTACTGCAGCTATGCACATATTAATAAAATGGAAAAGCCCTCGGCAAATTTATTTTGTAAATTTATGTTTTCTTTTTTTCAGATATGCATGAACATCTTTTTGTGTGATTTTTAAATAATTACTAGACTATTCCAGTTTACTGTCAAAATGTCCATACCTTCCCTTGATTTTGCAATTAATCGGTCCTTTTCTCAGGACCACAAAAACTTTTTATAAAGAGTATTATTTTCGTTCTACATATTTTGATAGGAGAAATATAAAAAAAAATAGAATATTTAATCAGCAAGTATAGCATTTTGAAAGTATTTTTTATTTTTAGTTCCACTATAGTATGGCGTGCAAAATAAATATTACATATTAATAAAATGAAAAAGCCGTCGGCAATTTATTTTTGTAAATAAATATGCATACTTCGTTTTTACTTGATTTGACTGCGACTCTTTCTACCAAGTGATTTAAAAATGTTTATGCATCGTTATGGGATTTTCTTTTCCCGTATCAGCTTTTCTTTTTTCAGATATGCAAGAATATTTTATTGTTGTTGTGTGATTTTTATATAATTACTAGACTATTCCAGTTTACTGTCAAAATTTCGATTTCTTCCCTTGATTTCCCCTTATTCAAAGATTTACTAATTTTAAGATGCACTATTATCTTTTCAAGTAATAGTCAGGAAATTTATTATTATTATCATATAAAACCGAATAAATCAACAAAATGTATTCTCGGACTCAAAGGACTCAAAGAGTTTCTCAAAGGCCGACAAAAGTGATATGGGCCTGTAGCTGCTACTCTCAGAGAGATCAGATCCTCGTTTTGGTATTGGTACAACCAATGCCGCTCTCCACGCCCTCGGAAAGTAGCCAATATTGATACAATGATTGAAAACGATCGCCAAAAAACGCCATGTTGCAGTATTAGTCTTTCGCAGTACAAAGTCCGGTATGTTGTCGATGCCACTGGACCTTTTATTCGCTCTCCACTTTAAAGCACTGCCAACAGTCTCAGCATTGACAAACCCAATTCCCCCAATGTCGACACGTACAATGTCCCCGTCCGCTGTCATAGTATCCCCAAACACCGTCATAGGTACAGTCCTGTCCAATGTCGAGATAGCCCGCTGAACTTCCACGTCAAATGGATCACTTCCCCCATTACCCGTGGCACAAGGTGGCCCAAAGAATGACTCGGCCAACAGATTTGCCTTCCCAGTATCGTCAGATACAAGCACGCCACCAGGGCCCTTCAAACTTTTTACTGGTGCGCGAACATTCAATCCCGCAGCCGATTTTACCTTCCGGAATGTCCTATTATTGACACGAATTCTACTCAGAAAATTCGTCCAATATTCTGTTTCAAACACCGCTATAGCACCCTGTATTATTCTATCAAGGTTCCTTATTTCGGCCTTCAACACACCATGCCTGCTAGGGTCACACCTGTGCAGCGTTCGCCTAAGCCTCTTCTTGTGTGCGATAAAGTTCAGAATATGAGACGGCAGTTTCAGCATACCCCTTCCCCGCACAGCCACCCTTGGGATCGAATGTTCCATAGCGTCAACAAATGCCCCTTCCATCGCCTCAATGCACCGTTCTATCTCAGTCTCTGTCACATTCCTATCAACTGGCAGACCTATGCCCGTCAAGTTCCCAGTCAGTCTATTCCTATATCGTCGAATGTCAATCCTGTCAAAGTCATACCTCGTCGGGCACTCCCTAGCCTCGAACTCCCCAGTAGTGAAAATGAACTCTACCGCTCTGTGGTCCGACTCGTAATCCAATGTACGAAGTCCGTTCGAAGTAGTAGGAACAATGTCCCCCGTTGTCAAGAAAAAGTCAATGTATGATGACAGAACCGCGTTTATCCTCGTCGGCCCGTCAGTCCTCAGTACGTCAATATCAGGGCTCTCCAACAGTATCTCCTGCAACCTTCGACCATTAACGTTAGTATAGGGATCGCCCCAATACGGGTGTCTCGTGTTAAGGTCAGCACCTATCACTATACTGCAATCACCAGACAGTACTTGGACTGAATCGAAATACTCAGCCTCAAGTACCACCCCAGGTCTAAGGTACATGGAAATCACTGCGATATCCCTGCCACCCACCCTACGAATGGTCACAGCAGTGTTCTCAATAGCACCCGTATTAAGAACGATCTCCCCACAAAGATACGTGCTCCTCACAAGAACGGCGGTTCCCCCACCACGTCTGTCCTGTCGTTCGTGTCTAAACGTCGTGTACCCACTTATGTCAAATCTGTGGCGGGCATTAAGACCATGCTCAGCCAACAGAACAATTTCAGGTTTGTTTTCCGTCAAGAACAAACCCAAGAAATGTATTCTATGTCTAGAGACGATCGAGTTTACGTTAACAAAAATTATTTTCATGAAATTAGCCATGACGACCGAGTGATACCAAACAGCGCCCGGGACCTGTCCTCGTCCGTGCCCAATGTATGGTAATCGTTAGCAAAACCGCCAATTCGGTCAAGACACCGCAGAAGACCACCCCCAAAGAAGCGCCTACAGTCACGATCTATAGTATCAAATTGCGCCATGGCAACACCCAACGACATATCAGCCGAAGGAGCCCCACGGGACCGCGAGGTAGTTCCCAAAGGAGCCGAACGCCCACCACCCTGAGCAGCCTTAGCAGCTGCAGCGTAAGAGACGCCCACCCTAGTACCGCCAGTGGGAGCGGACAAAACCTGAGGCCGACTACCACCAGTTTCCTTTCTCTTCTGCAATTTCCGAAGCAGTTCGATACGGCGAGGACAGTCCTTGGAACTGGCCACATGTCCCTCAGTACCACAATTCACGCATTTAACTACCAAACCCATCCTCCTGGATACTTGGCCCGTGACCGGATCAGTCACCAATACCTCCACATTATTATCCTCCTTTGGAGGCACACTGCACTTGCCTGGGCCATGGGACCCACCACACTTCACACACCGAAATGGCATGTGACAATTAGTCGAAACATGTCCAAAGCGCTGACAATTAAAGCACTGAGTGACGCCCTTCCTGATATATTTTCTAATATGCACCTTACAGCGCAAGATATACCTAATGGCATAAAATTTCCGGATATCCGAATCCCTGGACAACCCAACGACCCATTTGTCGTTACCTAATCTTACCAGACTGGATACGGTGGTATTGATCTGTAGCCCATTCAGGTATTCCGAAATCTCTTCCGATTCAAACGAATACGGAAGCCCCTCTACAACGACCCTATACGGTCGCATACCCTTAGGGGTATATGTGTAAAATTCGACTTGCTGTCCCTCAAGCAATTGTCTAACCTTTTCATGGTCGCCCACGGTGCAGGTCCCTATATTGGCAACACTCTTACCCAATGTTTTAACATTATAATTCTTATGCCCCAAAAGTGAGTCAATTAAACTAATGTATCTTTTTAAGTCAATATTATATACAGTAATAACTGGTACCTTTTTACTTTTAACTTTTTCAGCAGCTTGACCCGAGGTGGCAGCATTGACCTTCGCCTGCGGCTTCTTATTCTCTGCTATCATCTTCTTCTTTCTTTCCCCAATCGGCTTAGGGGCAGCTGTAGGAGCTTCGCTTTCCTTCGCATTAAGCTTTGGATCCACGCACATGTCATTATCTGATTCTTCCTCTTCTTCCAGAGTCACCTCACTTTCTTCGCCTTCACTTTCTTCAGGAACTTGAATATTTTTTTCTGTCTTTCAGCAAGACATCTACGGCCTTTTTCAGTTTCTCATTTTCCTCAATTATATAGCAAAATTTCTTATTAAGGAACTCGATTTCTTTATCTTTCTTGTTTATTATCTCTTGTAGTTCATCCACTGTGATAGACACACGTGGTCTTTTAGTACCGGAGTTGGGACGTTCGCCCTCCTCCATTTTTACAATGGGCAATCTGTATATGGATTTGCCCAATAAGTCTGTTTTCAAAGTTTTATTTGCCCCTTATGGGCCTATCACTTTGGCAAATGGCCAATACAAATAGACTTATTTATCACTTTCTATATAAAAAGTTATTTCTCCTTACTAAGTGTTCAAATGTCTACTTAGTTTTAATTTGTTGCCTTCTATAGGCTTCTCAAATTTACCAAAGACCAACAAATTTCTATATTATTGTTTTTACAATTCTATTCAGAATACGTAAACTTAGTGTCACTGCACCTGTCACTCGTTGTGTTGCAAGCAGTGTACTCGGTTTATATAGAAAATGCCGGCATATCTTATTGTAGTATGCGTATATTTAATCGTAAAATGGTGGATGATTTTTCTTATTTTTTCAGCTAAAGAGACGTGCAGAATTATAATACTTACTCACTCTAGTTTCATCTGAATTTGGTATAAATACAAGTTGGTCTTGTGTATCTTTTGTGAAGTGCGTTTAAAGTGAAAATAATAAAAAGTGACTAAAAATGACTGGCCGTGGTAAAGGTGGTAAAGGCTTGGGAAAAGGTGGTGCTAAACGTCATCGTAAAGTGTTGCGTGATAACATCCAAGGTATTACCAAGCCTGCTATTAGACGTTTGGCTCGTCGTGGTGGTGTAAAACGTATTTCTGGTTTGATCTACGAAGAAACCCGTGGTGTTTTAAAGGTACTTTTGGAAAATGTCATCCGTGATGCCGTCACCTACACTGAACATGCCAAAAGAAAAACTGTCAACGCTATGGATGTTGTTTATGCTTTGAAAAGACAAGGTCGTACTTTGTACGGTTTCGGCGGTTAAATACTACATGAAGTGAATGGAATAATAACAGCGACAAAATTTAAAAACAATCGGTCCTTTTCAGGACCACAAATATTTTTAAAAACGAGATTTTTATTTGTTGTGTTCAATTTATCATTTTTCAAAACGTTACAAAAGATACTTAATTCTATAAATAAAATTATAAACGAAAAATTCGTTAGATGCTAATAAAGCATTTCTCAAAGACTATCATTAATTTTTTTCTAGGCGGATGAAAATATTAATTTATGTATGTTGAAAAAGTCAATTCATTCATTTCATTTCATTTCATGTTTATTAATCCCAAAAAATTTATTACATATCAAAAGCTTTAAATTAAAACTAATAAACTTATATACTATTCTTATTATACTATTGTATGTTTAAAGACTTCCAGTTTTTTTCTATATAAATATTTGCATCCTACGTGCATTCCTTAAACTAAATTTTTATTAAAACATATATTCATGAAATTTCTCCAAAAAGGGATTGAAAAGGAGAGGCTCTTATGTAAAAAAACTTAAAACTAGTAAAACAAAATAACTAAACTATTAATGACTTAAACTAAAGGGAGGAAATATAAAGATATGTACAAAAGAGAGAGAGATAGAGACTATTGAGCAGTATTATATACTGCGTCATTAATATTCAGAGTATTGATTCTCCTATGATAGAATAAAAGATCAGAGCCGTTAAAGACAAGATCGGATTCCCTGAGGGTCAACAAGTCGACAGGCGATGAATAATTCGAAAGACGAACGGCGTCCAAACCACCCATCCTATCAAAACAATTCCTAACAAAACTATTGTCCAGGGAACGTGCACTATTAAGAAATCTAATGGCATTCTGTGACATAAAAACGTCAATTCTGCCTATATTAGAAAAATGGATCCAATGGAATTAGCCATGGTGTCCAAGCGTCATTAGCATACCAAAGAGGGCACGCGATCTATCCTCATCTGTACCAAGTTCACAATAATCCCTGGCAAAGCTTCCAATCTTGTTAAGACACTGTAGTAGACCGCTTCCAAAGAAATGTCTACAGTCCCGATCAACAAAGTCATATTGACCCATGGCAATACCCAATGTTACCTCAGCTCCGTGAGTACCAGCCGATTTTTTCGAACTCCCTTTAGGAATCGACCGATTGCCAAAAGAAGCAGCCGCCGCTGCATAGGAAACCCCTGGCCTAATCACATTACTGGGAGCGGACAAAACCTGTGGTTGATTGCCGCCACCAGTCTCCCTTTTCTGTTGTAGCCTGCGCATAAGACCAATACGACGTGGGCAGTCCTTTGAACTAGCCACATGTCCCTCACTGTTGCAATTCACACATCTAACCGCAACACCCATCTTCCTAGATACCTGACCCGTTGCAGGATCAGTCAAAAATACTTCAGCCGTGTTCATCTCCTTTGGAGGCACGGTGCATTTACCAGGGCCATGAGGTCCACCACATTTGACGCACCTAAAAGGCATGTTACAATTCGACGATACATGTCCAAAGCGCTGGCAATTGAAGCACTGAGTGACACCCTTTCGAATAAACTTCCTAATGTGTACCTTACAGCGCAAGATATACCTTATAACATAAAATTTCCTCATATCCGATTCCCTGGACAACCTGATGATCCATTTATCATCACCCAATTTTACCATACCAGATACATTGATGTTGATCTGGAGACCGTTCAAATATTCCAAAATTTCTCCGGATTCAAAGGAATGCGGAAGACACTCAATAACGGCCGTATATGGCCGCATATGCTTAGGGGTATATGTATAGAAGTCTACCTTTTGACCCTCAAGCAATTCCCTAACCTTATCATGATCCTCTACAGTACATGTCCATATATTTACTACATGTTTCCCCAATGTCTTAATGCTATAGTTCTTATGGCATAGCAATTTGTCAATAAAATCAATAATTCTTTTTACATCAATATTATATGTTGTAATTACCGGAATCTTCTTACTCTTCATCTTTTCCACAGATGTTTTTGTAGTTGAAGCCTTAGCAGATCTTGTAGTTTGTGGTGCAGTCTTCTTCGTTTCTCCAGCATTTAATGTTGATCCAGCTACGGCATTAGCCTGGATATTCTCTGCATTCTTTTTTGGTGCTAGATACGCAGCACCTTCTGGTATTTTTTCGTCACCAATACTCAAATTGTCACTTTCATCGTCATCAGTACTGTCGTTGTCTTCGTCTGACTCGGCATTTTTGCTTTTATGGATTAAATCCTGAACATCTTTTCTAAGCTTCTTGTTTTCCTCTTCGATATAATTGAATTTCTTAATCAGGAACTCAATTTTAGCATCCTTCTCATTTATTATGCGGCGGAAGTCCTCACTGGATGCTCCAACCCGCGGCCTTTTTAGTGAGCTTCGACTTTCGTCGTCACTCATGTTGTTTAAAATTTAACGCTTTTTGTTAGTGTTGTTATTTTTCCGCTCAAGAAACAACAGAATTTATTATTAAGTTTATATTTCTGCCCTTACGGGCCTAATTGTCTTTATACTGATTAAACTAATCAGTAGCAGCACAATCCAAGAAAAATTTAATTAAATTGCCTCCTATGGGCTTCTCAGAATTGCTCATAAGCAATATTTATGAGATTATTTCAAATTCAAAAATTGAGTTCTTGTGTATCTCTTGTGAAGTGCGTTTAAAGTGAAAATAATAAAAAGTGATTAAAAATGACTGGCCGTGGTAGAACAGTGTTTCAGTCAACATCTAGTTAAGTGGAAAGTGATCTTGTGAAGTGAATTACTATTGTTAGACAGTTAAAAACAATATTCAGTTTGAATTTTTCTCATAGTATATTGCTTATGGACAATATTGAGAAGCCGATAGAAGGCAATTTAGTAAACTTTCAGGTTGTTAACATATAGTTCAACAACAAACAGTGAAGTGTTTAAAGAAGAAAAGACAATTCTTGAAAACAATATTTGATCTTAATTTTTGAAGAAAAAATATATATTGATAATTTTGAAGGGCTCATAAAGGGCAACTTAATAGACTTTTCATTCTTGTATCGTACCGTTTTTGGGAGCTAATGCTGATAATGCTTACCTGTAGATATGGCGGATGACGATAATATATTCCCGCAAAAAAGGCCGCGAGTCGCTTGCAATACAACTGACGTTGAATCGTGCCAGTTAGATATTGCAAATAAGAGAATTGAAGAGCTAAGTCAAAAGCTTGATGCTTCATTAAAGCAAATTGAGGAGCTTAAGCGGATTATTGAAAAATCTGCGAAGAAAAGTAAGCCGCGCAGAAGGGTTCGTGTAATCACTGAAGCCGAATTACAAAAAAATGATGATAGCCAAGCTAACGCCGAAGCTGGCATGGATCATAATATGAGCGATGATGCAGACAGTGTCAATGAAGAAACATTGCCCAGCAATGCCATCAATGAAGAAGCTGCTGTTAACATGGGAAAAGAAGCAGTAACTAAGAAGCCAGGGGAGAATCCTGTAACCACGGAAGAAAATAATAAGGTAAAAAGTAAGAAGGTTCCTATAATAACTTCTTATAATATTAATGTTAAAGACATGTGTAACGTTATTGATAGGGCCTTAGGCCATCGTAATTATAACATCAAGATTATGGGTAGGGATGTTACAAACATAGGTGTTTGCACTCTCGAGGACTTTGAGAAGCTTAAGGTTTTGTTCAAGGACAAGGGGGTCAATTGTTATACTTTTACACCGAAGGCCTTAAGGCCTTTTTCGGTCGTGATAGAGGGCTTGTCGGGTACGTATAGTACGGATGATATTAGGGGTTACCTGGGTGGACTACAGATTAGAATGAACATCATTGGTCTGACTGACCTCGGTAGGGATAGGTGGCTGCTGAGACTCTCGCGGGACTCGGACATATCCTCATTTTACGGGGTGAGATATATACTACGCTGCCGTGTCAGCATGAGGAAGTATAGAAGGGGGGACACGGTAACTCAGTGTTACAACTGTCAGCGCTTCGGTCATGTGTCTAGCAATTGCGAGATGCCTTACCGGTGCGTTAAGTGTGGTGCGGCCCACGGTCCGGGTAAATGCGACATTCCCTCCTAAGATGGGAATACAGTAGAACAGTTGGTTACTGACCCAATTAGTGGTCAGGCTATTAGGAAGATAGGGCTCCCGGTAAGGTGTGTCAATTGTGGCGTTGAGGGGCATGTGGCTAGCTCTAAGGAGTGTCCGCGTAGGATTGAAATATTACGGAAAAGGGAGGCAGGGCGGAAACCGGGGAGGGAACCTTTATTGCCTCGTCGACCTGCCAGTGGTGGCCTGGCGCCTGGTGTATCTTTTGCATCGGCGCTATCGTCTGGCCTACCTACGATGAATACTGCGGGGGGAGCGTCGCGATCTACCCCATTGAATGCTGGACCTTCCCTGCGGGGTGCTATGAGCGATTTTGACATGGTAGATCGGGACTGCAGACGCTTTTTCGGTGGGGGACTGTTGAGCTGTCTTGGCAAAATAGGGGGTTTCGCGCGGGAGTATCGTGCACTCAAGGATGATGAGGGGAAGTCTCGGGCATTGCTTGGGATGTTAATGATGCTACAGCACGATGGCTAGAACGATTAAAATCATTTTTATAAACGTGAATTCGGTTGTCTCAAGACATAGGAGACACTATTTGAGATTATTTTTGGACAGACATAGACCAGACGTACTACTTATGGCTGAACATGGGCTCAGCCCCCGCCATAGGTTTCATATTGACGGATACCTGACGTTTCGACAGAATCGACATAACGGACGTGGGGGAGGGACGGCTATACTTGTTAAAGATAGCCTTTCTTGTGAAAGGGTTATTATTGATTCCGGATCTTTGGAGAGTACTGTAGTAAGGATACATAGGCTCGGTGGTAATGATTTGACAGTGGTCTCATTGTATCGTAGACCTGTGTGCCCGATGTCTCTTGCTGACCTTGCACCTGTGGCCGACCTTGCCCTTAGGGGCGGTGTAGTAATAGGGGCTGACCTGAATGCCAGAAACTCTTTTTGGGGAGATTCTATCACTGACACAGGTGGACGGGTACTTCGTGAGATGCTTCTTGCAAGACCCAATTTGGAGATTTACCCAACGGACGGACCGACAAGGGTCACCCCGACCTCAGCTTCCTTTATCGATGTAATGATGTCATCTGTGGACCTGGCGCCAATAATATCGGGCAGTGGGCTAAAAACCCACGACTTTGAGTCTGATCACAGGGCTGTTGAGATGGTAATTAGTGTGGGGGATTGCTTGGGTCGGATACGCCCGACACGATATGACTACAGTAGAATGAACAGAAGACGCTTCGACGGGTATTTGACTAGAGGACTGGATGGGTGCACACTCCCTATTGATAGGAATGTTGATGAGCATGAGATTGACGTGTGCGTTGAGTCTATGACACAGTGTTTCCGCGACTCTATTGATTTGTCGGTTCCGAAGGTTCCGATACGAGGGAGGGGACTTATGACTTTGCCGCAGAATATTTTGCGCTTTATAGCAGAGAAGAAAAGACTGCGCCGCCTGGTTCGTGTTTGTGGGGACCCGGGGCGATGTATTATTCTAAGGGCCGATATCCGAAACTTGGATAGGATAATTCAGGGTGCCATAGCGGCATGTGAGCGTGAGCAATGGAAAGTATTCCTGGGCAGCATTCGAATGAATGATAATACATACAGGGCCATTAAGACTGCGGCTGGTGTTAATAAGTTTAACACTGTGCATGACTTAGTTGATGCTGGAGGGGTTCTGGTGTCTGACGACGTCGGGAAGGCTCATCTTTTGGCAGATCACTTCGCTGCTATAAGTAGCGTTAGACAGGGGGTAACGGTTGACTCTTTTGCGGACACTGTACGGGACAGGATTCGTGGACTTTGTGACATGGGCCCCATCACGATTTTTGGGGATACTATCAGGGCTGACGGATGTGGAACGGACGGACTGGGATTCGTTGGACCAGGGATGATTGGGGACGCCATTAAGCGAAGGGCTAATAAGCGGTCGAATGGCGTTGACGGGATAGCGGATATAGTATTGAAAAGGACAAGCAGGGACTGCTGGCGATTTCTTTCAATACTTTTTAATCATTGCCTTAACATTGGCTACTTTCCGAGGGCGTGGAAGAAGGCGCTAGTCGTTCCGATACTTAAACCGAGGTCTGATCCGAAGCGGTGCGTTAGCTACAGGCCGATTTCTCTGCTGTCACCCTTTGGCAAATTATTGGAGTATTTTATTTTGTCGCGGGTAAATGAAAGGATCTCTGAGGGGGGCATACTTGCGGAATCACAGTTCGGATTCAGGGCGGGCCATTCGACCTCGCATGCTCTTATGGTGTTCTCGGACTACGTGGCTAGGGGACTGAACAGAAGACACCCAACGATCGCGGTTAGTTTTGACTTTACGAAGGCATTTGATACTGTTTGGCAGGACGGCATTATCTTTAAGATGATCAACATGGGGTTTGACCTGAATATCTGCAGGATCATTGCTAATTTTCTAGCGGAGCGCACATTCAGCGTAAGAATGGGCGATATAAGATCGGATGATAGGTGTGTGCTGGCGGGTGTCCCCCAGGGATCTCTTCTGGGGCCGGTATTGTACAACATCTTTGTGTCCGATATTCCTCCGCCGCCGGACGGTGGCCTTTTACTCTCTTACGCGGACGATATCCTGGTTGCGACTTCAGGGCCTCTGGCCAGGACTGTCAACTCACGGCTTAATGGCTATCTTTCCGTACTGGGAGAGTACTTTGGGAAGTGGCGACTTAGACTGAACATGGACAAGACGGACGCAGTCATGATTAAGGGTAGACGTAGGTATCTGTACCCTAACTGCAGGTCATATATTCCGAGCCTTGTGATTGGGAATGAGCTGATACCGGTCTCTGATAGGATTAGGTATCTTGGCGTGATATTCCACGAAAATTTTGAGTTTTACCGCCACATCGATCACGTCCTGGATAGGACAAAACGCCTTTATGCCACGTATCGGGGGATACTTGGTCGTCGGGGCCTTAATAGGGATATTGCGCTTCTGCTCTATCGTCAAATTATTCGCCCTGTCATCTCCTATGCGTTTCCAACCTGGTTCAGAATATCTTCTGCCCAGATGGAGAGGCTTAGGGTATGGGAGAGGCGGGTATTGGTAGCGTGCCTGGGACTCGTGCGTAGACTTGGGCCTGATGGCAGTTGGCGTAGGCCGTCTTGTAGGTCAATCTATGCGGCCATTGACTTTAATAGGATTGATGCATACATGATGGCATCATGCATTGCATTCGTTGGAAAGGCTCGATCTCTGGAGAACGAGCTTGTCCAACGATGTTTTAGGAGACCCACTGATCTGGAGTCTATCTGTGCGTCTAGATATCTGTCGCCAATTGACCTCCCGGTTTTGAGCGAAGCTGGTCTTCTTTATGAGGGTGCAAACCTCCTATTTTATCATAGGATATTAAATACTCTCGATTTGTACAATGTAGTTTATAACACTGCACAGTAATATCACCCTTTTGTATATATTTTTCCCTTTTTTTTTTGTTATTCCCTCTTTTTATTATTATTAGAATTTTTTTTTGTTTTGTTATTTAGCTTTAAGGATTTCACAAGTGCCTCCCTTTTTTTCCTTTTTTAGGGAATATATTAATAATTAGACCTAAGTCATATATATAAATAAATGTAAATATTATATAGTTAAGCTATAAATATCCTCATGAAATAATTAGAATAGTCCTAAGAAAAATACTTAGTATGTAAGGAAATTTTGTTATTTTAAGATTTAGGTTAAGAAAAGCCATGTAAATAGTTTAAGATAATGGAAAGAAAATAAAATTGAATTGAATTATTTCAAATTGAAATTTATTGTATTTGTTGTTTAACAATTGTTTTTAATTATTATTTAAAATTATTTCACTTCACTTCACTGTTTTTCGTTCGAACTCTGTCTTTTTTTCTGTTCTCTTTTCCTTCACTTGAATATAACACTTGAAAAAGTCAATTCATTACAAAAGGTAATTAATTGAAAACTGTACGTTAAATATATACTTTGACTAATAATAGGTATACAGGAAATTCTTCGTGCAGACACGATTTCGGCAAAATAAAACCGACACGATTCTATTGTGTATACACAAAATGTACTGTTAGACAAGGCAAGTCTCATGAATGTATGCATGTGCCAAAGCAAACGAGTTTTGTTGTAAGTTGAAAAAAAATGTGTACATACTACTCTATACACACAAATTTGAGAAATGTTTTTTAATCATGAAAGAAAAAACAAGGAAATATTAGTAATGTTTTTAGGTAAAAATTCATTATAATAAAATGTATTTTGTAATTCTTCTTCTTCATCCTCTCGTTAAAATGAAATTGTTTTAAACAAAATTTCTCTTTTTTGGAAATAAATTTGTCGTCCTGAAAAGGACGGTTGGTTCATATATGTATGTATGTTGGTTGGCATGAAATAATTCTCACATTGTATTATTTTAGCAATAAATTGAAATAATTTAAGCCTTCTTTTCAGTTTTCTTGGGCAATAAAACGGCCTGGATGTTGGGTAAGACACCACCCTGAGCAATTGTTACGCCGGACAACAACTTGTTCTATTCTTCGTCGTTGCGGATGGCCAATTGTAAATGACGTGGAATAATTCTCGTCTTTTTGTTGTCACGAGCAGCATTGCCAGCCAACTCAAGAACTTCAGCTGCCAAATATTCCATAACAGCAGCTAAATATACTGGAGCTCCGGCACCAACACGTCCAGCATAATTGCCTTTGCGCAACAAACGATGAATACGACCGACGGGAAATTGTAAACCAGCACGGTTTGAACGGGACTTTGCCTTTCCCTTAACTTTGCCACCTTTACCACGACCAGACATTTTTCACTTTTAGTTTTATTATTTTTATTTAAACACTTCACAAATAGCACTGTTAGCACAAACTGTTGAAGTTGCATACGATATCGTGGGTATTTATAGTTTCTTTGCGCTCTTGCTTAGAGCCGAAGCAGAAACTATGTATGTGTCTTTTACTCTTTCAAAAAATGTATATAAAGCGTGACTTACCCGCAAAAATTTAAAAATTTGTGAACAGTGTTAAAAAAGTGTTTGTGAAGTTAAGATAAGTGAATAATGCCTCCTGAAACTAGTGGTAAAGCGGCAAAGAAGGCTGGTAAAGCGCAAAAGAATATTACAAAGAGTGATAAAGGCAAGAAGCGCAAGGAAAGTTATGCCATCTACATTTACAAAGTGTTGAAGCAAGTACATCCCGATACTGGTATCTCATCGAAGGCCATGAGTATCATGAACAGTTTTGTTAATGATATTTTTGAGCGTATTGCCGCTGAAGCTTCCCGTTTGGCTCACTACAACAAGCGTTCAACAATCACCAGTCGGGAAATTCAAACTGCTGTCCGTCTCTTGTTGCCCGGTGAATTGGCTAAGCATGCTGTCAGTGAAGGTACTAAAGCCGTAACAAAATACACTAGCTCCAAATAAATAGTCATCCAATCATCAATGGTTATCATATATATTTTTTTTATTCAACAACAATACATAGAAAAAGGCCCTTTTCAGGGCCACAAAACGAATTTTCTGTCCAAAAAATTAGTTGAGAGGAGAAAGTGTGTGAAAATTTATTGTTAATGAAAGCAAAAGTGAGTGAAAATTTATTCTTAATTAAATAATCACAAAATAAATTGAAAATAAAAATAAGTTCATTTTATATACAAAAATAATAAGACGAGAATATATAATCGTTGTTAAGCAAGGAAGCAAGAAAACAAACAGAATCTTCTTTGTGCCACAAACCAAATTGTAAAAAATGATAGATAGCCGATTTTTTTATACAAAAATAATTGCAAGGAGAAATATAAATAAATAGCGTGTGAAAATGTGTTTTTATTTATTCGTACATAAACCAAAGGCCCTTCTCGGCGCCACTAAAAATATATAAAATGAGATTGAATATTTTTGGTTTTTAAACATTTATTTTGACAATGTTCAAAAATCCTGCTTTTCACGCTATTGTAGCAAAGGCTCGATAAAGTGGACAATTTATTAATTTGCTGAACATTTTTTTATATACTTTGGAATATATAATTAAACGCGTTTTGCCGACGGCATTTTAACATCAATGTACGCATTGTTGTGCACATGAATAAAAGAGTGTACTATGTATGTACTATATATTCTATTATAAAAAGCCGTCGGAAAACCGCTTTTAGTTCTTATTTATTTACATTTTGCTGTTTTATAAAATTTTTCTTATTTTGTGGAAATTAAATTGTCTTTAGCACTTAATCTAAAAATATTTTCGATCTCTGATAATATTTTGTACACCTGAAATAAATATGGCTTATTTTTATTTAGAAATTGAATTTCTTTACAATTAATTATCTACAAATAAAAAAGGAGTCTAGGTATTATTTTTGCAAATAAAGTTACCCAATGCACTAAGTATTATACTTATCTATTTAAGTATTTTTGTTTGTTTTTAATTTGTAGATGTTTTCAATTTAATCTCTTTTTAAAATTATTTTGTAGCCCTGAAAAAGGCTTTTTATTTTTGGAAATAAATCTTTTTTCGAATATCGAAAAATTGTTTACATTGAAGTAGAAAAAGCAATTTACTTTTTGGAGGCGGCCATTTTGGCTGCTGGCTTTTTTGCTGGGGCTGCCTTTTTGGGTTTCGCTGCTACGGCGCTCTTGGCTTTGGGTGCTTTTGGTTTAGTTGCTGGTGCCTTTTTGACGGGTTTTGCTTTAACTGTGCCAGTCTTTTTGACAGTTTTTGCCTTGACTTTTTCGGTCTTCTTCTTCTCAGCAGTCTTTTTAGCGGCCGATGGTTTCTTTGCGGCAGAGGCCGCCTTTTTGGCTGTTTTAGCCTTCTTCTTTTTGTCGCCGGCAGCAACAGCAGACTTTTTCTTTTCCGCAGCTGGCTTCTTTGCTTTCGGATCTTTTGAGGCGGCAGCAGATAATTTAAATGAACCAGAAGCACCCTTACCTTTAGTTTGAATTAATTTTCCACTAGTTACAGCACTCTTCAAATATCTCTTGATGAAAGGAGCCAATTTTTGAGCATCTACCTTGTAAGTACTTGTAAGGTATTTCTTAATGGCTGGTAGAGATGAACCTCCACGTTCTTTTAATGTTTTGATGGCAGCATCGACCATTTGATGGGTTGGTGGATGACTAGGGACACTAGATGGCTTTTTCGCCTTTGCAGCTTTCTTTGCTTTTTTCTCAGCAGCTGGGGCGGCTACTGGAGATGCGGTGCCTTCAACAACGGCAGAATCAGACATTATTGTTCACTTTGTTTATGCACTAAAGCTTCACTTTGAAATAACACTTTTTCGTTTAAAAACACAATTTGCAGTTTGCTGGCATCAAATTTGCTTACATCCCAGGTATGAGTAGCTAATAGTAGTCAACGTGTGCATATTGGAAAATTTTTAGTGCGAGTGTGAATAAATTTTAGCAAAACTTTTTATATATTTTCATTTTTTTCTTAAAGGCTTTAGCAAAATTAATATTTCCTTTTTTACATATTGCGAGCCTAGATATCCCAAAATGGTTATAAATGGGAAAAAATTTTTTTCCGTATTATGAAAAATTCTATGAGCATTTTCTTAGCGAGAACATGAAAAAAGTATTGCAAATTATTAATAAAACTTTAAAATTTTTTAACAAATTCAAGAAAAAAATTTTATAAAATCTATTGATATGGAACTTTTACATGTTTTCTTTATGTTTTAAAAGGAAATTTAAAATTTTATTAGTTTTTCGATTTTTAAAAATTATTTTAAAATTTAGTCCATGACAAAGAAATTTTCTCATATTTGCAATGTTTCCATTGACATTTTTTCTTTATCCTATTATATGAAAAATGGACAAGAATAAAAATAATGAGAATTAAAACATTTTTAATCAAATTGTTTAATAAAAATTGTCCAAAAATTTATATTTATCTGATTTCAAATAAACAATTCAACTACAATATCACAAAATCAACTTTATAAGCATAATAAGCGCCTTAGTAGTATATAGTTAATCAGCAGTTTTTCTGATCGTTTCTGAACTGTTTAATAAATCGTATATATAAATATATATATATATATATATATATATATATATATATATATATATATATATATATATATATATATATATATATATATATATATATATATATATATATATATATATATATATATATATATATATATATATATATATATATATATATATATATATATATATAAGAACCTAAGTGTGTTTTTATTATATGCACAATTAGAATGAAAACAACGTTTGAAAAATATTGGCATAACAAAAGGAACAAATCGAAATGAAAAATATTAATTTGTTGACATATTAAAAATTAAAAACGGTATTTAAAAATAAATTAAATAAATATAATAATTTAAAATTAAGATCAAATCCTACTTTTATATTATTTGAACAAAATAGTTTTTTTTCTTGTACATACTTATTACATTATTGCATTAGTTGAACTAAAATCTTGTAGAAAAGTCTTTAAAAACGAGAATACATTTTGTTGATTCATTCGGTTTTATATGATAATAATAATAAATTTCCTGACTATTACGTGAAAAGATAATAGTGCATCTTAAAATTACTAAATCTTTGAATAAGGCGAAATCAGTGGTGGACCTCATGGCCCTGGTAAATGCACCGTGCCTCCAAAGGAGATGAACACGGCTGAAGTATTTTTGACTGATCCTGCAACGGGTCAGGTATCTAGGAAGATGGGTGTTGCGGTTAGATGTGTGAATTGCAACAGTGAGGGACATGTGGCTAGTTCAAAGGACTGCCCACGGCGTATTGGTCTTATGCGCAGGCTACAACAGAAAAGGGAGACTGGTGGCGGCAATCAACCACAGGTTTTGTTCGCTCCAAGTAATGTGATTAGGCCAGGAGTTTCCTATGCAGCGGCGGCTGCTTCTTTTGGCAATCGGTCGATTCCTAAAGGGAATTCGAAAAAATCAGCTGGTACTCACGGGGCTGAGGTAACATTGGGTATTGCCATGGGTCAATATGACTTTGTTGATCGGGACTGTAGACGCTTCTTTGGAAGCGGTCTACTACAGTGTCTTAACAAGATTGGAAGCTTTGCCAGGGATTATCGTGAACTTGGTACAGATGAGGATAGATCGCTTGCCCTCTTTGGTATACTAATGACGCTTGGACACCATGGCTAATTCCATTAAATCCATTTTT
This sequence comes from Panzeria rudis, assembly GCA_956483635.1. Taxonomy (NCBI): domain Eukaryota; kingdom Metazoa; phylum Arthropoda; class Insecta; order Diptera; family Tachinidae; genus Panzeria; species Panzeria rudis. Next base: position 49,442,945 of record OY101450.1, read on the forward strand.
ATAAACGTCAACTCAATCGTTTCTAGGCATAAGAGACATATGTTGGGTTTATTTTTGACGGAACACAGACCGGAGATAGTATTGTTGGCTGACCATCATCTTAATTCTTGCCACAGATTTGATGTTAAGGGGTATACGACATATAGGCAGGACCGACAGGACAGACGTGGTGGAGTAACTGCTGTTCTTGTGAGGGAATCATATCATAGTGAGGAGATCGTTCTCGATACTGGTGCTATTGAGAGTACTGCTGTGCGCATCCGTAGGGTAGGCGGCAGGGATATTGTTGTGATAGCCATGTATCTTAGACCTGGCTGTGTATTTGAGGCAGGATATTTTGAGTCTATCCAGAGACTATCTGAGGATTTCAGTGTGGTGATTGGCGATGACCTTAATGCGAGGCATCCGTATTGGGGCGATCCCCATACTAATATGAGTGGTCGTGGTCTACGAGAATTTTTACTGACGAGTCCCGATCTAGACATACTGCAGACTGACGGACCGAGCAAGATAAATCCGGTTTTATCGTCCTACATTGATTTTTTCCTGGCGACAGTAGACATGATTCCGATTGATTCCAACGGACTGCGGACTTTAGACTACGAATTTGACCACAGGGCGGTGGAGTTGATATTCCTTACAGACGAATGTGTCGTACGAGAACCTTCAACGAGGTACGATTTTGACAGAATGGACTGCCGGAGATTTAGGGGCAGATTGACTGAGAATTTGGCGGATCTTGCTATGCCTATTGATACGAATGTTGGGGAAAATGAAATCGACCAATGCATTGGAATGATGGACAGGGCGTTTCTCGATGCCATGGACCAATCGATTCCGAAGGTGACTGTAAGGCGAAGAGGTCTAATGAAGCTTCCACCGAATATTCTTAGCTTCATAGAGCAGAGGAAAAGACTGCGGCGAACACTGCACAGATGTGACCCTAGCAGGCATAGTGTACTGAGGGCCGATATTAACAATATGGGTAGGATCATTAGGGGGGCCATTGCCGTTTTTGAAAAGGAGTATTGGACTGAGTACCTTAGTCGGATTCGAGTCAATAATAGAACATTTAGAAAGGTCAAGTCGGCGGCGGGATTCGACGTTCGCCCTTCGGTTCGTAGTTTATCGGGTCCAGATGGCATGCTTATTTCTGATGACATTGGGAAGGCTAATCTGCTGGCGAGCTCATTCTTTGGAATGCCTCGACCGGTGGCAGATAGTTTTTAAACTGCTTACTCTGCGGTTCGATAGAAGTGTTTGTCGGCTTGTGGCTAGTTTTCTAGAGAATCGTACATTTAAGGTGCGAGTTGGAAGTTCCTTGTCTGTTGAGGGCACGATTTCCACTGGGGTGCCACAGGGCTCATTGCTGGGGCCTGTGTTGTACAATATATACGTGAGTGACATACCTCAACCACCTGTGGATGATCTTTTGCTTATGTATGCCGATGATATATGCATAGCAGCTTCGGGCGCCAGGGCAAGGACTGTCAACAACCGTCTTAATTGTTATTTGGGTACGCTTAATGAATACTTTGTGAGGTGGAAGTTGAATTTAAATATTGGTTAAACGGTTGCCATGGTATTTAAGGGTAAGCGTAAGAATATTTGGCCAAATTGGAGGCAATACTTACCGTGCTTGAGAATAGGTGATGATTTTATTAGTACCCCTGACAGGGTAAGATATCTTGGGGTGACCTTCCACGAGAAATTTGAATATTATCGCCACGTGGACGATATTCTGCAGAGAACGAAGGGCTCGTTCAATGCATATCAGCGTGTTTTGAGACGGAATGGGGGCCTGGATCAGAGGATACGTCTACTAATGTACCGTCAGGTTATTCGACCTCTCATCTCCTATGCCTTTCCAGTTTGGTTTGGAATACCTTCCTCCCAAATGGAAAGATTTAGGAGATGGGAAAGATTGGTTTTGGTGGCTTGTCTAGGTATGAGACCACATCTTGGACCTGATGGTGTGATCCGCAGACCGTCGTGCAGATCCATATATGGTGCGGCTAATATAGGCAGAATTGACGTCTTTATGTCGCAGAATGCCATTAAATTTCTTAATAGTGCACGTTCCCTGGACAATAGTCTTGTTAGGAATTGTTTTGATAGGATGGGTGGTTTGGACGCCGTTCGTCTTTCGAATTATTTATCGCCTGTCGACTTGTTGACCCTCAAGGAATCCGATCTTGTCTTTAACGGCTCTGATCTTCTATTCTATCATAGGAGAATCAATACTCTGAATATTAATGACACAGTATATAATACTGCTCAATAGTCTCTATCTCTCTCTCTCTCTCTCTCTCTCTCTCTCTCTCTCTTTTGTACATATCTTTATATTTCCTCCCTTTAGTTTAAGTCATTAATAGTTTAGTTATTTTGTTTTACTAGTTTTAAGTTTTTTTTTTATATAAGAGCCTCTCCTTTTCAATCCCTTTTTGGAGAAATTTCATGAATATATGTTTTAATAATAACTTAGTTTAAGGAATGCACGTAGGATGCAAATATTTATTTAAAAAAAAACTGGAAGTCTTTAAACATACAATAGTATAATAAGAATATTATATAAGTTTATTAGTTTTAATTTAAAGCTTTTGATATGTTTTTGGAACGATGTTCCGTCATCCCACGTCAAATTTGGTTTGTAAACAGACCGGTTTCGGCTATGTGCCATCTTCAGTGTTCTATTGAATACTTTTGATATGTAATAATTTTTTTGGGATTAATAAACATGAAATGAAATGAAATCACTGGAAGCTAACAGTTATTGTGTATCTCTTGTGAAGTGCGTTTAAAGTGAAAATAATAAAAAGTGACTAAAAATGACTGGCCGTGGTAAAGGTGGTAAAGGCTTGGGAAAAGGTGGTGCTAAACGTCATCGTAAAGTGTTGCGTGATAACATCCAAGGTATTACCAAGCCTCCTATTAGACGTTTGGCTCGTCGTGGTGGTGTAAAACGTATTTGATCTACGAAGAAACCCGTGGTGTTTTAAAGGTATTTTTGGAAAATGTCATCCGTGATGCCGTCACCTACACTGAACATGCCAAAAGGAAAACTGTCACCGCTATGGATGTTGTTTATGCTTTGAAAAGACAAGGTCGTACTTTGTACGGTTTCGGCGGTTAAATACTACATGAAGTAAATGGAATAATAACAGCGACAAAATTTAAAAACAATCGGTCCTTTTCAGGACCACAAATATTTTTAAAAAAGAGATTTTTATTTGTTGTGTTCAATTTATTATTTTTCAAAACGTTACAAAAGATACTTAATTCTATAAATAAAATTATAAACGAAAAATTCATTAGATGCTAATAAAGCATTTCTCAAAGACTTCTCATTAATTTTTTTCTAGGCGGATGAAAATATTAATTTATGTATGTTGAAAAAGTCAATTCATTACAAAAGGTAATTAATTGAAAATTGTACGTTAAATATATACTTTGACAAATAATAGGTATACAGGAAATTCTTCGTGCAGACACGACTTCGGCAAAATAAAACCGACACGATTCTATTGTGTATACACAAATTGTACTGTTAGACAAGGCGAGTCTCATGAATGTATGCATGTGCCAAAGCAAACGAGTTTTGTTGTAAGTTGAAAAAAATGTGTACATACACTCTGTACACACAAATTTTAGCAATGTTTTGAATCATGAAAGAAGAAACAAGGAAATATTAGTAATGTTTTTAGGTAAAAATTCATTCTAATAAAATGTATTTTGTAATTCTTCTTCTTCATCCTCTCGTTAAAATAAAATTGTTTTAAACAAAATTTCTCTTTTTGGAAATAAATTTGTCGTCCTGAAAAGGACGGTTGATTCATATATGTATGTATGTGTATGTTGGTTGGCATGAAATAATTCTCACATTGTATTATTTTAGCAATAAATTGAAATAATTTAAGCCTTCTTTTCAGTTTTCTTGGGCAATAAAACGGCCTGGATGTTGGGTAAGACACCACCCTGAGCAATTGTTACGCCGGACGACAACTTGTTCAATTCTTCGTCGTTGCGGATGGCCAATTGTAAATGACGTGGAATAATTCTCGTCTTTTTGTTGTCACGAGCAGCATTGCCAGCCAACTCAAGAACTTCAGCTGCCAAATATTCCATAACAGCAGCTAAATATACTGGAGCTCCGGCACCAACACGTTCAGCATAATTGCCTTTGCGCAACAAACGATGAATACGACCGACGAGAAATTGTAAACCAGCACGGTTTGAACGGGACTTTGCCTTTCCCTTAACTTTGCCACCTTTACCACGACCAGACATTTTTCACTTTTAGTTTTATTATTTTTTATTTAAACACTTCACAAATAGCACTGTTAGCACAAACTGTTGAAGTTGCATATTTTTTTCATTTTCATTTCATGTTTATTAATCCCAAAAAATTTATTACATATCAAAAGCTTTAAATTAAAACTAATAAACTTATATACTATTCTTATTATACTATTGTATGTTTAATGACTTCCAGTTTTTTTCTATACAAATATTTGCATCCTACAGTGTCTTAACAGGATTGGAAGCTTTGCCAGGGATTATCGTGAACTTGGTACAGATGAGGATAGATCGCGTGCCCTCTTTGGTATGCTAATGACGCTTGGACACCATGGCTAATTCCATTAGATCCATTTTTCTAATATAGGCAGAATTGACGTTTTTATGTCACAGAATGCCATTAAATTTCTTAATAGTGCACGTTCCCTGGACAATAGTTTTGTTAGGAATTGTTTTGATATGATGGGTGGTTTGGACGCCGTTCGTCTTTCGAATTATTTATCGCCTGTCGACTTGTTGACCCTCAGGGAATCCGATCTTGTCTTTAACGGCTCTGATCTTTTATTCTATCATAGAAGAATCAATACTCTGAATATTAATGACACAGTATATAATACTGCTCAATAGTCTCTATCTCTCTCTCTTTTGTACATATTTTTATATTTCCTCCCTTTAGTTTAAGTCATTAATAGTTTAGTTATTTTGTTTTACTAGTTTTAAGTTTTTTTTTATATAAGAGCCTCTCCTTTTCAATCCCTTTTTGGAGAAACTTCATGAATATATGTTTTAATAATAATTTAGTTTAAGGAATGCACGTAGGATGCAAATATTTATATAGAAAAAAACTGGAAGTCTTTAAACATACAATAGTATAATAAGAATAGTATATAAGTTTATTAGTTTTAATTTAAAGCTTTTGATATGTAATAAATTTTTTGGGATTAATAAACATGAAATGAAAATGAAATGAAATTTTCAAGTGAAGTTTTAGTGCATAAACAAAGTGAACAATAATGTCTGATTCTGCCGTTGTTGAAGCCACCGCATCTCCAGTAGCCGCCCCAGCTGCTGAGAAAAAAGCAAAGAAAGCTGCAAAGGCGAAAAAGCCATCTAGTGTCCCTAGTCATCCACCAAGCGGTGGAAGTCTTTAAACATACAATAGTATAATAAGAATAGTATATAAGTTTATTAGTTTTAATTTAAAGCTTTTGATATGTAATAAATTTTTTGGGATTAATAAACATGAAATGAAAATGAAATGAAATTTTCAAGTGAAGTTTTAGTGCATAAACAAAGTGAACAATAATGTCTGATTCTGCCGTTGTTGAAGCCACCGCTTCTCCAGTAGCCGCCCCAGCTGCTGAGAAAAAAGCAAAGAAAGCTGCAAAGGCGAAAAAGCCATCTAGTGTCCCTAGTCATCCACCAACCCATCAAATGGTCGATGCTGCCATCAAAACATTAAAAGAACGTGGAGGTTCATCTCTACCAGCCATTAAGAAATACCTTACAAGTACTTACAAGGTAGATGCTCAAAAATTGGCTCCTTTCATCAAGAGATATTTGAAGAGTGCTGTAACTAGTGGAAAATTAATTCAAACTAAAGGTAAGGGTGCTTCTGGTTCATTTAAATTATCTGCTGCCGCCTCAAAAGATCCGAAAGCAAAGAAGCCAGCTGCGGAAAAGAAAAAGTCTGCTGTTGCTGCCGGCGACAAAAAGAAGAAGGCTAAAACAGCCAAAAAGGCGGCCCCTGGCGCAAAGAAACCATCGGCCGCTAAAAAGACTGCTGAGAAGAAGAAGGCCGAAAAAGTCAAGGCAAAAACTGTCAAAAAGACTGGCACAGTTAAAGCAAACCCCGTCAAAAAGGCACCAGCCAAAAGATATTCAATTGGCCAGACGTATTCATGGCGAGCGTGCTTAAATTAAATGGCTGATGACAATGATTACTACTACTAAAATCGTACAAAATGTTTTAAAAATAATCGGTCCTTTTCAGGACCACAAAAACTTTTTATAATAAAGAGTAATATTTTTGTTTTACATATTTTAATAGGAGAAATATTTTATTTAAAAAAAAACGTTAATTAGCATTTGCTTGCAAAATGTTTTATCATTTTTGAAAACAATCTGTCCTTTTTATAAAGACTACTATTTTCGTTCTACATATTTTAATAGGAGAAATATTAAAATAAGAATAGTTAATTAGCAAGTATAGCATTTTGAAAGTATTTTTTATTTTTAGTTCCACTATAGTGATGCCGTGCAAAACAATTACTGCAGCTATGCACATATTAATAAAATGGAAAAGCCGTCGGCAAATTTATTTTGTAAATTTATGTTTTCTTTTTTTCAGATATGCATGAACATCTTTTTGTGTGATTTTTATATAATTACTAGACTATTCCAGTTTACTGTCAAAATTTCCATACCTTCCCTTGATTTTGCAATCAATCGGTCCTTTTCTCAGGACCACAAAAACTTTTTATAAAGAGTATTTTATTGTTGTTGTGTGATTTTTATATAATTACTAGACTATTCCAGTTTACTGTCAAAATTTCGATTTCTTCCCTTGATTTCGCCTTATTCAAAGATTTACTAATTTTAAGATGCACTATTATCTTTTCAAGTAATAGTCAGGAAATTTATTATTATTATCATATAAAACCGAATGAATCAACAAAATGTATTCTCCGACTCAAAGGACTCAAAGAGTTTCTCAAAGGCCGACAAAAGTGATATGGGCCTGTAGCTGCTACTCTCAGAGAGATCAGATCCTCGTTTTGGTATTGGTACAACCAATGCCGCTCTCTACGCCCTCGGAAAGTAGCCAATATTGATACAATGATTGAAAACGATCGCCAAAAAACGCCATGTTGCAGTATTAGTCTTTCGCAGTACAAAGTCCGGTATGTTGTCGATGCCACTGGACCTTTTATTCGCTCTCCACTTTAAAGCACTGCCAACAGTCTCAGCATTGACAAACCCAATTCCCCCAATGTCGACACGTACAATGTCCCCGTCCGCTGTCATAGTATCCCCAAACACCGTCATAGGTACAGTCCTGTCCAATGTCGAGATAGCCCGCTGAACTTCCACGTCAAATGGATCACTTCCCCCATTACCCGTGGCACAAGGTGGCCCAAAGAATGACTCGGCCAACAGATTTGCCTTCCCAGTATCGTCAGATACAAGCACGCCACCAGGGCCCTTCAAACTTTTTACTGGTGCGCGAACATTCAATCCCGCAGCCGATTTTACCTTCCGGAATGTCCTATTATTGACACGAATTCTACTCAGAAAATTCGTCCAATATTCTGTTTCAAACACCGCTATAGCACCCTGTATTATTCTATCAAGGTTCCTTATTTCGGCCTTCAACACACCATGCCTGCTAGGGTCACACCTGTGCAGCGTTCGCCTAAGCCTCTTCTTGTGTGCGATAAAGTTCAGAATATGAGACGGCAGTTTCAGCATACCCCTTCCCCGCACAGCCACCCTTGGGATCGAATGTTCCATAGCGTCAACAAATGCCCCTTCCATCGCCTCAATGCACCGTTCTATCTCAGTCTCTGTCACATTCCTATCAACTGGCAGACCTATGCCCGTCAAGTTCCCAGTCAGTCTATTCCTATATCGTCGAATGTCAATCCTGTCAAAGTCATACCTCGTCGGGCACTCCCTAGCCTCGAACTCCCCAGTAGTGAAAATGAGCTCTACCGCTCTGTGGTCCGACTCGTAATCCAATGTACGAAGTCCGTTCGAAGTAGTAGGAACAATGTCCCCCGTTGTCAAGAAAAAGTCAATGTATGATGACAGAACCGCGTTTATCCTCGTCGGCCCGTCAGTCCTCAGTACGTCAATATCAGGGCTCTCCAACAGTATCTCCTGCAACCTTCGACCATTAACGTTAGTATAGAGATCGCCCCAATACGGGTGTCTCGTGTTAAGGTCAGCACCTATCACTATACTGCAATCACCAGACAGTACTTGGACTGAATCGAAATACTCAGCCTCAAGTACCACCCCAGGTCTAAGGTACATGGAAATCACTGCGATATCCCTGCCACCCACCCTACGAATGGTCACAGCAGTGTTCTCAATAGCACCCGTATTAAGAACGATCTCCCCACAAAGATACGTGCTCCTCACAAGAACGGCGGTTCCCCCACCACGTCTGTCCCGTCGCTCGTGTCTAAACGTCGTGTACCCACTTATGTCAAATCTGTGGCGGGCATTAAGACCATGCTCAGCCAACAGAACAATTTCAGGTTTGTTTTCCGTCAAGAACAAACCCAAGAAATGTATTCTATGTCTAGAGACGATCGAGTTTACGTTAACAAAAATTATTTTCATGAAATTAGCCATGACGACCGAGTGATACCAAACAGCGCTCGGGACCTGTCCTCGTCCGTGCCCAATGTATGGTAATCGTTAGCAAAACCGCCAATTCGGTCAAGACACCGCAGAAGACCACCCCCAAAGAAGCGCCTACAGTCACGATCTATAGTATCAAATTGCGCCATGGCAACACCCAACGACATATCAGCCGAAGGAGCCCCACGGGACCGCGAGGTAGTTCCCAAAGGAGCCGAACGCCCACCACCCTGAGCAGCCTTAGCAGCTGCAGCGTAAGAGACGCTCACCCTAGTACCGCCAGTGGGAGCGGACAAAACCTGAGGCCGATTACCACCAGTTTCCTTTCTCTTCTGCAATTTCCGAAGCAGTTCGATACGGCGAGGACAGTCCTTGGAACTGGCCACATGTCCCTCAGTACCACAATTCACGCATTTAACTGCCAAACCCATCCTCCTGGATACTTGGCCCGTGACCGGATCAGTCACCAATACCTCCACATTATTATCCTCCTTTGGAGGCACACTGCACTTGCCTGGGCCATGGGACCCACCACACTTCACACACCGAAATGGCATGTGACAATTAGTCGAAACATGTCCAAAGCGCTGACAATTAAAGCACTGAGTGACGCCCTTCCTGATATATTTTCTAATATGCACCTTACAGCGCAAGATATACCTAATGGCATAAAATTTCCGGATATCCGAATCCCTGGACAACCCAACGACCCATTTGTCGTTACCTAATCTTACCAGACTGGATACGGTGGTATTGATCTGTAGCCCATTCAGGTATTCCGAAATCTCTTCCGATTCAAACGAATACGGAAGCCCCTCTACAACGACCCTATACGGTCGCATACCCTTAGGGGTATATGTGTAAAATTCGACTTGCTGTCCCTCAAGCAATTGTCTAACCTTTTCATGGTCGCCCACGGTGCAGGTCCCTATATTGGCAACACTCTTACCCAATGTTTTAACATTATAATTCTTATGCCCCAAAAGTGAGTCAATTAAACTAATGTATCTTTTTAAGTCAATATTATATACAGTAATAACTGGTACCTTTTTACTTTTAACTTTTTCAGCAGCTTGACCCGAGGTGGCAGCATTGACCTTCGCCTGCGGCTTCTTATTCTCTGCTATCATCTTCTTCTTTCTTTCCCCAATCGGCTTAGGGGCAGCTGTAGGAGCTTCGCTTTCCTTCGCATTAAGCTTTGGATCCACGCACATGTCATTATCTGATTCTTCCTCTTCTTCCAGAGTCACCTCACTTTCTTCGCCTTCACTTTCTTCAGGAACTTGAATATTTTTTTCTGTCTTTCAGCAAGACATCTACGGCCTTTTTCAGTTTCTCATTTTCCTCAATTATATAGCAAAATTTCTTATTAAGGAACTCGATTTCTTTATCTTTCTTGTTTATTATCTCTTGTAGTTCATCCACTGTGATAGACACACGTGGTCTTTTAGTACCGGAGTTGGGACGTTCGCCCTCCTCCATTTTTACAATGGGCAATCTGTATATGGATTTGCCCAATAAGTCTGTTTTCAAAGTTTTATTTGCCCCTTATGGGTCTCTCACTTTGGCAAATGGCCAATACAAATAGACTTATTTATCACTTTCTATATAAAAAGTTATTTCTCCTTACTAAGTGTTCAAATGTCTACTTAGTTTTAATTTGTTGCCTTCTATAGGCTTCTCAAATTTACCAAAGACCAACAAATTTCTATATTATTGTTTTTACAATTCTATTCAGAATACGTAAACTTAGTGTCACTGCACCTGTCACTCGTTGTGTTGCAAGCAGTGTACTCGGTTTATATAGAAAATGCCGGCATATCTTATTGTAGTATGCGTATATTTAATCGTAAAATGGTGGATGATTTTTCTTATTTTTTCAGCTAAAGAGACGTGCAGAATTATAATACTTACTCACTCTAGTTTCATCTGAATTTGGTATAAATACAAGTTGGTCTTGTGTATCTTTTGTGAAGTGCGTTTAAAGTGAAAATAATAAAAAGTGACTAAAAATGACTGGCCGTGGTAAAGGTGGTAAAGGCTTGGGAAAAGGTGGTGCTAAACGTCATCGTAAAGTGTTGCGTGATAACATCCAAGGTATTACCAAGCCTGCTATTAGACGTTTGGCTCGTCGTGGTGGTGTAAAACGTATTTCTGGTTTGATCTACGAAGAAACCCGTGGTGTTTTAAAGGTATTTTTGGAAAATGTCATCCGTGATGCCGTCACCTACACTGAACATGCCAAAAGAAAAACTGTCAACGCTATGGATGTTGTTCATGCTTTGAAAAGACAAGGTCGTACTTTGTACGGTTTCGGCGGTTAAATACTACATGAAGTGAATGGAATAATAACAGCGACAAAATTTAAAAACAATCGGTCCTTTTCAGGACCACAAATATTTTTAAAAACGATATTTTTATTTGTTGTGTTCAATTTATCATTTTTCAAAACGTTACAAAAGATACTTAATTCTATAAATAAAATTATAAACGAAAAATTCGTTAGATGCTAATAAAGCATTTCTCAAAGACTATCATTAATTTTTTTCTAGGCGGATGAAAATATTAATTTATGTATGTTGAAAAAGTCAATTCATTACAAAAGGTAATTAATTGAAAACTGTACGTTAAATATATACTTTGACTAATAATAGGTATACAGGAAATTCTTCGTGCAGACACGATTTCGGCAAAATAAAACCGACACGATTCTATTGTGTATACACAAAATGTACTGTTAGACAAGGCAAGTCTCATGAATGTTTGCATGTGCCAAAGCAAACGAGTTTTGTTGTAAGTTGAAAAAAAATGTGTACATACTACTCTATACACACAAATTTGAGAAATGTTTTTTAATCATGAAAGAAAAAACAAGGAAATATTAGTAATGTTTTTAGGTAAAAATTCATTATAATAAAATGTATTTTGTAATTCTTCTTCTTCATCCTCTCGTTAAAATGAAATTGTTTTAAACAAAATTTCTCTTTTTTGGAAATAAATTTGTCGTCCTGAAAAGGACGGTTGGTTCATATATGTATGTATGTTGGTTGGCATGAAATAATTCTCACATTGTATTATTTTAGCAATAAATTGAAATAATTTAAGCCTTCTTTTCAGTTTTCTTGGGCAATAAAACGGCCTGGATGTTGGGTAAGACACCACCCTGAGCAATTGTTACGCCGGACAACAACTTGTTCAATTCTTCGTCGTTGCGGATGGCCAATTGTAAATGACGTGGAATAATTCTCGTCTTTTTGTTGTCACGAGCAGCATTGCCAGCCAACTCAAGAACTTCAGCTGCCAAATATTCCATAACAGCAGCTAAATATACTGGAGCTCCGGCACCAACACGTCCAGCATAATTGCCTTTGCGCAACAAACGATGAATACGACCGACGAGAAATTGTAAACCAGCACGGTTTGAACGGGACTTTGCCTTTCCCTTAACTTTGCCACCTTTACCACGACCAGACATTTTTCACTTTTAGTTTTATTATTTTTATTTAAACACTTCACAAATAGCACTGTTAGCACAAACTGTTGAAGTTGCATACGATATCGTGGGTATTTATAGTTTCTTTGCGCTCTTGCTTAGAGCCGAAGCAGAAACTATGTGTATTTTACTCTTTCAAAAAATGTATATAAAGCGTGACTTACCCGCAAAAATTTAAAAATTTGTGAACAGTGTTAAAAAAGTGTTTGTGAAGTTACGATAAGTGAATAATGCCTCCTGAAACTAGTGGTAAAGCGGCAAAGAAGGCTGGTAAAGCGCAAAAAAATATTACAAAGAGTGATAAAGGCAAGAAGCGCAAGGAAAGTTATGCCATCTACATTTACAAAGTGTTGAAGCAAGTACATCCCGATACTGGTATCTCATCGAAGGCCATGAGTATCATGAACAGTTTTGTTAATGATATTTTTGAGCGTATTGCAGCTGAAGCTTCCCGTTTGGCTCACTACAACAAGCGTTCAACAATCACCAGTCGGGAAATTCAAACTGCTGTCCGTCTCTTGTTGCCCGGTGAATTGGCTAAGCATGCTGTCAGTGAAGGTACTAAAGCCGTAACAAAATACACTAGCTCCAAATAAATAGTCATCCAATCATCAATGGTTATCATATATATTTTTTTTATTCAACAACAATACATAGAAAAAGGCCCTTTTCAGGGCCACAAAACGAATTTTCTGTCCAAAAAATTAGTTGAGAGGAGAAAGTGTGTGAAAATTTATTGTTAATGAAATAAAAAGTGAGTGAAAATTTATTCTTAATTAAATAATCACAAAATAAATTGAAAATAAAAATAAGTTCATTTTATATACAAAAATAATAAGACGAGAATATATAATCGTTGTTAAGCAAGGAAGCAAGAAAACAAACAGAATCTTCTTTGTGCCACAAACCAAATTGTAAAAAATGATAGATAGCCGATTTTTTTATACAAAAATAATTGCAAGGAGAAATATAAATAAATAGCGTGTGAAAATGTGTTTTTATTTATTCGTACATAAACCAAAGGCCCTTCTCGGGGCCACTAAAAATATATAAAATGAGATTGAATATTTTTGGTTTTTAAACATTTATTTTGACAATGTTCAAAAATCCTGCTTTTCACGCTATTGTAGCAAAGGCTCGATAAAGTGGACAATTTATTAATTTGCTGAACATTTTTTTTATATACTTTGGAATATATAATTAAACGCGTTTTGCCGACGGCATTTTAACATCAATGTACGCATTGTTGTGCACATGAATAAAAGAGTGTACTATGTATGTACTATATATTCTATTATAAAAAGCCGTCGGAAAACCGCTTTTAGTTCTTATTTATTTACATTTTGCTGTTTTATAAAATTTTTCTTATTTTGTGGAAATTAAATTGTCTTTAGCACTTAATCTAAAAATATTTTCGATCTCTGATAATATTTTGTACACCTGAAATAAATATGGCTTATTTTTATTTAGAAATTGAATTTCTTTACAATTAATTATCTACAAATAAAAAAGGAGTCTAGGTATTATTTTTGCAAATAAAGTTACCCAATGCACTAAGTATTATACTTATCTATTTAAGTATTTTTGTTTGTTTTTAATTTGTAGACGTTTTCAATTTAATCTCTTTTTAAAATTATTTTGTAGCCCTGAAAAAGGCTTTTTATTTTTGGAAATAAATCTTTTTTCGAATATCGAAAAATTGTTTACATTGAAGAAGAAAAAGCAATTTACTTTTTGGAGGCGGCCATTTTGGCTGCTGGCTTTTTTGCTGGGGCTGCCTTTTTGGGTTTCGCTGCTACGGCGCTCTTGGCTTTGGGTGCTTTTGGTTTAGTTGCTGGTGCCTTTTTGACGGGTTTTGCTTTAACTGTGCCAGTCTTTTTGACAGTTTTTGCCTTGACTTTTTCGGTCTTCTTCTTCTCAGCAGTCTTTTTAGCGGCCGATGGTTTCTTTGCGGCAGGGGCCGCCTTTTTGGCTGTTTTAGCCTTCTTCTTTTTGTCGCCGGCAGCAACAGCAGACTTTTTCTTTTCCGCAGCTGGCTTCTTTGCTTTCGGATCTTTTGAGGCGGCAGCAGATAATTTAAATGAACCAGAAGCACCCTTACCTTTAGTTTGAATTAATTTTCCACTAGTTACAGCACTCTTCAAATATCTCTTGATGAAAGGAGCCAATTTTTGAGCATCTACCTTGTAAGTACTTGTAAGGTATTTCTTAATGGCTGGTAGAGATGAACCTCCACGTTCTTTTAATGTTTTGATGGCAGCATCGACCATTTGATGGGTTGGTGGATGACTAGGGACACTAGATGGCTTTTTCGCCTTTGCAGCTTTCTTTGCTTTTTTCTCAGCAGCTGGGGCGGCTACTGGAGATGCGGTGCCTTCAACAACGGCAGAATCAGACATTATTGTTCACTTTGTTTATGCACTAAAGCTTCACTTTGAAATAACACTTTTTCGTTTAAAAACACAATTTGCAGTTTGCTGGCATCAAATTTGCTTACATCCCAGGTATGAGTAGCTAATAGTAGTCAACGTGTGCATATTGGAAAATTTTTAGTGCGAGTGTGAATAAATTTTAGCAAAACTTTTTATATATTTTCATTTTTTTCTTAAAGGCAAAATTAATATTTCCTTTTTTACATATTGCGAGCCTAGATATCCCAAAATGGTTATAAATGGGAAAAAAGTTTTTTTCCGTATTATGAAAAATTCTATGAGCATTTTCTTAGCGAGAACATGAAAAAAATATTGCAAATTATTAATAAAACTTTAAAATTTTTTAACAAATTCAAGAAAAAAATTTTATAAAATCTATTGATATGGAACTTTTATATGTTTTCTTTATGTTGTAAAAGGAAATTTAAAATTTTATTAGTTTTTCGATTTTTAAAAATTATTTTAAAATTTAGTCCATGACAAAGAAATTTTCTCATATTTGCAAAGTTTCCATTGACATTTTTTCTTTATCCTATTATATGAAAAATGGACAAGAATGAAAACTAATGAGAATTAAAACATTTTTAATCAAATTGTTTATTAAAAATAGTCCAAAAATGTATATTTATCTGATTTGAAATAAACAATTCAACTACAATATCACAAAATCAAGTTTATAAACATAATAACCGCCTTAGTAGTATATAGTTAATCAGCAGTTTTTCTGATCGTTTCTGAGCTGTTTAATAAAACGTTTCTGCGTATTTTCTTAAAAATATATACAAAATTTTTGTTGCTCTTCTACATTTTATACAAATAAACAATTTTAAAAGTTATCTTTTAACTGAATAGTGAAACTAACTTTACCTTGTACAATACTATTGGAGCGGTAAAAGCAAAATATTGAGAAAAATATAAATTTTCGGTCAAATACTTTTTGATTTCGAAGTATTTTATGTAAATTATAGCATTAATAATGTATGTACATATGTATATGGAAGGATATACATATGTACATACACACATCATTTGAAAAATATTGGCATAACAAAAGGAACAAATCGAAATGAAAAATATTAATTTGTTGACATATTAAAAATTAAAAACGGTATTTAAAAATAAATTAAATAAATATAATAATTTAAAATTGAGATCAAATCGTACTTTTATATTATTTGAACAAAATGGTTTTTTTCTTGTACATACTTATTACATTATTGCATTAGTTGAACTAAAATCTTGTGTAGCGGCTTTGTCTTTGTGCATGAACAAGAGATAGTGTTGCCAGATGATCGGCCTTGCTGGCATGCTGGCGGATGCTCCAGCTAGGGCTCGCCGTATTGGGGTGGTTCTTGCCGACCCATCTAGCTTGTCCAGCAGCTACAAAAAAAAAATCATGCCAGCCTATTTAATTCTGAAACCAGAAAAATTGCAAAGATGGATTGTGGTACAATATAAAATTGGGAACCCGAAGCAAGACATCATTACCCCCTGCTTATTCAATTTCTCACACACAGCCAAATCTTCCTGGCGGATGTTGTGCCAGGGTATGAACCCTCCCCTCAGAGATCATCAAACCTCTCCATGACACCGTTCTTATTTTACGATGTCCCTTAGGCTGCGTCACCTGAGAAGACCCTTTTCTTCCCCTTACTTACCGCGCTTTAAAAAACTTTAGCACCTGTTCATCTTAATGAAACGCTTTAAAAAAATTCATTTAAAACAAGCGTACATTATGCTGAATTTATTAAATTAAAATTTTATAATTATGTTTAAATTTTTATATAAATGTATAACTAATATAATTCATTTTGAGAGAAAAAACAAATTTTGATTACATTTTGATTAAATTAATTAGCATGTAAGGCCAGTACAAAATTTAAATAAAAAAAATCAATAAAAGTCAATAAATTGTTTAATTTAAAAGTAAATTAAAAAAAAAAATAAATTTAAATTTAATTTATAATATAGCCTAAGATGGCGGCTGCCACAAATATGTATTCACAAGAAAAACTATGTGTATGAAAATCAAAATGGCCAGAAAAATTTTAATGATTGTAAACTGAATTTTTAGTAATTTTCATTATCTCAATGTTTCTGTATTTTATTTAATCCTTTTTCTTCTGTCTGTCTATCTCTAGCTTTTCAGGAACGGGGGACTTTTCTATTCTTCTACTGGACTGGCTGTTTTACGGATCGCCGTCTGTCCGTAGCGTGTCCAACGTACGGGTTTCTTTTTGGTTAAGTTTTTAACAAAAGATCTGTTCTTACAATATATATCCTTCTTAATGACTTTTTTTTTTTTTATAACTTTAAGGCAAACACCTAAATATACCGGGGTCAAAAGGCCCGTTCAACTATTCCTGCGCTACCTAGTATGAGCTCACCCTATATAGCCTGGAGGTTCACAATATTGTGACGCAAAGAAAAAAAACGATAAGGGTGTTTTCCCTAAAGCCTCAAAAAAAAATTTTTTTAAGAATAATATATATGTTTTATTTATTTCAGTATGTCGATTATGTCCGTAAGGTTCAGTCCAGGGTCAATTGGCACGATACCTGATGATGAAGAAATTAGATGACGGCTTGCTTTGTGGCGCTCCCTCGATGTATAGGACAGTGGTAGTATGGTGCTTTTTCTCAAAATAAATTTTATAGTTTTAAATTGTAGATTTTACTTTTACACAACCTTTGTGTGTCGTTTGTTTTTTTTTATATTTTAACTTTTGCTTTAATTGTTTCTTCACGTTTTTTTTTCTTTTATGGTTTTGTTTAACTATATGTTAATTTGTTCGTTCAACGTTTTTTTCTGTTTTAAATAGAAAGTTTTTTTATTTATATGTTTTTATTTCACCAAATTGTTTTTAGTTTCTTTATTAAGAAACCCTTTCACTATTTTAATTTTAATAAAGCACTATATTGGCATTAAAATTTTTTTTGGTATATCTCTTTTTTAAAAATGGCAACCACTTTACTTTTCAAACCACTCGTCCTATCAGACATCCAAACGAAAAAAGGATCGACATTTTATTTTTCGCTTGCCAAAAAGGCTCGGTACCGCCACAAAAAAAACTGTCCATTTCCAATGTCCTCAAACCGATTGTTTTGTTTTTGTTTACCTAATCTGTTATTTTTTTGTCTCTTTTCTCTCCAATTTTTGGCATCCTCTGAATGATAGCCTACCGTACTCAGCTGATATAAAAAAAATAGTGCTGCCTATAAACCTGCATTACCTATGTATAGGGTGCACATGACAAACCCAACCAGTCCTGCAGTCCACACGTGGATCCAGGATGGGAGGGAAAAATTGCAGCCGTCTGCTCCAGTACGTCATTTTCTGGTATTGTGGGTATTTCATACGTATTCCCAAAAATAAACCTGAGCTGGCATCTCTGTCCCTTTTTTATTCACCACACCGAAAAATAACACGAAGTTGGCAACACGGGCGTGGTAAATGCATATCTGTGAATGAATGAAACTCAACGAGACAAAGCAAACGAAAATACGCATGCTACTACAGGAAGAGGGAACAACAGCAGGTAAGTAAAAGGAATTACTATAAATAAAAAAAATTCTAAAATAATTCCTATTGGAATAAATATATTGATTTTTTTCTTTTATTATTAATTTATTCTAGGTACTGTTTGACGTCATCGCCGTCCACGAAATAATGGTAAGTAACATGAAATTATTTCATTCAAATAAAGTGATTCTTACAAAAAAAATTTCCTATTTCAGATTTTCATATGGATAACAGGGCAGCCAACCAGCCATAGGATTACTCCTGCTTGTTCGCCAAATAAAAAAAAGGTAAGTACACGTGAATTATCAAGTGAAACAATAAAAAAACCAACCAAAAAAAACTAAATTTGTCTCTGATCCCGCCGCCGCGCAAAAATTTTCACCGCCGCGTCGCCGCTCGTACAAAAAAAAAACGCCGCCAAAAAATTTTTTTTCGTATTAGCCGCCGCGTTTGGTTCAGTTTTTCCTCTTTTTACCTTTTTAATCGTATCTTCTTATATTAATACCGTGTTACTTCAGGTGCTTTCATAAAACCAAGTGAATTTTTATAATTTTCATGAAACTAAATAAAAGTATTACTGGAAGGTTTTAAAACTCAGGACGCTTGTACCTTGCAAAAAAAACATTGTTTTGTGATTGCGCTAGCGTAACGTGACGTAACGTAACTCAGCTAAACTTTAAATTAACCAATTCGTGTTCAATCGCGCTTACAACAAACGTCTAAAAAACCGAAAATTAATGAAAATTTAAATATTTGCGCATACCGTGAGATACAAAAGTTACCGTTCTGAGTATTTAATAATTTAACCCCAAACGTTTATTCTAAACTCTAATGAATTTTAAACTTCTAATTCCAGATATACCGAAAACCCAGCTTGAAGTACAGGCTGCCTCCCTTCACCGGCAGATTAAAATCAGTCGAGTTGACGTGAATAACCAGATTGCAGGGACTAGAACGACCAGAGTATTTAAGGCTATCACCTTAAATCTCTGGCGAGAAGTACCCCCTGCAAATCCTCAAACAAAATACACAATTTAGACTCGATACCTAATATTAATATTCTAAATTATTAATTGATGTGTTTTGTTTCTTTACAGGATTAAAGGTCTTAATGCTCCGCTGCACCGCTGCAGGCAACTGAGAGGCTACCCTACGCCTAACCCGTCAAAGTCAGATTACCTCCGTTATTGGCTTAAACCAGGTTTACACCTAGCCATACTAAACAAAACGGCTACCAGCAACAGGTAACAAATGAATATATCTGTTGAAAGCTACCTGTATAACAGTCGTAGCTATTACAGGTTCCCCGAATTAGTATGCGGCTAAACCGAAGTCCGCGACACCTTCCCCAAACCCCTTATCAGAGCGGATATTTTGGTGAGTGTGCTCCTTTTTTTTCCATTCACATTATTTACATTCATATAAAGTAGTTAGATTGTTTACGCGGTTTAAATATATGTTTAAATTTGTGCGGCCGACGTACATTTTCTGCGCGCTCTTTTTGTACAGATTCGCGATTTTTTTAGATATTAGCTTATATACTTCTCAAACAAAAAATTCTCTTGCAAGAGTAATTTACCTTATTTTCCTAACAACCCGTAATTATATCCTAAAGAAAAAGTCATAACGCCACTAAAACTCCCTAAAAGTACTTTCCACTCTATATGTACTTACTAAATTCCTTGTATTTCTCACTTTTTAGAAAGCTTTAGTGCTCACTAAGGTTCTATTATAATAATAATAACAAACTACCTATTTGAACTATGCTAATAAAATTATTCTATATGCACAGGTACAAAACTTCAAGGGCACCTGGACGATAAGCAAGATATAGGTATGGACGATCACCCGATGTTAATTCAGTGTGTGAGTGGGTCCTCAACCCAAAAAAAATAATAAAATAATGACCTTAATGCTAATAATAAATTTAAGTGCAAAAACTAAAGTCTTTTCCTTCTTTTTCAGATTTACAACTCTTACGCCCAACATCTTCCTATAAAACGATGTCTTCATCATCATCTATACCATGATGTCATCAACAAACAAGAGCAATGGTGAGTAGTACATTCTAAGATATTTACCTAATTATCTAAGTACGTAGGCTATTTATACTATCTAGCTAAGTTTCGTCCCAAAGTCACTGCATTAATTTTACACCACGCGCAATAATACTTATCCGAACTCATCAGTAGAAATCTGGTTTTGCTATCAAGTGTAGAATCCATAATAACCTTCTATTGCTTTTTGCCTTGACTCGCTATAAGACGGCCTAAACCACATCATGCTCTAGGTGACAAACAACCCTTAGCTCTTAATGGCATAGTTCCGCAGAGTAATCATGGGGTTGCACCAATAGAGTTATGACAGACTATCCATGTAGTTATATATTTTCGCAACGCTTGCTTGAGTCGGCGAAAAATAAACTTGCAACAATTCTCAGGTTTCGCTTATAAAATAAATAATTGCTGGTGTAGAATCCGCAGATGACGATGGATTTTAAAAATTCTACTTAGCTAGGTATCAATAAAAACAAAAGGTAGCATCTGAACTAATAGAGTATTTATGCATTAATTTTTAATTTACTACGAGTCTTTACCAAGTCCAAAAAACTCTTCTCGCGACATTATCCTTTCGATTGTTTAAGAATTTGCTTAGAAAACACTAGGACTAGAACCACCAAAGATATTAGAGCTACTGCTTTAAATCTTTGGCGTGAAATACCCCCAGCGATTTTCCTTGAAGATCCTCTACTTCGTAGAGACTGTTTCCGATAGGTTTGATAATACGACATTTTAAAAATTTACGCGCAAGTTTCGCATTGAATCCGCTTTTAAAATCGCTTTGCTGGAAGTTTCGGCGGTACACTTCCTGTCCCGGGACAAATTTAACTGTACGACATCTAGTATTATACGTTGTTTGGTTACGCGTGTATGCTTTATGTAAAGTTTCACGTATTTTTTCTCGTATAAGCGACATTTTTTCCGATTTTGTTATCACCGTTAGCTCCGGGTCATTCAGATTTTCTAGCTTTTTTGCTAACTTATACACACTCCCGTGGCCAATCATATTCATACCGAACAAGGCATAATACGGTGTCACCCCAATGGCAGTCTGCACTGACGATCTTAAAGAAAACTCAATTTCTGATAAATGTTTGTCCCATTCTGCTTGATCCTCTTGCAAATACGAGCGTATGGCCGACAACACCGACTGGTTGACTCGCTCCGATGCATTGGCCTGCGGCGAGTGTGTCGCGGTTCTCATGTGACTAATGCCGAAATTCCTCACTAGATCTGCAAATTCTTTGCTGACAAATTGCTTGCCATTGTCTGAAACAATGGTTTCAGGAGTTCCAAACTTGTGGAAAACTTCCGCAATTAAGAATTTTACTATGTTTTTAGTATTGGCCTTTGGCATAGCTTTTAGCATAACAAATTTTGTCAGGTGATCTAACACAATAAAAATAAAACTGTTGCCATTTTTCGTACGCGGGTACGGACCAAGAAAATCTACAAAGATTCTCTGAAATGGACGCTCGCTTGTCGATTCCGTTCCCATGGGTGGCCGTAGTGTTCTGTTAGATGGTTTCGTTTCTTTGCAAATTACACACGTCGCAACGAAATCACGAACCTGCGCATTTTGGTTTGGCCAATAAAAATACTCTTTGACTCGGCGAAGAGTTTTTCCAACGCCTCCGTGACAAGCTAGCGGTGAATTGTGTGACTTTTCTATGATAGCTTTGGTCATTTCATGAGGAACCCACAGTTTCCAGGCAAAGTCCTCATTCATTACCACACCATCATAAGGTCGTACTCTTTTGTAGACAAAACCCTCAACTACTTTTAAATCAGGCAGCTGTTCTGAATTGCCTTCTATTGTAGCTATTAATTCCAAATAGTCACTTGATTTAAAAGCACCTGAGTCGAGGTCGACCAGTCCCGCTACATCTACCGAGACTTCATCCATGGCGTATCGCGATAGGGTATCAGGTACTACATTCTGTTTCCCCTGCCTATGCTCAATTGTGAAATCGTACGATTGGAGATGTAGGCTCCACCGAGCTAAACGACCAGTGAGGTCTTTATGTGACATAAGCCACTTAAGACTACTGTGATCGGTAATCACGGAGAAGGGCATAAGCTCTATATAGGGCCTAAACTTCTTAATCGCCAAAACCACTGCCAAACATTCACGCTCAGTTACAGAGTAATTCCTCTGCGCCGATGTCAATTTATGGGAAAAGTAGGCGATGGGATGCTCTTCCCCAGAATCGTCTTTCTGAAAAAGAACCGCCCCAGCCCCTACATCTGACGCGTCACACTGAACGTAAAAATGTCTGGAGAAGTCGGGATGATTAAGAAGTGGACTTGAAATCAGAGCATTCTTGAGCCGATCAAACGCAGCTTTTGCTTCATCCGAAAACTTGAATTGCTTCCCCTTCTTTAGCGTGTCAAAGATTGGAGCTGCAATGGTGGCAAAGTCTGATATAAATTTTCTATACCAGCCTGTTGCACCCATGAAGCTCCGCACCTGCTTAGCTGATTTAGGGTAGGAAAACCGAGTAATCGTTTCCACTTTCGCCGGATCAGGTTTAAGTTTACCCCCTCCTACTATATAGCTTAGATATCGCAACTCTTTAAAGCAGAATTTAGATTTTGACACATTGATGGTCAACCCTGCTTCCATCAAACTGCTAGCCACTCGTGACAACAAATCCATGTGTGTCGCAAAATCTGGAGACACCACCAGAAGATCATCTAAGTAGACAAAAACTCTATCCCGAAGCGCCGCCGGGATCACTTTATCCATTAAGCGGCATAACCTCTGGGCTGCGTTACACAACCCAAAAGGCATGACCGTATAATGGTAAAGTGGTCGCCCAGGCACCGTGAAAGCAGTTTTTTCCCTACTAGATTGATCCAGCGGGATCTGCCAGAAGGCGTCTTTCAGATCGACACTAGAAATAAAAACCGTGTCTCCCAAGCGACTGAGCAAACCCTCAATGTGAGGCAGAGGATAGGCATCCTTGACCGTCAGCGCATTGAGCTTCCGAGCGTCCAGGCATAACCGGTTCTTTTCGCCCTTGCGGACTAACGTCACCGGATGACTCCAAGGACTCTCGCTAAGCTCAATGACACCAAGGTCAAGCATCCTATCGAGCTCTGCGTACATTAGTTTTTGGACCGCCGGGGAAACAGGGTAGTGCCGCCCTTTCACAGGGGTTGCACCCCGAGTGTCTATGTTATGCTTTTCCAAATGTGTTCTACCCAAGCCTTTCTTACTGAAGCAGGGGAACAACGATATGACCGAATCCAATTTCTGTTGTTGATCTTGTGTCAACTTATGTGTCACGACATCTAGGTCAGTATCAATCTCTTCAATGAGACTTACACCATTTGTCGTTAGACTATCAAGGTTGGCAAACATTTTAAAAACCTTCATAAAGTCGACACCCAAGAATAACTCACGATTTAAAGTAGGCACTAGATAGAAAGTTATGACCTGCGTTGTCTGGCCAAACGTTACCTCCGCCCGCACGCGACCGATAATACTATGGGAGGTACCGTCAGCGGTTTTAATCACGGTATAAAAATCATGGACTTTCAATCCGGCTTTTTTTACGAATTCTAGACAGTTGCGGCCTAAACAGGATACCGTAGCACCGCTATCCAAAAGACCTTCTATCTCGCAACCACCTAAAGTTAATTTTGTATATAAACGAGAGTCTGATCCCTCATACAGAGACGCCGCCGAAATTTCATTTTTCAATCTCTTTCGCCTTTTATACCTCTCACGTGCCTTCATTATTCTATTTGAAACAGTGCCAAAAATTCTATGCTTCGCCTCATTGTATTCGCGGATTCGAACATGAAGAGGCTTTGTTTCTCTTACATGAGGTTCCGGACTCAAAGTTTTTACTAACCTATCCTTATTTTCTAATATCCTAATACTACCCACCGTACTCTCAGCTTGTTGCCTTACCACTGGGTCTAAACTGCTGTCGAACGCGTCTCCCCAGCTCGGGACGAGTTCTGAGTGCGGTTTCCCTGACACTTGGGGCATTTGGGTGCTACAACGTTGTCCTTGCCACATCTAAAACAAAAAATACGAGTGACTGGCTCAGGACAGTCTACAAAACTATGACCCGCCATTTTGCAGTTCCAGCAGGTGTAATTACTTGTGGAGCGCAAGGCGTCTACTTCTAGATCATTTAAAGATATATTGTCATCCTCAACCGCAATTTCGTTCACCCTTTGCTGGTAATTAGAACGCTGCTGATAAAGTTGTCGCTGGTTTGCGATTAAATTTTCAGCGCGCCTCACCTCTCGACAAAATTCTGACAACGTCCTCAAACTAACTGAGAACATCATCTGCGCCAATGATGGCTTCAAATTCCCCCTCATGATTTCTACTAATTGTTCCTCCTCATAAGGGTTTATTTGCTGGTTGCGTAATTTAATAACTGCATTATAAAAGTCATCGAATGCTTCATTTGGCAGTTGGCGTCGATTCAGAATTTTCATTTGTACTTGATATTCCTTCTCAAATCGCCTGTACTGGGACAGAAGAGCCTTTTCTAGCTCATCCCATGTATTTATAAGAACTATTTTTCTGTAGTCCCAGTACCAATCGAGGGCTGGTCCTTCTAGTAGTAGATGAAAATTTCGCAGAATTTCACTACCGGGACAATCGTAATCTCTTCTCAATGCCCCTACTCTGAAAATGAACTTCATGGTCTTGTTTGTTCCGTCAAACGTTAACCCCCACTTGGCTAATTTATACCTATCTAGCGGCTCGTAGCTTTGCCTAGAATTCACCTGAGGATAGTCCTGCGGTGGTAACGTGTGATGCGTAGGTGCTGCCCAGGCTCCTTGGGAAAAGCCTGGCTGAGGATTACCCGATACCCCTCGCTGGAGTGAAGGTTCACGGGTTTGTGGTAACTGTTCACGCTGCAGCGGCATCTGTACCGGCTGCACATGAGGCATAAAATTGTTTTGCTGTTGTCTCAGTTGTTGCTGATAAACAGACGTCTGTTGCTGTTGGCGTAAATCATGAGTTGCAAACGGCGCGTATGTTACCTGTGCAACTGAAGGTCGATGAGTCACTACCTGTGGTGGCGCTATATTTTCAGGCATATTTTGCATACCTCGGTGAGACTCAATATATCCTGGAGCTGGATACAACGGCGGTGGTGGCATCTGGCTTATTGTCGGTAGCCTAAAATCACTTCGCTGTTGTACCTGAGGCTGTTGTGGCTGATAAGCCTGCCCAGTCACTACAGAAGGCCGGAAACCAACTTGTGGCTGGGTATATACCGACTGCCTCTGAGTCGTGGGCAGCCTGAACTCTTGTGCAGCTGTGTATGTTTGTGGTGATCCCTGATCACAGTATATTGACCGCATAGCCTCTTTTAGCTCGTCTAGAGCTCTTTCGATTTTACGATCGACCTCCCGTAGCCATTCTGCCTGACATATATTGGCCCCCTCTAAAGGAGTGCCTTGTATTGGGCTGAAGGAAAAATCCATTTGCCGCTCTGTTCGGGTACCATGAGACATGGTGGACGGAATTTCTGGTGATCGTATTATTTGCTCGGCGCCTTCTGTTCTAACTGAAATGTTATGCGACACTGAGGTAGCCAAGACGGGATTATTCACCGTTGAAAAGGTCGTCACTGTAGCTGTGGCAGACGTTGAGGTAGTGAAAGTCACCGTGGTAGCAGCCATAGCCCCACAAGTAACACTAGTACTGGTTGTAGCCATTCCAAATAAATTCCTACTCGTACTTCGGGTTATTACCACCATTTATAGGAAAACTGATAACAATTCAAAATTTTAAACTCAATTCCCAAGCACCAAAGGATTCTGTGTCTGGGCGCAAAAACTAGCGAGAAAGCTATACTCAAAATCTAAACTAAAAAGGAAAGTTTCAACCACTAAAAAAAATAAAAAAATCCAACTCCTGCGGAGCAAAACCTAAGATTATAAAATTGGGTTTTTACTAAGCACACAATGACGTCTCTCCTAACGAAACTAATGAATGAAAATAAAATTCTAAACTTGTTTTTATCAAATTATATATGCGCGGTATTGTTCGGGTGGAATTAAAAGATTCCAGGTAACGTAATTAATATTCTAATTTAGCCAAAAGTGTGTGTATATTAAATAATTTTTATTTTATACTCTTTTCAGGAGATAAATCTAAAAGCAGACTAACCAAACTTGGCATTTGCTATCAAACACCAGCAAATGTTGTGTAGCAACTATGGAGAGTGAAAATTTATCATCTCATCTCAGGACTGACCACAACTCTACTGTGACTGATGTTGATGAAAAAAGTTATTTTACTTCTACAAGTTACCAAGTGAGTAAACAAAAAAAAATGAAAACAAATCCAACTCTAGTCATCCCTTTACTATTTCCCTTCAAGGTCAATCTTCGATCTTACTTCTATCATTTTTCAGCAGTTAGGCAATTAAAATTACCAAGCATAAAAGCTTTTTTTTTTATTAAAATATTTAAGACTCCGACTGCTGTCGAATGATAGAAATCCTTAAAACCGTAAAACCTCATGACCACTCCGCCCACCCTATATGTCGCAACGCGAACTCCGTTCCTGTGATTTGAGTCTCGGGACTTACATATGTGCGACCGAAGAACGCCATGATGGTTTAAAAGATTTAGACTGATCGTATGAAACCCTAAAGTGAAATCGGGGTTTTACTTTTCTCGAAGACGTCGCTACTGTTAGGGACTCTTATATTACCTAACAGGTCATACGTGTTCTAAAAGAAAACTATGTAAGCTGATAAAAATAACTTTGCTTTCCGAACTTGCTTCGGGCACCCACGTTGGGCGCCATTTTGTAGCGGCTTTGTCTTTGTGCATGAACAAGAGATAGTGTTGCCAGATGATCGGCCTTGCTGGCATGCTGGCGGATGCTCCAGCTAGGGCTCGCCGTATTGGGGTGGTTCTTGCCGACCCATCTAGCTTGTCCAGCAGCTACAAAAAAAGAATCATGCCAGCCTATTTAATTCTGAAACCAGAAAAATTTCAAAGATGGATTGTGGTACAATATAAAATTGGGAACCCGAAGCAAGACATCATTACCCCCTGCTTATTCAATTTCCCACACACAGCCAAATCTTCCTGGCGGATGTTGTGCCAGGGTATGAACCCTCCCCTCAGAGATCATCAAACCTCTCCATGACACCGTTCTTATTTTACGATGTCCCTTAGGCTGCGTCACCTGAGAAGACCCTTTTCTTCCCCTTACTTACCGCGCTTTAAAAAACTTTAGCACCTGTTCATCTTAATGAAACGCTTTAAAAAAATTCATTTAAAACAAGCGTACATTATGCTGAATTTATTAAATTAAAATTTTATAATTATGTTTAAATTTTTATATAAATGTATAACTAATATAATTCATTTTGAGAGAAAAAACAAATTTTGATTACATTTTGATTAAATTAATTAGCATGTAAGGCCAGTACAAAATTTAAATAAAAAAAATCAATAAAAGCCAATAAATTGTTTAATTTAAAAGTAAATTTAAAAAAAATAAATTTAAATTTAATTTATAATATAGCCTAAGATGGCGGCTGCCACAAATATGTATTCACAAGAAAAACTATGTGTATGAAAATCAAAATGGCCAGAAAAATTTTAATGATTGTAAACTGAATTTTTAGTAATTTTCATTATCTCAATGTTTCTGTATTTTATTTAATCCTTTTTCTTCTGTCTGTCTATCTCTAGCTTTTCAGGAACGGGGGACTTTTATATTCTTCTACTGGACTGGCTGTTTTACGGATCGCCGTCTGTCCGTAGCGTGTCCAACGTACGGGTTTCTTTTTGGTTAAGTTTTTAACAAAAGATCTGTTCTTACAATATATATCCTTCTTAATGATTTTTTTTTTTATAACTTTAAGGCAAACATCTAAATATACCGGGGTCAAAAGGCCCGTTCAACTATTCCTGCGCTACCTAGTATGAGCTCACCCTATATAGCCTGGAGGTTCACAATATTGTGACGCAAAGAAAAAAAAACGATAAGGGTGTTTTCCCTAAAGCCTCAAAAAAAAAATTTTTTTAAGAATAATATATATGTTTTATTTATTTCAGTATGTCGATTATGTCCGTAAGGTTCAGTCCAGGGTCAATTGGCACGATACCTGATGATGAAGAAATTAGATGACGGCTTGCTTTGTGGCGCTCCCTCGATGTATAGGACAGTGGTAGTATGGTGCTTTTTCTCAAAATAAATTTTATAGTTTTAAATTGTAGATTTTACTTTTACACAACCTTTGTGTGTCGTTTGTTTTTTTTATATTTTAACTTTTGCTTTAATTGTTTCTTCACGTTTTTTTTTCTTTTATGGTTTTGTTTAACTATATGTTAATTTGTTCGTTCAACGTTTTTTTTTCTGTTTTATATAGAAAGTTTTTTTATTTATATGTTTTTATTTCACCAAATTGTTTTTAGTTTCTTTATTAGGAAACCCTTTCACTATTTTAATTTTAATAAAGCACTATATTGGCATAAAAATTTTTTTTGGTATATCTCTTTTTTAAAAATGGCAACCACTTTACTTTTCAAACCACTCGTCCTATCAGACATCCAAACGAAAAAAAGGATCGACATTTTATTTTTCGCTTGCCAAAAAGGCTCGGTACCGCCACAAAAAAACTGTCCATTTCCAATGTCCTCAAACCGATTGTTTTGTTTTTGTTTACCTAATCTGTTATTTTTTTGTCTCTTTTCTCTCCAATTTTTGGCATCCTCTGAATGATAGCCTACCGTACTCAGCTGATATAAAAAAAATAGTGCTGCCTATAAACCTGCATTACCTATGTATAGGGTGCACATGACACTTGAAGAAAAGTCTTTAAAAACGAGAATACATTTTGTTGATTCATTCGGTTTTATATGATAATAATAATAAATTTCCTGACTATTACGTAAAAAGATAATAGTGCATCTTAAAATTACTAAATCTTTGAATAAGGCGAAATCAGTGGTGGACCTCATGGCCCTGGTAAATGCACCGTGCCTCCAAAGGAGATGAACACGGCTGAAGTATTTTTGACTGATCCTGCAACGGGTCAGGTATCTAGGAAGATGGGTGTTGCGGTTAGATGTGTGAATTGCAACAGTGAGGGACATGTGGCTAGTTCAAAGGACTGCCCACGTCGTATTGGTCTCATGCGCAGGCTACAACAGAAAAGGGAGACTGGTGGCGGCAATCAACCACAGGTTTTGTCCGCTCCAAGTAATGTGATTAGGCCAGGAGTTTCCTATGCAGCGGCGGCTGCTTCTTTTGGCAATCGGTCGATTCCTAAAGGGAATTCGAAAAAATCAGCTGGTACTCACGGGGCTGAGGTAACATTGGGTATTGCCATGGGTCAATATGACTTTGTTGATCGGGACTGTAGACGCTTCTTTGGAAGCGGTCTACTACAGTGTCTTAACAAGATTGGAAGCTTTGCCAGGGATTATCGTGAACTTGGTACAGATGAGGATAGATCGCTTGCCCTCTTTGGTATACTAATGACGCTTGGACACCATGGCTAATTCCATTAAATCCATTTTTATAAACGTCAACTCAATCGTTTCTAGGCATAAGAGACATATGTTGGGTTTATTTTTGACGGAACACAGACCGGAGATAGTATTGTTGGCTGAGCATCATCTTAATTCTTGCCACAGATTTGATGTTAAGGGGTATACGACATATAGGCAGGACCGACAGGACAGACGTGGTGGAGGAACTGCTGTTCTTGTGAGGGAATCATATCATAGTGAGGAGATCGTTCTCGATACTGGTGCTATTGAGAGTACTGCTGTGCGCATCCGTAGGGTAGGCGGCAGGGATATTGTTGTGATAGCCATGTATCTTAGACCTGGCTGTGTATTTGAGGCAGGATATTTTGAGTCTATCCAGAGACTATCTGAGGATTTCAGTGTGGTGATTGGCGATGACCTTAATGCGAGGCATCGGTATTGGGGCGATCCCCATACTAATATGAGTGGGCGTGGTCTACGAGAATTTTTACTGACGAGTCCCGATCTAGACATACTGCAGACTGACGGACCGAGCAAGATAAATCCGGTTTTATCGTCCTACATTGATTTTTTCCTGGCGACAGTAGACATGATTCCGATTGATTCCAACGGACTGCGGACTTTAGACTACGAATTTGACCACAGGGCGGTGGAGTTGATATTCCTTACAGACGAATGTGTCATACGAGAACCTTCAACGAGGTACGATTTTGACAGAATGGACTGCCGGAGATTTAGGGGCAGATTGACTGAGAATTTGGCGGATCTTGCTATGCCTATTGATACGAATGTTGGGGAAAATGAAATCGACCAATGCATTGGAATGATGGACAGGGCGTTTCTCGATGCCATGGACCAATCGATCCCGAAGGTGACTGTAAGGCGAAGAGGTCTAATGAAGCTTCCACCGAATATTCTTAGCTTCATAGAGCAGAGGAAAAGACTGCGGCGAACACTGCACAGATGTGACCCTAGCAGGCATAGTGTACTGAGGGCCGATATTAACAATATGGGTAGGATCATTAGGGGGGCCATTGCCGTTTTTGAAAAGGAGTATTGGACTGAGTACCTTAGTCGGATTCGAGTCAATAATAGAACATTTAGAAAGGTCAAGTCGGCGGCGGGATTCGACGTTCGCCCTTCGGTTCGTAGTTTATCGGGTCCAGATGGCATGCTTATTTCTGATGACATTGGGAAGGCTAATCTGCTGGCGAGCTCATTCTTTGGAATGCCTCGACCGGTGGCAGATAGTTTTTAAACTGCTTACTCTGCGGTTCGATAGAAGTGTTTGTCGGCTTGTGGCTAGTTTTCTAGAGAATCGTACATTTAAGGTGCGAGTTGGAAGTTCCTTGTCTGTTGAGGGCACGATTTCCACTGGGGTGCCACAGGGCTCATTGCTGGGGCCTGTGTTGTACAATATATACGTGAGTGACATACCTCAACCACCTGTGGATGATCTTTTGCTTATGTATGCCGATGATATATTCATAGCAGCTTCGGGCGCCAGGGCAAGGACTGTCAACAACCGTCTTAATTGTTATTTGGGTACGCTTAATGAATACTTTGTGAGGTGGAAGTTGAATTTAAATATTGGTTAAACGGTTGCCATGGTATTTAAGGGTAAGCGTAAGAATATTTGGCCAAATTGGAGGCAATACTTACCGTGCTTGAGAATAGGTGATGATTTTATTAGTACCCCTGACAGGGTAAGATATCTTGGGGTGACCTTCCACGAGAAATTTGAATATTATCGCCACGTGGACGATATTCTGCAGAGAACGAAGGGCTCGTTCAATGCATATCAGCGTGTTTTGAGACGGAATGGGGGCCTGGATCAGAGGATACGTCTACTAATGTACCGTCAGGTTATTCGACCTCTCATCTCCTATGCCTTTCCAGTTTGGTTTGGAATACCTTCCTCCCAAATGGAAAGATTTAGGAGATGGGAAAGATTGGTTTTGGTTGCTTGTCTTGGTATGAGACCACATCTTGGACCTGATGGTGTGATCCGCAGACCGTCGTGCAGATCCATATATGGTGCGGCTAATATAGGCAGAATTGACGTCTTTATGTCGCAGAATGCCATTAAATTTCTTAATAGTGCACGTTCCCTGGACAATAGTCTTGTTAGGAATTGTTCTGATAGGATGGGTGGTTTGGACGCCGTTCGTCTTTCGAATTATTTATCGCCTGTCGACTTGTTGACCCTCAAGGAATCCGATCTTGTCTTTAACGGCTCTGATCTTCTATTCTATCATAGGAGAATCAATACTCTGAATATTAATGACACAGTATATAATACTGCTCAATAGTCTCTATCTCTCACTCTCTCTCTCTCTTTTGTACATATCTTTATATTTCCTCCCTTTAGTTTAAGTCATTAATAGTTTAGTTATTTTGTTTTACTAGTTTTAAGTTTTTTTTTTATATAAGAGCCTCTCCTTTTCAATCCCTTTTTGGAGAAATTTCATGAATATATGTTTTAATAATAACTTAGTTTAAGGAATGCACGTAGGATGCAAATATTTATTTTAAAAAAACTGGAAGTCTTTAAACATACAATAGTATAATAAGAATATTATATAAGTTTATTAGTTTTAATTTAAAGCTTTTGATATGTTTTTGGAACGATGTTCCGTCATCCCACGTCAAATTTGGTTTGTAAACAGACCGGTTTCGGCTATGTGCCATCTTCAGTGTTCTATTGAATACTTTTGATATGTAATAATTTTTTTGGGATTAATAAACATGAAATGAAATGAAATCACTGGAAGCTAACAGTTATTGTGTATCTCTTGTGAAGTGCGTTTAAAGTGAAAATAATAAAAAGTGACTAAAAATGACTGGCCGTGGTAAAGGTGGTAAAGGCTTGGGAAAAGGTGGTGCTAAACGTCATCGTAAAGTGTTGCGTGATAACATCCAAGGTATTACCAAGCCTCCTATTAGACGTTTGGCTCGTCGTGGTGGTGTAAAACGTATTTCTGGTTTGATCTACGAAGAAACCCGTGGTGTTTTAAAGGTATTTTTGGAAAATGTCATCCGTGATGCCGTCACCTACACTGAACATGCCAAAAGGAAAACTGTCACCGCTATGGATGTTGTTTATGCTTTGAAAAGACAAGGTCGTACTTTGTACGGTTTCGGCAGTTAAATACTACATGAAGTAAATGGAATAATAACAGCGACAAATTTTAAAAACAATCGGTCCTTTTCAGGACCACAAATATTTTTAAAAAAGAGATTTTTATTTGTTGTGTTCAATTTATTATTTTTCAAAACGTTACAAAAGATACGTAATTCTATAAATAAAATTATAAACGAAAAATTCATTAGATGCTAATAAAGCATTTCTCAAAGACTATCATTAATTTTTTTCTAGGCGGATGAAAATATTAATTTATGTATGTTGAAAAAGTCAATTCATTACAAAAGGTAATTAATTGAAAACTGTACGTTAAATATATACTTTGACAAATAATAGGTATACAGGAAATTCTTCGTGCAGACACGACTTCGGCAAAATAAAACCGACACGATTCTATTGTGTATACACAAATTGTACTGTTAGACAAGGCGAGTCTCATGAATGTATGCATGTGCCAAAGCAAACGAGTTTTGTTGTAAGTTGAAAAAAATGTGTACATACACTCTGTACACACAAATTTTAGCAATGTTTTTAATCATGAAAGAAGAAACAAGGAAATATTAGTAATGTTTTTAGGTAAAAATTCATTCTAATAAAATGTATTTTGTAATTCTTCTTCTTCATCCTCTCGTTAAAATAAAATTGTTTTAAACAAAATTTCTCTTTTTGGAAATAAATTTGTCGTCCTGAAAAGGACGGTTGATTCATATATGTATGTATGTGTATGTTGGTTGGCATGAAATAATTATCACATTGTATTATTTTAGCAATAAATTGAAATAATTTAAGCCTTCTTTTCAGTTTTCTTGGGCAATAAAACGGCCTGGATGTTGGGTAAGACACCACCCTGAGCAATTGTTACGCCGGACAACAACTTGTTCAATTCTTCGTCGTTGCGGATGGCCAATTGTAAATGACGTGGAATAATTCTCGTCTTTTTGTTGTCACGAGCAGCATTGCCAGCCAACTCAAGAACTTCAGCTGCCAAATATTCCATAACAGCAGCTAAATATACTGGAGCTCCGGCACCAACACGTTCAGCATAATTGCCTTTGCGCAACAAACGATGAATACGACCGACGAGAAATTGTAAACCAGCACGGTTTGAACGGGACTTTGCCTTTCCCTTAACTTTGCCACCTTTACCACGACCAGACATTTTTCACTTTTAGTTTTATTATTTTTTATTTAAACACTTCACAAATAGCACTGTTAGCACAAACTGTTGAAGTTGCATATTTTTTTCATTGTCATTTCATGTTTATTAATCCCAAAAAATTTATTACATATCAAAAGCTTTAAATTAAAACTAATAAACTTATATACTATTCTTATTATACTATTGTATGTTTAATGACTTCCAGTTTTTTTCTATACAAATATTTGCATCCTACGTGCATTCCTTAAACTAAATTATTATTAAAACATATATTCATGAAGTTTCTCCAAAAAGGGATTGAAAAGGAGAGGCTCTTATATAAAAAAAACTTAAAACTAGTAAAACAAAATAACTAAACTATTAATGACTTAAACTAAAGGGAGGAAATATAAAGATATGTACAAAAGAGAGAGAGATAGAGACTATTGAGCAGTATTATATACTGTGTCATTAATATTCAGAGTATTGATTCTCCTATGATAGAATAAAAGATCAGAGCCGTTAAAGACAGGATCGGATTCCCTGAGGGTCAACA
Organism: Panzeria rudis; assembly: GCA_956483635.1. Classification (NCBI taxonomy): domain Eukaryota; kingdom Metazoa; phylum Arthropoda; class Insecta; order Diptera; family Tachinidae; genus Panzeria; species Panzeria rudis. The sequence goes on from OY101450.1 coordinate 49,477,462, forward strand.
AGTCGACAGGCGATAAATAATTCGAAAGACGAACGGCGTCCAAACCACCCATCCTATCAAAACAATTCCTAACAAAACTATTGTCCAGGGAACGTGCACTATTAAGAAATTTAATGGCATTCCGTGACATAAAAACGTCAATTCTGCCTATATTAGAAAAATGGATCTAATGGAATTAGCCATGGTGTCCAAGCGTCATTAGCATACCAAAGAGGGCACGCGATCTATCCTCATCTGTACCAAGTTCACGATAATCCCTGGCAAAGCTTCCAATCCTGTTAAGACACTGTAGTAGACCGCTTCCAAAGAAACGTCTACAGTCCCGATCAACAAAGTCATATTGACCCATGGCAATACCCAATGTTACCTCAGCTCCGTGAGTACCAGCTGATTTTTTCGAACTCCCTTTAGGAATCGACCGATTGCCAAAAGAAGCAGCCGCCGCTGCATAGGAAACCCCTGGCCTAATCACATTACTGGGAGCGGACAAAACCTGTGGTTGATTGCCGCCACCAGTCTCCCTTTTCTGTTGTAGCCTGCGCATAAGACCAATACGACGTGGGCAGTCCTTTGAACTAGCCACATGTCCCTCACTGTTGCAATTCACACATCTAACCGCAACACCCATCCTCCTAGATACCTGACCCGTTGCAGGATCAGTCAAAAATGCTTCAGCCGTGTTCATCTCCTTTGGAGGCACGGTGCATTTACCAGGGCCATGAGGTCGACCACATTTGACGCACCTAAAAGGCATGTTACAATTCGACGATACATGTCCAAAGCGCTGGCAATTGAAGCACTGAGTGACACCCTTTCGAATAAACTTCCTAATGTGTACCCCACAGCGCAAGATATACCTTATACCATAAAATTTCCTCATATCCGATTCCCTGGACAACCTGATGATCCATTTATCATCACCCAATTTTACCATACCAGATACATTGATGTTGATCTGGAGACCGTTCAAATATTCCAAAATTTCTCCGGATTCAAAGGAATGCGGAAGACCCTCAATAACGGCCGTATATGGCCGCATATGCTTAGGGGTATATGTATAGAAGTCTACCTTTTGACCCTCAAGCAATTCCCTAACCCTATCATGATCCTCTACAGTACATGTCCATATATTTACTACATGTTTCCCCAATGTCTTAATGCTATAGTTCTTATGGCATAGCAATTTGTCAATAAAATCAATAATTCTTTTTACATCAATATTATATGTTGTAATTACCGGAATCTTCTTACTCTTCATCTTTTCCACAGATGTTTTTTTAGTTGAAGCCTTAGCAGATCTTGTAGTTTGCGGTGTAGTCTTCTTCGTTTCTCCATCATTTAATGTTGATCCAGCTACGGCATTAGCCTGGATATTCTCTGCATTCTTTTTTGGTGCTAGATACGCAGCACCTTCTGGTATTTTTTCGTCACCAATACTCATATTGTCACTTTCATCGTCATCAATACTGTCGTTGTCTTCGTCTGACTCGGCATTTTTGCTTTTATGGATTAAATCCTGAACATCTTTTCTAAGCTTCTTGTTTTCCTCTTCGATATAATTGAATTTCTTAATCAGGAACTCAATTTTAGCATCCTTCTCATTTATTATGCGGCGGAGGTCCTCACTGGATGCTCCAACCCGCGGCCTTTTTAGTGAGCTTCGACTTTCGTCGTCACTCATGTTGTTTAAAATTTAACGCTTTTTGTTAGTGTTGTTATTTTTCCGCTCAAGAAACAACAGAATTTATTATTAAGTCTATATTTCTGCCCTTACGGGCCTAATTGTCTTTATACTGATTAAACTAATCAGTAGCAGCACAATCCAAGAAAAATTTAATTAAATTGCCTCCTATGGGCTTCTCAGAATTGCTCATAAGCAATATTTATGAGATTATTTCAAATTGAAATTTATTGTATTTGTTGTTTAACAATTGTTTTTAATTATTATTTAAAATTATTTCACTTCACTTCACTTCACTGTTCACAAATCTGTTCTGTTCCTTCGTCCTTTTGTTCTTTTCTTGATGTTGCATACGATATCGTGGGTATTTATAGTTTCTTTGCGCTCTTGCTTATACACATAAGGGTGAGCTGTGTATGTAGAGCCGAAGCAGAAACTATGTGTCTTTTACTCTTTCAAAAAATGTATATAAAGCCTGACTTGCCCGCAAAAATTTAAAAATTTGTGAACAGTGTTAAAAAAGTGTTTGTGAAGTTAAGAAAAGTGAATAATGCCTCCTAAAACTAGTGGTAAAGCGGCAAAGAAGGCTGGTAAAGCGCAAAAGAATATTACAAAGAGTGATAAAGGCAAGAAGCGTAAGCGCAAGGAAAGTTATGCCATCTACATTTACAAAGTGTTGAAGCAAGTACATCCCGATACTGGTATCTCATCGAAGGCCATGAGTATCATGAACAGTTTTGTTAATGATATTTTTGAGCGTATTGCCGCTGAAGCTTCCCGTTTGGCTCACTACAACAAGCGTTCAACAATCACCAGTCGGGAAATTCAAACTGCTGTCCGTCTCTTGTTGCCCGGTGAATTGGCTAAGCATGCTCTCAGTGAAGGTACTAAAGCCGTAACAAAATACACTAGCTCCAAATAAATAGTCATCCAATCATCAATGGTTATCATATATATATTTTTATATTCAACAACAATACATAGAAAAAGGCCCTTTTCAGGGCCACAAAACGAATTTTAAAAAGAGAGTGCATTTTCTGTCCAAAAAATTAGTTGAGAGGAGAAAGTGTGTGAAAATTTATTGTTAATGAAATAAAAAGTGAGTGAAAATTTATTCTTAATTAAATAACCACAAAATATATTGAAAATAAAAATAAGTTCATTTTATATGCAAAAATAATAAGACGAGAATATATAATCGTTGTTAAGCAAGGAAGCAAGCAAACAAACAGACTCTTCTTAGTGCCACAAAACAAATTGTAAAAACAGATAGATAGCCGATTTTTTTATACAAAAATAATTGCAAGGAGAAATATAAATAAATAGCGTGTGAAAATGTCTTTTTATTTATTCGTACATAAACCAAAGGCCCTTCTCGGGGCCACTAAATATATATAAAATGAGATTGAATATTTTTGGTTTTTAAACATTTATTGACAATGTTATGTCGCTATTGTATCAAAGGCTCGATAAAGTGGACAATTTATTAATTTGCAATACATTTTTTTATTTACTTTGGAATATATAATTAAACGCGTTTTGCCGACGGCATTTTAACATCAATGTACGCATTATTGTGCACATGAATAAAATAGTGTACTATGTATGTACTATATATTCTATTATAAAAAGCCGTCGGAAAACCGCTTTTAGTTCTTATTTATTTACATTTTGCTGTTTTATAAAATTTTTCTTATTTTGTGGAAATTAAATTTTCTTTAGCACTTAATCTAAAAATATTTTCGATCTCTGATAATATTTTGTAGACCTGAAATAAATATGGCTTATTTATTTTTATTTAGAAATCGAATTTCTTTACAATTAATTATCTACAAATAAAAAAGGAGTCTAGGTATTATTTTTGCAAATAAAGTTACCCAATGCACCAAGTATTATACTTATCTATTTAAGTATTTTTGTTTGTTTTTAATTTGTAGATGTTTTCAATTTAATCTCTTTATAAAATTATTTTGTAGCCCTGAAAAGGGCTTTTTATTTTTGGAAATAAATCTTTTTTCCAATATCGAAAAATTGTTTACATTGAAGAAGAAAAAGCAATTTACTTTTTGGAGGCGGCCTTTTTGGCTGCTGGCTTTTTTGCTGGGGCTGCCTTTTTGGGTTTCGCTGCTACGGCGCTCTTGGCTTTGGGTGCTTTTGGTTTAGTTGCTGGTGCCTTTTTGACGGGTTTTGCTTTAACTGTGCCAGTCTTTTTGACAGTTTTTGCCTTGACTTTTTCGGTCTTCTTCTTCTCAGCAGTCTTTTTAGCGGCCGATGGTTTCTTTGCGGCAGGGGCCGGCTTTTTGGCTGTTTTAGCCTTCTTCTTTTTGTCGCCGGCAGCAACAGCAGACTTTTTCTTTTCCGCAGCTGGCTTCTTTGCTTTCGGATCTTTTGAGGCGGCAGCAGATAATTTAAATGAACCAGAAGCACCCTTACCTTTAGTTTGAATTAGTTTTCCACTAGTTACAGCACTCTTCAAATATCTCTTGATGAAAGGAGCCAATTTTTGAGCATCTACCTTGTAAGTACTTGTAAGGTATTTCTTAATGGCTGGTAGAGATGAACCTCCACGTTCTTTTAATGTTTTGATGGCAGCATCGACCATTTGATGGGTTGGTGGATGACTAGGGACACTAGATGGCTTTTTCGCCTTTGCAGCTTTCTTTGCTTTTTTCTCAGCAGCTGGGGCGGCTACTGGAGATGCGGTGGCTTCAACAACGGCAGAATCAGACATTATTGTTCACTTTGTTTATGCACTAAAACTTCACTTGAAAATAATACTTTTTCGTTTAAAAACACAATTTGCAGTTTGCTGGCATCAAATTTGCTTACATCCCAGGTATGAGAAGCTAATAGTAGTCAACGTGTGCATATTGGAAAAATTTTTAGTGCGAGTGTGAATAAATTTTAGCAAAACTTTTTATATATTTTCATTTTTTTCTTAAAGGCTTTAGCAAAATTAATATTTCCTTTTTTACATATTGCGAGCCTAGATATCCCAAAATGGTTATAAATGGGAAAAAAGTTTTTTTCCGTATTATGAAAAATTCTATGAGCATTTTCTTAGCGAGAACATGAAAAAAAATATTGCAAATTATTAATAAAACTTTAAAATTTGTTAACAAATTCAAGAAAAAAATTTTATAAAATCTATTGATATGGAACTTTTACATGTTTTCTTTATGTTTTAAAAGGAAATTTAAAATTTTATTAGTTTTTCGATTTTTAAAAATTATTTTAAAATTTAGTCCATGACAAAGAAATTTTCTCATATTTGCAATGTTTCCATTGACATTTTTTCTTTATCCTATTATAAGAAAAATGGACAAGAATGAAAAATAATGAGAATTAAAACATTTTTAATCAAATTGTTTAATAAAAATAGTCCAAAAATTTATATTTATCTGATTTCAAATAAACAATTCAACTACAATATCACAAAATCAACTTTATAAGCATAATAAGCGCCTTAGTAGTATATAGTTAATCAGCAGTTTTTCTGATCGTTTCTGAACTGTTTAATAAATCGTTTCTGCGTATTTTCTTAAAAATATATACAATATTTTTGTTGCTCTTCAGCATTTTATACAAATAGACAATTTTAATAGATATCTTTTAACTGAATAGTGAAACTAACTTTACCTATTAAATAAATATACATTGTACAATACTATTGGAGCGGTAAAAGCAAAATATTGAGAAAATTATAAATTTTTGGTCAAATACTTTTTGATTTCATAAAATAATATTAATTTTGGAATGTGTTTTATGTAACTTATAGCATTAATAATGTATGCACATATGTATATGGAATAATATACATATCTACATACACACACACACATATATATATATATATATATATATATATATATATATATATATATATATATATATATATATATATATATATATATATATATATATATATATATATATACATATATATATATATATATATATATATATATATATATATATATATATATATATATATATATATATATATATATATATATATATATATATATATATATATATATATATATATATATATATACATATATATATATATATATATATATATATATATATATATATATATATATATATATATATATATATATATATATATGTGTGTGTGTGTGTATGTAGATATGTATATTATTCCATATACATATGTGCATACATTATTAATGCTATAAGTTACATAAAACACATTCCAAAATTAATATTATTTTATGAAATCAAAAAGTATTTGACCAAAAATTTATAATTTTCTCAATATTTTGCTTTTACCGCTCCAATAGTATTGTACAATGTATATTTATTTAATAGGTAAAGTTAGTTTCACTATTCAGTTAAAAGATATCTATTAAAATTGTCTATTTGTATAAAATGCTGAAGAGCAACAAAAATATTGTATATATTTTTAAGAAAATACGCAGAAACGATTTATTAAACAGTTCAGAAACGATCAGAAAAACTGCTGATTAACTATATACTACTAAGGCGCTTATTATGCTTATAAAGTTGATTTTGTGATATTGTAGTTGAATTGTTTATTTGAAATCAGATAAATATAAATTTTTGGACTATTTTTATTAAACAATTTGATTAAAAATGTTTTAATTCTCATTATTTTTCATTCTTGTCCATTTTTCATATAATAGGATAAAGAAAAAATGTCAATGGAAACATTGCAAATATGAGAAAATTTCTTTGTCATGGACTAAATTTTAAAATAATTTTTAAAAATCGAAAAACTAATAAAATTTTAAATTTCCTTTTAAAACATAAAGAAAACATGTAAAAGTTCCATATCAATAGATTTTATAAAATTTTTTTCTTGAATTTGTTAACAAATTTTAAAGTTTTATTAATAATTTGCAATATTTTTTTTCATGTTCTCGCTAAGAAAATGCTCATAGAATTTTTCATAATACGGAAAAAAACTTTTTTCCCATTTATAACCATTTTGGGATATCTAGGCTCGCAATATGTAAAAAAGGAAATATTAATTTTGCTAAAGCCTTTAAGAAAAAAATGAAAATATATAAAAAGTTTTGCTAAAATTTATTCACACTCGCACTAAAAATTTTCCAATATGCACACGTTGACTACTATTAGCTTCTCATACCTGGGATGTAAGCAAATTTGATGCCAGCAAACTGCAAATTGTGTTTTTAAACGAAAAAGTATTATTTTCAAGTGAAGTTTTAGTGCATAAACAAAGTGAACAATAATGTCTGATTCTGCCGTTGTTGAAGCCACCGCATCTCCAGTAGCCGCCCCAGCTGCTGAGAAAAAAGCAAAGAAAGCTGCAAAGGCGAAAAAGCCATCTAGTGTCCCTAGTCATCCACCAACCCATCAAATGGTCGATGCTGCCATCAAAACATTAAAAGAACGTGGAGGTTCATCTCTACCAGCCATTAAGAAATACCTTACAAGTACTTACAAGGTAGATGCTCAAAAATTGGCTCCTTTCATCAAGAGATATTTGAAGAGTGCTGTAACTAGTGGAAAACTAATTCAAACTAAAGGTAAGGGTGCTTCTGGTTCATTTAAATTATCTGCTGCCGCCTCAAAAGATCCGAAAGCAAAGAAGCCAGCTGCGGAAAAGAAAAAGTCTGCTGTTGCTGCCGGCGACAAAAAGAAGAAGGCTAAAACAGCCAAAAAGGCGGCCCCTGCCGCAAAGAAACCATCGGCCGCTAAAAAGACTGCTGAGAAGAAGAAGACCGAAAAAGTCAAGGCAAAAACTGTCAAAAAGACTGGCACAGTTAAAGCAAAACCCGTCAAAAAGGCACCAGCAACTAAACCAAAAGCACCCAAAGCCAAGAGCGCCGTAGCAGCGAAACCCAAAAAGGCAGCCCCAGCAAAAAAGCCAGCAGCCAAAAAGGCCGCCTCCAAAAAGTAAATTGCTTTTTCTTCTTCAATGTAAACAATTTTTCGATATTCGAAAAAAGATTTATTTCCAAAAATAAAAAGCCCTTTTCAGGGCTACAAAATAATTTTATAAAGAGATTAAATTGAAAACATCTACAAATTAAAAACAAACAAAAATACTTAAATAGATAAGTATAATACTTGGTGCATTGGGTAACTTTATTTGCAAAAATAATACCTAGACTCCTTTTTTATTTGTAGATAATTAATTGTAAAGAAATTCGATTTCTAAATAAAAATAAATAAGCCATATTTATTTCAGGTCTACAAAATATTATCAGAGATCGAAAATATTTTTAGATTAAGTGCTAAAGAAAATTTAATTTCCACAAAATAAGAAAAATTTTATAAAACAGCAAAATGTAAATAAATAAGAACTAAAAGCGGTTTTCCGACGGCTTTTTATAATAGAATATATAGTACATACATAGTACACTATTTTATTCATGTGCACAATAATGCGTACATTGATGTTAAAATGCCGTCGGCAAAACGCGTTTAATTATATATTCCAAAGTAAATAAAAAAATGTATTGCAAATTAATAAATTGTCCACTTTATCGAGCCTTTGCTACAATAGCGACATAACATTGTCAATAAATGTTTAAAAACCAAAAATATTCAATCTCATTTTATATATATTTAGTGGCCCCGAGAAGGGCCTTTGGTTTATGTACGAATAAATAAAAAGACATTTTCACACGCTATTTATTTATATTTCTCCTTGCAATTATTTTTGTATAAAAAAATCGGCTATCTATCTGTTTTTACAATTTGTTTTGTGGCACTAAGAAGAGTCTGTTTGTTTGCTTGCTTCCTTGCTTAACAACGATTATATATTCTCGTCTTATTATTTTTGCATATAAAATGAACTTATTTTTATTTTCAATTTATTTTGTGGTTATTTAATTAAGAATAAATTTTCACTCACTTTTTATTTCATTAACAATAAATTTTCACACACTTTCTCCTCTCAACTAATTTTTTGGACAGAAAATGCACTCTCTTTTTAAAATTCGTTTTGTGGCCCTGAAAAGGGCCTTTTTCTATGTATTGTTGTTGAATATAAAAATATATATATGATAACCATTGATGATTGGATGACTATTTATTTGGAGCTAGTGTATTTTGTTACGGCTTTAGTACCTTCACTGAGAGCATGCTTAGCCAATTCACCGGGCAACAAGAGACGGACAGCAGTTTGAATTTCCCGACTGGTGATTGTTGAACGCTTGTTGTAGTGAGCCAAACGGGAAGCTTCAGCGGCAATACGCTCAAAAATATCATTAACAAAACTGTTCATGATACTCATGGCCTTCGATGAGATACCAGTATCGGGATGTACTTGCTTCAACACTTTGTAAATGTAGATGGCATAACTTTCCTTGCGCTTACGCTTCTTGCCTTTATCACTCTTTGTAATATTCTTTTGCGCTTTACCAGCCTTCTTTGCCGCTTTACCACTAGTTTTAGGAGGCATTATTCACTTTTCTTAACTTCACAAACACTTTTTTAACACTGTTCACAAATTTTTAAATTTTTGCGGGCAAGTCAGGCTTTATATACATTTTTTGAAAGAGTAAAAGACACATAGTTTCTGCTTCGGCTCTACATACACAGCTCACCCTTATGTGTATAAGCAAGAGCGCAAAGAAACTATAAATACCCACGATATCGTATGCAACATCAAGAAAAGAACAAAAGGACGAAGGAACAGAACAGATTTGTGAACAGTGAAGTGAAGTGAAGTGAAATAATTTTAAATAATAATTAAAAACAATTGTTAAACAACAAATACAATAAATTTCAATTTGAAATAATCTCATAAATATTGCTTATGAGCAATTCTGAGAAGCCCATAGGAGGCAATTTAATTAAATTTTTCTTGGATTGTGCTGCTACTGATTAGTTTAATCAGTATAAAGACAATTAGGCCCGTAAGGGCAGAAATATAGACTTAATAATAAATTCTGTTGTTTCTTGAGCGGAAAAATAACAACACTAACAAAAAGCGTTAAATTTTAAACAACATGAGTGACGACGAAAGTCGAAGCTCACTAAAAAGGCCGCGGGTTGGAGCATCCAGTGAGGACCTCCGCCGCATAATAAATGAGAAGGATGCTAAAATTGAGTTCCTGATTAAGAAATTCAATTATATCGAAGAGGAAAACAAGAAGCTTAGAAAAGATGTTCAGGATTTAATCCATAAAAGCAAAAATGCCGAGTCAGACGAAGACAACGACAGTATTGATGACGATGAAAGTGACAATATGAGTATTGGTGACGAAAAAATACCAGAAGGTGCTGCGTATCTAGCACCAAAAAAGAATGCAGAGAATATCCAGGCTAATGCCGTAGCTGGATCAACATTAAATGATGGAGAAACGAAGAAGACTACACCGCAAACTACAAGATCTGCTAAGGCTTCAACTAAAAAAACATCTGTGGAAAAGATGAAGAGTAAGAAGATTCCGGTAATTACAACATATAATATTGATGTAAAAAGAATTATTGATTTTATTGACAAATTGCTATGCCATAAGAACTATAGCATTAAGACATTGGGGAAACATGTAGTAAATATATGGACATGTACTGTAGAGGATCATGATAGGGTTAGGGAATTGCTTGAGGGTCAAAAGGTAGACTTCTATACATATACCCCTAAGCATATGCGGCCATATACGGCCGTTATTGAGGGTCTTCCGCATTCCTTTGAATCCGGAGAAATTTTGGAATATTTGAACGGTCTCCAGATCAACATCAATGTATCTGGTATGGTAAAATTGGGTGATGATAAATGGATCATCAGGTTGTCCAGGGAATCGGATATGAGGAAATTTTATGGTATAAGGTATATCTTGCGCTGTGGGGTACACATTAGGAAGTTTATTCGAAAGGGTGTCACTCAGTGCTTCAATTGCCAGCGCTTTGGACATGTATCGTCGAATTGTAACATGCCTTTTAGGTGCGTCAAATGTGGTCGACCTCATGGCCCTGGTAAATGCACCGTGCCTCCAAAGGAGATGAACACGGCTGAAGTATTTTTGACTGATCCTGCAACGGGTCAGGTATCTAGGAGGATGGGTGTTGCGGTTAGATGTGTGAATTGCAACAGTGAGGGACATGTGGCTAGTTCAAAGGACTGCCCACGTCGTATTGGTCTTATGCGCAGGCTACAACAGAAAAGGGAGACTGGTGGCGGCAATCAACCACAGGTTTTGTCCGCTCCCAGTAATGTGATTAGGCCAGGGGTTTCCTATGCAGCGGCGGCTGCTTCTTTTGGCAATCGGTCGATTCCTAAAGGGAGTTCGAAAAAATCAGCTGGTACTCACGGAGCTGAGGTAACATTGGGTATTGCCATGGGTCAATATGACTTTGTTGATCGGGACTGTAGACGTTTCTTTGGAAGCGGTCTACTACAGTGTCTTAACAGGATTGGAAGCTTTGCCAGGGATTATCGTGAACTTGGTACAGATGAGGATAGATCGCGTGCCCTCTTTGGTATGCTAATGACGCTTGGACACCATGGCTAATTCCATTAGATCCATTTTTCTAATATAGGCAGAATTGACGTTTTTATGTCACGGAATGCCATTAAATTTCTTAATAGTGCACGTTCCCTGGACAATAGTTTTGTTAGGAATTGTTTTGATAGGATGGGTGGTTTGGACGCCGTTCGTCTTTCGAATTATTTATCGCCTGTCGACTTGTTGACCCTCAGGGAATCCGATCTTGTCTTTAACGGCTCTGATCTTTTATTCTATCATAGGAGAATCAATACTCTGAATATTAATGACACAGTATATAATACTGCTCAATAGTCTCTATCTCTCTCTCTTTTGTACATATCTTTATATTTCCTCCCTTTAGTTTAAGTCATTAATAGTTTAGTTATTTTGTTTTACTAGTTTTAAGTTTTTTTTTTTTATATAAGAGCCTCTCCTTTTCAATCCCTTTTTGGAGAAACTTCATGAATATATGTTTTAATAATAATTTAGTTTAAGGAATGCACGTAGGATGCAAATATTTGTATAGAAAAAAACTGGAAGTCATTAAACATACAATAGTATAATAAGAATAGTATATAAGTTTATTAGTTTTAATTTAAAGCTTTTGATATGTAATAAATTTTTTGGGATTAATAAACATGAAATGAAAATGAAAAAAATATGCAACTTCAACAGTTTGTGCTAACAGTGCTATTTGTGAAGTGTTTAAATAAAAAATAATAAAACTAAAAGTGAAAAATGTCTGGTCGTGGTAAAGGTGGCAAAGTTAAGGGAAAGGCAAAGTCCCGTTCAAACCGTGCTGGCTTACAATTTCTCGTCGGTGGTATTCATCGTTTGTTGCGCAAAGGCAATTATGCTGAACGTGTTGGTGCCGGAGCTCCAGTATATTTAGCTGCTGTTATGGAATATTTGGCAGCTGAAGTTCTTGAGTTGGCTGGCAATGCTGCTCGTGACAACAAAAAGACGAGAATTATTCCACGTCATTTACAATTGGCCATCCGCAACGACGAAGAATTGAACAAGTTGTTGTCCGGCGTAACAATTGCTCAGGGTGGTGTCTTACCCAACATCCAGGCCGTTTTATTGCCCAAGAAAACTGAAAAGAAGGCTTAAATTATTTCAATTTATTGCTAAAATAATACAATGTGAGAATTATTTCATGCCAACCAACATACACATACATACATATATGAATCAACCGTCCTTTTCAGGACGACAAATTTATTTCCAAAAAGAGAAATTTTGTTTAAAACAATTTTATTTTAACGAGAGGATGAAGAAGAAGAATTACAAAATACATTTTATTAGAATGAATTTTTACCTAAAAACATTACTAATATTTCCTTGTTTCTTCTTTCATGATTAAAAACATTGCTAAAATTTGTGTGTACAGAGTGTATGTACACATTTTTTTCAACTTACAACAAAACTCGTTTGCTTTGGCACATGCATACATTCATGAGACTCGCCTTGTCTAACAGTACACAATAGAATCTTGTCGGTTTTATTTTGCCGAAGTCGTGTCTGCACGAAGAATTTCCTGTATACCTATTATTTGTCAAAGTATATATTTAACGTACAGTTTTCAATTAATTACCTTTTGTAATGAATTGACTTTTTCAACATACATAAATTAATATTTTCATCCGCCTAGAAAAAAATTAATGATAGTCTTTGAGAAATGCTTTATTAGCATCTAATGAATTTTTCGTTTATAATTTTATTTATAGAATTACGTATCTTTTGTAACGTTTTGAAAAATAATAAATTGAACACAACAAATAAAAATCTCTTTTTTAAAAATATTTGTGGTCCTGAAAAGGACCGATTGTTTTTAAATTTTGTCGCTGTTATTATTCCATTTACTTCATGTAGTATTTAACCGCCGAAACCGTACAAAGTACGACCTTGTCTTTTCAAAGCATAAACAACATCCATAGCGGTGACAGTTTTCCTTTTGGCATGTTCAGTGTAGGTGACGGCATCACGGATGACATTTTCCAAAAATACCTTTAAAACACCACGGGTTTCTTCGTAGATCAAACCAGAAATACGTTTTACACCACCACGACGAGCCAAACGTCTAATAGGAGGCTTGGTAATACCTTGGATGTTATCACGCAACACTTTACGATGACGTTTAGCACCACCTTTTCCCAAGCCTTTACCACCTTTACCACGGCCAGTCATTTTTAGTCACTTTTTATTATTTTCACTTTAAACGCACTTCACAAGAGCTACACAATAACTGTTAGCTTCCAGTGATTTCATTTAATTTCATGTTTATTAATCCCAAAAAAATTATTACATATCAAAAGTATTCAATAGAACACTGAAGATGGCACATAGCCGAAACCGGTCTGTTTACAAACCAAATTTGACGTGGGATGACGGAACATCGTTCCAAAAACATATCAAAAGCTTTAAATTAAAACTAATAAACTTATATAATATTCTTATTATACTATTGTATGTTTAAAGACTTCCAGTTTTTTTTTTAAATAAATATTTGCATCCTACGTGCATTCCTTAAACTAAGTTATTATTAAAACATATATTCATGAAATTTCTCCAAAAAGGGATTGAAAAGGAGAGGCTCTTATATAAAAAAAAACTTAAAACTAGTAAAACAAAATAACTAAACTATTAATGACTTAAACTAAAGGGAGGAAATATAAAGATATGTACAAAAGAGAGATAGAGTGAGAGATAGAGACTATTGAGCAGTATTATATACTGTGTCATTAATATTCAGAGTATTGATTCTCCTATGATAGAATAGAAGATCAGAGCCGTTAAAGACAAGATCGGATTCCCTGAGGGTCAACAAGTCGACAGGCGATAAATAATTCGAAAGACGAACGGCGTCCAAACCACCCATCCTATCAGAACAATTCCTAACAAGACTATTGTCCAGGGAACGTGCACTATTAAGAAATTTAATGGCATTCTGCGACATAAAGACGTCAATTCTGCCTATATTAGCCGCACCATATATGGATCTGCACGACGGTCTGCGGATCACACCATCAGGTCCAAGATGTGGTCTCATACCAAGACAAGCCACCAAAACCAATCTTTCCCATCTCCTAAATCTTTCCATTTGGGAGGAAGGTATTCCAAACCAAACTGGAAAGGCATAGGAGATGAGAGGTCGAATAACCTGACGGTACATTAGTAGACGTATCCTCTGATCCAGGCCCCCATTCCGTCTCAAAACACGCTGATATGCATTGAACGAGCCCTTCGTTCTCTGCAGAATATCGTCCACGTGGCGATAATATTCAAATTTCTCGTGGAAGGTCACCCCAAGATATCTTACCCTGTTAGGGGTACTAATAAAATCATCACCTATTCTCAAGCACGGTAAGTATTGCCTCCAATTTGGCCAAATATTCTTACGCTTACCCTTAAATACCATGGCAACCGTTTAACCAATATTTAAATTCAACTTCCACCTCACAAAGTATTCATTAAGCGTACCCAAATAACAATTAAGACGGTTGTTGACAGTCCTTGCCCTGGCGCCCGAAGCTGCTATGAATATATCATCGGCATACATAAGCAAAAGATCATCCACAGGTGGTTGAGGTATGTCACTCACGTATATATTGTACAACACAGGCCCCAGCAATGAGCCCTGTGGCACCCCAGTGGAAATCGTGCCCTCAACAGACAAGGAACTTCCAACTCGCACCTTAAATGTACGATTCTCTAGAAAACTAGCCACAAGCCGACAAACACTTCTATCGAACCGCAGAGTAAGCAGTTTAAAAACTATCTGCCACCGGTCGAGGCATTCCAAAGAATGAGCTCGCCAGCAGATTAGCCTTCCCAATGTCCTCAGAAATAAGCATGCCATCTGGACCCGATAAACTACGAACCGAAGGGCGAACGTCGAATCCCGCCGCCGACTTGACCTTTCTAAATGTTCTATTATTGACTCGAATCCGACTAAGGTACTCAGTCCAATACTCCTTTTCAAAAACGGCAATGGCCCCCCTAATGATCCTACCCATATTGTTAATATCGGCCCTCAGTACACTATGCCTGCTAGGGTCACATCTGTGCAGTGTTCGCCGCAGTCTTTTCCTCTGCTCTATGAAGCTAAGAATATTCGGTGGAAGCTTCATTAGACCTCTTCGCCTTACAGTCACCTTCGGGATCGATTGGTCCATGGCATCGAGAAACGCCCTGTCCATCATTCCAATGCATTGGTCGATTTCATTTTCCCCAACATTCGTATCAATAGGCATAGCAAGATCCGCCAAATTCTCAGTCAATCTGCCCCTAAATCTCCGGCAGTCCATTCTGTCAAAATCGTACCTCGTTGAAGGTTCTCGTACGACACATTCGTCTGTAAGGAATATCAACTCCACCGCCCTGTGGTCAAATTCGTAGTCTAAAGTCCGCAGTCCGTTGGAATCAATCGGAATCATGTCTACTGTCGCCAGGAAAAAATCAATGTAGGACGATAAAACCGGATTTATCTTGCTCGGTCCGTCAGTCTGCAGTATGTCTAGATCGGGACTCGTCAGTAAAAATTCTCGTAGACCACGCCCACTCATATTAGTATGGGGATCGCCCCAATACGGATGCCTCGCATTAAGGTCATCGCCAATCACCACACTGAAATCCTCAGATAGTCTCTGGATAGACTCAAAATATCCTGCCTCAAATACACAGCCAGGTCTAAGATACATGGCTATCACAACAATATCCCTGCCGCCTACCCTACGGATGCGCACAGCAGTACTCTCAATAGCACCAGTATCGAGAACGATCTCCTCACTATGATATATATATATATATATATATATATATATATATATATATATATATATATATATATATATATATATATATATATATATATATATATATATATATATATATATATATATATATATATATATGTGTGTGTGTGTGTAGATATGTATATTATTACTCTTTATTATAAAAAGTTTTTGTGGTCCTGAAAAGGACCGATTATTTTTAAAACATTTTGTACGATTTTAGTAGTAGTAATTATTGTCATCAGCCGTTTAATTTAAGCACGCTCGCCACGAATACGTCTGGCCAATTGAATATCTTTTGGCTGGTGCTTTTTTGACGGGTTTTGCTTTAACTGTGCCAGTCTTTTTGACAGTTTTTGCCTTGACTTTTTCGGTCTTCTTCTTCTCAGCAGTCTTTTTAGCGGCCGATGGTTTCTTTGCGGCAGGGGCCGCCTTTTTGGCTGTTTTAGCCTTCTGCTTTTTGTCGCCGGCAGCAACAGCAGACTTTTTCTTTTCCGCAGCTGGCTTCTTTGCTTTCGGATCTTTTGAGGCGGCAGCAGATAATTTAAATGAACCAGAAGCACCCTTACCTTTAGTTTGAATTAATTTTCCACTAGTTACAGCACTCTTCAAATATCTCTTGATGAAAGGAGCCAATTTTTGAGCATCTACCTTGTAAGTACTTGTAAGGTATTTCTTAATGGCTGGTAGAGATGAACCTCCACGTTCTTTTAATGTTTTGATGGCAGCATCGACCATTTGATGGGTTGGTGGATGACTAGGTACACTAGATGGCTTTTTCGCCTTTGCAGCTTTCTTTGCTTTTTTCTCAGCAGCTGGGGCGGCTACTGGAGATGCGGTGCTTCAACAAATAACACTTTTTCGTTTAAAACACAATTTGCAGTTTGCTGGCATCAAATTTGCTTACATCCCAGGTATGAGTAGCTAATAGTAGTCAACGTGTGCATATTGGAAAATTTTTAGTGCGAGTGTGAATAAATTTTAGCAAAACTTTTTATATATTTTCATTTTTTTCTTAAAGGCTTTAGCAAAATTAATATTTCCTTTTTTACATATTGCGAGCCTAGATAGCCCAAAATGGTTATAAATGGGAAAAAAGTTTTTTTCCGTATTATGAAAAATTCTATGAGCATTTTCTTAGCGAGAACATGAAAAAAATATTGCAAATTATTAATAAAACTTCAAAATTTTTTAACAAATTCAAGAAAAAAATTTTATAAAATCTATTGATATGGAACTTTTACATGTTTTCTTTATGTTTTAAAAGGAAATTTAAAATTTTATTAGTTTTTCGATTTTTAAAAATTATTTTAAAATTTAGTCCATGACAAAGAAATTTTCTCATATTTGCAATGTTTCCATTGACATTTTTTCTTTATCCTATTATATGAAAAATGGACAAGAATGAAAAATAATGAGAATTAAAACATTTTTAATCAAATTGTTTAATAAAAATTGTCCAAAAATTTATATTTATCTGATTTCAAATAAACAATTCAACTACAATATCACAAAATCAACTTTATAAGCATAATAAACGCCTTAGTAGTATATAGTTAATCAGCAGTTTTTCTGATCGTTTCTGAACTGTTTAATAAATCGTTTCTGCGTATTTTCTTAAAAATATATACAATATTTTTGTTGCCCTTCTGCATTTTATACAAATAGACAATTTTAAAAGATATCTTTTAACTGAATAGTGAAACTAACTTTACCTATTAAATAAATATACCTTGGAGCGGTAAAAGCAAAATATTGAGAAAAATATAAATTTTTGGTATATATATATATATATATATATATATATATATATATATATATATATATATATATATATATATATATATATATATATATATATATATATATATATATATATATATATATATATATATATATATATATATATATATATATATATATATATATATATATATATATATATATATATATATATATATATATATATATATAAGAACCTAAGTGTGTTTTTATTATATGCACAATTAGAATGAAAACAACGTTTGAAAAATATTGGCATAACAAACGGAACAAATCGAAATGAAAAATATTAATTTGTTGACATATTAAAAATTAAAAACGGTATTTAAAAATAAATTATATAAATATAATAATTTAAAATTAAGATCAAATCCTACTTTTATATTATTTGAACAAAATGGTTTTTTTCTTGTACATACTTATTACATTATTGCATTAGTTGAACTAAAATCTTGTAGAAAAGTCTTTAAAAACGAGAATACATTTTGTTGATTCATTCGGTTTTATATGATAATAATAATAAATTTCCTGACTATTACGTGAAAAGATAATAGTGCATCTTAAAATTACTAAATCTTTGAATAAGGCGAAATCAGTGGTGGACCTCATGGCCCTGGTAAATGCACCGTGCCTCCAAAGGAGATGAACACGGCTGAAGTATTTTTGACTGATCCTGCAACGGGTCAGGTATCTAGGAAGATGGGTGTTGCGGTTAGATGTGTGAATTGCAACAGTGAGGGACATGTGGCTAGTTCAAAGGACTGCCCACGTCGTATTGGTCTTATGCGCAGGCTACAACAGAAAAGGGAGACTGGTGGCGGCAATCAACCACAGGTTTTGTCCGCTCCAAGTAATGTGATTAGGCCATGAGTTTCCTATGCAGCGGCGGCTGCTTCTTTTTGCAACGGGTCAGGTATCTGGAAGATGGGTGTTGCGGTTAGATGTGTGAATTGCAACAGTGAGGGACATGTGGCTAGTTCAAAGGGCTGCCCACGTCGTATTGGTCTTATGCGCAGGCTACAACAGAAAAGGGAGACTGGTGGCGGCAATCAACCACAGGTTTCGTCCGCTCCAAGTAATGTGATTAGGCCAGGAGTTTCCTATGCAGCGGCGGCTGCTTCTGTTGGCAATCGGTCGATTCCTAAAGGGAATTCGAAAAAATCAGCTGGTACTCACGGGGCTGAGGTAACATTGGGTATTGCCATGGGTCAATATGACTTTGTTGATTGGGACTGTAGACGTTTCTTTGGAAGCGGTCTACTACAGTGTCTTAACAAGATTGGAAGCTTTGCCAGGGATTATCGTGAACTTGGTACAGATGAGGATAGATCGCTTGCCCTCTTTGGTATACTAATGACGCTTGGACACCATGGCTAATTCCATTAAATCCATTTTTATAAACGTCAACTCAATCGTTTCTAGGCATAAGAGACATATGTTGGGTTTATTTTTGACGAAACACAGACCGGAGATAGTATTGTTGGCTGAGCATCATCTTAATTCTTGCCACAGATTTGATGTTAAGGGGTATACGACATATAGGCAGGACCGACAGGACAGACGTGGTGGAGGAACTGCTGTTCTTGTGAGGGAATCATATCATAGTGAGGAGATCGTTCTCGATACTGGTGCTATTGAGAGTACTGCTGTGCGCATCCGTAGGGTAGGCGGCAGGGATATTGTTGTGATAGCCATGTATCTTAGACCTGGCTGTGTATTTGAGGCAGGATATTTTGAGTCTATCCAGAGACTATCTGAGGATTTCAGTGTGGTGATTGGCGATGACCTTAATGCGAGGCATCCGTATTGGGGCGATCCCCATACTAATATGAGTGGGCGTGGTCTACGAGAATTTTTACTGACGAGTCCCGATCTAGACATACTGCAGACTGACGGACCGAGCAAGATAAATCCGGTTTTATCGTCCTACATTGATTTTTTCCTGGCGACAGTAGACATGATTCCGATTGATTCCAACGGACTGCGGACTTTAGACTACGAATTTGACCACAGGGCGGTGGAGTTGATATTCCTTACAGACGAATGTGTCGTACGAGAACCTTCAACGAGGTACGATTTTGACAGAATGGACTGCCGGAGATTTAGGGGCAGATTGACTGAGAATTTGGCGGATCTTGCTATGCCTATTGATACGAATGTTGGGGAAAATGAAATCGACCAATGCATTGGAATGATGGACAGGGCGTTTCTCGATGCCATGGACCAATCGATCCCGAAGGTGACTGTAAGGCGAAGAGGTCTAATGAAGCTTCCACCGAATATTCTTAGCTTCATAGAGCAGAGGAAAAGACTGCGGCGAACACTGCACAGATGTGACCCTAGCAGGCATAGTGTACTGAGGGCCGATATTAACAATATGGGTAGGATCATTCGGGGGGCCATTGCCGTTTTTGAAAAGGAGTATTGGACTGAGTACCTTAGTCGGATTCGAGTCAATAATAGAACATTTAGAAAGGTCAAGTCGGCGGCGGGATTCGACGTTCGCCCTTCGGTTCGTAGTTTATCGGGTCCAGATGGCATGCTTATTTCTGATGACATTGGGAAGGCTAATCTGCTGGCGAGCTCATTCTTTGGAATGCCTCGACCGGTGGCAAATGGGGGATCTGACCCAACTAGTACAGCGATAATGGAGCTCTACATTGGACAGAACATCACCTATTGTGTTTTTTGGTGGGTCGACAATGGCTGATGGGGAATCTCATCATACCGACGGAAACAATTTGGGAATGGGTTTTGTTAACGCTGAATCTATTGGTAACGCCCTCAGGAGAAGGGCAAGCAAGAGATCTAGCGGTGTCGATGGCATACCGGACTTTGTGCTGAAAAAAACCAATGTCATTGCATGGAGATTTTTGGCGATACTTTTTAACCATTGCCTAAACATTGGTTATTTTCCGAGAGCATGGAGAGCGGCTCTGGTTGTGCCCATACCGAAAAGGGGATGTGAACTCTCGATTAGTGGTAACTATAGACCGATATCGCTTCTTTCGGCCTTCGGTAAGCTTTTTGAATATTTTATTCTAGCCAGGATTAGTAATATAATTAAGGAAAAAGGCATTCTTAGGGATTTCCAATTTGGATTCTGATGTGGCCTTTCCACATCGCATGCCCTAATGGTGCTCACGGACTTTGTATCTAGGGGTATTAATAGGAGATGCGCAACTACTGCTGTGAGCCTTGACTTTGCCAAGGCTTTTGATACTGTCTGGCAAGATGGAATAGTTTTTAAACTGCTTACTCTGCGGTTCGATAGAAGTGTTTGCCGGCTTGTGGCTAGTTTTCTAGAGAATCGTACATTTAAGGTGCGAGTTGGAAGTTCCTTGTCTGTTGAGGGCACGATTTCCACTGGGGTGCCACAGGGCTCATTGCTGGGCTCTGTGTTGTACAATATATACGTGAGTGACATACCTCAACCACCTGTGGATGATCTTTTGCTTCTGTATGCCGATGATATATTCATAGCAGCTTCGGGCGCCAGGGCAGGGACTGTCAACAACCGTCTTAATTGTTATTTGGGTACGCTTAATGAATACTTTGTGAGGTGGAAGTTGAATTTAAATATTGTTAAAACGGTTGCCATGGTATTTGTGGGTAAGCGTAAGAATATTTGGCCGAATTGGAGGCAATACTTACCGTGCTTAAGAATAGGTGATGATTTTATTAGTACCTTTGACAGGGTAAGATATCTTGGGGTGACCTTCCACGAAAAATTTAAATATTATCGCCACGTGGCCGATATTCTGCAGAGAACGAAGGGCTCGTTCAATGCATATCAGCGTGTTTTGAGACGGAATGGGGGCCTGGATCAGAGGATACGTCTACTACTGTACCGTCAGGTTATTCGACCTCTCATCTCCTATGCCTTTCCAGTTTGGTTTGGAATATCTTCCTCCCAAATGGAAAGACTTAGGAGATTGGAGAGATTGGTTTTGGTGGCTTGTCTTGGTATGAGACCACATCTTGGATCTGATGGTGTGATCCGCAGACCGTCGTGCATATCCATATATGGTGCGGCTAATATAGGCAGAATTGACGTCTTTATGTCGCAGAATGCCATTAAATTTCTTAATAGTGCACGTTCCCTGGACAATAGTTTTGTTAGGAATTGTTTTGATAGGATGGGTGGTTTGGACGCCGTTCGTCTTTCGAATTATTTATCGCCTGTCGACTTGTTGACCCTCAGGGAATCCGATCTTGTCTTTAACGGCTCTGATCTTCTATTCTATCATAGGAGAATCAATACTCTGAATATTAATGACACAGTATATAATACTGCTCAATAGTCTCTATCTCTCTCTCTCTCTCTCTTTTGTACATATCTTTATATTTCCTCCCTTTAGTTTAAGTCATTAATAGTTTAGTTATTTTGTTTTACTAGTTTTAAGTTTTTTTTTATATAAGAGCCTCTCCTTTTCAATCCCTTTTTGGAGAAATTTCATGAATATATGTTTTAATAATAATTTAGTTTAAGGAATGCACGTCGGATGCAAATATTTATTTAAAAAAACTGGAAGTCTTTAAACATACAATAGTATAATAAGAATAGTATATAAGTTTATTAGTTTTAATTTAAAGCTTTTGATATGTAATAAATTTTTTGGGATTAATAAACATGAAATGAAATGAAATCACTGGAAGCTAACAGTTATTGTGTATCTCTTGGGAAGTGCGTTTAAAGTGAAAATAATGAAAAGTGACTAAAAATGACTGGCCGTGGTAAAGATGGTAAAGGCTTGGGAAAAGGTGGTGCTAAACGTCATCGTAAAGTGTTGCGTGATAACATCCAAGGTATTACCAAGCCTGCTATTAGACGTTTGGCTCGTCGTGGTGGTGTAAAACGTATTTCTGGTTTGATCTACGAAGAAACCCGTGGTGTTTTAAAGGTATTTTTGGAAAATGTCATCCGTGATGCCGTCACCTACACTGAACATGCCAAAAGGAAAACTGTCACCGCTATGGATGTTGTTTATGCTTTGAAAAGACAAGGTCGTACTTTGTACGGTTTCGGCGGTTAAATACTACATGAAGTAAATGGAATAATAACAGCGACAAAATTTAAAAACAATCGGTCCTTTTCAGGACCACAAATATTTTTAAAAAAGAGATTTTTATTTGTTGTGTTCAATTTATTATTTTTCAAAACGTTACAAAAGCTACTTAATTCTATAAATAAAATTATAAACGAAAAATTCGTTAGATGCTAATAAAGCATTTCTCAAAGACTATCATTAATTTTTTCTTGGCGGATGAAAATATTAATTTATGTATGTTGAAAATGTCAATTCATTACAAAAGGTTATTGAAAACTGTACGTTAAATATGCATTTTGACAAATAATAGGTATACAGGAAATTCTTCGTGCAAACACGACTTCGGCAAAATAAAACCGACACGATTCTATTGTGTATACACAAATTGTACTGTTAGACAAGGCGAGTCTCATGAATGTATGCATGTGCCAAAGCAAACGAGTTTTGTTGTAAGTTGAAAAAAATGTGTACATACACTCTGTACACACAAATTTGAGCAATGTTTTTTAATCATGAAAGAAGAAACAAGGAAATATTAGTAATGTTTTTAGGTAAAAATTCATTCTAATAAAATGTATTTTGTAATTCTTCTTCTTCATCCTCTCGTTAAAATAAAATTGTTTTAAACAAAATTTCTCTTTTTGGAAATAAATTTGTCGTCCTGAAAAGGACGGTTGGTTCATATATGTATGTATGTTGCTTGGCATGAAATAATTCTCACATTGTATTATTTTAGCAATAAATTGAAATAATTTAAGCCTTCTTTTCAGTTTTCTTGGGCAATAAAACGGCCTGGATGTTGGGTAAGACACCACCCTGAGCAATTGTTACGCCGGACAACAACTTGTTCAATTCTTCGTCGTTGCGGATGGCCAATTGTAAATGACGTGGAATAATTCTCGTCTTTTTGTTGTCACGAGCAGCATTGCCAGCCAACTCAAGAACTTCAGCTGCCAAATATTCCATAACAGCAGCTAAATATACTGGAGCTCCGGCACCAACACGTCCAGCATAATTGCCTTTGCGCAACAAACGATGAATACGACCGACGAGAAATTGTAAGCCAGCACGGTTTGAACGGGACTTTGCCTTTCCCTTAACTTTGCCACCTTTACCACGACCAGACATTTTTCACTTTTAGTTTTATTATTTTTTTTATTTAAACACTTCACAAATAGCACTGTTAGCACAAACTGTTGAAGTTGCATACGATATCGTGGGTATTTATAGTTTCTTTGCGCTCTTGCGTATACACATAAGGGTGAGCTGTGTATGTAGAGCCGAAGCAGAAACGATGTGTCTTTTACTCTTACAAAAAATGTATATAAAGCGTGACTTTCCCGCAAAAATTTAAAAATTTGTGAACAGTGTTAAAAAAGTGTTTGTGAAGTTGTGAAGAAAAGTGAATAATGCCTCCTAAAACTAGTGGTAAAGCGGCAAAGAAGGCTGGTAAAGCGCAAAAGAATATTACTAAGAGTGATAAAGGCAAGAAGCGTAAGCGCAAGGAAAGTTATGCCATCTACATTTACAAAGTGTTGAAGCAAGTACATCCCGATACTGGTATCTCATCGAAGGCCATGAGTATCATGAACAGTTTTGTTAATGATATTTTTGAGCGTATTGCCGCTGAAGCTTTCCGTTTGGCTCACTACAACAAGCGTTCAACAATCACCAATCGGGAAATTCAAACTGCTGTCCGTCTATTGTTGCCCGGTGAATTGGCTAAGCATGCTGTCAGTGAAGGTACTAAAGCCGTAACAAAATACACCAGCTCCAAATAAAATGTCATCCAATCATCAATGGTTATCATATATATTTTTATTCAACAATACACAGAAAAAGGCCCTTTTCAGGGCCACAAAACGAATTTTAAAAAGAGATAATGCATTTTCTGTCCAAAAAATTAGTTGAGAGGAGAAAGTGTGTGAAAATTTATTGTTAATGAAATAAAAAGTGAGGGAAAATTTATTCTTAATTAAATAACCACAAAATAAATTGAAAAGAAAAATATGTGCATTTTATATACAAAAATAATAAGACGAGAATATTGTTACGAAATGAAAATGCAGATTCAAATGTAACGGCACAAACTGTCAACCCGATCATTATCTGCTTTATACCCCTAAATCACTGTAATAAAATCAAAACCTGGCAACCAAGTACCACAATTAAACTTGGCATCACTCGACAACTGCCAATAGAATTCAAAATAACGGAAAATTGAAGTTTCCGGAATCTTCAGGAAACGGTAGCTAGAACTTACAAGATTATTCGAGACTGCTTAATTACAATTACAAACAGTGACATTAAACTTAAACAACATCAGCTGCAAGAGATGTAAACTTGATAACAGCGTAATTTATTTAAGTTGCAAACATGAGAGTAAGTGTGTGTGCGAAGATAAGCAAACAGAAGAAAAATCTCATGCATCTACACACGCACATACACTACACTATAGCAAGACCAAATGATCATGCCGTATACTTAAAGATAAAAAGAGACCACTACATTCCAGAAAGTTAGCGAAGCTACCAGAAGGTTTTATAATTGACTATATAAGGGGAGGCTGCCAGACGACATGGATGAGTGTGTTTTTAAACTTAGACGAGTATACATCGCCAAATATAGTTAGTGTATACATCGCGTTAGTTGTACGTGTTTTTAAAGTAATAAATAAAGTGTTACTGAGAATTTATTTGTAAAATAAATATATGTGTTTTATTTTATTGCAATTCAACGAATCCTCTGAAAATAATAAAACCGTTTTTATGTAAAGGACTAAAAACGTAACAATTGGTGTCAGAAGTGGGATTGCAAATTAAAATAAAAGGACATTATTAATTAATAAGAAAAAGGGCATTAATAATTAAAATAAAAAGGACATTATAAATTAATAAAAAAAATTAATATTACAAAAGGACATTTAAAAATAAATAGAAGCCATGAAGTTTGAAGAGCTAAAAGTGGAGCAGCTAAAAAAGGAGCTGAGTAAGCTGGAACTGCCAACTGTAGGCAATAAAGTGGAACTTCAGAAGAGACTGATAGATGAGTTCAAGCAGCGTGGCATCGATATCGGGACATACGATTTTGAGGATAAGGAGTAAATAGAGATATGTACTCGTGCTACGACAAGCAGCTCAGATATAAATTCTATGTTAGCTGCTTTGATGAGTGAAATGAAACAAAATTCTAAACAAATTCAAGAAACATCTAGAGCTAACAATGAGAGAATGCTAGCTGAAGTTCAAGAAACATCTAGAGCTAACAATGAGAGAATGCTAGCTGAAGTTCAAGAAACATCTAGAGCTAACAATGAGAGAATGCTAGCTGAAATTCAAGAAACATCTAGAGCTAACAACGAGAGGGTGCTAGCTGAAGTTAAAGCCACAAATGAGACACTTCAAGAAATTTCTGAGGCCATAAATAGAAGAGTAGATGGCATTGAAGTACAAGTCAACAAATTTGACGGGAAACTCTCAGACTTAGAAAGAGATGTAAATGAGAAACTCCACGAGCTACAAATAACAAAAAGTAATCTTCAGTGCCAAGGCGGACCAGTGCGATTTATTCCAGAGGCTTCCAGCAGAGTAAAGACGCCTTGTTTCGATGGCAGCGCACCTTTGAACATCTTCAAGTTCCAGTTCGAAACAGATGCCAGCAAAAATGGTTGGAACAGTGAAGAAAAGGCCATAGAGTTGATTTTGGCCTTAAAAGGAGCCGCAGCAGAAGTACTCTAAACCGTACCAGGGAGCTGCAGAAACAATTTTGATGACATAATGGCGGCACTGCAGCGGAAATATGGTGGCGAACATAAGCGAGATATATACCGCATGGAATTGCGATGTAGAGGACAGCAGCCCAATGAGTCCCTACAAGATTTCGCAATGGAAATCGAGCGCTTGGTGCAACTATCTTATCCTGGCGAAAATCACCCATTGCTGGAGCAGCTGAAAATTGATTCCTTATTGCGTGGCATTAGTGATCCTGAAGTGAGGTATGCAGTATATGCGACACCGAAACCTACTTTTATAGAAACTGTGGCATATGCTTTAGCACAGGAGACCGCGAGGATAATTTCTAAGCCGCAAGCGTATATGGTCCGAAATCTGGAGGTGATTACCGAGAATGAAGCTAATTGGGAAAAGGACATCAAAGAAGCAGTAGTGCAAGCATTGGCTTTAAATAAAACCAGAGTGCGAATAAAATGCTATAGCTGCGGAGAGAAAGGCCGTATCCGGCGCAACTGCAACGCAACAAGAAAGAAAACAAAATCTGTCTCGCCATCATGGAATAATAAATGGAAGAGCCATCAAAAGTCTCGTTGTGATGGCTGTCATCAAGAGCGACAACAGGAGCAGTGTCATCAACCTGAAACACGTAACGAAGACAGGCGGCATAAAGAAATAAGAGAGCGTCTGCGCCTGAAGGAAGCCCGACTAGCTGAGGAGCGTACGAAATTGGCTGTGGAACGAAAACGATTACAACGAGAGGCTGAATCATTACGCCTGGAACGTGAGCGCCAAAAATTATAGCGTGAGAAGCTGGAAATAGAACTTCGAGAAATTAAACGTCAACAAATGCAAATTTCTGCGGCGCGTGATGGTTTCATAAAAGGTATAAGTCAACGTGGTGCCAATGAGTGCTGTATTAATGAACGTAAAGGTAATAAAGGCCCAAGGTATGACGATACACGCTCTCCGATGAGATTTGATCCCACTCCAGCCTCTGCAAGATCTGCGCGTAAAGGAAGTAGTTACAGCTACACTTCGCCCGGTACAAGTAAAGAAGTCTTCAGTTCATCTACCGGCAAAGGAACAGGCTACAACAGGAATAGTCACATGTACTCAGCTAATAATTATCCAGCAGTACCTAGTGAATGTGGCACACAGGGTTATAGCACAGAAAAGAGATCGTCATGGGATAACTACAAGTTGGAAGCAGAGATCCGTGGTATCATCGAAAGGATGAATGACGTCGTGCACATGATAGAGCAGTACATTGGACGGAAGACAAAAATTAAGTTTGAACCACTGGAGCGCCAAGGCAACTATAGAAAAGGTAATTGTGTGCCTATTCGGGACGAACAGGCTTAAGTGGGCGGCAGTGTTACGAAATGAAAATGCAGATTCAAATGTAACGGCACAAACTGACAGCCCGATCATTATCTGCTTTATACCCCTAAATCACTGTAATAAAATCAAAACCTGGCAACCAAGTAACACAATTAAACTTGGCATCACTCGACAACTGCCAATAGAATTCAAAATAACGGAAAATGGAAGTTTCCGGAATCTTCAGGAAACGGTAGCTAGAACTTACAAGATTATTCGAGACTGCTTAATTGCAATTACAAACAGTGACATTAAACTTAAACAACATCAGCTGCAAGAGATGTAAACTTGATAACAGCGTAAATTATTTAAGTTGCAAACATTAGAGTATGTGTGTGTGCGAAGATAAACAAACAGAAGAAAAATCTCATGCATCTACACACGTACATACACTACACTATAGCAAGACCAAAGATCATGCCGTATACTTAAAGATAAAAAGAGACAACTACATTCCAGAAAGTTAGCGAAGCTACCAGAAGGTTTTATAATTGACTATATAAGGGGAGGCTGCCAGACGACATGGATGAGTGTGTTTTTAAACTTAGACGAGTTAACATGGCGAATATAGTTAGTGTGTACATCGCGTTAGTTGTACGTGTTTTTAAAGTAATAAATAAAGTGTTACTGAGAATTTATTTGTAAAATAAATATCCGTGTTTTATTTTATTGCAATTCAACGAATCCTGTGAAAATAATAAAACCGTTTTTATGTAAAGGACTAAAAACGTAACAATATATAATCGTTGTTAAGCAAACAAACAGACTCTTCTTAGTGCCACAAACCAAATTGTAAAAACAGATAGATAGCCGATTTTTTTTATACAAAAATAATTGCAAGGTGAAATATAAATAAATAGCGTGTGAAAATGTCGTTTTATTTATTCGTACATAAACCAAAGGCCCTTCTCGGGGCCACTAAATATATATAAAATGAGATTGAATATTTTTGGTTTTTAAACATTTATTGACAATGTTCAAAAATCATGCTTTTTGAGTTATGTCGCTATTGTAGCAAAGGCGCTTTAAAGTGGACAATTTATTAATTTGCTGTACATTTTTTTATTTAATTTGGAATATATAATTAATCGCGTTTTGCCGACGGCATTTTAACATCAATGTACGCATTATTGTGCACATGAATAAAAGAGTTTACTATGTATGTACTATATATTCTATTATAAAAAGCCGTCGGAAAATCGCTTTTAGTTCTTGTTTATTTACATTTTGCTGTTTTATAAAGTTTTTCTTATATTGTGGAAATTAAATTTTCTTTAGCACTTAATCTAAAATTTTTTCGATCTCTGATATTTTGTACACCTGAAATAAATATTTCTTATTTATTTTTATTTAGAAATTGAATTTCTTTACAATTAATTATCTACAAATAAAAAAGGAGTCTAGGTATTATTTTTGCAAATAAAGTTACCCAATGCACTAAGTATTATACTTATCTATTTAAGTATTTTTGTTTGTTTTTAATTTGTAGATGTTTTCAATTTAATCTCTTTTTAAAATTATTTTGTAGCCCTGAAAAGGGATTTTTTTATTTTTGGAAATAAATCTTTTTTCGAATATCGAAAAACTGTTTACATTGAAGAAGAAAGAGCAATTTACTTTTTGGAGGCGGCCTTTTTGGCTGCTGGCTTTTTTGCTGGGGCTGCCTTTTTGGGTTTCGCTGCTACGGCGCTCTTGGCTTTGGGTGCTTTTGGTTTAGTTGCTGGTGCCTTTTTGACGGGTTTTGCTTTAACTGTGCCAGTCTTTTTGACAGTTTTTGCCTTGACTTTTTCAGTCTTCTTCTTCTCAGCAGTCTTTTTAGCGGCCGATGGTTTCTTTGCGGCAGGGGCCGCCTTTTTGGCTGTTTTAGCCTTCTTCTTTTTGTCGCCGGCAGCAACAGCAGACTTTTTCTTTTCCGCAGCTGGCTTCTTTGCTTTCGGATCTTTTGAGGCGGCAGCAGATAATTTAAATGAACCAGAAGCACCCTTACCTTTAGTTTGAATTAATTTTCCACTAGTTACAGCACTCTTCAAATATCTCTTGATGAAAGGAGCCAATTTTTGAGCATCTACCTTGTAAGTACTTGTAAGGTATTTCTTAATGGCTGGTAGAGATGAACCTCCACGTTCTTTTAATGTTTTGATGGCAGCATCGACCATTTGATGGGTTGGTGGATGACTAGGGACACTAGATGACTTTTTCGCCTTTGCAGCTTTCTTTGCTTTTTTCTCAGCAGCTGGGGCGGCTACTGGAGATGCGGTGGCTTCAACAACGGCAAAATCAGACATTATTGTTCACTTTGTTTATGCACTAAAACTTCACTTGAAAATAACACTTTTTCGTTTAAAAACACAATTTGCAGTTTGCTGGCATAAAATTTGCTTATATCCCAGGTATGAGAAGCTAATAGTAGTCAACGTGTGCATATTGGAAAATTTTTAGTGCGAGTGTGAATAAATTTTAGCAAAACTTTTTATATATTTTCATTTTTTTCTTAAAGGCTTAAGCAAAATTAATATTTCCTTTTTTACATATTGCGAGCCTAGATATCCCAAAATGGTTGTAAATGGGAAAAAAGTTTTTTTCCGTATTATGAAAAATTCTATGAGCATTTTCTTAGCAAGAACATGAAAAAAATATTGCAAATTGTTAATAAAACTTTGAAATTTGTTAACAAATTCAAGAAAAAAATTTTATAAAATCTATTGATATGGAACTTTTATATTGTTACGTTTTTAGTCCTTTACATAAAAACGGTTTTATTATTTTCACAGGATTCGTTGAATTGCAATAAAATAAAACACGGATATTTATTTTACAAATAAATTCTCAGTAATACTTTATTTATTACTTTAAAACACGTACAACTAAACGCGATGTACACACTAACTATTCTTGGCGATGTTTACTCGACTAAGGGCCATTATTACAACTCGGCTTTAGTTATAATTAGCATTTTATCGGACGGATAAACAGTTTTTCATTATTACAACTTTAATTTAACCTAAAAGTGTGGGATTACTTACTGGGAAGTTCATTCTTCCGCTAACTTTTATCGGTACACATTTTCATAGGCTGCCATACTTGCTTCTTTATCAAGTAAACACCAAGGCGTATCTAACAGGTGAACTCACTAGAACACATGACCTTACTCGGCAAACTTAGTGGAGTGATGAAATTATCACAATTTCGTCACTATATGGAGCTTCCCTTCTTTAAGGTATTGGACATTTCATTATAGAGCTACCTGCGCTGATAATTCCATCCATCTTTCCACATTTTTTGACAACTGTAGTGCAGTTTCTACAACAAATTTATACTTGTTGTAGACTTGTGTGTACCTGTTATCTGTGCCATTGTAAATACATATGTATAACGTTGCCACTTGTGCTCTGGTATAGCCATACTTTGAAAAAGGTAATTTTTATTTTACAGGCAAGTTGTAATAATGAAAAATTGTTGCAGGTCAGTTTACCGGTCACTTCTGCTTATCATGCCAGTAACTATCTTCCACTTTACTGCTGAGTTGTAATAATGGCCCTAAGTTTAAAAACACACTTCTCTATGTCGTCTGGCAGCCTCCCCTTATATAGTCGATTATAAAACCTTCTGTTAACTTCGCTAACTTTCTGGAATGTAGTTGTCTCTTTTTATCTTTAAGTATACGGCATGATCATTTGGTCTTGCTATGGAGTAGTGCATGTGCGTGTGTAGATGCATGAGATTTTTCTTCTGTTTGCTTATCTTCGCAAACACACACATACTCTAATGTTTGCAACTTAAACAAATTACGCTGTTATCAAGTTTACATCTCTTGCAGCTGATGTTGTTTAAGTTTAATGTCACTGTTTGTAATTGCAATTAAGCAGTCTCGAATAATCTTGTAGGTTCTAGCTACCGTTTCCTGAAGATTCCGGAAACTTCCATTTTCCGTTATTTTGAATTCTATTGGCAGTTGTCGAGTGATGCCAAGTTTAATTGTGGTACTTGGCTGCCAGGTTTCGATTTTATTACAGTGATTTAGGAGTATAAAGCAGATAATGATCGGGTTGTCAGTTTGTGCCGTTACATTTGAATCTGCATTTTCATTTCGTAACACTGCCGCCCACTTAAGCCTGTTCGTCCCGAATAGGCACACAGTCACCTTTTCCATAGTGCGCCAGTCGTTCCAGGTGTACGATTTTCATTTTGGACCTTGTCACTGGCCATTATAATTCGGTTGCGTACAAATTCATGTAGCTCATTTAAATTTTCTTGCTCTTGGGAAGAGCTGGTGCCTTCTTCACTTGTTGTTGTAGGCTTAACGCCAAATTCCAAATCACCAGGCAATTTTAATTCCGTCTCGAAGACAATTTTAGCAGGTGTTCGTGATGTTGAGTCATGTACAGCTGACCTATACGCCAACAAAAATTTGGGAATGTGCTCGTCCCAGTCCCTTTGATGCGCGCTTACCACTTTTCGCAGGTACTCCTCTAGAGTACGATTAAATCTTTCTACCATGCCATCGGACTGTGGGTGCAGCGGCGTCGTTCTTGTTTTCTTTATCCCATATAATTCGCACATTTCACGGAATATAGCAGACTCGAAGTTTCTACCTTGGTCAGAATGTAATTCTATTGGAACACCATAGCGACATACCCAGTTGTTGACAAATACATTCACAACTGTCCTTGCTTCTTGATTGGGTATGGCATATACTTCTGGCCATTTACTGAAATAGTCCATCACCACAAGAACATAGCGATTCCCGGCGTCGCTGACGGGAAAAGGACCTGCTATATCCATTGCTATCCGCTCAAATGGTGCACCCGAGTTGTATTGCTGCAGCTGTCCTCGACTTTTTCTTACTGGTCCTTTTGCTGCGATGCACTGTGGGCAGTTTGCTATCCAGTCGGCTACGGCTTGTTGACATCCAACCCAATAAAAACGCTGTTTTAGCTTCTCCAGCGTTTTTGTCACTCCCAGATGACCGCCACTAGGACCATTGTGAAACTCGTGCAAAACCTTATTCACCTTGGAGGATGGCACAACTATTAGGTTGGAAGCCATTTTACCATCTGCACTTTCCCATACGCGGTACAAGCACCCGTTTATCAGCTTCAGGCTATTCCACTGAGCCCAATAAGATTTTACAAGTGGGCTTTCAACTGATATTTCATTGCGAGCAGGTCTTCTATTTTCCTCTTTGGCTGCTATAATTGTCGCCAATATGGTGTCGTTCCTCTGTGCCGCTGACCAGTCCTCATCGGAATCGATGTGTGTTAGCCGAACATCAATAACGCATTCCTTCTTTTCGGCCTTAACACAATGTCTGCACTCCAAGCTGCAGGGCCGTCGTGATAAAGCATCTGCATTGTTATGCTTTAAACCCCTTCTATGCTCGATGCTGAAGTCGTAGCTTTGAAGACGTTCAATCCACCGCGCTAGCTGCCCTTCAGGATTTTTAAACTGCAACAGCCATCTCAATGCAGAATGGTCGGTCCTCAGCGTAAAGTGTTGGCCATACAGGTACTTATGGTAGTGTTTTATGCACTCCAACACTGCCAAAAGCTCACGTCGTGTCACACAGTAGTTTCTCTCAGGCTTTGACAGTATACGGCTATAATAGCCTATCACTTTTTCTGTGCCATTGACTACTTGCGACAACACACCTCCTATGCCATAGTCGCTCGCATCGGTATCAAGCAAATATTTTTCTCCAGCTATGGGGTAGGCTAGTACTGGTGACGTACTCAGTAAATCCTTTAGTGTCTGGAACGCATTCTCCTGCTGTTCGCCCCAGTGATACGGCCTCGACTTCTAAGTCAGCTCATGCAGGCTTGCAGAGACGTTGGCAAAATTTGGTACAAAGCGTCTGTAGTAGGTACAAAGGCCCAGAAAGCTGCGCAGTTCATGAAGATTTTTCGGACGAGGCCAGTCCTTTACTGCTCGTATTTTATCTTCATCCGTTGAGATTCCGTCTGCCGTAACTCGATGGCCCAAATACTTTAATTCTTTCTGGAACAATGCACATTTCTTCACGCTAAGTTTTAAGCCAGCTGATGATATGCGTTGAAGAACTTCTGCCAAATTTTTGAGGTGCTCATCAAAAGTCTTTCCCATCACGACGATGTCATCAAGGTACACCAAGCAAGTCTTCCAGTAAAGTCCCTTCAGCACTCGTTCCATTAGGCGTTCAAAAGTAGCTGGAGCATTGCAGAGCCCGAATGGCATAACTTTAAACTGCCATAATCCATCGCTAGCGCTAAAAGCAGTTTTCTCCTTATCTTTCTCTGCAATCTCCACCTGCCAATATCCGCTTTGTAGGTCTAACGTGGAGAACCATTTCGTTCCAGCCAGCGTGTCTAAGGTGTCGTCAATTCTTGGTAGCGGATAACTGTCCTTCTTAGTAACGTCATTGAGCTTTCTGTAGTCAACGCAGAATCTCGTACAGCCATCCTTCTTTTTGACTAAGACCACGGGCGAACTCCAAGGACTTGAAGATGGCTCGATTACACCATTCCGCTCCATTTCATGAACAAGTTCTTTTACCTCATTCCGTTTTGCTAAGGGTACACTTCTGGGTGGCTGTTTGATCGGCCTCGCTTCGCTTGTATTTATTTCATGTTTCACTATTGCCGTTCTCCCTGGCCTTTGATCTTTCAAGGCGAAGACGCTGGTGTGGCTTTTTAGCAGCTGTTTAGCTTTATTTCTATCAGGAGCTGCTAATCCTGCTACCCATTTCCCCACATGTTCTTCAAATTGTTCACGCTCTTTTGCGGACATATTGGCTGGTTCAGGCTTTCGCTCGCAGTTTATTATTGCCTCTGGTGGAGTACATTGGCCTATAGCAGAATTTCCGTTGACGACTTTTTCGTTGCCTGATAAATTAAGTACTCTTATAGGGATCTTTCCTCCTTTGCAAGTTTTTACGAGGGCTTTTGCTGTTAATAGCTCGCTCTTAATTTCTGTTGGTTCTACTACCCACAACCGATTGTCCTCACAATAACCCTCCATGCGTGCCCATATTACTGATTCAGACTGCGGTGGTATCGTCTGGTTGTCAATAGCAACTAGCTTCCTTAGGTGCGTTTGATTGTCATATCCAACATCAAGCGGTATTTCAATATTACGCCAAATCATCACTTGTTGCCCCATATGCAGGTTGATGCCATGGTTTATCATAAAATCGGCTCCAATAATAACCTCGTCAACAATATCGGCAACGATAAAAACATGTTTCACGCTTATATTGGCTATAGTCACCTTCGCTTCAGTCTTACCGTAGACAGTGGCAGGCTCCCCAGTAGCTGTACGTAGTCTTATATTCCTTAAAGGTTCACACTTCCCCTTCACTATATCGGGCCTGATTATTGACTGCGACGCTCCTGTGTCTATGGTGAAGATGTGCTTTTCGCCGTTGATGTATCCACATGCAGTAAGGTTGCTATTTTTCTGCTGCATTACTGATATGGAGATTGTGGGGCCGTCGTTTGTGGGAGCTAGCTCTTGCCCCTTAGTGCTAGCTCGTTTTAGTTTAACGGGAACTCTTGTGTTGTTTGTTGGTTCACCCGTTTACTATTCCTTGGTGGCGAAACAGATCTGGCTCTTTTTCTTGGTGCCTTGCAGTTGCGCTGGAAGTGGCCAATTTTGCCGCAGTTATAACACTTAGCTTTTACTTTGCCGTCCTTCTCCGCCAATGCTTGTCTCACTGCCTCCTTGATGCTAGAGACCAGATCACTCTCATTTTCGGCAATGACCTCCACGTTCCGCACCTTGCACACCTGTGGCTTCCAAATCACCCTAGCAGTCTCCTGAGCTAGTGCAAATGAAACCATTTCTGCGAATGTAGTCTTTTGTGTAGCACACACTGCAAGCTTGATGTCAGGATCACGGATGCCATTAACAAACGCCTCTGTTTTGACATGATCCAGGAATGGGTGGTTTTCACCTGGATACGTAAGCTGCACTAACCGCTCAATTTCCATTGCGAAATCTTGTAGAGACTCATTGGGCTTCTGTCCTCTACATCGCAATTCCATGCGGTATATATCTCGCTTATGTTCGCCACCATATTTCCGCTGCAGTGCCGCCATTATGTCTTCAAAATTATTTCTGCAGCTCCCTGGCACGGTTTCAAGTACTTCTGCTGCGGCTCCTTTTAAGGCCAAAATCAGCTCTATGGCCTTTTCTTCACTGTTCCAACCATTTTTGCTGGCAACTGTTTCGAACTGGAACTTGAAGATGTTCAAAGGTGTGCTGTCATCGAAACAAGGCGTCTTTACTCTGCTTGAAGCCTCTGGAATAACTCTCACTGGCCCTCCTTGACACTGAAGATTAACGATTTTTGCTTCCAAGTCATGCAATTTCTCGTCCACATCTTTTACATGCACTTCGACGCCGCTAATTTCTAGGCTATGGAGTTTATTCTCTAGTTCTGAGAGTTTCTCGTCAAATTTGCTGACTTGTACCTCAATGCCATCTACTCTTCTATTTATGGCCTCAGAAATTTCTTGAAGTTTCTCATTTGTGGTCTTAGATGTTTCTTGAAGTTTCTCATATGTGGCTTTAACTTCAGCTAGCACCCTCTCGTTGTTAGCTCTAGATGTTTCTTGAACTTCAGCTAGCATTCTCTCATTGTTAGCTCTAGATGTTTCTTGAATTTGTTTAGAATTTTGTTTCATTTCACTCATCAAAGCAGCTAACATAGAATTTATATCTGAACTGCTTGTCGTAGCACGAGTACATATCTCTATTTCCTCCTTATCCTCAAAATCGTATGTCCCGATATCGATGCCACGCTGCTTGAACTCATCTATCAGTCTCTTCTGAAGTTCCACTTTATCGCCTACAGTTGGCAGTTCCAGCTTACTCAGTTCCTTTTTTAGCTGCTCCACTTTTAGCTCTTCAAACTTCATGGCTTCTATTTATTTTTAAATGTCCTTTTGTAATTTTTATTATTTTTTTATTAATTAATAATGTCCTTTTTATTTTAATTATTAGTGCCCTTTTTTTATTAATTAATAATGTCCTTTTATGTTAATTTGCAATTTTACTTCTGACACCAATTGTTACGTTTTTAGTCCTTTACATAAAAACGGTTTTATTATTTTCACAGGATTCGTTGAATTGCAATAAAATAAAACACGGATATTTATTTTACAAATAAATTCTCAGTAACACTTTATTTATTACTTTAAAACACGTACAACTAAACGCGATGTACACACTAACCATTCTTGGCGATGTTTACTCGACTAAGTTTAAAAACACACTTCTCTATGTCGTCTTATAAAACCTTCTGGTAACTTCGCTAACTTTCTGGAATGTAGTTGTCTCTTTTTATCTTTAAGTATACGGCATGATCATTTTGGTCTTGCTATGGAGTAGTGTATGTGCGTGTGTAGATGCATGAGATTTTTCTTCTGTTTGTTTATCTTCGCACACACACATACTCTAATGTTTGCAACTTAAACAAATTACGCTGTTATCAAGTTTACATCTCTTGCAGCTGATGTTGTTTAAGTTTAATGTCACTGTTTGTAATTGCAATTAAGCAGTCTCGAATAATCTTGTAGGTTCTAGCTACCGTTTCCTGAAGATTCCGGAAACTTCCATTTTCCGTTATTTTGAATTCTATTGGCAGTTGTCGAGTGATGCCAAGTTTAATTGTGGTACTTGCTTGCCAGGTTTTGATTTTATTACAGTGATTTAGGGGTATAAAGCAGATAATGATAGGGTTGTCAGTTTGTGCCGTTACATTTGAATCTGCATTTTCATTTCGTAACAATATGTTTTCTTTATGTTGTAAAAGGAAATTTAAAATTTTATTAGTTTTTCAATTTTTAAAAATTATTTTAAAATTTAGTCCATGACAAAGAAATTTTCTCATATCTGCAAAGTTTCCATTGACATTTTTTCTTTATCCTATTATATGAAAAATGGACAAGAATGAAAACTATTGAGAATTAAAACATTTTTAATCAAATTGTTTAATAAAAATAGTCCAAAAATGTATATTTATCTGATTTCAAATAAACAATTCAACTACAATATCATAAAATCAATTTTATAAACATAATAAGCGCCTTAATAGTATATAGTTAATCAGCAGTTTTTCTGATCGTTTCTGAACTGTTTAATAAATCGTTTCTTAAAAATATATACAATATTTTTGTTGTTCTTCTGCATTTTATACAAATAGACAATTTTAAAAGATATCTTTTAACTGAATAGTGAAACTACCTTTACCTATTAAATAAATATACCTTGGAGCGGTAAAAGCAAAATATTGAGAAAAATATAAATTTTTGGCCAAATACTTTTGGATTTCATAAAATAATATTAGTTTTGAAATGTGTTTTATGTAAATAGCATTAATAATGTATGTACACATGTATATGGAAGGATATACATATCTACATACACACACACACACACACATATATATATATATATATATATATATATATATATATATATATATATATATATATATATATATATATATATATATATATATATATATATATATATATATATATATATATATATATATATATATATATATATATATATATATATGTATATATATGTATATATATATATATATATATATAAATATATATATATATATATATATATATATATATATATATATATATATATATATATATATATATATATATATATATATATATATATATATATATATATATATATATATATATAAGAACCTAAGTGTGTTTTTATTATATGCACAATTAGAATGAAACAACGTTTGAAAAATATTGGCATAACAAAAGGAACAAATCTAAATGAAAAATATTAATTTGTTGACATATTAAAAATTAAAACGGTATTTAAAAATAAATTAAATAAATATAATAATTTAAAATTAAGATCAAGTCCTACTTTTATATTATTTGAACAAACTGCTTTTTTTCTTGTACATACTTATTACGTTATTGCATTAGTTGAACTAAAATCTTGTAGAAAAGACTTTAAAAACGAGAATATATTTTGTTGATTCATTCGGTTTTATATGATAATAATAATAATAAATTTCCTGACTATTACTTGAAAGGATAATAGTGCATCTTAAAATTACTAAATCTTTGAATAAGGCGAAATCAAGGGAAGAAATCGAAATTTTGACAGTAAACTGGAATAGTCTAGTAATTATTTAAAAATCACACAACAACAACAAGATGTTCATGGATATCTGAAAAAAAGAAAAGCTGATATGGGAAAAGAAAATTCCATAACGATGCATAAACATTTTTAAATCACTTGGTAGCATAACGAAATAAATTGACTTGTTTTTACATGTTGCGATATGTAAGAACATTTTGAATAAGCGATTTATTTATACAAGTAAAACTTTTGAAAGAGGCACCACTGAAATATGTACTGCAACAACAAAATGTCAGCTGGTTACACGCAATTTACATTGTGGCTTTTTCGCCTGGCTTAAAAGGCACGCTTTTTTAGTTTGAGAGAGAGAGAGAGAGAGATACAGAGGAGGTGAAAAGCTAGCG
This sequence comes from Panzeria rudis, assembly GCA_956483635.1. Taxonomy (NCBI): domain Eukaryota; kingdom Metazoa; phylum Arthropoda; class Insecta; order Diptera; family Tachinidae; genus Panzeria; species Panzeria rudis. Next base: position 49,516,854 of record OY101450.1, read on the forward strand.
GTGTAAGAAAAAAGGCACAAATTGAAATTTTAGGAGTTTTTTTATTTCTCTTTGTAATTTTCGTACTCTCATCATTAAGTCACAGTCCATACGAATCAACTTTTGCTGCTGCAACTTTTTCTTGTGTCAGAGTGATGAAATAGAAATATATACCTCATGTATTCACATCTCGCTCTTTCTCAATAGAAAATAAAAGTTGCAGCAGCAAAAGTTGATACGTATGGACTAGGACTATGCATGTGTATTGTCGTCAAAAAAGGCATGGGTAAAAGTCTGTAATGTAAATGTGTGTGACTGTTCGTAGGGGATTTAAAAGAATATTGTCAAAAAACCCATGCTAAAAGGCATAGTGTGAAAAGCCACTTACGATGAAGCTGTCGTATTCACACACCGACGTAAGTGAAGAAAACAACATGGCATCACCGGCAACCTTTTTTTGTGTGTATTCGAAAAAAAAGGTTGTTTTCTTCACGATATCTTTTTAGCAAATTTTTTCCAGGAAACAGAAAAAATGTAAACAAAGATTGAACAAAAATTGGTCAAATTAAAACGTTAATTACAACATGATTTTTAATTAAATTATAAATAAATAAATCGTTATGTGTAACAACAAAAGCCCTAGAACCTAATTATATGAATGTCACTAAAATATTACAGCGATATTTTGCAAAGGCCATACTAGCCAATAATTATGGTTTTTCCTTAATAACTCAGGAACTAGACTTCGTGCGAACACGGGGCTACCCGCAATTGAAAGGGGATAAAAAATTACAGCAAAAATAGATGTTGTCATAACTCGGGTAACTTTTTCAACAAAGTTATAGGCGCAGCAAACTATTTTATAAAAATGATAAGGCGCTAAAAAAGTTTTCTATTAATAACTCAAAAACTAGACTTCGTGCACACATGGCGCTACCCGCAATCGAAAGAAGACAAAAAACTAAAGAGATATTGGGTGTCATCATAGACCGGGTCACTTTTGTGACCAAGTTATAGGCACAGCAACCTTTATGAAAATTAAATGTGGTAAAAAATTCAATTTTTAAAAAATAGTTTGCTATGCCTATAACTTGGTCACAAAAGTGACCCGGTTTATGATGATACCCATTATCGCTTTAGTTTTTTGTCCTCTTTCGATTGCGGGTAGCGCCATATGTGCACGAAGTCTAGTTTCGGATATATCAGTAGAAAACTAAAATTGATTTTTTTGCCACTTTTTAATTTTTAAAAAGATTGCTGTGCCTAGAACTTGGTCACAAAAGTGACCCGGTCTATGATGACATTCATTATCTCTTTAATTTTTTATCCTCTTTCGATTGCGGGTAGCGTTATGTGTGCACGAAGTTTAGTTTCGGAGATATCAGTAGAAAACTAAAATTGAATTTTTTACCACTTTTTAATTTTCATAAAGGTTGCTGTGCCTATAACTTGGTCACAAAAGTGATCCGGTCTATGATGATACGCATTATCTCTTTAGTTTTTTGTCCTCTTTCGATTGCTGGTAGCGCCATGTGTGCACGAAGTCTAGTTTCGGAACTATCAGTAGAAAACTAAAATTGAATTTTTTTACCACTTTTTAATTTTTAAAAAGGTTGCTGTGCCTATAACTTGGTCACAAAAGTGACCCGGTCTATAATGACACCTATTATCTCTTTAGTTTTTTGTCCTCTTTCGATTGCGGGTAGCGCCATGTGTGCACGAAGTCTAGTTTCGGAGATATCAGTAGAAAACTAAAATTGAATTTTTTTACCACTTTTTAATTTTTATAAAGGTTGCTGTACCTATAAATTGGTCAGAAAAGTGACCCGGCCTATGACAACACCCATTATCTCTTTAGTTTCTTGTCCTCTTTGGATTGCAGCTAGTGCCATGTTGGCACGAAGTCTAGTTTTGGAGATATCAGTAGAAAACTAAAATTGATATTTTTTTGCCACTTTTTAATTTTTAAATAGGTTGTTGTGCCTATAATTTGGTCAGAAAAGTGAACCGGTCTATGGCAATACCCGTTATCTCCTTAGTTTTTTGTCCTCTTTCGATTGCGGCTAGTGCCATGTGCGCACGAAGTCTAGTTCCTCAGTTATAGGGGAAAAACTATAATTATTGGTCAATCTGGTTTTATCAAAATATCGCTGAAATATTTTAGTGACATTCGTCTAATTAGATTCTAGAGCTTTTATTGTTGTACTTTCCGCGTTTATTAATTAAAATTTAATTAAAAATCATTTCTAAATTATTGTTTTAATATGACCAGTTTTTATTCAAAGTTTGTTTACATTTTCTCGCTGCCACATTGAAAAAGTTGCCAAAAAAAAAGGTTGCCAAAAAGGTTGTTTTCTTCACGGATATCACACACCGACCACACGAGCAATTGTATATGCCCAAGGCGAATTCAGTACCAGGTAGCCCTATAATCACAGATGATCATCAGCTGATTACACCCAATCAGTCAAACTCTATATAAGAAAAGAGAAAAACTTTAACCCGAACTGTCAAAACACAAATAAAAATAGTCCTACACCTACTTTGTATGTGTGTTGTTTTGATGATAAGGCCACTTGATATTAATTCGCTTTGTATATGTCTTAATACAAGTAATAACGCCGACAGAACCGCAACGTCAATTGCCAATATTCTTGCATGCATTTCTTGGTAGCGAACACGTACAAATTTCAAAACATTAAATTGACAATTTTGCTGAATAAGGTTGTGCGTTATTTACACTGTATTCGTTTATGTATGTAATTTATAATTTTATAAATAATAACTTTTTACATTTTTCAGCAATGTTCTTTTCAAAATTAGCTTTATTGTTAATTTTTTTCACTTTTCACAAAAAAAAATCAAATGGCAATTGAATTTGTGTTAAAAGATTATTGATCAGCAATGTATTTGAACACATATTCATACGGTCCACACGGAAATATCTTGTGTCGGCAATCGAATTTGACGGTTGCCAAGGCAATTATTGACAAACTTATTGTTCGTGTGGTCGGGGTGTCAAAACAATTAAATAGCTGACTACACGACGACGATTGCTGCCAACTACATTCGTAGTCGTGTAGCCTGCTGTGGCGAATGTGTTTATAGCATAATTTTTTTTATTAATTTTGTTATTTACTTTTTATCTTACACTCAATTCACACGCTGATTGAAAAATCATGTTTTATTTTTCGTTCTCCATAAAAGTTGCTTCCAAGAACCTTTGGCATTCATACGATTGTTATTAGTTGCATGTCTTTTTATAAACTACTCTCAAACTTTGCTTTATTTGCTCTTTCACAACAACAAAAACCTAACACAATCACATAAGAGAGAGAGAGAGAGAGAGAGAGAGAGATAGAGAGAGACAATAAGAAAAAATGCAAGTAGAACTAAAGAATTATATGAAAAAAATCTTCGAAAACTGTAAATATGACTTTTTTTTCTCTACCCCGTTTGCTTCATACAACAAAAAACATGTTTTAAAAAACATGGAAAAATTCATCGTATGAATTGCATGCACAATTTTATTTTTGTCGACGTTTAGACAATGCAAGTCTTATTGATCAGCTGTGAGAAAGACAGAGAAATGAAAACACATTTCTCTGTTTTTCTCACAGCTGAATAAGAAGCTGATCAATAAGACTTACATAGTCGGCTTTTACACAGAGCAGTTTTTCTTGAAACAACTTTTATTTTCTAGTGAGAAAGAGCGAGAGAGAAATACATAAAATATATTTCTTTCTCGCTATTTCTCAAAAGAAAATGAAAGTTGCTTCAAGAAAGACTGCTCTGTGTAAGAGCAGACATTATGCAATTCTTATTGATCAGCTTATTATTCAGCTGTGAGAAAAACAGTAAAATGTGTATTAAATTCTTTGTGTTTCTCACAGCTGAATAAGAAGCTGATCAATAAGACTTGCAGCGTCTAAACATCGACTTTATGTTATTTGGTTCCAGTTTACACTATGCAAGACTCATTGATCAGCTTCTTATTCAGCTGTGAGAAAGACAGAGAAATTAATAAAAATTTCTCTGTTTTTCTCACAGCTGAATAAGAAGATGAACAAATGTGTGTTTTGATTAACGTCGGTACCTGCCATTACGGCTTTATCCGACAGTGTTCTCAAAACACCGAGTGAAGTTGAGTGTTCACCACCACCCCCGAGTTACCCCGAAGGCACACCATGTGTAGCTTGCAAGGCTCACACAGGTAGCAACTTCTCATGCATGGGAGACCCAACCATGCATAAACACCTTGTTAGAGTGTTTGAGCTATCTAAACTCAGCTACATCATTACTGATGCAGCACCTGTTGACTTAGCAACAGCACAAAGAGGCTTTCAATTGGTGGACCGAAATGCACCCAGTCACTAGCACTGGGCGAGCATCAGTCTTTTAACCAAACCTATTCCAGCTTTTGGTGGCAACCACAACCACCACGTGGACTCCCGAAGGAGACCTCTCCAATAACCAGACACAGAATCATCCTTCCTGGGAGGGTGAGACAAAGTCCTTCCAGCGACATCATCCCAGATGATCTCGCTCATACGGCGAGTATCATCTCCTTACCCTCGGAAGGCAGGTCATCTGTGGGGCAACTGAATCCCGTGGTACCAGTTTATGCTACTGGTAAAGCCTCAAAAGAAAACCCCTAGAGGTTAACTTTCTATTGACTTTGGTCTTAGGGTAGACCATAGGTGTCCGTTCACCTCCTTACTGACTCGCGTAGGCAAGCTACTTCCTTATATAAATATGTGCACGCCCGTTACTCGGCTGCATGAGATTGGGTAGTAACACATAAGTTTTATGGGTAATTGGCCTAAGGTTCTGTCAGCAAAAACCAAATTACCCTATTCCCGGGAAGCACATCACCAAGGTGTGAGTAATCACCAAGATGCATGAACCGTACGCCCCGGGGGGAAGAAGATGAACAATAAGACTTGCATAGTGTAAACTGAAACTTGTTCTCAGCCAGCTGAAGCCGAATTTGCGCCGCCGCCGATGTTCTCAGGAGCTGCCGCCGCCAACAAAATTGGTCGCCGCAGATCTCTGGCGTGTTGTTAAGTCGACGCTTAGACGATGCAAGTCTTATTGATCAGCTTCTTGTTCAGGTGTGTAAACTGGGACTAAGCCGACGTTTAGACGTTAGAAGTCTTATAGTACGTTTATACGCACGAGTAATTTGCAAATAAAAACGTAGTGCTACCAAGTATGTATTTTTATTGTAAATTAATAACTCACGAAAACAATTACTGATTAACGCTCTATTTGCAAATAAGAAGTTTGGGTTGCCTCCTTTACATATGTTTGTTAATAAAAAATAATAAATAGATAAATATATTTACAAATAGATGAATAATCAGTGATTTAATAAGTTAAAATAAAAAGGATTTCGCAGCATTTTACGTTTTTATTTGCAAATTAGCTCTGCGTATAAACTAGATATTATTCGACGTTTAGACGATGCAAGTCTAGTGTAAACTGGAGACTAAGTTGACCTTTAGACGTTGGAAGTCTTAGTCGACGCTTAGTTCCAGTTTACACTATGCAAGTCTTATTGATCAGCTTCTTATTCAGCTGTGAGAAAGATAGAGAAATTAATAAAAATTTCTCTGTTTTTCTCACAGCTGAATAAGAACCTGATCAATAACACTTGCATAGTGTAAACTGGGACTTAGACGATGCAAGTCTTATTGATCAGCTTCTTATTCTGCTGTGAGAAAAACAGAGAAATGTGTTTTCATTTCTCTGTCTTTCTCACAGCTGAATAAGAAGCTGATCAATAAGACTTGCACCGTCTTAGCGTCGAGTTATTGATCAGCTTCTTATTCAGCTGTGAGAAAGGCAGAGACATTTGTATTTATTCCTTTGTCTTTCTCACAGCTGAATAAGTAGCTGGTCAATAAGAATTGCATCGTCTAAATGTCGACTAAGTCCCAGTGTGTTCCAGTTTACGCTATGCAAGTCTAATTGATCAGCTTCTTATTCCGCTGGGAGAAAAACAGAAAAATGTGTATTCCTTTCTCTGTCTTTCTCACAGCTGAATAAGAAGCTGATCAATAAGACTTGCATTGTCTAAACGTTGACTTTACACTATGCAAGTCTTACTGATAAGCTTCTTATTCAGCTGTGAGAAAAACAGAGAAATGTGTATTCATTTCTCTGTCTTTCTCACAGCTGAATTAGAAGCTGATCAATAAGACTTGCATCGTCTAAACGTCGACTTACCAGAAGGTTTCATAGTTGCCCATAAAAGGAGGGCTGCCGGACGAACGTGATTCAGTGTGTTTAAACTTAGACGAGTTAATATTGCCAATAATAGTTAGTGTGTACATCGCGTTTAGTTGTACAGTATAATTCGTTTATAAGCCACACCGCTTACAGTAGAATTAGCGATATAATCCAAAATGTTAGTTTTTCTGTCATCTATAAGTAAAATACCTGCAAAATGTTTTTTATTTAATCCCATAGTCCATTTTCGCTTATTTGAAATATCTTAAATATATGCAAGTTATGGAAGATATAATCCAAAATGCAAAAGTCAAAAATTATTTATTTTTTAATCATAGTTTTATGAAAATATTACTCATATTGAAGTAGAAATTGGTTTTAATTTAGCAATCTTAATTGCAATCTTTGTGAATTGAGTAAATAAGGAAGTAATTTCTTAACTTTAGTTTTATTTTTCTTTGTTAAAAGAAATAATTATATGGGGATTCGCATATAAGCCACAAATTGTCTTATATAAAAATCAAGATATAGTCCAATTCGCCTTATAGTCCACAAAAAGGATGCAAATGAGGCAGTGGACTATAAGCGAATTTTACTGTACGTGTTTTTGAAGTAATAAATAAAGCTCTACCGAGAATTTATTTGTTAAATAAATACCCGTGTTTTATTTTTATTGCAATTCAACGAATCCTGTGAAAATAATAAAACCGTTTTTATGTAAAGGACTAAAAACGTAACAATATGTACCACTTGGTTGCACCTCCTTTGTACCTTTTCAAGAAATTTTGAATAAATTTAATTATCATACAATGTACCAAAAAAGAAGACAATGAGGAATGTCTTGAGGATGAAGTGTATATTGTTCTAGATATGTAACAAAACTATAATTATATTGAAATTTTCTGGAGCGAAGAGTCGATTTTATATTAGGAGTAAAATCGCGAATTAAAAAACTAAAAATGTAATGAAAATTCTAGAGTAATTCATAATGTCCTAGAAAACTGAAACTTGGTATGCAGGTATTGCATATAAACCACGGAAAAAATTAAGGAAGTGAACCAACCCTCGAAAATCGGGTGCATATAACTGGTGGTATTCAGTGTTTGGTGCGAATGGTCTTGCGAAAGAGCAAAAAAGAGCTCTTTTATAAAATCCAACAGAAAAATACCGACAGTTACCCTTAGATTTCATAAAAAGTCTACGATATTTTGTATTTGCTCTTTCGCAACACCATTTGCACCAAACACTGCATACCGCCACTATAAATTAGCTTAAAGTAAGCATATTTTGTGTTAATTAATCATTTTTGCTATGTTTTTAATACTTTTTTTATTTTTGGCAAATTTTTGCGATTCGGACTGAATTTATTTTTTGTTATCTATAAAAAATATTTAAGAAATTTATTATTTGACATATTGTCATAATATTATTTTAAATGAAATTTATTTGCTGGAGCTTAAGCCATTGTCTATATGCAGCATTTCGTTGGTGCTTTACCAACTCATCTGTAGACTTCAAACACAATTTTGAAGAGGTACAAACCCTTTATCTTATGTACAAACTTTTAAAAACCATTTGAGAATTTACAAATATATAAATGATTTTATATATTTGTAAATTCTCAAATGGTTTTTAAAAGTTTGTACATAAGATAAAGGGTTTGTAGCTCTTCAAAAGTGTGTTTGAAGTCTACTGATGAGTTGGTAAAGCACCAACGAAATGCTGCATATAGACAATTGCTTAAACTCCAGCAAATAAATTTCATTTAATATAAAAAATATTTTTATAATTAAAAAAAATATATTAGCGGAAATCACCCATGGTGGCATATTTACACCTTTAGGATATAAACTATCATTTTCTGCTACAAAGAAATACATACATATGTACATATAGGAAATACATACATATGTATATATATATATATATATATATATATATATATATATATATATATATATATATATATATATATATATATATATATATATATATATATATATATATATATATATATATATATATATATTGTTACGTTTTTAGTCCTTTACATAAAAACGATTTTATTATTTTCACAGGATTCGTTGAATTGCAATAAAATAAAACACAGATATTTATTTTACAAATAAATTCTCAGTAACACTTTATTTATTACTTTAAAAACACGTACAACTAAACGCGATGTACACACTAACTATTCTTGGCGATGTTTACTCGTCTAAGTTTAAAAACACACTTATCCATGTCGTCTGGCAGCCTCCCCTTATATAGTCAATTATAAAACCTTCTGGTAACTTCGCTAACTTTCTGGAATACAGCCGTCTCTCTTTATCTTTAACTGTACTGTAATTCAGGTCTCTTTTCATCTTTAAGTGTACGGCATGATCATTTTGGTCTTGCTATGGTGCAATGTATGTGCGTGTGTAGATGCATGAGATTATTCTTCTGTTTGTTTATCTTCGCACACACACATACTCTAATGCTTGCAACTTAACAAATTACGCTGTCATCAAGTCTACATCTCTTGCAGTTTAAGTTTAATGTCACTGTTTGTAATTGCGATTAAGCAGTCTCGAATAATCTTGAAAGTTCTAGCTACCGTTTCCTGAAGATTCCGGAAACTTCCATTTTCCGTTATTTTGAATTCTATTGGCAGTTGTCGAGTGATGCCAAGTTTAATTGTGGTACTTGGTTGCCAGGTTTTGATTTTATTACAGTGATTTAGGGGTATAAAGCAGATAATGATCGGGTTGTCAGTTTGTGTCGTTACATTTGAATCTGCATTTTCATTTCGTAACACTGCCGCCCACTTAAGCCTGTTCGTCCCGAATAGGCACACAATCACCTTTTCCATAGTGCGCCAGTCGTTCCAGGTGTACGATTTTCATTTTGGACCTTGGGCTGTTGTACTTCTGTATCCTATAGACGACATCGTTCAACCTTTTAATAACCTTATACGGTCCATCCCAATGAGTCTGCAATTTTGGAGACAATCCCTTCTTTCGTTGTGGGTTGTAAAGTAGAACCAATTGACCCTCATTGAATCCCTCAGAATTTGCAGCTCGGTCATATCTAGCCTTCATCTTGTCACTGGCCATTCTAATTCGGTTGCGTACAAATTCATGTAGCTCATTTAAATTTTCTTGCTCTTGGGAAGAGCTGGTGCCTTCTTCACTTGTTGGTGTAGGCTTAACGCCAAATTCCAAATCACCAGGCAATTTTAATTCCGTCCCGAAGACAATTTTAGCAGGTGTTCGTGATGTCGAGTCATGTACAGCTGACCTATATGCCAACAAAAATTTGGGAATGTGCTCGTCCCAGTCCCTTTGATGCGCGCTTACCACTTTTCGCAGGTACTCCTCTAGAGTGCGATTAAATCTTTCTACCATGCCATCGGACTGTGGGTGCAGCGGCGTCGTTCTTGTTTTCTTTATCCCATATAATTCGCACATTTCCCGGAATATAGCAGACTCGAAGTTTCTACCTTGGTCAGAATGTAATTCTATTGGAACACCATAGCGACATACCCAGTTGTTGACAAATACATTCAAAACTGTCCTTGCTTCTTGATTGGGTATGGCATATACTTCTGGCCATTTACTAAAATAGTCCATCACCACAAGAACATAGCGATTCCCGGCGTCGCTGAAGGGAAAAGGACCTGCTATATCCATTGCTATCCGCTCAAATGGTGCACCTGAGTTGTACTGTTGCAGCTGTCCTCGACTTTTTCTTGCTGGTCCTTTTGCTGCGATGCACTGTGGGCAGTTTGCTATCCAGTCGGCTACGGCTTGTTGACACCCAACCCAATAAAAACGCTGTTTTAGCTTCTCCAGCGTTTTTGTCACTCCCAGATGACCGCCACTAGGACCATTGTGGAACTCGTGCAAAACCTTATTCACCTTGGAGGATGGCACAACTATTAGGTTGGAAGCCATTTTACCATCTGCACTTTCCCATACGCGGTACAAGCACCCGTTTATCAGCTTCAGGCTATTCCACTGAGCCCAATAAGATTTCACAAGTGGGCTTTCAGCTGATATTACATTGCGAGCAGGTCTTCTATTTTCCTCTTTGGCTGCTATAATTGTCGCCAATATGGTGTCGTTTCTCTGTGCCGCTGACCAGTCCTCATCGGAATCGATGTGCGTTAGCCGAACATCAATAACGCATTCCTTCTTTTCGGCCTTAACACAATGTCTGCACTCCAAGCTGCAGGGCCGTCGTGATAAAGCATCTGCATTGTTATGCTTTACGCCCCTTCTATGCTCGATGCTGAAGTCGTAGCTTTGAAGACGTTCAATCCAGCGCGCTAGCTGCCCTTCAGGATTTTTAAACTGCAACAGCCATCTCAATGCAGAATGGTCGGTCCTCAGCGTAAAGTGTTGGCCATACAGGTACTTATGGTAGTGTTTTATGCACTCCAACACTGCCAAAAGCTCACGTCGTGTCACACAGTAGTTTCTTTCAGGCTTTGAGAGTATACGGCTATAATAGCCTATCACTTTTTCTGTGCCATTGACAACTTGCGACAACACACCTCCTATGCCATAGCCGCTCGCATCGGTATCAAGCAAAAATTTTTCTCCAGCTATGGGGTAGGCTAGTACTGGTGACGTACTCAGTAAATCCTTTAGTGTCTGGAACGCATTCTCCTGCTGTTCGCCCCAGTGATACGGCCTCGACTTCTTGGTTAGCTCATGCAGGCTTGCAGCGACGTTGGCAAAATTTGGTACAAAGCGTCTGTAGTAGGTACAAAGGCCCAGAAAGCTGCGCAGTTCATGAAGATTTTTCGGACGAGGCCAGTCCTTTACTGCTCGTATTTTATCTTCATCCGTTGAGATTCCGTCTGCTGTAACTCGATGGCCCAAATACTTTACTTCTCTCTGGAACAATGCACATTTCTTGACGCTAAGTTTTAAACCAGCTGATGATATGCGTTGAAGAACCTCTGCCAAATTTTTGAGGTACTCATCAAAAGTCTTTCCCATCACGACGATGTCATCAAGGTACACCAAGCAAGTCTTCCAGTGAAGTCCTTTCAGCACTCGTTCCATTAGGCGTTCAAAAGTAGCTGGAGCATTGCAGAGCCCGAATGGCATAACTTTAAACTGCCATAATCCATCGCTCGCGCTAAAAGCAGTTTTCTCCTTATCTTTCTCTGCAATCTCCACCTGCCAATATCCGCTTTGTAGGTCTAACGTGGAGAACCATTTCGTTCCAGCCAGCGTGTCTAAGGTGTCGTCAATTCTTGGTAGTGGATAACTGTCCTTCTTAGTAACGTCATTGAGCTTTCTGTAGTCAACGCAGAATCTCGTACTGCCATCCTTCTTTTTGACTAAGACAACGGGCGAACTCCAAGGACTTGAAGATGGCTCGATTACACCACTCCGCTCCATTTCATGAACAAGTTCTTTTACCTCATTCCGTTTTGCTAGGGGTACACTTCTGGGTGGCTGTTTGATCGGCCTCGCTTCGCCTGTATTTATTTCATGTTTCACTATTGCCGTTCTCCCTTGGCTTTGATCTTTCAAGGCGAAGACGCTGGTGTGCCTTTTTAGCAGCTGTTTAGCTTTATTTCTATCAGGAGCTGCTAATTCTGCTACCCATTTCCCCACGTGTTCTTCAAATTGTTCACGCTCTTTTGCGGACATATTGGCTGGTTCAGGCTTTCGCTCGCAGTTTATTATTGCCTCTGGTGGAGTACATTGGCCTATAGCAGAATTTCCGCTGACGACTTTTTTGTTGCCTGATAAATTAAGTACTCTTATAGGGATCTTTCCTCCTTTGCAAGTTTTTACGAGGGCTTTTGCTGTTAATAGCTCGCTCTTAATTTCTGTTGGTTCTACTACCCACAACCGATTGTCCTCACAATCTCCCTCCATGCGTGCCCATATTACTGATTCAGACTGCGGTGGTATCGTCTGGTTTTCAATAGCAACTAGTTTCCTTACGTGCGTTTGATTTTCATATCCAACATCAAGCGGTATTTCAACATTACGCCAAATCATCACTTGTTGCCCCATATGCAGGTTGATGCCATGGTTTATCATAAAATCGGCTCCAATAACAACCTCGTCAACAATATCGGCAACGATAAACACATGTTTCACGCTTATATTGGCTATAGTCACCTTCGCTTCAGTCTTACCGTAGACAGTGGCAGGCTCCCCAGTAGCTGTACGTAGTCTTATATTCCTTAAAGGTTCACACTTCCCCTTCACTATATCGGGCCTGATTATTGACTGCGACGCTCCTGTGTCTATGGTGAAGATGTGCTTTTCGCCGTTGATGTATCCACATGCAGTAAGGTTGCTATTTTTCTGCTGCATTACTGATATGGAGATTGTGGGGCCGTCGTTTGTGGGAGCTAGCTCTTGCCCCTTAGTGCTAGCTCGTTTTAGTTTAACGGGGACTCTTGTGTTGTTTGTTGGTTCACCCGTTTACTATTCCTTGGTGGCGAAACAGATCTGGCTCTTTTTCTTGGCGCCTTGCAGTTGCGCTGGAAGTGGCCAATTTTGCCACAGTTATAACACTTAGCTTTTACTTTGCCGTCCTTCTCCGCCAATGCTTGTCTCACTGCCTCCTTGATGCTAGAGACTAGATCACTCTCATTTTCGGCAATGACCTCCACGTTCCGCACCTTGCACACCTGTGGCTTCCAAATCACCCTAGCAGTCTCCTGAGCTAGTGCAAATGAAACCATTTCTGCGAATGTAGCCTTTTGTGTAGCACACACTGCAAGCTTGATGTCAGGATCACGGATGCCATTAACAAACGCCTCTGTTTTGACATGATCCAGGAATGGGTGGTTTTCACCTGGATACGTAAGCTGCACTAACCGCTCAATTTCCATTGCGAAATCTTGTAGAGACTCATTGGGCTTTTGTCCTCTACATCGCAATTCCATGCGGTATATATCTCGCTTATGTTCGCCACCATATTTCCGCTGCAGTGCCGCCATTATGTCATCAAAATTATTTCTGCAGCTCCCTGGTACGGTTTCAAGTACTTCTGCTGCGGCTCCTTTTAAGGCCAAAATCAGCTCTATGGCCTTTTCTTCACTGTTCCAACCATTTTTGCTGGCAACTGTTTCGAACTGGAACTTGAAGATGTTCAAAGGTGCGCTGCCATCGAAACAAGGCGTCTTTACTCTGCTGGAAGCCTCTGGAATAACTCTCACTGGCCCTCCTTGACACTGAAGATTAACAATTTTTGCTTCCAGTTCATGTAATTTCTCGTCCACATCTTTTACATGCACTTCGACGCCGCCAATTTCTAGGCTATGGAGTTTGTTCTCTAGTTCTGAGAGTTTCTCGTCAAATTTGCTGACTTGTACTTCAATGCCATCTACTCTTCTATTTATGGCCTCAGAAATTTCTTGAAGTTTCTCATTTGTGGCCTTAGATGTTTCTTGAAGTTTCTCATTTGTGGCCTTAGATGTTTCTTGAACTTCGGCCTTGACTTCAGCCAGCATTCTCTCATTGTTAGCTCTAGATGTTTCTTGAACTTCAGCCAGCATTCTCTCATTGTTCACTCTAGATGTTTCTTCAAATTTCTCATTTGTGGTTTTAGATGTTTCTTCAAATTTTTGCATCATAGCGGCGAACATTGTACTTAAGTCCATGCTGCTTGTCGTGGCACGAGTACGTACCTCTATTTCCTCTTTATCCTCAAATTCGTATGTCCCGATGTCGATGCCACGCTGCTTGAACTCATCTATCAGCCTCTTCTGAAGTTCCACTTTATTGCCTGTTGTTGGCAGTTCCAACTTACTCAGCTCTTTTTTTAGCTGCTCAACTTTTAGCTCTTCAAACTTCATGGCTTCTATATTTTTTTTAATGTCCTTTTTATTATTTAATAATGTCCTTTTTTTATTTTATTAATTAATAATGTCCTTTTTATTTTATTTTGCAATTTTACTTCTGACACCAATTGTTACGTTTTTAGTCCTTTACATAAAAACGGTTTTATTATTTTCACAGGATTCGTTGAATTGCAATAAAATAAAACACAGATATTTATTTTACAAATAAATTCTCAGTAACACTTTATTTATTACTTTAAAAACACGTACAACTAAACGCGATGTACACACTAACTATTCTTGGCGATGTTTACTCGTCTAAGTTTAAAAACACACTTATCCATGTCGTCTGGCAGCCTCCCCTTATATAGTCAATTATAAAACCTTCTGGTAACTTCGCTAACTTTCTGGAATACAGCCGTCTCTCTTTATCTTTAACTGTACTGTAATTCAGGTCTCTTTTCATCTTTAAGTGTACGGCATGATCATTTTGGTCTTGCTATGGTGCAATGTATGTGCGTGTGTAGATGCATGAGATTATTCTTCTGTTTGTTTATCTTCGCACACACACATACTCTAATGCTTGCAACTTAACAAATTACGCTGTCATCAAGTCTACATCTCTTGCAGTTTAAGTTTAATGTCACTGTTTGTAATTGCGATTAAGCAGTCTCGAATAATCTTGAAAGTTCTAGCTACCGTTTCCTGAAGATTCCGGAAACTTCCATTTTCCGTTATTTTGAATTCTATTGGCAGTTGTCGAGTGATGCCAAGTTTAATTGTGGTACTTGGTTGCCAGGTTTTGATTTTATTACAGTGATTTAGGGGTATAAAGCAGATAATGATCGGGTTGTCAGTTTGTGTCGTTACATTTGAATCTGCATTTTCATTTCGTAACAATATATATATATATATATATATATATATATATGATGTATAACTATGTAATTTTAAAAAAATTGATTCAACATGCATACATTTGATATTGAAATACAAAAAATAGATGAACAAATAAAATAAACGTACACACACATATCAACTTTGTTTACTTTTCTTGTTGAAGCAATAGTTGCGTTCGAATACCAAGAATTTTTACTATCGCCCATGTTCTGGAAAACGTAGTGATTTCAATTCGCTTGCGGTTTGAAAAACGCAAAACGCATTTCGGCATGTTCTGAAAACTAAGCGATTTGCTAGCGTTTTCCTATTTTTCGAAGTTTTGTTCGAGCAATGAAAACATATTTTTTTATTATAAAAAAACATAAACAAACAAATAAATTTTAAATTATAATGCCTACAGCGTTCCTGATTGCTATACTGGCTTTAAAAAAACTACAATCATCGCCAGTTCATAAGTTTGCTTTTACACAGATCAGTTTTTCTTAAAACAAGTTTTATTTTTTAGTGAGAAGGAGCGAGAGAGGAATACATGAAATATATTCCTCTTTCGCGTCTTCACGAGACATTAACTTTGATATATCATGAGATAAAACGTCGGCAGAATAATAAAAACAAAATGTAGATTTTTCTCTTAATCTTACACTAGGGGAAGACGTAATTTTCCTTTTCCTATAAGATTTCATTTTATGCAAATGCTCATCGAGTTAACATGCACTACTTTTGCATAATTAGTTATTTTATTTTTTAATTTTTCACACAAATTTTAATATATAAATCAATTAAGCACATTTATTCATATATTTAACACAGAAATTTTATTAGAAACATCGCTTTTCATATATTTTAATAAACACTCACAAATGTACACTATTTTATTTTCTTGTACATGTGTTTTTTGACAGTTCATCATATAAGATTCTTATAACAACGCTCTCATAAAAATTCTTATAACATTGAGTTAACACTAATTTGATGTCTACACGTAACATAACTCTCTCTGCGATTGAATTTGACAATCTCATCTTACATATTATGTTACGTGTAGACCTCAAGTGAAGATGCTGTGTTACTCTGCAGTTACACGTTCAAGAAATTGCTTTCAAGTTGATTACACGTATTGCTTGTTAAAAGTACTTTAAATTGACGCTGTGACGTAGGCTGTAAGCAACTTGATATTCAATTTATTAACAAACATATCTAAAGGAGGCAAGCCAAACTTCTTATTTGCAAATAGCGCGTTAATCAGTAATAGTTTTCGTGAGTTAGTAATATACAATAAAAATACATACTTGGTAGCACTACGTTTTTATTTGCAAATAACTCGTGCGTATAAACGTACTAATAGAGCGGTTTTTTTTTGGTGATGCACAAAGTTCGTTATAGCCGAGTCTTTCTGTAATTTACTTACAATTATAGAGATCAGCTGTTTAAATTGAACGAAAATTTGAAAGAAAACTTGAAAGCAAAATTTAAATCAAGTTGGTAGTCGATTTCCAATTATGTGAGTGTGTTAGTAAAAAAGTGTGATTGTATTGAAACTTGTAACAAAAATTTAAACAAAACTTGAACGTGTAACCTCCAAGTAAAATAAATCTGCCTTTTTTGTCAAGCCGGCGTCGAAAATATTTCGGCCTTAGCCGTCTATTAGCCGCCGTCGACAAAATTTATTTGGTTTAAGCCGCAGCCAACCACCATTTTACGTCGGCTTTGCCCTTTGAGTAAAAATACTTGTGGGAAAAATATTTAATTTTAATTTCGAATAAAACAGAGTGTGATATTTGATATGTATTAATATAAAAGATAAGTTCAAAATTGAATTGTGTTATAGTAATTTAAGAAAATAGGATGGAAAGCCGAAAATTATTATATACCATATTATGAAAGAAAACGGTAAAATATTAGAAAGTGTATTGAATGATCCCCTGGAGGAAGACAAATATACAATTCAATACAGAAAAAGAAATACACTGCAAACATTTATTTATGTCGCCGCCACAACCATCGTCAATGCCTCCACCCTTGCAAAAACACACAAACGAACCTAACCCACAACAGCTAAGCGTTTCACTTAGAGAAGAAAAGCAAGCAAATACTACCAAAGTTAGTAAATCACCAGGCCAAATTGATATGCCGGCTACATCTATGTGTAATATGTGTTGTCGAAAGGATGATGTTTGTGTAAATCTTCAAAACAATCATGCAACAGTTTTGACTGTCAGTGATATTACGAGACTGCCTGTAAGTATTATTTAAATATTTTTAGCCAAAAAAACATTAACTAAATTAAAATATGCATAATGATTGTCATAGATCACCACGGCATTAACAAACAATTCGCTCATCTTTCATAGTTATCATTGAGTAACTGTGCGCCATTTGTTATTTATTGATAGAACTGTAAAGAGCGTATCGTTCTAGAATGAAATGAAAAAATACCCAATCATACTTTATCTTTTGGAGTTTACCATGGCACTTTCCGATTCTTTATTAATACAAGAAAAACTTGTTTTTCCCATCAGTGATGGGAAATCAAAAAAAATAGTTTCGTGCCAGTTTTGGGTTAAAAACGTGCCAAAACGACTATGTAGCATGCAAAAAACAAAAATTTTTTGATAATGGAAAAATAGGCTGACTTCCAAAACGTCAGTTGCTTTTTATTCGAACAATGTATAGTGTTTCATATCGTCGCAGTACAAAACATTGAGAGTAATCAGGGTATCGGTTTCAAAGTTGATGCAATGTTTAGTCACTTCGCATACATACACAATATAAATACCGCAGCAGAACTGTACACAAACTTTGTATTGATACGTTTTGGAAGTCCGAAAATTTTGGCCGTTTAAAATCAAATTTAGTCGGTTTTCTAATTCCAACACCGTATTTTAACTATTAGTTTTAACAATATCTGATTTCAAAAAAATACATAATAGATTCTGAAACAGAAAAAGAAATTAGATACACTTGCCGAAATTTTAATAAACAATTAATATACCAACTACGACAACGTTTGCCAAATAACTTTTCAACTTTACAAATCACAAACATGTTTTCATTAGAAAACAGTCTAAGCAATACAAAAGTAAATTGTATGAACATTTTAAAGAAGAAATCTCAAGTTTTAGCGTAGGTGATATTACTCTTTTAGAATTACAATGGCAAATCTCACTTTTGCATGTGCTAAGGGTTGCGCGTTCTGTTTATTTTTCGAAATAATCTTCGAAAAAGATTCTTATCAATGCTCTATGTTTTTTGAAACCATAGTATCCAACACAGAATTTTTCAACTATTTTTAGATTTTTCCCTTACTGTTTTTGCTTCATATTATATGTTTTATGCATCTGTTTTTAAAGTAAACAAAAGTAACACAATAGTCGAAATAAAGCAACATACTTTTTAATTTAGTATTTTGTATTAAAATGTATAAAAATTTTATTTTTTTAAAATTATATTAAATAGAAAGAGTTTAAATTTTACTGAATAGCTTTTATTTTTTCAATTTGATACCTAATTCTTTTAAAGAGGAAAGTTTACGTAGATTTCACTTTTCTCTTTGCTTGCGAATTGAAATGGAAATGTTTTTTGTGATTGCGATTTCCAACACACCAGTTTAGTGTTTCGATCGTATTTATTTTGCGAAATGCTATTTTCAGCACTTGGGTGGTTATTATTGATTGAATGTTTTTCATATAAATGAGCCAAAATATATTTTCATATTATTTATACCTACATAAACACCATTTTAACTATAAAAAATTTAAAAATTATGGAAAGTTACTATTGGCAAAGCTGTAAAATAGTTTAGCTTTATTTTTTGGCTTTAAAATTCCTTCTTTAGCTCTTTTTAGCTCTATTTAAAACCTGATTTGGCTTTATATTATTTTAAAATCTGGTCCCACTAGTTATGTCTAAAAAACCTAGTTTTTTTTAGAGTAAGCAGCACTTGTATGAGAAAAATTATTAAAAAAAGAGAACTCTCTTCTTTTATTCTCTTGCTAAACAAACACAACTACATACATACGTACATACTTAACAACAAGCTTTCGTTCAAGGCACAACCATACCAAGTAGGCTCGCTAGTACGACATCTACATATAACACAAGCATTTTGTTTTTGGAATATCATTGCACGATGTCAAAGCAAAGCCAATCACAAACCAAATAAAGAAATTTTGACGTCCAGCCATGAAAAATATGAAAAAAAGAATGTCAACTTCATCTGTTATGTATGCCCTTGCTTTCGATTGTTAACAATCATTCAATGATATAAATTTGTGTATATGTAAGAGTAGGTTTATGTGAACTTCTTGCTGCCGTTTTCCACCGGTGTTTTTGGCAAAGTGGTTGGTGCGTTGGATTTCAAACCTGAAGGAATTTAGTTCGATACTAGTTAGAAGTTAAACTACAAACTGAGTAAAAATACAAAATAAAACAAATTCAAAAGTATATAATCGATAATAAATTCAAACATAAAATAAATTAGCTAAAAATTCCTGACAGAATTTCTATAATTTCAATTCATAATTTTGTTCGATTTTTTCGGAAATTTTCAAGTAAACTTTTTGTTAATATCCTATTATATTAATTGAAAATTTTAAAAAAATTTCAACTAATTTCGTTTACTTGGATATACGAATTTTTTCATAGGTTGTAATCTAAACATTTTTTTACTCAATTCTTCGGATTTTTTAATCAAAGCGCATATTCATTTTTTTCTGTGTAATGTTGTCCCTTCTTTTCTCAGAAATCCCATTTTTGTGCCCCTTTTATTATCAAAATCCCCTTTTTGTGCCACTTTTTGAAAATTTTCAACGGTAACGCTGTCTACAACTTATATGTATACGCAGCGTTGCCAGAAGCTTTTCGAAGAAAATCATCATTTGACGAATTAAAAATCATATTTTGATATAACAAATCATCACAAATTCGTATTCCTAAGTTGAACAATGAGACGTTTATAGCAAACTAAAACAAAAACAGTTCTTTAATATGATATGATTTCCTTCATGTCATCTTCTAGATAGGAAGGTTATTACTTTCTTGGCAACCAATATTAAAGAGATTCTTGTACATTTTAAAATTGTATGTAATAGCAAAAATTTTTGAAAAAGTTTGAAAGTCGGGAGCAATCAGCGAAGTATATAAAATATCGCCATGACTGTAAGAACATATACAAATGCGACAAAATAAGTTCCACCGAGAAATAAAATCGGACCAGTGCATGTATGCAAAAAAATATTTTTCGTCCTGTGGAATATACAAACCTTAATTCACAAATCCGTGCTCCGTACAGATTTTTTAATGGGCATGACTAATATTTTCAATAGGTACATCAGTATATTTTACCATAACTCGAGAATGGTTTGTCCAATTTGAATAAATAATGCACAAAAATATAGAGAATAAATTACCTTTAAGTCATTCATATTTATTTATTTTTATTTCCTACTGTTTCGGAGTTATTCAGAAACTAGCGGCGAAAAAATCGTGTTTCATGCAAAATGAAATTTTTCGTTTTGAAAAAGTCATGAAAAAATTAAGAGGGAAGCTAAGTATATTAGGAATATTATAAGCCAAAAACCTTTGAAATCGACAAACAAATGTTAATTTTATTCACAGGTGAGAGAACTAATGCACACACACACAAATTGAAAATTTTCTGTTGTATAGAAATTGTGATTTTTATCACTTAATTGTGAGTAAAATCAAAATTTTTCCATCGATTTTCATGATTCATGGCTTATTTTATGTCTAGTTAGCTGTCAGACTAATGATAAAAATTGTAAATATCTTCAGCTTTAATTTCTTTTATGAGTTTTTGAAAACAATAAAATTAATTTTTCCAAAAAATAATTCGCCGTTAATTTCTGAATAACTCCGAAATAGTTGGAAATATAAAACAATAATATGTATGACTTAAGGGAATTCGCATACGCATCTTTTGGTGGCTTACTTATTCTAATCGGATAGTCCGTTCTCGAGTTAGGGTGCTATTGGCAATAGTAGTCATGCCCATTTAAGAAATCTGCACATGATAGAAAAAGACTGAAAACAGAGTTGAATTTGGCGCATTAAACTTTGAATATCCCACAACATTTTTTAGCATCCAACATGATTGACAGTTTTGTCATTCAAAACTATCTTTCAAAGCTGACGAATTTCCGACTGTCATTCAAGTTCGATAGCTGTACCCCGCTTTATAGATTAAAATTCCCTAAAACAGAAAAAGAACTAATCAAAGTCGAAAACAGGAAATATAGTCGAAAATTCAAAATACTTTATTAAGAGAAAGTTCCACCCAGTTAATACAATGCACTACCATAAACTTTTATGTTAAAGACTTTTATTAATTGATCCAAACAACTACAAAACGTAATGAATGATATCTTTCATTAACTATTTATATATCATCACAGAATATGCAGAAAGCCCTATTTAACATTTTAAAAATTTTACAGGAGAAACATAAAACTTATTTAAATAAAAAAAATTTTGACACTTGGTGCAAAATTTCACAATAAATATATAAATTTGTTGGGTCCTTTTTTACTTATATGTACTGTAAAATTTTGCACTAGTTATAAATATATTTTTCATTTAAACAAGATTCACCCTTCTCCTGTAATACTTTTAAGATGTGAAATGGGGCCTTTGCATTTTCTGTGACGATATACATATGAAAAGTTCAAAAAAATCATAATTTCCCAGCAAAAAATAATCGAGATTTTGGAAGCAGTGCAAACTTTTCCTGTTATACAAATGCTCTTCGTAGTAGCGACAAATGTATCTCCTGAATTTAAGCAATAATGTGTGGCAAGAAATGCTTAAGCTTCTTATATTTTTCTTTTCGTCCACTTAAAAAAATTTTTTTTGCACATTCACTTACAGTGGTGCATTCAACGAAGCGCTACTGTAACGCAGAGATTATAAAAATATACATTTTATGAAGAATGACGCTGAGCTACGATCTTAAAACGACAAAACAATAATATGATTTTATTATATACCCAATGCGCTGAAATAAGCGTTTAACAAGAAATGTTCCAAAGTGGGACATCGCGAACAAATATCATGCAATACGTAAGCATGTTTGTAAGCTACACCAACAAAACTGTCCTTTACAAACCTGCTTATCTCGAAGCAGTAGTTTTTGCTGGGTTGCGAGAAAATAAATCATAATTTCGGGAAAAAAATCATCAAATCATATTCTGGTTTAAAAATCATCAAAAATATGATAAAATCATCATTCTGGTAACGCTGTGTACACGGACACTTAGCGCCAAATTTTATATGATTCAATAATTTTAAGAACAACTTATATAGTCCATAATTGATTTCGTAATATGTACGAAATTTTAGTATATTTTACGAAAAACGTACTAGTAAATGTTTTCGTTACTTTCGTAAAACTATAAAATTCTGGTGTAAAAATTTATTCCGTAATATGAACGAAGGTTTCATATATTTTACAACAAAAAAAAAATAACTACGAAAAGTTTTCGTTACTTTCGTTAAATAATAAAATTCTGGACTCAACCTAATTCGTAATATGTATGAAAGTTTCGTACATTCTACGAAAAAAGTAAATACGAATGGTTTTCGTTACTTTCGTAATATAATAAAGTTCTAGACTAAAACTTTTTTCGTGAAATGTACGAAAGTTTCGTATATAATACGAAAAAAAGTAACTACGAAAGTTTTTTTTCGTAGAATCTTGCATGGATTTTTTTCAGTGTAGGATTTGCTGCTTAGGGTTGTGGCTTGATAGTACCCAGTAAAAAAAGTTGCTTCCAATAAAGCAGGTTTCTACTATTATGGAATAAAAGTAGCGCTGACAAACCTGCTGATATCGCTGCTGATTTTTGTATGGCGAGTTCCCTGATTGGAGTAATACATTTTTGATCACAAAAGCTCTTTTGAAGCGCTGAAAATCATCAACATTTTCAGCACTAGAACTGAAAATATATGAAAAAATGGTTCGATGTGGATTGGCGTCGTTAACGCCATTTTCAATTTTCCTTATTTCTTTTCTTTATTTATTTTTATTAATTTCATATTTGTACTCAATTTTTGTTATTTTAACTTCAACCAATATCGAACTAAGAACCTTCATGTTTGCAGTCCAACGTACCAATCACTCGGACAAAAACACTGTTGCAAAACGGCACCAAGAAAGTCAAATAAACTTACTCTTCATTCTCGCTTAAAAACATGCTTTGGATCAGCACTATAAAATTTTGTATAGCTCGTGTACGAAACTTTTGTATAAGTAAAAAGCAAGTACTTTTCTCGCTTCAAAACCTGCATTGTTGTGACGCTATGAAATCAGCTTCTGAACAAGCTCATATTTTAAAGCCAATTATGAAGCACTTTATTTCTTTAGTGCTTCAAAAAACATGAAACATTTTTACTGGGTAAGTTGAGTTTTGAAAGGCATATCAATCATGTCATTTTTAGGGCTAATTATTCATTGCGGCGATTATATAGTGTCAGTGTTGTTTTGCCAGTGCATGTTAAGTCAATAATTCTTCACGCGCTGGTCATGCCTATATTTTCATATGGGGTTGAAGTATACAGTGGAACTATTGGAGCTTGCAACAGGAGACTATGCATGCTTTTTAATAGGGTTATCCGTTATCTCTATTGCCTAAATATTCACAGCCATATATCTTAGTATGTTTCTCGATTTTTAGGATGTTCATTTCGTAGTTTTGTAAAATTCAGAGTTTTATTGTTTTTTTTTTTATACAACATTAAAAATGATAGTCTTTTGTATTTTAATTCATTTTTTTATATGGTCGGTCTGCGTAATTGCCAGATTCTTATTCCAAAATTGACTTCTATCTTGGAGCATTCTTTTCATGTTAGAATTGCGCATGTGTTTAACGCGTTACCGAGCTCTTTCAAGACCTTTAAACTATCATACCATGCGTATAAAAATAGGATATTTAAACATATTCAGGAGAATGATTTATGATTGAATTTGGGTACGATTATCCCTTAGGGCTTTAATCTAGTGTAAATGGTTTTATTTGCTTTTAATATGTTTCAGTCAGTCAACATCTTTGCTCACATGTTATAAAATAAAATTAAAAAAAAAAAAAAAAAAAAAAAAAAAATATATATATATATATATATATATATATATATATATATATATATATATATATATATATATATATATATATATATATATATATATATATATATATATATATATATATATATATATATATATATATATATATATATATATATATATATATATATATATATATATATATATATAGTTCTTATAAAATCACCCATTATATATATATATATATATATATATATATATATATATATATATATATATATATATATATATATATATATATATATATATAATGGGTGATTTTATAAGAACTATCGGAAAGTAAAAAAAAACACATAAAATTCAGAAAAATGCATGAACTATTTATTTGGATCGATAGTTGGGTCGATATAATTTAATGTTTGAAGATTATTTCATGCAAATGTTGGCCGCGGCTGCGCCTCAAATGGTCCATCCGCTTAGTCCAATTTTGACATACTCTTTCCAACATTTCGGCCGGTATCTCACGAATAATGTTGGCAATATTGGCTTCCAATGCGTCAATCGAAGCGGGCTTGTCGCTATAGACATTAGCCTTAACATAGCCCCACAAAAAATAGTCTAGAGGCGTTAAATCGCACGATCTGGGCGGCCAATTGACTGGTCCCAAGCGTGAAATAAACTGTTCACCGAACTCGCCTCTCAATTGGTCCATTGTTTCGCGTGCTGTGTGGCATGTGGCACCGTCTTGTTGAAACCACATGTCATGTAAGTCAAGCTCTTCCATTTTGGGCAGAAAAAAGTTTGTTATCATCGCACGGTAGCGCTCACAATTCACAGTAACGTTGTGATTCGCATCATCTTTGAAGAAATACGGCCCAATGATGCCGCCAGCCCATAATCCGCACCAAACGGTTGTTTTTTGTGGATTCATTGGTAGCTCTTGCAATGCTTCTGGCTGCTCTTCACTCCAAATACGGCAGTTTTGCTTGTTCACGTATCCATTCAACCAGAAATGAGCCTCGTCGCTGAACACAATTCTTCGAACTTTCTTAACTTTCTCAACTTCTGAACTTTCTTAACAGAGCACGCATTTTGGTAATAAAATTCAATAATTTGCAAGCGTTGTTCGTTTGTAAGACGATTCATGATTAAATTATAGACCAAACTGAAGATGTTTGACAGTGACACAAGATACAAAACGTGCGTGAGCTGTCAAAACTAGTGTTGCCAAAAAGATAATAGCAAAAAAATCACTCGTTATATATATATATATATATATATCTATATATATATATATCTATATATATATATATATATATATATATATATATATATATATATATATATATATATATATATATATATATATATATATATATATATATATATATATATATATATATATATATATATATATATATATATACAGTGCACTCGGGATAACGTCAACTAATAAAAACCGCGAGTGTTGACGTTTACCAGATTGTTGACGTTTAAGAATGTGCAAATTTAAGATCAAAAAATTATTGATACAATAGTATAAAGCGTTGTTATCGTTTATTAATTAAAACCCAGGAAGAAACAAATAAGAAAAGGTTTTCAACCTAATTAAAAGCAACAAAAATATATTACATGAGATCATGGCATATATGTATATCTATACTTTTACATATCTTAAATTAATCTGTTGTTTTTTCTGCACATATATGTGTTACACATAGGTTTTAGTTGTTACTAAAGCTAAAAATTTGCTTTATTTAGAGTCGACGTTTTAGAGCTTTGTGATTTAGTTGACGTTTTAGAGTAGACAATGTCAATGAAAAGGTGTTGACGTTTTGGGATGTTGACGAAATGGGGTGTTGACGTTATCCCGAGCGCACTGTATATATATATATATATATTATATATATATATATATATATATATATATATATATATATATATATATATATATATATATATATATATATATATATATATAT